>CM076583.1:445387563-446118970 GCA_034641835.2 Pinus albicaulis
TGTCAGCGTGTGGTTGGCTCAAATTTCTAGGCTAAATGGTAGTTTCTTGTTGGTTTTGAACGATCCAATCAGGTCACAACACGTGGCTAGCCCAGAGGTCGCCATGTGCCCCCTCCCAAAGGCCGAATTATGGCTAAGTCAAGGTCGAATGTCATATTGTTATGGGTGGAAAAATTTTATATACAGGCGGAAGGGAGAAGGTCGAGCTCGACCCTGCGACCTTCCCCACACAAATGCATAGCCTTATCGTTATACCCGCAAGCTATTTCTTACAAATATAGTGTGTCTGCATATATTTGAACTTAATTAAGGTTTGTGGTGGGGGTAAGCGGGGCCAGCCCCATAGGGTCAGCCCCTTACCACAGGACCTAACAAGAACGACCACCGATGGGAGCTTATACAACGGAGGTTTAAAAACATTAAACATGGATTAATTAACCCATAACCATGCTTAAATATGCGCTAATCCTTTTTAAAACATATTTGGTTAAGAGCGCAATTAGCGCCTAAACTCCAATTAATGTCCGCTTGTCGCTAAATAATTTGGGCTTATCATATGTGGTTAAGTTGGCAGAGTCCACCATTTTTGGCAGAACTCCAGATTTATTGGAGTTAACTGGAGTTGATCCAGTTTTGGTGGGGTTTCCTAGGCCAAAATTGATTAGGCCATAACTTGAGCAAATTTCAACAAAATTGGGCTTAGAAAGAGTCGATCCAAGCATTTTTGGATGCACTAAGCAGTTTGGTGCAGGTTTTAGAGGAAGAGCAGCACTTCCGTAGGTTTTAACCCTGTACCGAAATTATCTGCAAACAAATTCTTAAAAACAGAAAATAAACAATAGTGAGAGCATAAAACATAAAACAGATATACACAGAGATTTGTCCCCTTGATCCAAAATCGGGACTACCAGCGTGATTTCTCATTATATTCCTTTTAGTGTTACAGCACATATATATACATGTCGAAGCATTCATAAACCCCAATCCATTAACCCTGGATTAAAACATAACCATAGTTCCCTTGACTGGATCTACAAAATATCAGGGGTCGAAAACCATCATGCCCCAAAACCATGTGCGAATCCATGCACAAAACCATAGGCAAGTCCTCCCACCTAAAATAGGGTCCAAAAAAAAATTTCCCAAGGCACTACCCAAGACCCCCTACAGGGGGCTACCTGCCCCTTGCTAACCCCTGGATAGGGGGGGTTGTCGCCCCTCTGTGACCCCCCTTCGCTGCGCCCGATGCAACGAACAGGGGGGGCGAATATAACACATACCCAAAATTCTCTGACTTGTTGTTTTCTTTCCATAGGAGGGCACACGAGAGCTTAGTCATTAGTCCAACCCTGCAACACCCATTGTTTCTCTACGCCAAGAGAACTTATGAGTGCTCACAGACTTTGTCAATGCATCTGCAACATTCTTCAAAGTGTCCACCTTTACCAGCAACACATTTTTATCCTCAACCATATCTCTCACAAAGTGATATTGAACATCATTGTGCTTTATATTTAAATGATAAGCCAGGTTCTTAGCCAAGAAAATTGAACTTTGGCTATCACAATTTATCCTTATAGCTCTCTGCACCAACCCCATACTTGAGCATAATCTCTGCAACCAAACTGCTTCCTTGCTTGCATGAGTGGCTGCCATGTATTCTGCCTCCGCAGTTGAAAGAGCCACTACATACTATCTTTTACTCATCCAACTGATTTCACCTCCAAATAGGCTAAAACATGCCCACTGGTAGATATTATTTGGTCCAAATCTCCAGCCCAGTCTGCATCAGCAAAACCATGAATGTCCAAAACCCTCTCCAATCCTGGTCTTCGCTGGTAGCACAAACCATAATCACTAGTGCCATGCAAATATCTGAAAACCCGCTTCATTTTTGTCCAATGATCCTTCCCTACTTTTGACATAAACCTGCTCAATGCTCCCACTGCATGTGCAATGTATGGTCTAGTATATACCATTGCATACATTAGGCTACCCACTGCACTTGAATATGGAACATGGGACATATCCTCCTCTTCTTCTTGTGTATCGGGACATTGTTCAACAGATAGCTTTACACCTACAGGAATAGGAACCTTCATCGGTTTACTATCCTGCATATTGAACCTCTACAATATTATCTCGACATACTTCCTTTGTTTTAACTAGAACTTCCTCTTTTCCTGATCTCTCTTAATTTCCATTCCCAAAATATAGTTTGCAGCACCAAGATCCTTCATGTCGAATTTGGAGAATAATTGGGTCTTCAAATCCTGGATAATTTCTTTGTCATTTCGAACCAACAACATATCATCCACATACAAGACCAAATAAATAACACAGCCACCAATTAATTTAAAATACACATAGTGATCCTATTTGCTTCTGGTGAAGTCAAGTCCCCGCATATAGGTGATCCAGGTGGAATAATCAGGTACAGGTACAAGTGGCTTGAGTAAAAGGCTCAAAAATCAAAGTGTTCGGATTGTTATCGTACTAGGTTCATGTTGTAGATCTCGTCTTTCTGAATCCAATGGCGCAAACGACACTCAATTCCGAGTCCGTATGAAGAAGTTATAAGCGGTCAAAGTTCGAGGTTGACTTGGTGACTGGACAGCCTTAAGGAAGGCACAAATTCGACTTTTTCCGGCCACCGGATTCTGGCAAGCTCAGGCCAGATTCCGGGCAAATTTGTGGCCTGTTTAAATTGACTCCTTCCCTCCAAAACCGAATTTTAAAAAAGGCGTAATTTGTTTCTGAAAACAAAAATTATTTAAAAAAAAAGGGTGGCAGGCCACCACCCCCGCCACCCGACCCGACCGTATGTCACAACACTCAAAAAACAAACATATATATATATATGGGTCGGCGGGCCATGACCCCCGTCGGACCCCACGGAACCACCGCCATTGTAAATATATGCATATAAGGGTAGGGCGGGGCTGTCAAATCCGCCGCCCCAACCCACTCCTGACACCACACTCAAAGAGCCGCGGAGATCGTGGGGCGGGCTCGACCCCAATCAACTTAAAGTTGAAATTTAAATGCGAACATTTCTTATAAAAGAAAAAAGTGGATTCCATGGGGGTAGGCGGGATTTGACCCGCCGACCTCCCTTAACAAATTTCCTTTATTTACCGTTGGGCCCAACTGTTACTTTGTTTAATCTGCCCAACCATTTTTTATTTAAACTCGTCTTTTTACAGTGCGCCCAAGCCATGGAAGAGCGGAGCGTGCACGCGGTTCGAGTTTAATATTTTTTTAATTGCAGACCAGTGCGCCCAAGGAATGGAGTAGCGCGCACGGAATTCAAGATTTATTATTTTTAATTGCAGGTGCAGTGGAACCATGAGCCCAGAAAGAGGCAGGCGGAACCCTGATTGAGGCTAATTTTCAAGAGGGCGAAATTTTGACTTTGTCCAAATGGGACAAATTTTATGTCGTTTCAGCACTACTCGACGCCACGAGTCCGATGGCGTGCTCAGTTTCTACATCTGAGTTTTTGATTTTTCAGCCACTTTTGGAAGTGGGTTATGTCGGTGTCAGATTTTCGCATGTGAGCAGTCGTTTTCATCTTTTTCGACACCACAAGATTGATGGTGTTTTCAGATTCAGCCGCAGAGTTTCTCAGCCTTCAGCAAATGGAAGCATGAGGTATATGATGTGGATTCCATGTACTTCTTCATTTATTTCTCGTTGAGATGCATTATGTCTTGCAGATCCCGGTTAATACATGAGTTGTGGGATCTTGCTTTGTGTTTTTATTGATGTACTTTCAGCTATGGATTTGTGTCATGTATGAGCCCCTTTTATGCCACATTGGCGGGATGCTCTTATTTTCTATGTGTATTTTTGAGATCCCTTGTTTGCCAGGATTGGCGGGATACTCTTATTTGCTACATGTCAGCTATGGTCATACTGATAGGAGTCTTTCTTTATGTATGAGAGTTCTGCAGTAGAACATCTCTTAAAGAAGTCAAGCCACTCCTGCGTGAGGGAAATTTTCCTTGTATGTCATAGGGAAACATATCCATGTACATCTT
The DNA here is from genome assembly GCA_034641835.2 of Pinus albicaulis. Taxonomy (NCBI): domain Eukaryota; kingdom Viridiplantae; phylum Streptophyta; class Pinopsida; order Pinales; family Pinaceae; genus Pinus; species Pinus albicaulis. The sequence continues at coordinate 445,391,607 of CM076583.1, forward strand.
CTTCTCACAACACATAATGCAGCGGCCTACACCATCTTGACACCGAGGCCCGGAGATGTAGTCCCTCCTGGACGAACTCCGTCATCAAACGATGTGTTCTTATAATTGTTGATCTTGTTCATTTATGTTCCTCTTATTTACAGCTACAATTGTTCATTTCAGTTCTTTAACGTCTTAATTAAATTCAATTCTATTTATCATCCGAAGTAAAAGGTCTTGGTTAAGGGGTATCAAGATTTTACCCCGGATCAATAGGTGTCAAATTTCTGATACCACATCCTTGGTGACTGTTTTAACCCATACAGAGACTTTTTTAACCTACATACCAGTGCTTTCTTACCCTTCACCGCAAAGCCTTCATGTTGCTTCATGTAGATCTCCTCTTTCAGATCCCCGTGAAGAAATGTTGTCTTCACATCCATCTATTCTACCTCAAAATGAAATGCAGTAGCAACAGATAAAGTAATCTAATAGAAGTAACCTTGGCAACAGGAGAAAAAATATCACCAAAATCAATTCTTAGCATATGGGAATAACCTTTTTCTACCAACCGAGCTTTGTATTTATCCACCTTGCCTTCTACATTCATCTTCTTCTTAAACACCCATTTTCTCCTAATGGGCTTCCTTCTAGTCGGCAACTCCACCAGATCCCATGCCTCATTTTTGTGTAAGGATGCCATTTCATCAGCCATGGCCTCCTTCCAGAGTTTTCCATCCTCTGAATCCACTACATCCCTGACAGTTATGGGATCATCATCAGCGATATTTAAAGAAAAATTTGAACATAAAACAGGTGGACTACACCTTTCTAACTGCCTTGTTTCCCAAATTGATATTCTCACAGCTAGAGTTTGTGGCTCTTCCTCTTCTGAATCTTGTTCTGTTGTAGAGTCTGATTCATCCTCATTTAGCTCAAACTCTATCTTCTCAGGTTCCTTTGGTAGGACTTCATTTTTAACAACAACTTTCACCTCTATAAACACCACATCTCGGTTGTACACAACCTTCCTTGTTTATGGATTCCAAAGCTTGTAACCTTTTAAACCATCCTTATACCCAATAAAGATGCACTTTTCAGATTTATTATCCAACTTGGTCCTTTTCTCCTTTGGAACATGTACATATGCATCACATCTAAATACCCTCATATCTGAAAGAGAGGGTTTCTTACCAGTCCATACCTCACGTGGAGTCTTATCCTCCAACGCTGATGAAGGTGATTTGTTAACCAGGTAACATGGAGTCTCCACTGCCTCTGCCCATAATTCCTATCCTAACCCAGTACCACTGAGCATGCTTCTTGCCTTTTCCATCAACGTTCTGTTCATTCTTTCTACAAATCCATTTTTATGAGGTGTGCATGGAGTAGTCTTCTGTCGTGTTATACCACACTTCTTACTAAACTCTTCAAATTCCTTCTTGTAGAAATCTCCACCATTATCTGTCCTCAACACCTTTATCTTCTTCTCTGTCTAGTTTTCCACCAGAGCCTTAAATTCTTTAAATATGTCAAAGACTTCAAATTTCTTCCTCAATAAATATATCCATGTATTCCTTGAGAAGTCATCTATGAATGAAACATAGTACATAGACTTTCCTAGTGATGGAACTGACACAAGTCCAAACACATCAATGTGAAAAAGCTTTAATATCTTGTTCTCCCTCTTAGCACCAGAAGGAAAACTCACCCGATTTTTCTTCCCATATACATAATGTTCACAGAAATCAAAATCCAGAGAGAAATTAGACATACATTCTACCATACCATTACCATGCAGTATATGAAGGCCCTTCTCTCCGATATGTCCAAGCCTTTGATGCCATAGCATGGTCTTTTCTCCAGATACCGCTAGGTTTTCTGCTCCACTTTCAGGAACCACAGAACTATTGCACCCATCAATAATAGTGTTACCCTGAAGCTTGTACAGAACTTCAATCCGAACTCCCCGCATTAATACTAGTGTTCCCTGAACCATATTGCATGTATCTTTCTCGAACATTGTCTTTACACTTGCATCATCCATATTGCTTATAGAAGTTAGATTTCTGGCCAATGCAGGAATATGTAGAACACCAGGAAGTGTTCTAATCCTTCCACCTTACAGCTTCAGCTTGACTTTTCCACGTCCGAATATTTTGGCCTTCCTATCATCCCCTAAGAAGACATCACCACAATCATACTTCTCATACCCGCAGAACCACTCCCTATGGGGAGTGAAGTGAAAGGATGCACTTGAGTTAATCAACCATGCCTCATGATATACATGTGTATTTGAAGAAGAAGCCAAATACACATCCCCACCTTCATCTGAGCTGGATTTTACCTCTGCAGAAGGAGCATCATCAGATCCCTTTCATCTGTAGTCCTTTATGAAGTGCCCTTCCTTTCTGCATTTCCAGCACACCTTTACAGGCTTTCATAGAGATTTAAATCTCCCTCTAGATTTAGATCTCCTACTTGAAAACTCATTTTTGTTTCTATTCTGGGACCTTCCTTGTACAAATAAAAAATCTCCATTCTGGCCCTCCATATTTTTCTGTCTCATTTCCTCCCACAGCAAGGCTGAGACAATTTCATCAAAATTCAAGGTAGTTGTATTCCTACCTATTGCAATAACCAGACTATTCCACGAATCTGGTAGAGAACACAACAAACCGATGCACTTATCTTCATATGAGATTTTAATATCAACAGATGAAAACTGACTTACCACAGTATTGAAGGCGTTCAGATGCTCTATCACCGAGTCTCCATCCTTCATCCTCAGGTTATACAGCTTTTTCCGCGGGAACAATTTATTCATCAGAGACTTAGATTGGTACAAAATCCCTAACTTGACCCACAAAGTCTTCATCGTAGCTTCCCCAGATACATTCAACAATACCAAATCTAAGATACACAACCGTATTGTGCTCTTTTCCTTCCAATCCAACTTCGCCCAGTCTTCATTTGACGTCGTCGTTGGTTTGGTTTAGTACCTGGATCTACCGTGATCCATTAATCTTTATCCACCAGCAGATCCTCCATCTTGAGCTTCCACAACTCAAAACTCTAACCATTAAATTTCTCGGTCTCTATCTTTCCACTGCTCATCATCTTCTTTCACCACAAGAATCGATCCCACAGATCTTCCACTAAACAAGGTCTACCATCGGCCCAAGCAAAAAACCCCTTAGCAGCAAAGGCGCCCGTTGAAGCCAAAATAACTCGAAAACCAAAGGTAGGTTTTAACCCTATACAAAAATTATCTACAAACAAATTCTTAAAAACAGAAAATAAACAATAGTGAGAGCATAAAACATAAAACAGATATACATAGAGATTTTTCCCTGGATCCCAAATCGGGACTACCAGCTTGATTTTTCATTATATTCCTTTTAGTGTTACAACACATATATATACATGCCAAATAATTCATAAATCCCAATCCATTAACCCTGGATTAGAACATAACCATAATTCTCTTGACCGGATCTACAAAATACCAGGGGCCTAAAACCATCATGTGCAAACCCATGCACAAAACCATAGGTGGATCCCCCCACCTAAAATAGGGTCCAAAAAAATTTTCCCAGGGGGCTACCCTTCCCCCCTATGACCCCCCCATGCGTGCGACTATTCTTGGAAAGAATATAACAGATACCCAAAAAAATTTAGGAATGATTTTTCCAACTTGAAGATTCAAGATGCCTAGGGCCACCAGGAGAGGAGGCCACATCTACTTCACCTAAAGAACATTTGCAGAGCCACAAGAGGCTACTTAGGGGTTTTTGGGTCTTATGAATCCATTTGTAACCTCTGTTTACTAATTTGAGAACATATTTAGGGGCATATTTCAGGTTTTACAAGTAATGTGTACGGATCAATAAAATGTTTGAAGCAGTTTTGGAAGTTGTTGAGCAAGGAGGAGACCTTGTAGGGGTTTTCCCAATTTCCATAACACTTTTTGCAGTAGTTGTGACCTGCATGCTTCAGTTATGGTTTGACTTCTTTTCATGAAAATTTTTATTGTGTTCTTCAGTGTGGAATTGAAGAGTGTATGTGAGGAGCTTCTAGCTCTCGCTGATGAAATAATGTCATCTCAGTAGGAGACATGTTGTGTTGTTGATATTGTGAAAGTTATTTGCAGAAAAACATTACCATGAAGGGGTAAAAGCCACATGTGTTTGGAAGAAAACTGATATGTACTTTTGACACCGAATACAAGATTGTTCTAGTCATTTTGACAGGCCAAGGAGATGTAGCCCAGGAGGGGTGAACTCCTTCATCAATGGTATTTTTGTCTTATGGGTTGATGCACATTTATTTTCAAGTGTTTGATGATCTCATTCTTTACAATTTTTTCATGGAATTCTACTGGTTGAATAACTCTTAAAACTAACCACTGAAATAATCAGCCTTCATTCTCAACTCTGTGCACACAATCCTTAAGCACACATTTTATTTTATACTAATGAGGAAGCTAGCACAACAAAACTAGTTTGTCCATATTTAGATCAAGTTGGTATTAGAGCTGTAGGTTGATTGTTAGCTTGTGTTTCTTGTGAAAAAAGGGTGAAAATGCTTACAAGGTTAAAGCTCCAGAGGGGAGAAGGAAAACTTGTTGGTGAAAATTCCCAAGTGGGAACAAGGAGAAGGATGCCAGTGTTTCTACAAGCTCCACCTCGAGCTTTATCTCCAGAGATTTATGAGGCTTTAGTAAGCATGCCTCAAGGAGGAGGGCATACTAGCCTAAAAAAAGATGAAATCTTCAAAAAGGATTTTTGGGACATGTCAGAGATGGTGAGGGTCCTCTATGAAGAGAGGAACTCGCAACTGCAAGGTGAAGGCTCTAGATCTTCAAGAGGAGAAGATTCTCCAATGAAGGAAGAAGGTAAAAAAAAAGGTGATAAACCACCATCTTCTCCACAAACTTCACATTTTTCTACAACTTTGATGAAAAATGCTAATGTAGAAATTCCTTCCAAGATGGAATATGGACATGTTTGTGCCTTTTGTCCACATGATGTGGAGTATGAGGTTCAATCAGAATCTTGTGCTAAGGATTTGAAAGAAGGGAACAAAAGAGTCCAAGAGGACACCTTCAAAATCAGAAAGGAGTATGAAACCATATTTGTGCCTCAATAAAGAGATGAGACAAATGGTAAGCATGCAATGCTCCTTATTTACATGCATCTGTTAATGTAAATTCTTTTTCAACCTTTGAAAGACACAACATAGGAATTGAGTCTAAGCTCTTGGAAAATATGGGTTACAAGGAAGGCTTAGGTCTTGGTGCGATTCAACAAGGCATCAAGAACCCAATAGAGGGAAAAGAGAGACATAAGTATGAAATCTTGGGTTATGTTGCGCCAGAAGAATGGTCTTCTGATGACAGCTATATTGCATCATGTACCTTCTCCATAAAAGAGGACATGAAAAGGAAAGGTGTTGGACATTGCATCCAGAACTAGTATCTACTTGGTTCTCTAAATACAAAATAGACTTGAAGGTATCTCTAGAGAGAGATGAAAATTTTTTAAGAAGTTGATGCATGTTCATCATCTAGGAAGCATAAGCTAAAGGACACCAAGAAAATTTATACTCATCCTATTCCTTTAAATGCTTCTCCTAAAGGAAAACAACCTGTTGAATTGAGTGACATGTTGAGGAGAATGTCTCCATGCTCTTTTTCAATTCTTCTAACCATTGTGTAGATGAGTGCAACATAAGAAAAGCCATCATCAAGAAGATGTTTATGTCTCTTGAGATTGAGAACGAGGACAGGAAAACTCAATCAAAGAAAAAGGCATGTGAGATAAGAAGAGATCAAAGGAAATTTTGCATTTACTACAATATCAGTGGGAATTGGATCGAGAAGTGTTGGAAATTGTTTCCACAACTTCATCCTAGTAATGGAAAGCAAGTCATGCAAGCACTAGAAAAGGAAGCGGCAAAAGAAAAAGTGGCGCAAGATGTGACCACCCATGAAGAAACTTCAAAAGAAGGAAAAGTTCAAATATAGGGTTCAGTCACCATGTTGCGTAAGAACTATTCGAACTATTTGTCCAGTTGAAGATTGTATGTCTTTTTTTGCACTAATTTTATATCCTTGTGGTGGGTAATTTGTAAAAGTGATAACTCATGAATAAATCACTTACATGCAATAGTGTTTTCCTTAGCATGTTTATGCTAGATTGTCTTGGTTGTTAGTCAATTGTAATGGAAAATTTGGGTCTCAAGCTCTCCATGTTGTAAAATGAAATTCTCTTTGATTATGCCGGAAATCATTTTTGAAAATTGTTGTATGAGTAGTGGTAGCATTATTTGAATGTACAAATTTGTTCAGCACTCAATTTCTACAAGTATTCGCCATATGCAACTTGTATTGGTTTATGTCAAAGTCTTTCGGACTTGATCCTCGATAAGGATTTTTGTAGCAAAAACAAAAGGCCCTTTTGTAGACCATTTGATGTGTTGACGCCAAGAAGAGAAAGAGATGGCGAACGCATTCTTCCAGATGTGGAATTTGGAACCGTGGAGGTAAAAAGAATGGTCATTTCTTTTCTTGTGATTATTGTTATTGGAACTCATTGTTGTAGTTCACTCAGTTGGGCTTAACTTGGAATAGTGGTTTCCAAGGAGAAGCTTGCATCAAATGCATTTTTATCAAAAGGAGGAACAAAATTCTCAATGGGAAGGCCATTAGTCAGCTTTCCAAGCACCGAGGGATCGCTTAGTACACCAAGGTGTTTAATCAGTCAGCAAGCAGCCAACAAGTGTTGGATTGGGTCAGCAGCGAAAGGAGGACATTGGCTCAAGTATCGAGCCATTTGCAAGGCAAGGCATGTTAGTGAACCAAAGTGTTTGTCATGGAGATTTTTCCAAGTATAATCAAGTTGATATAACTTGGAAAAGATAAGAGTATTAAACTCTCATCATATAACTAGCTTTTGTGGGTCCAAAATCCTGTCAATGGGAAGGAGTGATCAGAAACTGAATTGGGGATGAAATTTGCTAAAAATTAAAAGTGTTCAGAATATCTTGGAACTTGAATTACTAGATAGGTTTCATCACCCTGATTCCGACGCACTTCGTTTCATCTAAAACCGACTCCGTATGAGAAAGTTGGAGCCTGTTGTCCGCTTTGCCAAACAGGGGAACTTTCAAAAAAAGTCAAACAGGGTCAAAGGGGTCAAAGTTTTGGTCAAAATTTGGTTTTCATTTAGCCAATGGTGTGCTAACACTTATTAGCTTGTGGTTGGCCCAAATTTATGGGCTACATGGCAGTTTTTGGTTGGTTTTGAACAAGCCAATGGGGTCACGACACATGACTAGCTTGGAGGCCGCCACGTGCACGCTCCCAAAGGCCGAATTATGGCTAAGTCAAGGTCGAATGTCATATTTTTATGGGTGGAAAAATATTATATACAGGTGGAAAGGTGGAGGTTGGGCTCGACCCTGCGACCTCCCCCACACAAATGCATAGCCTTACCGTTATACCAGCAAGCTAGTTCTTACATATATAGTGTGTTTGCATATATTTGAACTTAATTAATGTTTGTGGTAGGGGTAATCGGGGCCAGCCCCTTACCAAGGGACCTCACACCAATGCCCACCGGTGGGAGCCCATACAGAGGAGGTTTAAAAACATTAAACACGGGTTAATTAACCAATAACCATGCTTAAATATGTGTTAATCCTTTTTAAAATGGATTTGGTTAAGAGCGAAATTAACACCTAAACTCCAGTTAATGTGTGCTTATCACTAATTAATCTGGGATTATCATTTGTGGTTAAGTTGGCGGAGCGCGCCATTTTCTGTGGAACTCCAGATTTAGTGGAGTTAACTAGAGTTGCTCCAGTTTTGGTGGGGTTTCCTTGGCCAACATTAATTAGGCCATAACTTGAGAAAATTTCAACAAGATTTAGCTCAGAAAGAGTATATCTTATCATTTTTGGATGCTCTTAGCAGTTTCGTGTAGGTTTCAGAGGCAGAGGAGCACTTTTGGGAATGATTTTTCCAACTTGAAGATTCAAGATGCCCAGGGCCACCAGGAGAGGAGGCCACATCTGCTTCACCTAAAGACTATTTACAGAGCCAGAAGAGGCTACTTGGGGGGTTTTGGGGCTTCTAAATCCATTGGTAACCTCTATTTACTGATTTGAGAATATATTCAGGGTCATATTGAAGGTTTTACAATTAAGTTGTATTGACCAATCAGATGTTTGAAGCCATTTTGGAAGCTATTAAGCAAGTAGGAGATCTTGTAGAGGTTTTCCAAATTTCCATAACACATTTTGCAGCAATTGTGACCAGCATGGTTCAGCTCTGGTTTGAATTATTTTCATGAAGTTTTTTATTGTATTCTTCAGTGTGGAATTTAAGAGTGTACGTGAGGGGCTTCTAGCTCTCACCGGTGAAAGAATGTCATCTCTGTAGGAGACATGTTGTGTTGTTGATATTGTGAAAGTTATTTGCAGAAGAACATTACCTTGAAGGGGTAAAAGCCACATGTGTTTGGAAGCAAACTCATATGTAATTTTGACGTCGAATACAAGATTGGTCTAGTCATGTTGACAGGCCAAGGAGATGTAGCCCAGGAGGGGTGAACTCCTTCATCGATGGTTTTTTTTGTTTTATGGGTTGATGCACATTTATTTTCAAGTGTTTGATGATTTCATGCTTTACAATTTGTTCATGGAATTATACTGGTTGAAGAACACTTAAAACTAACCATTGAAGTAATATGCCTTCATTCTCAACTCTATGCACACATTTTATTTTATACTGATCGGGAATCTAGCACAACAAAACTATTTTTTCCATATTCAGATCACCCTATCACAACAAGTCTACCAAGTTCTGTTAATCAATAGAGAAGATGTTGAATGGGGTATTGAGAATGGTTTTTAGTATATCCATATTGGCCTTATACAATTTGGTATTAATCCTTTGGTACGACCAGGGTTAAATATTTCCTGTTTGACTTGAGTTCTTGACTCTTGATCAAATGAGTTTAATGATGCCTTAATTGGAAGATTCCAGAGTCCTCTAAACAATGGTTCTGTTTGGCTCTCTATAATCCCTCGATGTCAAGTATCAATTACAACCCTTATATAAATGAGTTTTTTCAAGCCTTTATTCAATTCCATGGATTCAATTTTGTCCCTCATACATTGATCCAGGTGGATATCGGTGGCCACCCACCAATTCCATTTGGACCGGCACCATCAATTCTTGCATTTTTTCACTTTCAGCACAGCTTAATATTTTTAGCAGGTTTTCAGGTCTTGCACTCCCGGAGTCGTTTCGGGGCCCTAATAATCCAAGTGGATATTGGTGGCCACCCAACTATTCCATTTGATCCCCCACCATCAGTTCTTTCAATTGTTCAGTTTCAGCACAACTTACTATTTTTACAATTTTTCGGGTCCTGAACTTCTGGAGCCGTTTTGAGGCCCTAAACGACGTTTTTTGGGGAAACCGAGAGCGGGGTCTAGGTCTATTGACCCATGTTGTTCACTCAAAAGTTTTAATCCTTGGTTAGATATTTCTAATGAGGTATTGAGCACGTCAAACGGAGATCATATGCCAAAGTTACATCCCCAGGAAGTTGAAACACCAATTTACCCAAACGGGACCCACAATTTTGGCGCTCCATCTCCTAGGGTTAGGTTTTTGGATGTTTAGGGTTTTCCATTGTTTCTCAAAAATAAATAGGCCTTCGAGCCTCATTGTAACACAGTGGAGAGGTCTGTAGTCGTCACATCTCTTCTTAGAGATATGTTACCAGTGTCCTCGCTCGTTCATTTCCATTATGTCTCATTGTAACACAATTCAGAGGCTTGTAGCCATCACATCTCTTCTCAGAGATACGCTATCAGTGCCCTAGCTAGTTTATTTCCATTATGTTTGTAAGCATATTTTAGTCATTTGATTTTAATAAAATGAGGCATTCTTTCCATTGCATCTCTGTGTTTATGGTTATATGTGTATTTTGTTGTGTTCCTGCATAAAGCCGGATCATACATAGATAACCCAACGACACTATACAATGTGTATTTGTTTGGTTACATATACTCTGCCATCCATAAACCCAAAATTTCACAAGTGTGCCCTCAAGGAAGGTGTTTTAATTGGCTCGGGTAACGCAACCCCACTCTAGATTGGGTTCAGTGAACTAACGCTTCCTGACAAGTGGTCTAGTGAATATCAACCTTTGTCGCAAAATATCCCCAAATAGCCAACACGTCCCATAAATTAGGATTTTTTTTCACATATGATGACAGAACCAGTTTGAAATTTTAATCGGTAAATCCATTGAGTCATAATCTATCTTCCAGGATTGATAAAATTCCTATTGCTCCCAGATTGTCAGTTTCTTCTATTCCTACTACCGGTTTTTGTAGTCATGATCAGCCGCATAAGCTTTGTCCTTCACACTCCTGTATATATTGTCCAGATAATACAAAAAAAAGTACCATTGTATTGACACTCCATCCAATTCTCAGTCACACCATGGCCAACACTTCGATTGTCCATATTATATTATGATTCCTACTCCAGATATTAAAATGTATAGTCTGCCTCGCGAAAAATAAAAAACTAACACTATACTCCCAAAAAGGACTCTAGTGCCTGGGAATAGTACTCCCACTTTCTGAAATGGAACCATGTAGAGTGACCTACAATTTCTACATTATCATACTATTGTTGATCGTGTACCATGTGAGCAAACAAAAATGCTTAATTATGTCAATTATTAGTCTATCTGCCTTGCACAAAACCTAGATGACTTGGCCTGAGATGTGATAGAAGTCAATGAACATGTTAAGAAATTTCATCAGACATTCGACACTCTTGATGCTCACTAAGATAATCAAACCGAAAAAGAAAAGAAAAAAGAAAAAAAAAAATTTATTACAAACCAACTCGAAGTAATCAGTAAAGTAGTTTCCAATTTTCAAAGTCCATTACCAAGGCCACCATCCCCACATCATTATGAAGATGGTAAGCAAGAAGGAACAAATTTTAGCTATCATAAAGCCACCAAGAATTCCTCAAGTCTTTCTCTTAATATAATTGATCAAGATTATACCACTGAGTTAGATATTTTGGATAAACTGAATGAGGGAAGAAAATTGGCTTATGAAAAGCTAAATCTTGTGAAATGGAAATTACAAGAGTTTCTTATTTCTGAAATTAAAAAGACAGGTCAGAAGAAGTTGGAGAATCTTCTAATAAGGACAAACGCACTGAAATTTTTAATCTCTCCAATAAAATTCCCAATACTTTCGAGTTAGATCTGGGATCTCAGCCACATAGTAGCATTTTCTCCAAATGGGCTAAATAGATGAGTGATATTGATGCTATGGAGGAAAAAACTTCTAGTTTCAATAATCAAGGCAATACAATATTTATTAATTTTGAGTTCTTAAACAGAGATCAGACATTGATCTTGTTGCAAAAGAAAAATGCATGGGGATTTCAAAACAACGTTGACTCAAAAGCATCTTGGATGGATGTAGTCATTCAAATCATGTGAGCCTTAAATGGTAATGCCAAATTATGGTGGGATAAGCTTACCAGAGAAGAACAGTTAGAAATTCTTGACCATGATGACCCTCTGAAAGCTATATTGGAAGCCCTCTCTCGTGAGTTTTTGGGAATCATTTGAACTGATGCAGATCATTATGCTCAGTTATTTACAAGCCATAGATTATGTAGATTTGACTTTATTTCAGACTACTATTGCATTATGCAGAATCTCTTCTACAAGATAATTGATTACCAAAATGTAGCCTATCTAAGACATTATCTTGCATTTGATGCCAGGGAAGATTCCTTAATTAGTTCATCAGTCTCTCTTTGCTCAAGGAATTTCTCTGGAAACACTTTCATTGGTTGCATTACATCAACATATACTTACTACTCTCATAAATGAATGTGTTGCATATAAAACAAAGAAGATTGTGAAAAAGTAGTTGCATTTTAATTCCAGTATCTGTGACTCATTTATAGAGTCTTACAAGTTTGGATGTTATAAGAACTCCTCCAAGAAGAGTTCTCAGAAAAGCCAAAACCGTAAGTGTTATTGTGATTCGAAAGGGTCTAAACAAAAGAAAGGATGTTTCAAGAAAGAATCCTAGAAGTTTAAAAGGTCTCCTAGATCTAGATATGTCTTTAGACAAAGAGAAAAACCAACAAAAGGATCCAAGTGTTTTATCTGTGGAAAAAGTGGACATTGGGCTAATAAAGGTCCTAATAGAAAAAAATGAGTCCAAAACAAAATAAGTGAATTATTCACCACTACGTATAATCCTGTTAATTGGGATCTGATTTCACAATCAGATTCTGACTATGAATATTTTTTCTGTATGTAGTGATTCTGATTATGATGTAGAAAATAATTTCCAAAAAATGTCTATAACATGTTCTTCTAGCAGTGATGAATGTACATATATTTCAGATTGTCTTATGTTCTCAGTACAAAGTCCAAAAGAGATGCTTCAATCTCTCCAAAAATAAAAAGATGCTCTCACTCCAAGATTGGTAATTCCTCAAGACAAACTCCAAGAAAGAATAAATAAATTAAAAGAGTCAATAAAATTGTAGGATGATGACAAACAATTAAACTTTGAAGAATGGTATAAACCTTCTTATGCTTCTATCCTAGAACCACCCCCTTCCTCATTTTCTCAGGGAGAAATTATTTTGGAAGAAATCCGAAAGACAAAAGAAGATATCAAAAATAAAGAAAAAAAGATGATGGAATTAGTAGCTCAGATTCAACATCAAGTTAAGAAACTTGATGCAATGAATTCAAATTTTACAGCGTTGTTCCTAGCTTGTGCAGATATACCAACAATTAACGTGGAAGAAACATCTCCTAAACTTGTTCTTGATATCAGTTCCATAGGAGATCGAATGGTCATCCCCATTGGGATTAAAACTGATGGTTATAAACAATATGAATTGGATGCACAGATATACACAAGGACTAAGTGTAGTTGTTTCAAGTATAAATCCATTCCCTTGTACTTTTGACAACCTACCCAATTGCATTTCAAAGCTGTTAACAAACAGCTCATGAAAATTTCTTATTTTGCCCTGATTTTCTGATATTGCTTGCCTCTACTCTTGTATATGTCACCTTATATAACTATGATATTGGTTGTGATATGATATTGGGCCAAGATTCTGTAAAAAAATATATGCCTATCATAGTTGACAAAGATGTTACATTCATTTTGCAACAATCCAAGATAGTAGTCCTAGTCAAAAGAAAATATGTAATCTGAATTAAACCATATACTCCAGAAATTATTGAAGAATATGTTTAGGACTTGGCCAAAATTCAAAAGATAATCAAGCATGCTAACCTACATGTCCAAGGCCTGTTAAAAAATATTATCTTCAAAATCCAGAAGGAATGCACCTCAAAACATCCTGACGCCTTTTGGTTTAGGGAAAAAGATTTTGTAAATATGCCTTTTAAAGATGCCCAGACCCACCGAGCACAAAAAGCATCAGCGAATCACATGAGTCCTTCTGAACAAGAACTTTGCAGAAATGAAATCAAACAATTTCTTGAAAGAAAGCTCATTGAACCCTGCAAAAGCCCATGGGCCTATCCTGCCTTCTATGTGAACAAACATTCAGAGGAAAAAAGGGGTAAGAAAAGGTTGTTAATAAATTATAAAGTTCTAAATGATGCATTACTCCCAATAAGGTACCCATTTCCAAACAAATATATCCTCCTCTCTAAGATTTCTAAAGCCGATATCTTTAGTAAGTTTGATTTAAAGAGTGGATTTTGGCAGATTGGCATTGCTCCAGAAGACAGGTTTAAAACAACCTTTGTAGTTCCAGGAGGGAAATATCAGTGGATGGTGATGCCTTTTGGATTAAAAACCGCCCCATCTGAATTCTAGAAAATGATGGATGGCATCTTTCGGGATTTACGATTTCTCATTGTATACATAGATGATTTGTTGATTTTTAGTAAAGATATTCAACAACATAGACAACATTTAGAAATATTCTACCATTTTGTATATAAGCATGGTTTAGTTTTGTCTCACTCTCCTGATAAGTTTATTATTGGACAAATAAAGATTTATTATCTTGGTTTGGTAATCTTGCAAGGGAAGATTCAACTCCAGCCTAACATATTGATTGCTCTCTTAAATTTTCCTGATCAACTCCGATATGTACAGACATTGCAAAGATTCTTGGGTGCACTAAATTACAACAAACAATTTTATGCCGAACAAGCTCGCGACAACAAAATTCTACAACAACGCCTCATATCCAGAGCTTCATGGACCTCTGCAATGACTACAACTATCAAAATAATTAAGCAAAAAATACATCAGTTGCCACCATTGTCTCTACCTCAACTAGATCTCCCATTTATCGTTGAGACAGATGCTTTTGACACCTGTTGGGCCGCAATACTTCTACAAAAACATCCAAAAAGAGAATATGTCTATGCTTATGCATCATGTACATTTTCAGACCCTTGGCTCAAATATCCTTCCTTGCACAAAGAATTTCTTGCAGTCAAAAAGGGCATTAAACATTTTCGAATTTTCCTTAAGAGTGTTTATTTCACTATTAAGATTGATTTAAAACACATGAAAGGGATGTTAGGTAATAAGAGATTACTTGAACAAGGAAATTCCAGAATTCTCAGGTGGGCATTATGGTTGGAAGGATTTGATTTCGATATTGTGAACAAGGCCGAAAAAGAAAAATTTATAACATACTTGCTCACCAGAGAAGGAGCAACCTCTAGCAAGCATTTTGAGTTGAACAAATTTGAGATTGGTGAAAGTTATTCCTCTAGAAAAAAAATTCTATTGATTTGACTACTTATTGTACATATACCTTCTTTTGGGATTGTTTTACTTCAAGGATAAAGGCATTACCAGTTGAAATTCAAAAGATGATTTTTGAAAAACAGTTCAATTCATTAGCAAGCCGACACACTTATGATATCAACTGGAGCCTTATACAAAATGATCATGTTTACTTTGGTCAGGAAAGAGATCCATATCCCAGAATAATTTATATACTTGACCCAAGTGTCATTTGGATTGAATATTATGGTATTCACTAGTATGCCAGAGCTTTTGAGAGTGTGTCTATTATTATGTATTGTGAAGATGTAATGTCTTCTTTTTGACATTAGAGTAAATGGATGGATATAATAATGGTTTCATATGTCCCAAGAAAAGAAGACTTTGATTACATAAGTCCATACATAACATTATCGACCTTACAGAAATAAATGGAAGAAGGAGCTCTCAAATACGATATCTTTGAATTCGATCTCCTGTATAGATGAACAAAAGTTGAAATCAACCATGACAATAATTATCCAATTGGCCATAAGTTTACAATTATTATTGATTATTTTGGAGAAGTTTGAATCCCTCGAGATAAACTGGATCCTCATATGTCAATTTCACCTTTCTTTGCTTGCTTCGGTTATGAACCTCCAAGGTTAAATCAGATTATATCCGATGTCAATTTGGATTGGCACGCCTTCTATGATGATGAAAATTTTAATAATTTATATTATGATTCTGACACAAGTCCTAAAGGATCTTATTGACTAGATACCTAGGACAATAATTTAGAAATTTTTCGGCTTTCGAGGGTTCTCCGTAAATGAACACCTTTTTTGTACAGAACTTTAAAGTACAATTATGTAATCCTTCGTGGATTCTCCAATGTGTATTTACTTTTATGAATAGCCTTTACTTTAAGGACAAGAAGATGTCAGTTTCGTGGGTTTCCCATGAAAACATCCACTGTGTAAATTTTAAAATACAATTATGTAATCTTTAGTGGATTCTTCTGATAGAATCTCCACTCTGTATTTATTTTTATGAATAGTCTTTACTTTAAGGACAAGAAGATGTCGGTTTCATGGGTTTCCCATGAAAACATCCATTGTGTAAAATATTACTAGTACAAAAATTTAGATATGAAATCTAAGATGGGATATAACTTGTAGAGAGGAAGGGAATCATAGGATGAAAGGGTTTCCTATATAATGGAGAGGAGACTCTTCCAAAAGGACTTGTCATTTTCTGAGAAATTCTATAATAGAAAGTTTGTCTTTGTGTGTTGAAGACTATGTTTATGAGAATTGTGAGGATCTTGTGATCTATCTACTCTTGTGTTGTGATCAGATTAAATTAGCTACCCGATCGCCCAAGGGTCGGCCCCCGCCACCACTTAGATGAGAAGTCGCCTTCTCGCCTACGTGGCGGCGGGGCACTCCAAGCAGCACTCCACCCGCCCACGGGTCGGCCCTCGTCACCACTTAGGTGACCCTAATTTTATTTTATTTTTCAAATTTTTTATATATTAATCTTTTTATTGATTTTTTTTAATGTTTTATATATACTTTTTAATTTTTTTTAAATGATTTTTTAATTTAAATATATTTTTTTTATTTTATTTTATTTTTTATTTTTTTAAATGTTTTTTTTATAATTATTTTATTTATTTATTTACTATGCATTTTTTTAAATATTATTTTTAATTTTTTAAAAATAATTTTTAATTTTTTTCCATATGTTTTTTTTAGTTTTTGTTATTTAATTTTTTTTCAATGTTTTTAATCTTTTTAAAATTTGATTTTAATTTTAATTTTTTAACTTCTAATATTTATTTCAAAGGGTTTTTTTTTAATGTATGACCTATTTCTCTTTTAACATTTTTTTGGTTATTTTTACTTTTAATCTTATTTGAATCGCTTTTTTGGGGGGGAAAAACATAAAATGTCATCATCTTTGAATATAAATTCATAAAAATTGTTATTTTTTAAAAAAAATTATTCAAAATTTTCACAAAAATCTTGTAATTAACATGTCATTTTTAGCCCCCCTCCCACGCAGACCCCGCATTTTTTTTATTTTTTTTATATTTTTTTTATTTATTTATTTATTTAAAATTCTTGAAAATGATATCATGATGATGATGATGATGATGGTTAACGTCCACCGAGACCAAACTTTGGTCTATCGGACCTAAAGAAACGAATTATTTAGTTTGTTTTAAAATTGTGCTCCTATGCTCAAAGAGCTTGAAGAGAAGCGTCTCGGGCTCGCTATAAATTTGACATGTTAAAAGGCTAGGAAGGTTGGTATTGCAACAAAGATTATGAAACTGAGATCTAATGTGGGTGTACGCAGGGCACTCTAAGAGGAAGTGATTTTCATCCTCAATGTTCATATTCTCACAGAGATGACAAATCCTTTCCACCCATGGTGTTGTAGGAACCACCCAACAACCTGTTTCACTATGGAGCTCACAAGAGTTCGTTCTTATCTTGTCTATATTAATTTTTTCTTTGAGCTAGCTAAAACAGAGAGGTACTTTTGATCTTCTAGAGTAGGATTGATGACCTCCTTATAATTTCTTAATTTTCTTTTAGCCTCTAAATCTTTCTCGCACCACATTTTCTCTTTAAACTTAGAAGTAACAATATTTTTAATGTTATTAATTTTCTGCAATGCAACATTTTCGTCGATCTCCCAATGGTTTAACTAGGCCCTGGTATCTTTATACCAACGTCGTTTGAGCCTTAAGTGGTTTTGGCTGGAATTTAAAGCTAGCTTAGGAAGTATATGGTCTCCCATGTTATTGATTTTGTGCTTGTACAAAAGGAGCCTAGTCATAGTTAGGCTCTCGATAGGGGAAAGATCCACTTCTATAAGGAGAATAGGATAGGGTGTATTGCTTTTAATTTTGAGGTTATATGTTATAAAACACTTCTGGATTTTCTCAATCTTTCTCCAGGATTCTCTAGAGATACTGCAACCCCAAACCTCACATCCATACAAGATAATAGGAGTGACTAAATATTCAAAGAGGAGCTCCTTTTTATCCCACATCAGGAGGTTTGTTGCTTTACAATTATTTTCAAGACCAAAATAAGCTTTCCACCCTCCATTAATCCTTTTCTCATTGCTATAGTTCTAGTTGAGCTTGTGATGAATATCAATTCCTAGGTACTTGTAAGAAGACACTTCCTCCAAGTTGTTATTGTCATACACAAAATTAGCGTAAGTGTCCTTCTTGGCTTTGATAATCATAAATTTTGTTTTGTCAGTGTTAACAATCATACCCATGGTAGAGCAGAAATCCTTAAGAAGTCTTAGTTGCTTATCAAGATCAGATGGGCACCTTGCCAGAAGAACAATATCGTCAGCATAGAGAAGAAGGATGATGACTATTCCAACTAAGATCGTGCCAGCACAACCTGCTTCCTCTAAACAACCTTCTAGCTTGTCGATGTAAATGCAAAATAGGGTAGGGGAGAGGGGGCGACCTTGTTTAACTCTGTTATTACACTTAATATCTTTCGACCACCCCTTATTGCTCTTACATTCTCGTATAACCTCACAGCGGCAGCTCTCAACTCGAAAGGAACCTTTAGCTCTTCTAATCTATTCCTTAGGTTATTTCTAGGTACCGTGTCAAAAGCCTTTCTAAAGTCCATAAAGCAACAAAAGAGATTGGATTTATCATTACGACTCCTCCATAATTATCCTAAGCATAACGAGGTGGTCTATTGTTGAGTGTTTCCTTATAAAACCCACTTGGCCTTTAGCCCACTTACCTTCGCTTTCAAGCCATATGCTCATCTTCTTTTCCAAAATAATACCATATAACTTGGCTAAGAGAGCGCTAATCATAATTGTCCGATAATTAGAGGGGTTATTTGTATCCCCACTTTTAAAAATAGGAATAATGAGGCTTTGAGTCCATGGTTGAGGGAACCCTTGCTTGACTGCTTGATTGAAAAGCTTGTGGATGTGATGGATGAGGACAAGACCTCCAATTTTTAAGATTTTTGCCTGGTAACCTTCAATGTCCTTAGCTTTTCCATTCTCCAGGTGCTTAACCCCAAAATCTATGTCTTCTAATGAGAAAACTTCTTTCGTTGTGAGCAGGGTTTCAAAGTTATCTATGATATTTGGAGATTCATAAAGCTTTTTACGATAGGAATTCGAGTTGTGTAAAGCAATTCTGTTATTATCTTTAGTTTTTCTAGTTAGAATTTGCCTCGAGAATTTCTTAGCTGTTACCTTAGAGAGGTGTAAGAGATTTTCTTGTCTTCTATGAATATACTGCATTTTTTTCCTTTTAGTTAGGGCTTTGTATATTTTTATCTTGCCAATTTTAAGAGACAAGAGCTTCCTTAATTTCTCTTCTCGCACTTTTACAATCTTTATCATACCAAGGGTTAGTTTAAATATTGTTTTTATTTTTTTAATAATTTTTAATTTGTTTTTTCATTTCTTTATTTTTATTTTATTGTTTGTTTTTCATTTTTATTTAATGTTTTTTTTATAAGTTTATTTTTTTTAAATGTTTTTTTTCCTTACTTATTTCTTTTAAAGTTATTTTATTTTATTTTTTTAATGGTTTTTATTGTGTTTTTGTTTAATGTTTTTTTTTATTATTATTATTTTAATGTTTTTATTTGTTTGTTTGTTTTATTTCATCAATATTATTTATTTATTTTTTATGTGTTTTTTTTGTCATATTTTTTATTTTTTTTCTTAAATTATGTTTTTTTTAAATATTTTCCTTTTTTTTAAATTTATTAAATTATATATATATATATATATATATCTTATTTTATTTTTTTTACATTTTTTATGTTTGATTTGTTTTTGTCATTTTTATATTGTATTTTTTTTGGGTCATGATTTTTTTAATTTTTTTATGTTTTAATATATATATATATGATGATGATGATGATGATGATGGTTAACGTCCATTGAGACCAATCTTTGGTCTATCGGACCTAAAAAAAAGAGTTATTTAATTTGATTTAAGATTTTATTCCTATGCTCAAAAAGCTTGGAGAGAAGCCTCCCGAGCTCACTATAATTTTGACATCTTAAAAGGCTAAGAAGGTTAGTATTGCAACAAAGATTATGAAATTGAGCTCTAATGTGGTTGTATGCGGGGCACTGTAAGAGGAAGTGATTTTCATCATCGATGTTCATATTCTCACAGAGATGGCAGATCCTTTCCATCCATGGTGTTTTAGGAACTGTCCAACGACCTGTTTCACTATGGAGCTCATGACAGTTCGTTCTAATCTTGGCTATATTAATTTTCTTCTTTGAGCTAGTTAAAACACAGAGATACTTTTGATCTCTTAAGGTGGGGTTGATGACCTCCTTATAATATCTTAATTTTCTTTTAGCTGCTAGATCTTTCTCACACCACATTTTTTCTTTGAACTTAAAAGTAACATTTTTTTTAATGTTATTGATGTTTTGCAATGCAACATTCTCGTCGATCTCCCAATGGTTTAACCAGGCCTTGGTGTCTTTATACCAACCTTGTTTAAGCCTTAGGTGGTTTTGGCTCGAATTTAAAGCTAGCTTAGGAAGTCTATGGTCTCCCATGTTATTAAGCTTGTGCTTGTACAACAGAAGCCTAGTCATAGCTAGGCTCTCGATAGGGGAAAGACCCACTTCTATAAGGAGAATAGGATAGGGTGTATTGCTTTTAATTTTAAGGTTATATGTTATAAAATGCTTCTGGATTTGCTCAATCTTTCTCCAGGATTCTCTAGAGATGCTGCAACCCCAAACCTCACATCCATATAAGATAACAGGAGTGACTAAAGTTTCAAAGAGGAACTTCTTTCTATCCCACATTACGAGGTTTGTCGTTTTACAATTATTTTCAAGACCAAAATAAGCTTCCCACCCCCCATTAATCCTTTTCTGAATGCTATAGTTCCAGTTGAGCTTGTGATGAATATCAATTCCTAGGTACTTGTAAGAAGACACTTCCTCCAAGTTACTATTGTCATACATAAAATTAGCGTAAGTGTCCTTCTTGGATTTGATAATCATAACTTTTGTTTTGTCAGTGTTAACAGACATACCCATGGTAGAGTAGAAATCCTTAAGAAGTCTAAGTTGGTTATCAAGATCAGATGGGCGCCTTGCGAGAAGAACAATATCGTCCGCATAGAGAAGAAGGATGATGACTATCCCAGCTAAGATCGTGCCAGCACATCTTGCTTCCTCTAAACAACCTTCTAGCTTATCGATGTAAATGCCAAATAGGGGAGAGGGGGCAACCTTGTTTAACCCTGATATTACACTTAATATCTTTCGACCACCCCTCATTGTTCTTTAACTTGGTAGTTACATTCTCGTATAACCTTATAGTGGCCGCTCTTAGATCGAAAGGAACATTTAGTTCTTCTAATCTATTCCATAGGTTATTTCTAGGAATCGTATCGAAAACCTTTATAAAGTCCACAAAGCAACATAAGAGATTGGATTTATCATTGCGGCATTCCTCCACAATGATCCTAAGCGTAACGAGGTGGTTCGTTGTTGAGTGTTGCCTTCTAAAATTCGCTTGGCCTTTAGCCTGCTTACCTTCACTTTCAAGCCAAATGCTCAACTTCTTTTCCAAAACAATACCATATAACTTGGCTAAGAGAGGGTTGATCATAATTGTTCGATAATTAGAGGGGTTATTTGTATCCCCACTTTTAAAAATAGGGATAATGAGGCTCTGAGTCCAAGGTTTAGGGAACCCTTGCTTGACCACTTGGTTGAAAATCTTGTGGATGTGGGGGATGAGGACAGGACCTCCAATTTTTAAGATTTCTACCTGGTAACCTTCATTGTCTTTAGCTTTCCCATTTTCCAGGCGTTTAACCCCAAAATCAATGTCTTCTAATGAGAAAAATTCTTTCGTTGTGAGCAGGTTTTCAAAATACCTGGCATTTGGTGATTCATAAAGCTTTTTAAGATAGGAATTCGAGTCGTGTAAAGCAATTTTATTATTATCTTTAGTTTTCCTAGTTAGAATCTGCCTCTAGAATTTCTTAGGAGCCACCTTAGTGAGGTGTAAGAGATTCTCTTGTCTTTTACGAATATATTGCCTTTTTTTCTTTTTAGTTAGGGCTTTGTAGATTTTTATCTTATTAATTTTGAGAGATTCATCAATAGCTTTCTTAATTGCTCTCCTCGCACTTTTACACTCTTTGTCATACCATGGGTTGGTTTTGCTATTTCTTTTATTACTTGAGACTTCAATTGAGAACTTGTTAATAGAATATGAGAGAACTATGTTGTCTATACTAGATAAAGGAAGAAAATTAGTTTTTTAATTCACACACACACACACACATATATATATATAACTTGTTGCTATTATTATTATTATTTTCAATATATTCATATTCTCAATATATTTGATTGGAGATATGTATCAAAATACAAAATATGTAGAAGTAATAAGTTTAGGAGAACAATTTGTTGTTGATGATATACTTTCTTAGCGCTCACTAGGATTCTCGAAACGAGAATTTTTTTTCATAAATCTTTAATATGTTTATTAATTTCGATTTATTAAATTGAAAAGAAATTTAATTTTAATATTGCAATATTATTATTATTATTATTATTACTATATATGAAAATAATATGTGTGTGTGTGTGTGATTCTCAATAATGAAATATAGTTTTTAAAAAACAATTACCAAATTTCAAAATCTTAAAATTATTTAAAAATAAAATATTTACACGTATTTCCAAAAAAGAACAAATGTTTTGATGCAAAGTATCAAAAACTCCTAAATCACATATAAATTCATTTTTTTGTAAAGTTGTTCATTCATCATAGTTGAAGTATTTCCTATGGAGTTATTTCAATACATTATATATATATATATATATATATATATATATATATATATATATATATATATATATATATATATTGTTGGTAATGTGATAAACTTGAAATAAAAATAAATTAATATAAATTAAATGGTAATAATTTTTTAAAATAATATTAACACCAAGGTTGAAAATTGTTGGAATTTTAAGGATTTTCAGAGATGTGATATTTTATCTTTAATGCCATCCTTGGAATGTTAAGGGTTTTCAGAGACATGATATTTTATCTTTAATATCATGCCTAAAAATCGTTGGAATTTTAAAGCCTTTGATATTTTATTTTTAATGTCATCTCTATCGTTGGAATTTTAAGGTTTTTCAGAGTTATGATATTTTATCTTTAACGTCATTATTAAAATATGTTGACAATTTACCCACAAAAAAAAACGTTATTCCAACATCGAAATTTTTCATTTTGAGAGTGTTTTTTGCACACAAAAAATTGGCAACGTTATTCCAGCATCAACACTTTTCGTTTTTACGGTGTTTTTTGCACCCAAAAAAAAAAAAAACTTTTACTTCCATTTTTTAAAAATGTTGAAAATTTACCCCGAAAAATAAAAGGTTATTCCATGATAACACTTTTCGTTTTTGGGCTATTTTTTCATGTTCTTTTGATGTTTTTTTGGTTAGAGTTCTCATTTTGAAGTAATGATTCTCGTTTGATCGGTAACTTTGTGAAGACTCGTGTGAAAATTTGAGCATCTCAAGGTATGGCTGGTAAAAATATTATATTCTAGTTCACTATAATTACGAAGATATACCCTAGGGAAGTTAGGGTTTGTAAATGGCCTTGAAATCAATTTTAGAAGATTGATCATGGCATTTTTGTTATGATTTCTTTTCTGGGACACTTCATACTATGAAATTTTTAGATATCTGAGCAGATATATCAAAATACCTTGGGTAAAAATTTTAGAATTACAATTAAAAAACTAGGCATGTCGCAAGCCTTACAAATTTACTTTTAAGAGGAGGACAAAAAATAAACAAGTTTTGAAAAAGTTATCATAACTTTCACTTAACACATCAAACTTTGATCAGACCTGTGGAATTACAGAGAAGTCATATTAGGGTACTACATGCCAAAATTTTAGCTCATAAGGGCTGAAATTGCAAAAATACACTGGAAGAAAGGTTGGCTAGAAGGAGTGACTCAAGTGACAATGTTTTAAAAGTTATGTTAAATTCAAACTACCATAACTTTTTATTAGGTTGCTCAATTGAGGTGACTAAAAAGCCGTTGGAAAGAGAAAAAGAGAGGAATATCAGTGTGAAAGGATGATAAATATTTGAGATCATTATTGTTAATATATTAAAGTTTTAATATAATGGTTTAGGTTGGACCACAATTAATAAGCAATAGCAATACCTAGATTTAGTGGAGATGAAGCTAAAGATGCAATCATTCCTGCAGAACTGTTGAGGATGGTAAAGGAATATTTTAATTATCCTTTATGGGAAAGTCATTATTTTATAGGTGAAACTCATTAGTGGTAGTGGATTTTTTACATGGATACTAGATGGAACATCACATGAGGATCGTTCGAAAGAAGATTTTCTAATAAATGGATGAAAGATAAAAAATGAAGGCATTGTATAAAATTCAAGATGAAATAAAAGAAGCTAAATAAGAGATCGAGAAGAAAGGTAACGAGCTATCTAAGATATAAAACCTCAATGAAGCATTCATTAAGGATATTGAACAATTAAAATGGGGAAATAGTAGCAAGGGGAATTGGAAAACTAAAACAATGAAATTGTAACATGTCCCCTCCCATGTTTACCCAATTTCACCAGTCTGCCAAGGTAAACATGAGACGAATAGTTACTATGACATGACCCTACCTCCAAGCTTCAGTTATGTAAGTGAGGCTAACAACTCAGACTTACTGACCACAAACTAACATCCTACAGGGCTTACAAGACACTCAGGGGCCAAAGGACCACCCCAGGTGACCAAACCTTGAGATGGATATATTTTTTAGTGACAGGGGCCCACAACTGCATGCACAAGCCTGCAATTCCATAATTCCTGAGGTCTGAGCCACAATTCCATCCAACCTTCAGACCCCTGCCTAGAACTTCCTAAGACTTCTCAAAATTATAAATGACATAAGGACGATGCTAAACGTACAAAAATTGAACAAGAACTTGACCTAACTAGGCCTAACCATGATAGTCATTTTGTAAAACATATGGTGAACATGTAAACTACAAATCATGAATACATATTTGATCATAGGAATCTGAAAATTATCTAAGAATCACCAAGAAGCTCTATTGTCCTCTCATAATAGTTGCAATAACACTTGTTAGCCCATGCATTCATTAACCAACAAATACTTATCAAATCATCAACAAGTCATAGCTAAAGTACATTACGAATCCATGCTTATAACCAACATATAACCAAAGTATTAACCATGACATAATAACCATCAAATCATCATAATAATAAGTATGAATGCTTATCAATTACAATAATAAATGAACTCTTATTAACTTATGCAAAATCCAACCAAATCAGGGACTTCCACGTACCACCCGACCATAGATTGGGCTGAACCAAATCTTTATTTCAGCCAATCAACCTCATGCCATATTCCAAGCATAAATGTGGGATCTCAAGACATAAACAACCAGGGCTTCCCAAATATTAAACCACCTCCACCCTCAGGATATTGTGTTCTCGCCAAAATCTGCCAAGAGATCACAAATCCCAAAGCAAGCTTGAATGCCTCAGAGTCTCCTCACCAATACCTTGAGGAATTTTCCTGTCGAGGGATTCTCAGAGATTAAACCACCTCCACCCCAACCCTTGGAAATTTTCTTGAGACAACCTCACTCGATTCCAAAACCTTCCGCCAATCCAAAGCTCAACTGAGAAAGAATCCCATCACACTATGGTTATCCAGGAAATGGAAAGGCAAGGCTGAAACCACTCTCAACCCGACAAAACCCATGCCAATGATAGAAAAAGGAACGAAATGCACAAATGCATGTACCATATATTCATAAATAAGTTGGGAAATCACACATTCAACCTGTTACCTGCAAATCCTCCTGTTGAAGCTGCTTAATCCTAGCTTCCTTGCTTGTCCTTTGCTTTCCTTGCCTTCCTTTTGTTAAAATTATTCAAATGTGGTCAAATTTCACTATTAACAGCTCATATGGTCGATATTATAATTGCATTAGATTCCTCTTTTCGAGAGGACCAAAATTGACCTATAGATTGCCCCAATCAGTTAAGTAGAAGTTAAATTATGATTTTATTTTATTTATTAAAGTGTAATGGAATGGGTCAGCCTAAGAACATGTGAAATTAATAAATCTGGCCTTAACCCCAAGCGAACCATCATGAAAGTTATAGATAGAGGCAACCTCAAGTTCATTCTGACACACTTGCTCAACTGATCTTTAATTTGCATCCATTGTATTGGTTCGTCTATTTTGTCTTGGCTCGCACAGGTTCGACAAAAGAAGCTTGCACAAGGTTTGGGATCACAGGCGAGAGGCTCACTCTGAGCTGGGGCTTCTGGGCCATAACCGAGGGCACGAAACTATAGGATTTGGGCCAGAGTCACGGGCTGAGCATGGCAGGGTAGCGACTACGATATTATAGCTGCGGTCTGAGTGTGTTAAGGTTGCATCTAGCATTGCTGGGCTAGATCAGGATGATCAGGACCTCAGCCGCGAGCATCGTGTGTCTAGGTCGTGGCCAGTGAAGCTTCAGCCGCAGGCTAAGCGTGTTGAGGTCGCGGCTAAGGGTTTCTGGGCAGATCTGAGCTTGATCTAATCACCAGTGCTTGTGCAGATGATTGCAGACAGATTTGACAGTGCCCTAGATTCATATCTAGGACTGGACAATTGTTTTTCAGTGAGTTTCAATGATCAGTTGTATCTGGGGTTTCGTATCATTGTAGATCTGCACTATATATTTCCGCTACAAAATGTATCTACAGTTCTCACTCAGTTTCAACAATATTCATCAGTATGTTCCAATCAATATCATTACATTTAAGTTCTCAAATTCAGGCTCCTTCAACAAAAGTATCTTTATTGTTTTATTGTGCATATGCTAGTTTCTTTTCTACATGATGAAGATATGGATCTATGGATCATTATACTCTTGTTTTTTGAATCATTTGAAGACGATCTAAGAAGAAGAATTTGCAAGAGTTTTCCCCATAGTGGGTTTTTCCCTGGTCTTAGACAAATCCTGGTGTCTCTATGTGTGCATGCTTTTCTTCCTTTGTTCCTTTTCATTCCGCTACTTAGATGATGATGATGGTGTTGTTCTTTCTATATAGTTGCATGTGTTGATGGTTAATAATGTAGATCTGAATAATTATATAATGATATGGGGTGAACTTATTATGTTATTGAATAAATGTAACTATCAAAGCAAAGAACAAGGTAGCTCTATGAAAATTTGACATGGGATTAGAGATGGGCTTAAGAAAAGCAATGGAGATCACCCCCATGGAGACACCTTTTGATGGAAGCAAGAAAAGGATGGTATAGACCTAAAAGAAATCTAGGGTATGAAGAAAACCCTAGGTAGTTAGTGCATATGGATTTGATGGTGAGGGTTTGAGAGAAACCTTGGTTTATTGCTTGATGCATGCAACCCTTGCATGGTCTATGAATCACTTTGGATCGATTTGAAAAATGACTTGGTTGTTGATTAAAGGCAACATTGTTCTATGGATGGATATTGAAGGTTGGTTCAAGAGGGAAAGGATCATCTCTCATTGAAGATAAGTATTCCTTGACTTATGACCTTACTCTTTTTTATACTTATGGATCTGACTATTATGATTATTATTTTGATCATTGCTTACACTTCCTGCATGTACATTTTGTTGATTTTCGGAGCATCAGAAAGTGCTCTAAGTCTCAAATCTTGTGGAGAGGCTTAGACACTGGTATTCCAAAGAACCTATAAATTGTTTGTGGAAATTCCACTCGGTTAATGTTTTATTAAAATAATTAATTATTTTAATGAGGACTCTAAGTTTAAACTTAGGGAAATTAAATAATTAAAGGGTATTAATAAAACATGAGTGAGAATGATCTAGAAAATGAATATCAATTCATGTTATAATCTTAGTCGTTGATTAAAGATCTAATCTCGGTCGTTGATGTCTCAACGAGAAGACTATAAAAGGAATACTTAAGGGCCATTTGGAAAGACACATCGAATTGATCTAGAGTTCGAAATTTCTGGGGCACGGTTTGATGAGAAATTCGAGTTAGAGATCTTAGCAGTGAGGGGCAGAGATAACATCCGGAGAGGAAGAATTTTTCTCAGTTGATGGAGCATCATCGGAGAGAGTAACAGGTGATCAAACCAAGCCAATGCTGAAGGAAGAAGGGCTAATGTAGTGACTGCGTAGGGCTCACGCAGATGTAGCTCAGAGGCAGAGGAGGGTTTCTGGAATTTTGATTGTAAATCAGTTTCGGAGGTCGGGATCCAGAAAGTGACACTGGGAGGTTGTTCCTTAGGGTCCACAAAGGAAAAATGGTTTCGTTGGGGTTAAATGCTGACCCTAGAAAGGGGTGACGTAGAGGTTGGAAGGTCCAGCGTTGGGACTATGCAAAGGATGCGCAGTGCCTCCCCGGGGCAAGGTTTTCTTCATTCGGATCAACCGAGAACTCAGTGATTGAGTGAGGTAAATCCTCATAAATTATTTTGCCAATATTTCTCTATGTAACTTAATTACCCAAGGGGTATTGAGAGATGTATTCAGACATTGCTACTTCTTGATAACATAACCCTCAAATCTGTTGCACCGATTTTCCCGCATTGGGTTTTTCCGAGGACTTAGTCCAAATAAATTTTTTCATATGTCTAAATGATTTCCTTGTTCAGTTTCCTTGTTTCAAAATCATTAGTATTATAATGTAGGATGCTTTAGTGATTGCTTCAGTGTTTCGTGTATGATTCAGAAATAATTGTGTAAATTAAATTACATAATGGAAGAAGTAATCCAGTTGCTTGCATTAGGATTCCTTAGATTGTTCAGATCTAGGAATTTTCACATGGTATAGAGCATTAATGTGAAACAGGAAGAACATATCTGAATTCTGAAGTGAAGGTCATTTTTGCAGCAGAACAAATCCATTGAAGGATTGCGCAGTTCTAGCCAAGAGGGCTAAGATTTTTGTGGCAGTCTCTCTCTGAGTGAATTGACAGAGAGAAAGGCCTTCCAAATCGATATATTGCTATGGCAGAGGGAGAAATGCAGAGCCTCCACGCAGAAGACAGAGGGACACAGTTTTATGAACTTGTTGTTGGGCAGAAAAGTGTCAAAAGGAGTCAATAACACGTATTGAGGGAATTCTTCCTCAGTGATTTCCTTGCCGAGGAATTCAACATTTCTTAGTTGTGAGTAGCAACAGAACTTACAACTCCATTAGGGAGTGCGTAAGCCTGCTAGGGACTGCACAATAGGGATGAAGAGGGAGCATATTCAATAGATTTAGGTTGAGATGGCATCTCACGAACTTCGTGATCAGGATCAATTGGAGGGCTCCTCCAACTATTTGGTCTGGAAGGAACGAGCTCAGTTCCTTTTGGATGAACATGATCTGAAGGCATTCGTGGAGAACGTGGTAGTTGTTCCTACAGATGCGGATCAACTCAAGAAGTACAAAGCAGATATGGCCAAGGCAAAGAGGTTGCTCCTTGATGGTGTCAATGAGCACATCGTCTCACATGCAGCTGGCAAGGTTACTTCCAGAGAGATGTGGGTAGCTTTGCATGACCTGTTTGAGGGATCTTCCGAGCAACAAAATTTGTACTTAGAGAAGAAGCTCTGTATGATACAAATGTGGAAAGGGGAGTGTGTGGCTTCATATCTCATGTGGTTTCGGGAGATTCGAGATCAATTGTCGGTAATAGATGCTACACCTACAGCTGCAACCATGGTACGGATGGCCCTTAACAGTGTCATAGAGGAGTGGTAGGTGTTTTTCCATAGCATACTGGGTCAGGCAACATTACCTAGTTAGGAGCAGTTGTGGGAAAATTTTCAGGAGGAAGCGCTGAGAAGAGACCTCGTCAAGTGCAAACTTGATGGCAACAATGTGTTGTAGTATTAAAACAACTCCCCATTATCTAAGAAAGTAACTTAGAAAGAATAGTGGGGACCCTTTAAAATTTTACAATTAATATTAATTTTTTAGAAATAAAACCCAAGTTAGAATTTTCTTAGGTTAAGATTTTAATTTTCTTTTACAAATAAGAAAATCACAAAAACAAAACTTCAAAGCAAAAGCATATAGTGGGACAAAATACTGAAACAACGAAGTTGCAAAAAAATCTAATTGCAAAGTGTCGAGTTGTGAAGTAGCCAATTTCCTAAGTGTCGAAACGCCGAAACAACAAAATTACGAAGTAGCAAATTTTCGAAATGCCAAAACACTGAAATATGTTATTAAACAGATACCGATATCGCATCTCGTCAATTAACGGACACCCTTATCGCATTCTGTTTAAAGACATCACACCGTCACAATTTCGCATTTAGCGGATTTCTTGAATCACTAAAGCATGCTGATTATCAAATCGTCGATGAAATATCTCGATATAATTCCATTTGTCAGAATCACGTGGACCTATACTTTTGAATTTAATGTTCATTCACGTGTGTTTGTAATCTCGAGGTTTTCAATTGATTTTTTAGTTTCAAAATTAAATACCAAAGGATTCCCCATTACGCATGAATTCAATTGATAAGACTATTAACAGTGTTCCGAAGTGATTTGGGCTTATCATCTCTGGTTTTGTTTGAACGGGATTTTTCTAAAACGCAAGGCATAAAAGGATGTCACGATTGATTAAAGCAAGAAGAAAATCTACCACCCCGCCACAGTCAGTCACGCAGCAAGAGGAGAGAAACGGAATGGCTCCCTTAATCACGGATACCACATGCAATCCAAAGATTGGTTCTTTAGGTTGGGAAGGGATTTACCAACTCTTCGAGAAAGAGAATCCTCAAGTAATTCCAGACAGGAAAGCCGTAGTTGATGATACTTCTTCCAACGATTCAGAATCCTGGACAAATGTGACTAACGCCTTTCTTCATAGAATTGTTGCTTGTCCAAAAATTCTTCCATACACTGAATTAGTGAGATGGGTGTTAGAAAATGTAGATATAAGGGATAGACAGTTTGTTACCAATAACAAAATTGTCATTTGTTCCCTCAAGTCAACAAATTCAAGGAAGATGTATAAATTACCAGAACCTCAGAAGAAATATGACTCACAATCCTGCAGCAGTAAAAAAAGAGTGGAGAAATGACCCTAACAAGTATAAGCGCAATGACAAGGGTATGTATTCAGTCGCTTCTCTTAAAAGTCCTTACTCTCAAATAGCTGCAATGGTGTGTCACCTGTTTGGGTCTATAAATACTAATAAGTTTAGAGAGAATTGGACACCCTTGATAGAAGCAACCTCTGATGGGTATATTCTAAATTGGGCAACCATTATTTCTGATAATTTGATAAGACTCATCACAACCTATAGGGAAAATCGAAATGTTACAACAAATATAACCCCTCCATTTTACATGAGCTCTTATATCATGGATGCAGTTTGTTTTTATTTTGAAATTCCCCCCTTTGGATGGAAATGGACCGAAGAAGTAGTACCCCCATCTTTGTCTAGTTGGATTTCTTGTGGGAATCAAAATATTGCTCTCATATTTTCAAAATATCCAATTAAATAATGATCCCTGTCTACCAAGTCATTTTCGAAATCGAAATCCCTAGAATTACCCCTGAAGCTGATAAAAGTCTTAGTTGTATAGGTAGGTGGTTTAGTGAGGATTATTTTACCTACATCCGTGTTTTTGGAAGTTATGCCCCTCCATATGTCCTACCTCTGTACATACTAGAAAAATTATTAGCCAAAGAGATTTCCTATCAAACAGTTGGCAACGGTTTGACAAAAGTCTTGAAAGACACCAAAAAGACCATTTGGCCAAATTTCCCCTTTTCTTGTGGCTCATATGCACTAAACAATTTCAAGCATGCCTGCCTTGATATTGATCATTTAAAACCGTTTAATTTCCTAGTTTTGCCCAATATAAATTATGATTCTTATGGTGTTGCTAGAGAAATAACAAATCAGGTCAAGCTTGGAGCATTTCCAAGCGAGCCTGATAGGTTTAGTGATGTGTTCGAGTCAATTTATGAATTTTCCAGAGTTCAGCAAATAGCAGCGAAAAGACTCAGTCCTGAAGACCTATTAAAGTTTAAAGAGCATCGAGAACAAAGAAATGCTCATCTGCCATAATATTTGTTCCAAAGACCAGCACTAGAAATAGAACATATTGTAGTTTCAACTTCTTCAACTCAGGTACCAAT
Organism: Pinus albicaulis; assembly: GCA_034641835.2. NCBI lineage: Eukaryota > Viridiplantae > Streptophyta > Pinopsida > Pinales > Pinaceae > Pinus > Pinus albicaulis. Next base: position 445,423,726 of record CM076583.1, read on the forward strand.
TATAGAGACGAAAATTTCAAATATTGGGCTAGATGTAAAACTCACCCAAGACTGGGAAGAGTTTCATAAGGCACTATATGCAACTGATACTTCGACGACTTATGATACTATTTAGTTAGATACCACACTTATTTTTGGCACTACAGACTCAGTAGCTTCTACAATGGAGCCAGGTGTACAACACATTTCTAGTGATAAAGATAATTCGAAAAGTCAAGAAGAAAGAAAAGGAAACTCAATCACTGCAGAGTTTCCTAAAAAAGGTTTTGAGTAAAGTGAAAGCCAAAGACACGGTGATATAGAAGAGAATAGAGAGGTTACATCTGCCAAAGACATGGAAATCATCCCAATTTTCCCCATTGCTGAAATAATCCTCAACACTGAGGAAGTACCTCCGCTAGACATATTCTATAGTCCATAACATATAGTTGTCATAACTAGATCAAGGAAGAGGCGAAGGATAGAGAAATCTCCAGAACTAACTCCAAATGTAACACCAATGCAAGTCCTTTAGAAAGAGACACAATCGGCTATGAAGGAAGAACTTCATAAACTGTCTCAATCTGCAGGTGCTTATGCAAATGCAACCATTCACAAAGGAACATAAATTCAATCATTAATTAGAGAAAAGAACCAGAAAATTGCTCAAACGGAGCAAGTTTTCTTGAATGAAAAGCAAAATATTGAGCAGGAGCTGCAATCAAATATCATTAATCGTCAGCAAGAGTTTGAGGGTCTTAAATTCAAACTCAGGAGCGAGATTAAAGAAAAGGATCAACTGATTCATTAGTTACAACAGAGAATTGAGAAGTTCCAGGAAAATCCCAAAATCAATGAAGTCAAGAAGGAAGCAGCAGAGTTGGAGACATTATTGTCAAAACAACAAACAATTTTCTATCACAAGCTAAACCAAATTCAAGAGCTAACTAAAACCAGTGATCTATTAGTCACTCAAATTTCTAATCTGAGGAATTATTACGATGAGAATGATGATAAAGTGTCTAAGTATATAGATTGGCAAGACACTGCACAGGGTAGAGCAGTCGATCTCCCTCGTCTTGAAGAATAAATCAAAGACATAATATTTGGAGACTGGGACATCAAAATGAAAAGTGTTGAATTAGCTATTATCAGAGCTAAGAATCTATCTTCCAATATTTATGAATACATAAAAGATTCTCTTTTGAAAGCCAACCTAATTCACACACTTAGCCAGATATCAAATTCCTAAGGCAAACTTGGCCAGAAACATCAAGAAGAAAAGTTCTTGACATTCAAAGCCTGGCAAAATCAAATATGGAAAGTTATTGGTACTTTTTGATTAAACTTCATAGCCAATGGCTAATGTTGAGGTGTCTCTCCAACGTAGCAGCTCAGCTTCTTTTGGCATTTTAGGATGCAGTATTCACGGGGCAGATGCGAATGCAACCAATTCATCCCCCCCAACTCGAACCTATGGTGAAAGCGTGCTAGCTCAAGGATCAGTTAAAGAATGAATCCGAGAAACAATCATGAGACTGTTCCAACTGATGCAATTTATTTTCCTAGTTTTTAGTTATATAGTTTTAGAGAAATATTTTAGAGACTTCTTTCACAAGTCTTATATTTTTGTAATATTAATTAGTATTTAAACCCCTTTCATGCATTTAGAAAGGGGTCCATAATTTTGAGAAGAGAGCTTTTGGAACTTACACTATTGTTGGAACATAAGTTATCTAATTGGAAATCTGAGCCCTGAAGCTATCTTTTTCAGATCTAAAGCTATGATGCATTGGGTACTATTATCTGTGTATTAATTGTTTTATGTTTCTGAGATTTATAGCAAACTTATTTCTGTCTACTAGTTTCATTCTAATAAGCATTGAAGTGATATATGTTCTTATTACTATTGATATAATATATTGAACAATATGTTGTTTGATGTGAAACTAAGAAGTCTTTTATGTGATTGATGTTCCTCATCAACTAAATTGATTAAATTAATTCAGTTTCTTACATACTCTCATATTCATTAAGTATGCAATGATCTATATTGTTTCATGCTTATGAAACTTTTCACTATAATCATATAAAAGAGTCCGATCTCGGGAAGTAGTTAAATTTAGTTGTAATTTATGATATCATTAGAAATAAAACACCCTGCTTGTGTTGATTTTATTCCTTTTTGTTATTCATATAAACTCTCTTTATACGGGAAACTAGTCCCTATATCCCCATTCAGACCCACCATTTCAATGGAAAAGGAGTTTTTTTAAGCTCCCGACCAGGTGGAATCCCTAATGTTGAGGCAACAACCTTCCAGCCTTCAACACAGTAGAAGTGGATCAAAATATGTGGAGGAAGAGGAGAACACAACCCTTGCATTGAAGGGACAACAGGCACAATGGAAACCGAAGCGTGATGTTTCGAAGGTAAATTGCTTCAGATGTGGTGAGATGGACCACTATGAATCTTAGTGTCCCTTGAAGAAGAATAAAAAAGATGAGAAGCATGACTCGAAGGTTGCAACCGCGAAGATAGAGGTGGATGAGTTCGCCATGAGTGCCCACACTTCTTGAGGAGAGAAGTGGGGTGATATAGAATTGTAGTTCACTGCGAACTTCAATTGGGAAGGACTCTTGAGGAGCCCATGATTAGTAGTAGCAGGATGGAGGAGTTTAAGAGGAGCTGAGGAGTGATGAAGACAACAATGCAGTAGATAGAAACGCTTATTTTTGGAGCAAACACAACATCAACGTAACAGCAACAGCGCAATGCAGGACCGTGTTGTGTAGTGCATCAAAGGGACAACGCAGTAGTTATCAACAGTTAGGGTCTTCAGCACCGAGGTGCATCCACTGAACACTTGTTAAGTCTTAGGTGAGTTCAGTTGTTTCTCTCAGCAACTGAGTTGCAGTGTTAGTAGTGGTAGTGTTAGCAACATAGAAGATGCATCACTTGAGAGGCAATTGTAATATAGATGCAACAGTGGCAGTGGCAGTGTCATGGGAAGCAATACACTTGTAGCAGCAATGCAAAGGTTGATGGACTTCAGCAGCACAGAGGATGCTTCAGGGACAAAGCAATATGTAGCAGGCATAATTGCTAGAGCACTTTCCTTGCTAAGAGGGAGTGTTGAATTTTGTAGCATTAGAAAGTGATCTAAGTCTCAAATAGTGTGGAGAGGCTTAGACACTAGTATTCTAAAGAACCCATAAACCGTTTGTGGAAATTCCACTCGGTTAATGTTTTATTAAAATAATTAATTATTATAATGAGGACCCTAAGTCTAAACTTAGAGAAATTAAATAATTAAAGGGTATTAATAAAACATGAGTGAGAATGATCTAGAAAACGAAGATCAAGTCATGTTATAATCTTAGCTATTGATTATAGATCTAATCTTGGTTGTTGATGTCTCAACGAGAAGACTATAAAGGAAGACTTGAGGGCCATTTGGAAAGACACACTGAATTGATCTAGAGTTTGAAATTTTTGGGGCACATTTTGATGATAAATTTGAGCTACAGATCTAAACAGTGAGGGGCAGAGATAACATCTGGAGAGGAAGAAATTTTCCCAGCCGATGGGGCATCTATTAGAGAGAAGCAGAGGTGATCTAACCAAGCCAGCACTGAAGGAAGAAGGGCTAAAGCAAAAGCAGCGCAGAGGTAGAGGATGGTTTCCAGAATTTTGCTTGTAGATCAGTTTTGGAGGCCTGGATATAGAAAGTGACACAGGGAGGTTGTTCCTGAGGGTCCACATAGGAAAAAAACTTGGTTGGGGCTGAACGTTGAGCCTGGAAGGGGGTGACGCAGAGGTTGGAAGGTCCAACATTGGGACTGCGCAAAGGCTGCAGAGTGCCTCCCCGGGGCAAGGTTTTCTTCATCCGGATCAGTCGGGAACTTAGTGATTGGGTGAGGTAAATCCTCACAAATTATTCTGCCAGTGTTTCTCTCTATAACTGAATTACCCTAGGGGTATTCAAAGATGTATTCAGACATTTCTATTGCTTAAATAATATAATCCTCAAATCTGCTGCACCGGTTTTCCCACATTGGGTTTCTCTGAGGACTTAGTCCAAACAAAGGTGTCATATGTGTGAATGATTTCCTTGTTTCATAATCACGAGTATTATAGTGTAGGTTGTTTTAGTGATTGCTTTGGTATTTCATGTATGATTCAAAAATAATTGTATAAAGTAAATTACATAATATAAGAAGTAATCCAGTTGGTTGCAGTAGGATTCCTTAGATTGTTCAGATCTAGGAATTTTCACACATTTGAGTACCTCGATGTTTCTAACATCCTTGATGAGATGTGATTAGTGGATCCATCTTGAGTATCTTTTGAAATGCAGAAAAGATGGCTAGATCTGGAATAGGTAAAGAGGCACTTGAGCACTACAAGCTTCCTATGTGAAGGTGCACAGGTAATACCACAAGATATGCATGGTATTGTGTATTTTAGCTGTAAAATTGATGGCTAGGTTATCCCTATGGAATGTTGAGAATTTCTCCTTCGCAAATGGCTCATGCATGCATATGAAAGTGATTGGGATTTATATCTCCTATGATGATATGGCGCACCTGTTATTGAATGTTTTGATCATGGTGATCTTCTTGATTTTGCGAGGCTACTTATTGCTGATCTTGGATATAGGGGCACATCTTGATGTTTGGCTAACATCTATTGTTTTGAGATCCTAATCCTGACTCTAGTAAATGGTACACTTGACTCTTGATATGCATAATACCTGTTGGATCTCTTGTAGTAGGTTACCTCATTGATATGGTATTGAAAATTCTTGTGATAGCATGATGAAAGCTCATGGAAAGAGATATTGCACTTTGTTGGTTTATTGAATAACCTATCTTGAGCCTATTGATCATGATAAGCATGTATTGATGACCACGATGATAGAGGTATATCTATGAGATTGATGTTATGGCATATGGTGAAATTAAATGCCCTAACTTGATGTATTGAGTTCATAAGATTGTGCGTTCACATCAACCTATTGCACTGATCTTTCAAATCCAGCCCTTAATGAAAGATTGATGATCATGATAGATATGTGTTTATGATCTAACAGATTTGTTGTTGCATGAATACTATAAAGACAGGTTGATGACACGAACAAAAATGAAATTACATGCTCTTCTATGATTTATGAGTATCTGAAATTGTTGATCTACAGTAGAGGTCTGAGGTTCACTCGCACAATGGAAGGCCCATAGATGCGACTATGCCTGATAGATGAAATCAGTTTGTATTCTAAATCAAGGGAACTCTAACATGTCCTGCCATTGTAAACCGATTTCTGAAATTGATGGAATTGAGCATGAAATCAAATGGTCACTTGGAAGATGTCAGTTCCACATATGTGTTGCAGATATAAATAAGATCTGACGGCAGGAAAAGTTTGTATGTTTGAACCGAACTTGTATTTGCAGGTGACTGAGACATTTCACTATGTTTGTGTTATAAAAGTTTGACATTATTTGGATAATTGATAAATTGTGTTTGGAATTTTTGACATGATGCTCAATGATTGAGATATGTCTAGAATTATAGATCTTACCATGATTACACATTTGGATTTGACACGATTTGATCTGGCTATAGTTGATTTTCCGATGTGACAATGCTATGTGGGCATAGTGACCTTCAATGTCTTATTTGAGTATTCAGAATTATGGTTTTGTATTTGCCTCCTTATTCCTATCATAATGCTTGTTGTGATTCAGTATGAATTTGGAACATGCATGACTTAACCTTGACGTATGGACTTGCATCTAGTGACAAAAATGGCTTGTAAAAGCATGTTAAATGAAAGACTTGATAGTAAATGAATTCAAGACTTTATATGATCTCTACCTATCACCTAGTTGAAAGAATTGATACTATGAAATCAATGTCTTTGATAATAGTTTTGGTCTAACTTCTAAACTCTGATGAGATGATTTTGTTGACACAACATTGATTTATGTAAGGCTAAGTATGTTGGCTTGGTAATACATTATTGTTACACAGTAATTTGTCACCATCCCTGCAATCCCCATCTCGCCCATTGGAGGGTCGTTTATGTGACCAATAAGCAGTGTCATGCCTTGCAAATACCATCATTGCATCCCTTGCCATGAGGACAACATTCCTTCTGTTGATCATTTCCTGAGCAGACTCCTAAAAACGCCTGTTTTTGCCTTGGCGCTGGTAGCCCGTTATGTCATCGCGCCAATGAGGAAAATTAACACTGAGCCCGCGCCAGTTGGCGCTCTATCCCAGCTAAGCACCCGTGCCAATCTGCTTATGAAATTTTTTTTAAAAAAAGAGGCGAAGTTTCGATTACAACAACTACGTGGATGAGTCATTAGGAGTGGTTTCGACTGAATAACCATGGCCTTCCTCCTTTGGCCTCTTGTTTCCACCTTATGGGGAACCTCCCAAGGGATAAGGCCTCCCTTCCACTATTGTAGGGATCCCAACCTCCTCCTCTCCTCTATAAATATAGCCATCTTCCATTAATGAGGGGGCTGAATGGTTGAGCCTTAGTAGTCTTGGGAGCCTGAATAGAGCTAAATCAATTGTAAGGAGATTATCGTTAGACAGCCGAAGAGAGAGAGACTTGTCCTTTTCCCGACGAGCTTTACCGAGACGTACTCCTCTATTGACCCACCGAAGGAAGATCCAGTGTCAGAGCTCAGGTTGTATATTTCTTTGTTCTGATTAATAATAAGCGACTACGATTATGGTTCCACTCGAATGTTCATGTTTTATGTTATGAGTTATATCTTCTTTGACTGATACATAATTGCATATATTGGTTTTTACGCTTGTGTGTTCATCGTGTTTCTTGTATGTGCAGGTGTTCGATCACAACAAGCGGGAGAATTGTGATCTGCCAGAGCAAGGAAATGGGAGCGCTATCTTCTCCACAAACGACAACTGCGTTGGACTTAACGTAGGCCTTTCTCGCAATTTGGTCTATTGTAATTAGGAACTTGCGCCTTAGCATGACACGATTGTTGCTAGACCCAATCTGGGCTAGTAGGGATCGCCTCTGTTTGCAAAGGGGATTTACCTCTCCAACAATTATGCTTACCGAGAGCGTTGCGTGATGCAATCTCCCCGATTTAGATTTTTCCATATTTGACAGATATCTGATGAAATCAAAATAATGAGTTCCAAGGTATGGCCTTGATTTTGATTATGGATTTGGTTTTACACATTGATAGTCTACCCTTGACGGGTGACGAGCCTCTGATGATCTAAGTTAGAGGGAGATGGATTTTGAAGCTCGAAATGATGTATCATGGCATGATGAATCAATTTCTGGAATTTGGGAAAGAAATACCATGTTGCAAAATTGTTGAAATGTCTCTGTGTAATTTAAATCCTTGGACACTTTGATTTAAAGTTCAAATGTTGTTGAACGTGACATGGAATTTCTTAGTTGATTGAAGGATTGATGTTCCGTTTTGAACATCCATCCGTATATGATGTGTTCAGAACATGAATAAATTCATGATTGAGCCGCTTCATTCATAATTGTCACCAAACATCTTTTGAAATATCTGCATGAAACATTCTACTTTTAAAGGTTGAGATAATTCTCCCATGATATGTAGTTGCATGAACGAAATGATGGTGTCTGTGATTAGCATTGATGATCACATTTGGATGTTGTCTTAATATGAGATCTGCCATGATATCTTGGATGAGAGGTCCATAACACGATCGAGATCGGGTACAATGCTACTAGCATGGCTAGTTGTGAGGCAGGATGTAGAAGCTCCTTAGAGAGTTGTCTGAGCATGATCTGGATAAGATATGGATACACTACGATGACAACAAATCCCATATACATATAGTTGGGACTGTGATTTCTCCATTCATTAAGACAGTGCAATTGTTTGAAACAAGCTTTGGCTTGTGATTGACACCTCCGTGAGAGGGAGGGTGATTATGGTATCTTGTTGTGATTTATATGAATATGTATGTTCTAACATAACATTTGATTCGATGTCCTCTATGAACAAGAATCAATTGTTATTGAGACAAGCATATACCAGGTGTGAGTATGTTGAGATCAATGCTGATCGAGGACATTGATCCAACTCTTCCTCCCTGTCTGAACTCCCAAGACAAAGGATTGAGATAAAGGGCTCCTGGGGTTGAGGGAACTCTGGACAATAGGGTGTATTCCCTATTTGTTACCCATAGGGTTAGAGATGTTGCTCCTCTATCTTCATAGGGTTGGAGAATGTTTCTCCCCTTATTGGTCTTTACAGAGTATACCCCAGTTGGAATCATACCCACAAGCAGGGCTTGTTGGGAATAGTGCTCCTTGTTTTTCCAACGAGTTGAGAGTGTACAACCCAAGTCGATTATGATGCAGATGTTTTACCACATGACTATTCAGGGTCATCGATGGGAAGATCAGTAGGCAATAGGATGGGTTGAGATAACCCTATGCAGTTTCGGGTTGAGATCGAGCTCACCAATGTGATACCAAGGTCGAGATGGGCTCCCCTGCGTGGATGGATATCCTATTCTTAGATATGGGGTTGTAGAGGTATAACTCCCCCATGAGATTTTGGGTCGAGATGTGCTCCCTGATGCGGTTACAGGTTGAGGAGTGCTCCCTGATGATATGATCTCCGACGATGATTGGTGATGATATTTCGGGCAGTATCCCGCTTTCAGAGAATCCAAGTTGTATCCCGATGGATGAAGGGTGGTAGCTAAGCTCCCCTCAAGTGACAAATTCTTCTTCTTCTAGATCCGAGAATGCTCAACATAGGAGCATAAGAATTCTAGAGATAAGTTGGAATAAGCATGAATAGTACATTGATGATTTGTAATGATAAAGATGCACAACATGACGACTACATGTCAGAGATTATTAGTGACGATACATGATGATGCATGAAGATTCCAGGACAGTATATTGATTAATGAACATACATTGGCAGGTGGAATTCTCCCTGGTTGAGAGGGAGAGTTAAAATTATGCAACTGGGGTCAAATTTCACTATGGACAAATATAATGGTCGAGATTATAATTGCATTAGATTCCTCTTTTCGAGAGGACCAAAATTGACCTATAGACCGCCCCAATCGGTTAAGCATAAGTTAAATTATGATTTTATTTTATTTATTAAAGTGTAATGGAATGGGTCAGCCTAAGCACATGTGAAATTAATTAAGTAAGCCTTAACCCCAAACAGACCCTCACGAAAGCTATAAATAGAGGCAACCTCAAGCTCATCCTCACACACTTGCTCAAGCAACCTTCAATTTGCATCCATTGTCTTGGTTCGTCTATTTTGTTTTGGCTCACGCAAGGTTCAGGATCACAGGCGAGAGGCTTGCTCTGAATTGGGGCTTATGGGCCATAGCCGCAGGCACATAATTGAAGAGTTTAGGCCAGAGCTGTGGGTTGAGTGTGGCAAGGTAGCGGCTAAGATGCTATAGCCATAGGCTAAGTGTGTTAAGGTCGCGACTAGGGTTCCTGGGTTAGATGGGGTTGATCAGGACCTTAGCCGCGAGCACAATGTGTCTAAGTCGTGGCCAGGGAAGCTTCAGCTGTAGGCTGAGCACGTTGAAGGATCCAATCACCAATGCTCGTGCATATGATTGCAAATAGATTTAACAGTGTCCTGGATTCAAATCTAGGAATGGACATTTGTTTATTCAGTGAGTTTTAATGATCAGTTGTATCCAGGGTTTCATACTGTTGTAGATCTGCAGATATGTATATATGCTCTATATATTTTTGTTGCAAGATGTATCTACAATTATCACTCAGTTTCAATAGTTTTCATCGGTATGCTACAACCAACGTCATTGCATTTTAGTTCTCAGAATCAAGATCCTTCAATATAAGTCTGCTTATGGTTTTATTGTGCATGTGCTAGTTGTTTTTCTGCATGATGAAGATATGGATCTATGGATAATTGTACTCTTATTTTTTGAATCATTTGATGATGATCTAAGAAGAAGAAATTTCAAGGTTTTTCCCCATAGTGGGCTTTGCCGTGGTCTCAGACCAATCCTGGTGTCTCTACGTGTGCATGCTTTTCTTCCTTTGTTCCTTTTCGTTCCACTGCTTAGATGATGATGATGGTGTTGTTCTTTCTATATAGTTACATATGATGATGGTTGATAATGTAGATCTGAATAATGATATAGTGATATAGGGTGAACTTATTATGTTATTGAAGAAATGTAACTATCAAAGCAAAGAAAAATGTATCTCTATGAAAAATTAACACCTTTCTCCAATGCTAGAGTGCTCCCATAATGCTCTAAATGTGCAATGGTATGAGAGAATAGAGAGAGCTCTAAAACCGAATTGACAAAAAGCTATGAATTGATCCTCAAAAGCCTTTTTATCATTGAGGCCTTTATTTTCTTCAATTTTACTCTCATGCAAAGTTGTGACCCTTCATCTCCCTTTTCTCCTATTTTCCTTTATTTTCATAAATAAATGCCAATTAATGCCTTTTTGTCTTTGCCAATTTCCTTAGCCATAATAAACCGAAAGTGACACCCATTAGGATGTTTTTCCCAACATTCAACTTGGAATACGTGTCTAGTAACCTTTGTCTTGTTCTTTTGCCTTTATTAACTTTATGATATGAAATTTTAACCGGAGGTTGTTACAAAAATAATAGCAAAGGGAATATTTTGAAAAAGAAAGATGACGAAATATATAGATTACAAAATCATAATAGACTACTATATGATTAAAGATATTAAAAGAAGAAAAACAACATGTTCAATGTCAAGAAGAGACAAGGAACTTAGATGAAGAAACTACCACAAGATTCGAAAAGGAAATTTGCAAGAAAATTAAAGAAGCCCCAGACATGCATGTGGTCAAATCAGAAATGCATTGTCAAATTGAAGAAGGACGTTCAAATTTTATAGATGAGATTACATTACAACGTCAAAAAGAGAAAGAAGAAAAGATTCAAAGTATCCATAAGATATTTGAAGAGGTTGAAAGACATCTATAGGATGTGCATGTCAGATGTGATGGTATTATCTGTGAGGCTAGAGTAATCAAATCTTAGACAAGGGGATAGAAGATGACATTATTTCTAAAAAAATGGGCATGCTAAGTGAAGGAAAACCATCAAATGTGAAACCATATTGACATCCTCATTACCAAGAAAGATTTCAAGAAAGACAAGAAGATCGATACCAACATTATCAAGGAAGACAAGAAGATCCATATCAACATATCAAGGAAGAAGATGAAATATTAATTAATATTAATGGAGTAGGGCATCATAGATTCATTATTCAATAAGATGTTATCGAAGACCAATAACTACTACAAATTGGAGAAGTGTCAATAATAGTGCATGGAATCAAAGGAAAGAAAACTACGCAACAACCAACCATTAAGGATTAAGATCGAGAATAATTGAGTTTGGATGGATGAATCATTAATAGTGGAAAAAATAATGTGGGAATACAAGGAAAGCCCATTATTTGGTTTCATCACATGTAACACCCTTAAATACAAAACTTTGAGTATACAACTTTTCAAAGGAGGGTACTATTTTATGACCCCAAGGGGCACATATACATGGTTAAATGTATATGGTATGACCCCAAGGGGGGCATATATGGGGTTAAATGTGTATGTAATGTGTAAATGTATTTGTAATATTGTCAACTTAATAATGAAGGGACCACATGTACAATGTGTGAATAGCTATATGTAGAGATCATGTAGTCATTATTGAGGACGTGTATATGGATGTATGAATGTATTGGGTATTTGGAGGAGTTTCTCCCATTATTTGTGGATATATTATGTAACTTGGAGTTGTGCTCCACACTAACAATGTTGTACATGGTGTGTCCTTCTAGTTTGTATGTACTTAGATCACAACATTTTCCTTGTAGTGTAGTTATTATATTCCTTAAATAATCAATAATATTTCCCATATATGTCATGGTACTAGGGGCATATGAATACAAAGTCCTATATCTCGATCCCTGCATATGGAAAGCTAACATAATTTATGCTCCTGCAAAACCTAGTGTTCAACTTCTAGTTGAAAATGATGTGTTTCCTCTTGGAATTGACCTAGGGGGGTCTTGAACCCATGCATCCAACATCAAAGCATGCAAGGGGGGGGGGGGGGTGGGGATAATGTGGTTGTTCCTTAGCTCCCTGAAGTGCTTTATATCAAAGGGAAATTTTGGATTTCAATCCCCTAGTAGGGGCAATCCAAGTGATCTATATTTATTTCTCATAAATATCCTTCGTAATAACCCTATTCAACTCCTATTTAGTCGACAAGGTGTGGCTAAGAGCATCAAGAGAATACCTAACTAGGTGAAGGTTGCTCATTAATATATAAAAAAACTATAGACATGATACTTGGAATACCTATAGTAAACTGCCCTAAAAAAGGGAGGGGTGTGTGTGGATGAAACAATGGCCTTTAATGAATAATAAGTAAGGCATGGAGACTAATCCCTATTGGCGATCAAGTTAAGAAAGTTCTCGAGATGACACAACAACTCTTGAAAGTGATATTAAGTCAGGAAGGGTTTGTTGTCATATGTAATTGAATGATGGCTTGAGGAATAATCATCTTGCATTTAATAATGTGGTGAAGCAAGAGGGTCTCAATTCTCTAAACCCAAGCATAATTCAACAAAATTAGGCTAGGACCCCATACCTTTGAACCATACAAAATTATGGGTTTGATGATTGAATCAATTCATGTCCCAAAAATGGCACCAAAAACAATATCTCTCTAAAGGGGTGAGGGAGTCATACCCCTTATGAAGTGTTGGAGAGTTCACCTTAGTCTAGTATTAGGTCCTAAAAGTTGAACCCTTAGATACATGTATGTTGTGGCAAACTTGATAATCTGTAAACTACCATGGATATTCCACTAGATAGCTCATCACAACATATCTAATAAAAAAAATTTGAAATCTATATTATGAAGGTTAAATTCCGTTAGCTTCTAAATTTGTTAATTAGTGATTTACTATTTTTGCATGTAATATATAAAATGTTGAAAACAAAGAAAACCAAAATACAATCACACACCAACCGTAAGGGACACAAGATATGTTATGGGAAACCCTTACGGGAGAAAATTGAGTTAGAAGGTGAGGTTGTTTTGCTCTCTCTTTTGTCTAGAAAGGAAATAATGCAAGTACAAAAGAGAAGGCGCTCTCTGTGGAGTCACCTAAGACTCATACCCTGATAGTTTGGTAGAGAACACCAAACTCGTATGTTATGCTCCCTCCTTTCCGATATTCCTTAGATGCTCCTGGTCACCTTTTACCTATTAGACAAGAGCTAAACAAGATCATAAGGGAGGACATCTACAGGAAGTTCGTCTAGATCACATGGGTCAATCCTTCAGGATTATTACACCCAAAGATGGCCTTTTACGCTGAGCACTTCTTGGATTTGAGAGACATGCTCATTGTTCGACCCCAGTATATGTTTCACCACTGGATGCATGCACTTCACTTTCCTCTAGGCCAATTTAGAGTAGGTTCTCATAGACTTCAGGTAGAGACATACCACTAGATCGATAGATTAGATAGAATCTGCCAAGTATGTCATTTACAAGAAGTGGAGACTGAGGTGCACTTCATTTTTGGATGCCCTATCCACTACGAGATCAAGGGAAGGTTCCATTGCTTGTTCAAATATTCTTAGACCCTCGCTGACTTTTTCAGGTATCTTGATAAGAGATGTTTGGCCCTATATATGCAGGAGGCTCTCAGGTTCTGAGCGCATATTCTTCAGCCTCCCATAAGACCAGACCCCACACAGAGGATCATGACATTTTTCAGGTACTATATTTAGAAAGGGGCACCAAGAGATTGCTTGATACTAGTTCATATCTAGACTCGAGATCAGCGAGGATTCGTGGAACCTCACCCCGCCACACGAGATTTCAACAACAAATCTTTCTGAGATCCGTTCCTGGGAGACAGACTAGGTCTTCCAGACCTCAACGGTGCATGAACTCCCCCAAGCAATGATCTAGTGGACAATTCACACTTTCCACTAAACCTTCATCGGGCCATCAAACTTTGTGGAGCTTCTTCAATGTTCATTCAACCTTCGATGTTAGGAGAGATGGGTTTGATCCTCACACCCATTAGCTCCTGGATCTTCTCTGTCAGGGCATTGCATACATTGTATTTTTATGCTTATGTATTGTACCTTTTATATTCATGCATTGCATTTTTATAGGAGATTGTTTGGTTCTACCGCATTGTATAGACATCATTGTACTCAACAATCCCTTTGACCTACTTTGTGGTCATTAGTTGGACATAAATATAATTATCTTATATTATCTCTCACTCCCATTCCTAATCAATTTCCTCCATTATGGAACAAGAAATAATTGAAATGAATGGATCACATTTTCCTCCTAGTGGCCCGAACACAACATAGCTCGACAACCCACTAGCTGTCAAGTTTGGATCTTTCAACTCCCAACTAGAGTTACAAATTTGATCCTTCTAGATACTTCTTCTAAGTCCTCACATGGGTAGCCCCTTTTGTATGAGTAATGAGGGTTGTCATGGCAACCTTTCGAAAATTCTCTTTTTTGAGCCATTGTAGATCATAACCTTGGCTTTCCAAGGTCGATTGTCCACCATTAAAGGTTGTAAAGTCTCGAAAGGGCATTTATCTAACTCTATGAACCTTAAGGGGCAAAGCCCAACAAAACCACATCATTAACGAAGAGGGATATGGAGACCAGGGCACGATGGAGGAGATAATTGTCCCCTTGCTAGATGCGGTAATTTGAATGTCACTTTTGGTTTGTAGTGAACTACTTCACAAGTCTCCCAAAATTAAAAATGACAATTTAAGAGGGTCTTCTTTGAGCCATTGCAAATCACAACCTTGGTTTTTCCAAGGTTTATTATCCGCCACCAAAGGTTGCAAAGCCTCAAAAGGGAATTTAGCTAGCTCTAGAAACCTGGAGGGGTAGATGCCAACAAAACCACATCATCAATGAAAAGGAATATGGAGACCAAGGCATGGTGGAGGAGACAATTATCCTCTTGCTAGGTGTGGTAATTTAAATATCACTTTTGGTTGGTAGTGAGCTACTTCGCAAGACTCTCGTATACCTTAAAAATTGTAAATGTAGTTGGGTCTGTTATAATTGTGGTTGACTTAAGCATGCATTTGAAATATGTGCTTAGAAAGAGAGTTACAAAAATGGTTATCAAGTAATAAAAGGTACATTATAAACATGTATATAGTTAGTCGACTTGATCATTATAACTTCTAGCTAAAAGAAAAAATGATCACACAACAAATATATGAAAATCCTCATGGTTAAATCCATACCATCTGTTCTATGTTTATGAAATGTTTCACTTATGTATACATCTAGTAATTGATTTTTTTTTCAAAGTAGGAAAAAACCCACAATATTTAGGCTTAGTGTTTATTGATACAATCTCAAGATCTTAACATATAAGAGAGAAATAATAACCACCTAAAATAACTTGTTAGTGGTTTATATGGAGTAATATTGATATTAACTTGTTTTTATAATTTTGGCTTTAATCACATGCAATAGAATATTGTCAAAGCTTTTCAAATCAACCAATATGATTTATCATAAAAACTAGATTTTCCTTAATGCCTACCATCTCCAATATCAACTTGTAACAAACTCCTATCCAATTAGAAACAATATAAGACCATGCAGTGAAATCATATGGCAATTTCAACCAGTGGTTAATGTTCACGAGATATATGAGGCTACCGGACAAGGGCACCCTTAACTCCTTAGATGTAGCCTGGTCATAAAGGTTTTGTTTATTTTACCGAACCGTAAACTGAGGGACGGGCCTTAAGCCCTCCAAAAACCCTTCGAACGAAGGCTTCAGTAACAAACCGGGAAAGTGACCCTTCAAATTTCATTGCTATCGAAAATGCTGCGATTGGCAAGGCTTCCGGGAGCGTTGGATTTCAGAGTGAGCCTAATGAGATGGACCCTTCCTGATTCAAGGGCTATTTCAACATCGGTTAATCTTGACCCCTCTGAAGTCCATTTTTATGAGGATCTGGGGACTTTTGGGTTCGCGAGAAGTCCAGATGGATCGATGGCAATTAACGATCAGAGGTGCCAGCTGCGAGAAGCGGGAATGGAGGAATTTGCTCCGGTGGGTTCCATGCAGCTCATGGCAGTTCCCAAGAGAAAGGTCAGTCCACGGATTTTTCAGTTTTTGTATGTTTGATCTCATGCTCAATTTGAATTCGATAATAGAGGTTCTGGATCAGAGAATTTTAGGCCGCAGATGGGAAGAAATTGGTATATGGTCCTTTATACCAATGTTACCTTTGTGGAGAGTAATGACTAATCACTAGTACATTACGAATCGTTGGTTCCCGAAACCCTCTAATCTCGTTTCTCATTGTTCTTGATTTCCTTCCATTTCCTGTTTCCCCTTTGTGGGAAGATATTTAAAAGGGTTTCCGGGTTTTCTGGGAACATATTTTAAAGCGTTTCAAGGGTGACTGAGGTTGTGTTGAATGAACAGGTGACGCCGCATAGAAAAGGGATACGGAACGGTCCAAAAGCTCTCAAGCCAGCTCCGTTGATTATGAGATGCAAGTATGCATGTTTGCTTTTATGTGCTTTCTTAGTGTTTGTTGGAGGGTAATATGCTGCTTTTTCATACAATCTCTTATAGTCTACTTAGGTTTTATATAAGTCACGTTGGTGTATGTGCATTCTAACCTTTTATGAGCAGTGTCAAAATGCGTTCTAATCTTTTTTATATTTCAAGATGCACCCTTGCAATGATGTAATTAACAGCTTCTTCTAGTCCTGAAGTGATTGAGTAGGTGGATTTTGTTCTAGTATGAAATCTGGTCGGATAATTAAAGTAGCAATCCGGTTGGTTCTTTGCTTGCTAAAGCAGGTCAGAGAAAAAGTTTAGAGCTCTGTACACGATAATCACTAATGGGACGTGTGGCATTGACCGAGCAAGTAAATACTTATAAGATTCATCAAGTTGAGGCATTGGAATGCCTTTTGCAGGAGTTCCTAAAACTAGTTCGTTTCTTTGTTGGTACTGCATATGCAAATGTCCAGTACTCTGCAATGGAATAAAGCAAATATCCACTTGGTTTGAAAATCCTGGGTAGAACGAAAAACAACACAAGGAAGCATCCTGCCTTCAAAATGTGAAATAATACGTCACTACCATGAGTAAGTTGTTAATGGCTGTGAATGATCATTTGCAGAAACAGACCTTGTAGTTGGTGTGTGAGAATTGTTATTCCAGCCGGCGGCTGTATTCTATAAATTAAGAAGCACAAACATAGGAACTGCTGTGGCACTGGAATTCCAAATCAGCCCCTGTTTTGCAGCAGGAAAAGGATCATCTGCACTGCTTTATTGGAAGATGTTAGGTGTGGAAACCTAGTCAATGACCTTAGGCATAATGGTTATATTCATAAGAAAGGCAGACTGACATTTGATGTGTCATTCACATGTTGAAGGCTAATGTGAGATTGGGAGAATCCAAGGTATTTGGAAGAATACCCTGGCTTTTGTAACCTAAACCACATTCATGGCAAGAAACCTTAAATATTGTGGGATTAGCTTTCGAGTATCATGGGTCATGAATTTGACGTAATGGGTTGGGGTATTGCTACCTCTATCTGGAATTATATGATTCTAAGCACGATAGATGATGCCAAATGAAAAGAAGTGAACGATATAGAGAATGAAATGAAAAGAAATAAAACTATTAAAAGAAACCTAAGTTCTCTATAAAGCAACCGAAGAACTTCCAATATGATGGAGAATCGACCATGACTGTAAAGAGAAGTAGAATGAGCTTATGATGGAGATTGGATTCTGGAGGATATCCTTGGTTATTGATATGGGTGTTTTAACTTCCTGCCACATATTTGTACTAAATCTATCCACAACAAACATGGATCTGTAGGTGGCTTGGCCTTATCATTCTAAAAAATAATTGAGAGATTGCATGAAAACTTGAGCATGTGTGTTAGCAGTAAATGGGCTCATCGTTTTAGGACTTTAGAACAAGTCTATATTAGCAAGTGCTTCCACTAAAAAAAATATTTCAAAGAAAGCTCCTTCGTAACCACCTCGGATATTCCCCATTTAGACTTAGGAGATTCAATACTTGCATGCACAAATGGAATGAGGGCTCAACAAGATAATGGCTAAAAGGATTCGAAGACTTCCTTGGGGTGTGCACCTTTGCTTTGGGAGTGAATCACAACTTATCAAATAAGGAAGAAGATATGACACACATACCATGAAGCCTGTTGGATAGTAATAAGTTAAGATGAAGATAAGTTTATTAATGTCCAATGCATGACCACAATAGTAGGTCAATGGGACTTGAGAATACATCTAATATAAGTATAAGAGCAGGAGTGCAATGACATCTCCTATTGCTACTCTATTCTAAACTTTTATCTATGGATATGGATCCTTCTTGCTACTCTATTCTAAACTTTTATCTATGGACATGGATCCTTCAGCAAAACCACTTCTAATATTTTTTTGTGATATAGTTGTAGCTTCCATTACTTAGCTCAGTCAACTTTGATCACTCTTCTCTTTCAGTGAATATATATGCACATTGAACTTTGTAGTTGATGAGCAAGGTATTCTTTGTGTGTGCAAGCGATGTTGGGGGTGTACAATGGCCGACTTAAGCGTGTTATGTATTCTCTCTGGTTGCTAGATTTCTATGATAGATTGTTAACTTTTCTTAGTTATGTCTGCCTAGAAAAACTAACATTTGGTATCAGAGTGGAGTTAAATTTGTGTTAAGTTCTGTTGTTCTTTTTTATTCTGTCAACTGACAAATATTTTCCAGATTTATGATTTGCTGAAATTATGAAATTTGTTTGTGCAAATGGCATCATTGTCTATCCGTAGTTTGTTAAATGCTTGGACAGAAAAGTTTTTAGCTGGAGAAAATAAAGGTACATGGGTAGACGCCATGCAACCTGTTTTCACTCTTTTCAAATTGTGGGGCCACATCACTGCTAAAGTCCCAGATCCTGCTGATAATGATTCAGAGAATGTAAATGATGCATATCAGGAAAATATGGATAATGCCCTTAAGATCATCAACCTTTCTGTCATCCCCACCATATAGACAAATATTAGGAAGTGAAAAACTCCCAAGGATGCTTGGAACACCTTGGCCAATGTTTATGTTGGTTCCAATAATGCACAAATCATCCAGTTGAGGTCTTAATAGGGGCCACTCAAGATGGGCCAATGTGATTTAGTTGTTGAGCATCTCCAAAACATGAAGAATGTTTGAAATTAGTTGGACGTAGTTGGTGAGACCATTGAGGACAATGAGATGGTAACACCAAACATTATCAACTTGTGACATGAAGTACCTTCAGAATTTGGTCCATTCATCACTAGTTTGTGTACAAAAAGACATGTGAGAACCATCTCCTTCAATGAATTTGAAAGCTTACTTCTTTGGGTGGAGGGATTAAGGAATGTAGGAATCAACAAAGGAGATTCTTGTGGACCCTATGCTGCCAAACGTAAGGGTAAGGAACCCATGCAAAAGAAGTTATGAGCATGGGGAGCAACAATATAATGGACAACAGAAAACGGTCAAATGCTGCAGTTATGAGAAGAATGGCCAGATGCCTAGGACTATTAGAAACCCAAGGAGCAGTCCAACAATACTGCAGAAAAGATGGAGGTCCATATGTAGGTTCCAATGACTGTTGCACGTGAGCTACTGGGCATGTGACTAATTGCAGTGAGCTTCCTCCACTTTAAAGAATTAATTGGTGATTCTATGTAAATTTTTGAAGATGTTCTATGCTTGATGCGACTTTACTTTTTATCCCAATATCAGTCAGCAATCACATAAACAATAAAGTAAAATGCTGATAGAACATACTAGTAGATTGACAAAAGACAAGCCAAAATATATAAGTGTGTTGGTGCGTACGGCGGTCAGCAGGATGCTTCAAACAGTAAAGTCTCAATACGGTCAGCCAACCAGAAGTGTCACACAATTCTCTAGGACAGCCAAAACAGTCAACCCCAAAAGTCAACGCTGTCAGCCAATGGTCAACGCAAACAGCAGCAGCAGCAACAAGGTCAATGCAGCCAAGTCAAAGTCAACTTCAGCCTCGGGAATTGTGCCATGCAACTTTACTTTTTATCCCAATATCAGTCAGCAATCACATAAACAATAAAGTAAAATGCTGATAGAACATACTAGTAGATTGACAAAAGACAAGCCAAAATATATAAGTGTGTTGGTGCGTATGGCGGTCAGCAGGATGCTTCAAACAGCAAAGTCTCAATACGGTCAGCCAACCAGAAGTGTCACACAATTCTCTAGGACAGCCAAAACAGTCAACCCCAAAAGTCAACAAAAGTCAAAGCTGTCAGTCAATGGTCAACGCAAACAGCAGCAGCAGCAGCAGCAATAAGGTCAATGCAGCCAAGTCAAAGTCAACTTTCAGCCTCGGGAATTGTGCCAAAAATGCGGATTCAGAAAATCGAAAGTTTGGGAGAGTTTCAGGTCAATTTGACCTTGCATTGAACAAAGTCAATGCTGGTCAACACTGCTGCAGAAACCCTAGGCCGAAAACAAAATTTGCTGCTTGCTGAAATTTCCCATGTGTGAAGAGAAGAGCCCCCAAGGTGATCGAACCAATCAAATGAGGGGAGAGAAATGTCTGAGGATGAGATGAGTGAAAATGTCCTCCAACGTTGACCAATTTCTATCCGTCAATGGGGGTGTGTGACACAACTGCTAGGTCACTAAACCTTCAGGCCGATCTGCACATATTTTGAATAAATTCAAAATAAATGTTTTGCTCATCGAGTCAAGACGATCTTTAGATCGATCTTACACCTCTCCGAAAGAGGAGTCCAATAAAAATATTGGCATCTTCATCTGAGCATCACAACATGGAGTTTGGATCTAGTTGTCCAAAATTAACACTCCCTCTCAACTAGGGAGAACTCCATCCACCTGTGCAATCCAAACATCATGCGTCATCCCGTCTTAACTTGCTTTGCTGGCTTCTTTATTTCAGAACAGAAGTGGGTCGGTCACGGAGCATCATTCTGGTGGCGGATTCGACTCGATGAAATATCTATAGGACTCACAAATCACAAAAGTCTCATACCAACTTTGAAGTTGGTTTTTACTTGGCTTACTGAAAGTCAGTTGGAGGTCCAAAACCTCACTATACTTGATCCCAGATCAAGTGGTTGGACTGTGCCATCCTCGATAGAGAGTACGACAATCTCTGAGGCATCCATCAGTCTTTGCTACTAGCATCTAGCTTTTCCCACCTCACTAGCCAAGTAGGAGAGTACTTCCCATGAGCCCTGAACTCAATGGGTAGGATGCATACGGGGCATAGATCATGAGAGGTGAACCAACTCAATCATCATAACGGTGGGGCAGAAGCACACCAACAAGGTTCGGTAAGCCTAGCCCTGTGGTTGCTTATAGCTCCGAGAAGCTATCCCCAAACCCCCCCAGAGCTCCAAGAGCTCATCGTCTAAAAGGACCCTCAGCATAGGGTCGTTCCACGATACCAAGATTCTCACGGAAGGTTAGGAACTTGACCTTCCCTAGGGGCTTTGTGAGAATATCCGCGACCTGCTCATTAGTTCCTATATGATCGAGCCTTACGGCGCCTCGCTGTATCATATCCTGGATAAAGTGGTACCTGATATCAATATGCTTGGATCTATTGTGGAACACAGGATTCTCGGACAACCGAATCCCACTCTGGTTATCACAGAGTATCACGGTGGTATCTAGCACATGCTCGAATAGCTCACTGAAGAGATTTCGCAACCAAACTGCTTCACAACAGGCATACTCGCTGCAATGTATTCAGCCTCCGCGGTGCTGAAAGCCACCGACTTTTGCTTCCTGCTCATCCATGATATCGAAGCAAAACCAAGTGTGAAGTAGCATCCTGATGTGCTCTTACGATCCACCACATTGCCAGCCCAATCGGCATCAGTATATCCATGGAGTGTCACGCTCCCGGAAGTGTATCTCAGCCCATGGTTTATCGTGCCCCGAAGATATCTCAATAGATTCTTGCAACAACCCAGTGAATGTGATGAGGCTCAACCATATGTTGACTCAAAGTGTTCACTGCAAAACATACGTCCAGACGGGTGTTCACTAGGAACATCAAGGCCCCTACGAGTTGACGATACTCAGTAGGATTTGCTAGCACGGGCCCAGCAGCGCTGCCACTCAACTTCTTAAAGTTGAGCTCCATCGATGTTGACACGGACTTGCAGTCCACCATGCTAATCTTTTTAAAAGCTTCACAATGTATTTTCCTTGAGAAAGGAAAATCTCGCCAGGTCTCTGCCAGACCTCCAGGCCTAGGAAGTAATGCATCAGTCCTAGGTCCTTCATCTCGAACTCAGCAACGAGCTCCCTCTTGCACTGATGAATGAGAGGGTCAGCACCTGTCAGGAAGAGGTCGTCCACATATAGCACCAGAATGAGAGGCTTTTCTCTATCAACCTTGAAGTAAAGGTTCGGATCAACATTACTACGAGTGAAGCCCAACTTCATTAGGTAGTTATCTATCCTCTTGTACCAAGCTTTGGGTGCTTGTTTCAACCCATAGAGGGCTTTGTTCAACCTACAAACATGGGTGTCCCGAACCTGGACTTCGAACTCCAAAGGTTGCTCCACATACACCTCTTCCTTTATCGCACCATGCAGAAATGCAGTCTTCACATCCATCTGATGAAGACTCCATCCTTGTGTAGCAGCAAGGGTTATGATAGATCAGATGGTCGTATATCGGGCCACAGGTGCAAATATATCACCATAGTCTACGCCTTCCTTTTGAGAGAAGCCACGGGCAATGAATCTTGCCTTGAACTTTTTAGCACTTCCATCAGATCCATGCTTGATCTTGTAGAGCCATTTCGAGGTGACAACTGCGTTGTCCTCCGGTCTTGGAACCACATCCTAGACATCATTCTTCATTATGGACTCATACTCTTCGTGCATAGCATCCTTCCATACTTGATGCTTTACGGCTTCCTCAAAAGATCCAGGCTCAAATTGTACAATAGTACTCATGGTTGCTAGATACCCTTGGTATCTATTCGGCTTCTTGCTTTCACGGAATGTCCCCCTTGGGGCCATATGTCCCTGGGCATCCTCGAGAGTGTCCTTGAGCCATGATGGTCTCTTCCTCATCGAAGGAGGTGGATCAATCGGGTCCATCTGTCCTTCAACATCGGGCATCGTCTCATGCTTCGGTTCTTCTTGATTTCCAAGCCTTGCTTCATGATCTTCCTCTGATCTCAGAAGATTGACTACTTTCCGCAGGGAAGCATCTTCGTCAAAGGTAACATCGTGGCATATCTCCACTTCCCTTTGACTAGGCACATAGACTTTATAGGCCTTCGAAGTTTTGCTGTAGCCCACAGACATTCCCTTCTTCCTAGAAGCATCAAGCTCGCTCCTCTTCTCCTTTGGCACATGAAAATAAACAGGACATCCAAAAACTCTAAAATGTGAGACGTCAGGTTTCTTACCAGAGAAAACCTCTTCAGGAGTTTTGGAGTCCAGAGCGAAATGCGGGCATCGATTTTGTATGTACACAGCTGCGTTCACAGCTTCTCCCCACAGAAACTTCGGTAGACCTTGGTCACATAGCATGGCACGGGCAACTTCCACAATGGTCCTGTTCTTTCGTTCAGCAACGCCATTCTGCTCAAGAGTATAGACAGTTGTGGTCTCCCTTTTGATGCCAGCTTCTCTGCAAAAGTTCTTGAACTCGTTCGTCTCATATTCAGTGCCATTATCGGTCCTCGATATCTTGATCTTCTTCCCTGTCAGATTTTCCACCAAGGCTTTGAAGGTACAAAACCACATGAAAGCCTCATTCTTCTTTTTCGAGAATTATATCCAGGTTTTGCGAGAGAAGTCATCTATGAACGTCATATAATAAGAACATCCTCCCAAGGATGTCACGGGCATCATACTAGACAGATCAGAATGTACTACTTGCAAGACGTCAGATGTCTTTATGACTCTTGAGGGGAAAGGTCCCCTTGTATGCTTTCCTTCGGCACAACCCTGACATACACCTTCATGATTATTTGAGAACTCAAGCATCCCCGTCACCCCCTTCCTTGCTTCGGGAAGGGCCTTGTAGTGAAGGTGTTCAAACCTCTGGTGCCATAGTTCCGTCTGTCGGATAGTATCACACGTCATCGCTCCCAGTGGACTTCCTCCAACCTGGTAGAGTGTATCAACTCTAAACCCAATCGTGATAACTTCCTTGAAACTCTTCTTTCAGATACGCACCTTCCCATCAATGAATGGCACATTGAAACCTTTGTTTTCCATGGTTGAAATAGACACAAGGTTCTTCAAATAAGGTACATAGAGTACATCCTGCAAGTCGAGGACTTGACCTAGAGACAAGTGGAGGGTCACAGTGCCTGTCCCTTTCACGGGATATGTGGCATTATCTCCAAGGATAATTTCCAAATTAGTATCCTTCTCAACCATGTCAGAAAGTGCTTCCTTGAACCCAGTGATGTACCTTGAGGCACCGCTATCTATCAACCAGGCATCCATAGTGTCGGTTGGAGATGCAGCAGAGAGGGCAAATACAAGAATGAATTCATTTCTTTTATCAACAACATTTGATTCCTCATACCTGGAATTTCTAGACCTTTTGAAAGGTTGCCCATTTTTGTCGGAGGGAGACTTCCTCTTCCCCTTGAACCTGTTGTTCCTTTGATTGCCATTCCTTCGGTTGTTGTTGTTGTCATCATCATGAGGAGAATCTTTTTTTAAAGGGCATTCTCTAGCATAGTGACCTGGCTTGTGACAAGTGTAACACTTGCCTTTCTTTCCTTGGGCCCTTGCTCTTCCTTTGTTCTTTGGACCACCAAAGTTCTTCTTCTTAGTATGAGTAGCGAAGGCAACATTTCCTTCATTTTCATATTTCTTCATCCTTGTCCCTTCTTGTACACATCTTGATAGTACTTCATCAAAGTCAGGTATGACATTGTTATTGAGAAAGGTAGTGTTGAATACATGCCATTCGGATGAGAGATCTCCAAGTGCGGTGAGAACCATCTCTCGATCAACTAATGTCTCCTCAATAGCCAGCATATTATTCCTGATCTCGGTTAGCTTCAGAAAATATGATTGAAACTCATCGCTGCCTTTCTTCAGATTCTTCAATTGGTTCTTGAAGAATAGGACTTGATTCACATTGTTGGCCTTCAACATGTTGACCAACTTATCATACATCTCCTTGGATGTGCCCAACTTAGAGATGTAGGCAACCAGATTCTTATGAATTGAGTCCCTGATCATCAGCTTTGCTTTGATGTCCCCCTTCTTGTACTTTGATTTGGCAGCAGCAGTTGCAGTGGATGGAGGCTCTTGAATTTTACCCTGCATATAGTCCATGACATCTTGGTCTTTCAACATAAGATCCAATGTCATCTTCCAGGCATGGAAGTCATCATTCCCAGTCAATTTGTCATTAGCCTTAAAGCCATTGTAGTTAGAGGAACCCATGCTCTTCTTCGGTGATTGCTACAAACTAGGGCTTTGTCTTCACCTCAGCTCTGATTCCATGTAACTTTTTGAAGATGTTCTATGCTTGATGCAACTTTATTTTTTATCCCAATATCAGTCAGCAATCACATAAACGATAAAGTAAAATGCTGATAGAACATACCAGTAGATCGACAGAAGACAAGCCAAAATATATAAGTGTGTTGGTGCGTTACGACGGTTAGCAGGATGCTTCAAACAACAAAGTCTCAATACGGTCAACCAACCAGAAGTGTCACACAACCCTCTAGGACAACCAAAATAGTCAACCCCAAAAGTCAACGCTGTCAGTCAACGGTCACTGCAAACAGCAGCAACAGCAAGGTCAATGCAGCCAAGTCAAAGTCAACGTCCAGCGTCGGGAATTGTGTCAAAAAATGTGGATTCAGAAAATCGAAAGTTTGGGAGAGTTTCAGGTCAATTTGACCTTGTGTTGACCAAAGTCAACGCTGACGAATGCTGCTGCAGAAACCCTAGGACGAAAACAGAATTTGCTGCTCGCTGAAATTTTCCACGTGTGAAGAGAAGAGCCTCCAAGGTGATCGAACCAATCAGATGAGGAGAGAGAAATGTGTGAGGATGAGATGAGTGAAAATGTCCTTCAACGTTTACCAATTTATATCCATCAATGAGGGTGTGTGACACAACTGCTGGGGCACTAAACCTTCATGCCAACCTGCACATATTTTGAATAAATTCAAAATAAATGTTCTGCTCATCGGATCAAGATGATCTTGCACCTCTCCGAAATAGGAGTCCAATAAAAATATTGGCATCTTCAACTGAGCATCACAACATGGAGTTTGGACCTAGTTGTCCAAAATTAACATTCTATGATATTGGCTAGCAAACATGTGATTCCAGTTGTTGGCAGCAATAACATCCCTATTATTTTACAAGATGATAAGAGAAGATTGATTGGTCCAATTCTTTATGTACCAGGGTTGTGTAGGAATTTTCTTTCTGTAGAATAAGTTTCATTTGTAAGTTGTAACCACCTTCTTGTACAATTTAGAGATGGCAAATGTCTTGTGAAAAAGAAATGATGTCATCTCAATAGGAAAAGGGTTTAATGTGCTATACAAACTTCAGGGAAGTTTATCAAAATTTTGATTCTGTAGATATGTTTGAGGTATCTTCTAAGTCAAAGATATGGCATAAATGCATGGGACATTTGGGTTATGATGGTCTCAACTCTCAAGAAGCTGAATGGATTATTTGTTGGTTTAACCACTTTTACTTCAGGTAACCTCTTTTGTGGAACATTTGTCGATGGTAAATTTAACATAAACAAAAATTTAATAAAACTGGAGCACAGAGAGCAGAAGCACCTTTAGACACATTGTATATGCAAACATATGTGCCCCAGTGCTGGTACAGTTGCTTGTGAGAGTGAGGTATTTGATCACATTCATTGGTGATGATATGAGAAAGGTTTGTGTTCCTCCTCAGGGGGAAGTTTCAGGCCTTCAAGACTTTCAACAAATTCAACGCTGGAAAAGACAGGAGCGTGGTAGGTAGATAAAGGTGTGCTGAGCACAGACAATATGGGTGAATACATTTCCAATGAGTTACATATTTCTACTAGTAGAATGCACCATTGGAATATAGTGGCATTGTAGAAAGGACAAACAAAACATTCACAAAGATTATGTTGATGAAGGCAAACAATTTGCCTTGTTTTTTATGTGTTGAAGCAATCCATACAGCTGCTTTCTTTTTCAACAGATGTCCATCTAACACAGTGAAAGGAAAGATATTTAAGGAGTGTTGGACAGGAAATAAGCCCAGTGTAGTACAGATCAAAGTGTTTGGTTTTGCTGGCTACACTTTTGTTCTCAAGGAGAAGAGAGGAAAGTTTGATGATAAAAGTGCAGATGTAATATTTCTTGGTTCTTCTTTGGAATGCAATGGTTACAATGTCTATCATCCGAAGAGCAAGAAGGTGGAGGTTACTCTGAATGTAGCCTTGTTGACATGAATGCAGATAAGGAGATGTCTCAACACTGCCCCCCATAACGTTGTGCTATCAATCCTGCATTGGTTGATCCTGATTCTGATATGAACCAGGGAGACTTCCTTCTTTTACTAAGCTGACAGGTGACCAGCTACAACCATACCAAGTAAGAACTGGCTGCCTGAATTGATTGAATCGTACTGCTGAACACTCTGAACTTTCCTCTCAGTTCGGTTTGGTAACAGGTTTGGCCACTGTTTGGTATGAACTTGGACCAGAGTCCAGACTAACCAATTGGATCTGGTCTGGATGGGTTCTGGTCCAGTCTGACCGGTTCTGATAACATTGCTTTATACAGGCAGTGGATAGGCTGTGTAATTTACTTGATGACTATATTGCTATTTGTTTTCTCTGCTGTTGTGCTATATTTTAGACTCATATTTGATCCATTTGAAGGGTACTGCTGATTATGGATTGGAGTTCATTTAGAACTCCAATTTCAAGTTGACTGGACACCTGAGTTTGATTGGGCAGGTTGTTCTGTGTTAATTTTCAGTGCAAGGTTAATGGGTCTGCACTAAGAAAAAAACCCTATGCTAGGAGTTTAAAATTAATTAACCACCTATGAAAAATCAGGTAAGGAATGCTAGATCTACAAACACATCAATCTGAAAATTTATGACAAGAAGTTAAATCTGCAGCATTCAATCACATAAATGAAACCTTAAGCAACCTAGTGAAGTGGCATTTGTTTCTTTTATATAGTAAGAGACAGAGGAATACATTGTTTCAGTTTGAGAATGATGTTGCACTGGTTGTACAATTATGAATACCTACCTAGTTAAGAGGGAGTGGTGAAATGTAACTAGTTGGGGTCTTCATAATTGTTTTACTCATTTCAATATGTATCCTATGTAACAAACAAAATAAGAAAATAAAAAGTTATTATTTTTAAAGCATGTGTTTCATGCTCATTATTGATGGTCTTCTAGGTAAAAACATGTTCTTCATGCTTCTAGGGTTTGTTAGGTCTTAGAATTTATTGTCGTGAGTCAAAGGAGTCAACATCATGTTTATTAGACCCTTCCGGGCAGAATGTAATTGTAAAAATAATTATTTTTGAGTCTAGAATATTTTGGAAACTCCAAAAGTACAAGTCGGCCCTAACAGTTACAAGTTGGCCTAATGAAGGGAATTCAACCTCTTGAGAAGGCTATATAAAGGAGTAATTCAACCTCATTTAGCACTCAATCACTTCACAAGTTCGATCTATCAAGATAGAGTTCGATCTGTAGTTGGGAAGTAAGAAGAAGAAGAGCAAAGGGATAAAAGAAGCTAGAAGGATGAAATATCTCGTTTTTGAGCTTTATCTCTCTCACACGTGTGAAGTTCTAGGGAAGGAGGCCAAAGTTGTAGGTCCGAGTTTCAGAAGGGCGAATTGCAAAATTTTGTAGCTGGAAGGAGGAAAACCCTACCTTGACCTCGTTGACCTTGGGAAGAGATGTCTTGCTCTAGGAAGGTCTCATGAGGAGGCAAAATTAGGGTTTCCATAGAAGTTGCAAAGCCGAAATTGCAGGGTCGAAGTTGTAGGACGAGTTGCAATATTGAAGTTGTCAGGTCAAAGTCGCTGTGTTGAAGTTGGTTAGTGCAGAATCAAGGAAAGGTTCGTTGGAGGGCTGACTTGGTACTTGGAGAAGGACTTGGTCTAGGGTTTGGGTCTTTGAGTCTCATTTTGAATCAAATTATATAAGAAGAGAAGAGTTTACCAGGTTTTCCCTTTGGAGGCGTTATGCCCTGGCTTAGAGCCTAATTTCTGTGTCCTCTGTTGTCGCTGTTTCGTTCTTGATATTTGTTTGATGAAAAGCTCTAACTAAAAGAACACAAGAAGAATAACTAAGTTCACAAGCAAGTAATAAGGAAAGGGAAAATAAGAATTAATAAGCTGCGACTTTGAATTTTCCAATGCTTCAACCTACAAACAGGGGACTCTCTCCCATGCACTTCAAAGCCCTGAGGTTGCTCAATATAGACCTCCTCCTCAATCAACCCGTTGACGAAAGCGGTCTTCATATTCATTGGATGTATCCTCCACCCCATCTATGAAGCAATTGACATAACTGCTCTAATGGATGCATATCTAGTGATAGGTGCCGTTCTTGTTTAGAGAATGCAACAAATGTTTTTTGAAATCTTCCAGTTTGTTTCTTGGCTAGACACTCGACATATACAAATTGTTGTGGCAAAATGGGTTTTATACAATTGCTTCGTTATTTTTAATAATTTTAATTTTAAATAAATTAATTTTAAGTAAATTTAATTTTATAAAAATATAATTATATATTTTTATGAAATGTTTTATTTAAAATATAAATTTAATGTAAAAATATTGGGCATATGACCAATCTCCAAGTCAATTATCTGATATGATATTTTCATTAAGCTATGAATCAAGTGCTACACATTGCCACCAAAGATCAAAGCTCACCAACCAAGTCACAACCAAGACCAAGTGCAACACACATTGCTAAGACACAGGACAAGGAAGTATGGTATATGCTTAATGCTTTGAAATCTATTGAGGGCAAGGGGCATTATAAAAAGTGCATTATCTTACTGCCTTGCAAATGTGGGATAAATCTCATACCCGCAAATTAAACGATCGATACACACACTATAAGTCTTGTAGTTTTCCACGACGAAGATTGGTGCTTGGAAATCAAAGGCTGTTGTCAATGTTGAGAAATTCAGGGCATCTAGATTAGGTGATTTCTCTATAATGATAATTGCTTGTGACTGCTTTTTATTTCTTTAGATTATGATCTTCTCTTTTCTTAGATTATCATGATGTTCTTATTCATTAAACAACTATCAACGCATAAACAAAAGAGACAAGAGACAAAAAATTGTAGGCTATCACAGGGCCAAAACCTTTCCCACTTAAGAGGAAAACCCCGACAAATTCTTCTTCTTATAGAGACTTCAATTGACGAGTACTAAGACCAAGACCCTTGACCTATTTGACCTCTCCAAGACCAAGACACCAAGCTTCTTATTTTGGCCTCTATTTCTCAATAGAGTCAACGATAGTCAACTGCCTCCTTCCTTCTGCTTCGGCTACCTTTTAGATCTCTACTTCCTCTTCTCTGCTTCAGACCTGCAACTTCTCGTTCCTAATTCAAAAACACTAGTACATGTAGATGACCTTCTGTTGTACCTTGATCTCCTTCGCTTTAGGTGGGGGCTTCTTACTTGACAACTCGGCTTGAGATACTCCTTAGTCTTCTCTTTGACTTGACCTTCAAATGGGACTATAGTAGTTCGACTTCTTTTGCAACAAATGTCTATACTTCGCATGTGTGGAGTGATTCAACCCAAAACAGACCCAAAGCAATGCTAAAGACTTCGCTCTACTTTTCCTTTACTTCATTGGTTATGAGGCTCCTTTCCTAGTTGTTCTCGCACTTCTTATTGCAAACTTCTCCTTAACCAAAATTCTGTCCTTGAAATGAGGCCAAGCTACCCTATTTCTAGTGGTATGCTCATGTACATTAACCAACTTGACTTGGAGATAAGGCCGACATGCCTTTTGGAGCAACTTCATTATTTCAATTAAGGCCGACTTGAAGGAGATGCTTGAGCTTGGTCTTCGAGGGTCTCTATGACTCTTTCAATGACTCAAATATATTTGTAACATGCTCAGGAAGGGTCTTCCATATATCGCATTGACTCAATAGTCTTTTGTGACTTGATGACAAACCTAAAGACTCACAATGGGAACCTTAACTAAGATAAAATTCCTTGATCATGAAACCCATGATTGAAGTATCACAAACTAAATTTTATTTTCTTCTTTACATCAATTACATAAAATCATATTTACACATGTGATTATAAAGATCGAACCTAGTTACACTTTTCAACACTCCCTCTTAACTAGGGAGGTATTCATAATGGTACTTGGTCATTCTCAATCTGAAGAATTCTCATAAGAAGAGTTAGATTGGTAACCCATCTGTTTAGCATCATATCAACCCACATTGTCACATAGCAAGGCCTCGACTAACAACTCTATCTCTCCACAAGATCAGAGCATAATGCTGGTGAGACCAATGATGTATAGACACCCTCATCATTGTCTCTCTCGGAACATACTCCACCTGGGTTCTCAGAGTGTGTTCCACCAAGACTATTCTTATCTTGGATTCCTAGTCATCAAAGAATATCGGTCCTCTATGAATACTCTTATCGTGGATGACCTAACTCATCCTCAAAGAAGCATCAGATGCCAAATGTTTACCCAATCCTCCATTTTGTCTTCCCAGGTGAAGACAATAATGATGTGTCTATCTCTCCCTCTCAACTTAGGGAGGACATACCCATTCCTCTAGGAATGTACCCATTCCTATAAAGGAATGTACCCAAGCTCCCTCGTGACCAGGGACTTGCTTCCTCATCAGGTGGAGATCATGGAACGACCAACTGCTTCTAGAACTTCTTTTTTCAGTGTCATGAGTTTCTTCTTTTGTTATGGAGTCTACATTCATTGGGACTTCTTCGTAGGGCACAAACCATCCATCACTTTCATCCTTGAGCCATGTCATCATTCCTTACATGGGAAAGTGTTGGACATTGGGTTCAATGCTCCCCATGTGTTTCGTGACATGGACTAACCGCCTCTCGTGGATCCTAACTTTTGCGATTGTAACAGAGACTAATGCATGCGCCTTTTGGTCTAACGGAAATCGTGATTCCAACGTGGTATCAGAGCGATGGGTCTCGAGTTCGAAACTCACCCGGCTTGTGTTGGGGGGGAGATTGTTAGACATTGGGTTCAACGCTCCCCGTGTGTTTCGCGACATGGACTAACTGCCTCCCGTGGATCCTAACTTTGGCGATTGTAGCGGAGACTAATGCCTGCGGGTTTTGGTCTAATGACAATCGTGATTCCAATGGAAAGTGATTCATCAGTCTATATCTGGCCTTCCTTCATGCCATGCTGCCTTCTTCATGCGATGTTTCCTTAAGGATCTTTCATCCTATTGCATGGTCATCAGCAGTGGAAGACATCCACAACTCTTCCCTTGGCAGCCCTACATAAGCTGATCCAGATATCATTCAAAAATAGGAAATGAACAAAAATTACCTTTGTGATGGTCTTTCATCATGACATCTTCCGGTTTGCATCAGCATCCTGCATACATATTGACACATCTCCAAAAGATATCCATTGTCAAGAGTCTCCTTTTTTTTCAGCCTTCCATCCAAGTCTTCATATCTTTCTTGGGGATATCATAGTCAAATCTTCCAGTTCTTGGATGTTGATTGCCTTGATAGTTGCATATTCCACGATCTCTTCCTTTCTTTCTTCACACATTTCCTTCCAGGAACTTTCGATCACAGTTCCTTCAATTATTGTCAACCACCTCATATTTCATATGAGGACATATTATGTTGATTTCATCTAGTCAATGTGTGACCCATGCCTTCTTGCATCTTTTCAACGAAGATGATCCTTTTCTTTTGTTCATACTCTTGAGATAGAGCATTTATCCATGTTACCTGCAACTATATGACTTTAATTAATCCAATACAAGCATACATACCTGATCTTTCTTCTCGGTCATCTTCCTTCAACAACTTCCATGATTGAAAGAACTTCAATCCCTTGACCTTGCTTGTTGACATCATACCATCCTTTCATGAATTCCTCCACGTTGGAATTCTTGATGAAATACTTGCTCCCTTTTAATTGGTGAACCTTCTGATGAATATTCCAATATCGGATCTTAAGTATCCTCTTCTAGCATATGTTTCCTCTTAAGTGCTTCTAATGAGGTTACGAAGAGCTATCTTCTTCCATGGACCTATTCCTGCTATCATTCATGCTTCTCTATGATGATGTCTCGAGCTCTTGCTTCTAATGCTTCTATGATGCCATGATGCATCCTATCATGCTCTTCCTAATATGACAGATATACTTTACAACATAAAAACTTGAAAAGAACTAGGTGAGGAAGACTATCTCAATCACAATAGAGATCTTTTACTTCATTTTTCTGGGCCTTTTCTTTTTTGCTTCCTCCACTTCCTCGATGATTATGGGTTTCTTCTCTTCCTTTTTTGTTATTGCCCTTCTTGAGCTTAGGACAATTTGTCCTATAGTGCCCATATTCTTGACACCCATAGCATTGAATCTTAGCTATGTTCTTCTTCTTTTTCTGAGGACCAAACTTTCCAAAATTTCTTTTTCTTTTTTTCTTTGTAGCATATGCCTAATTTTTGCTCACCTAATCCCACATCCGATTTTGCCTTTAGCATGGATTCTTCAATTTTGCATAGTGACCATAGTTCATGGAATGGAGTAGCTTCTTTCTTCCCATAAATACTTAAAGTAAAGTTACCCCACTCCTCCAGTAGCGCGTTTAGTACTACTGTAGTCATTTCTCTATCAGACATGACTTCTCCTAGATCTTGAAGTTGATCCCTTATCTCAGATAGCCTCATAAAGTATAAGGCTATTCCTTCTTCTTTTGGCATCTTCACCCTGTAGAGGTCTTGCCTTAGTGAGATAAATTCCCCTGCAGTTCTCACGACATACAACTCTACTAGTTTGTCATATATTTCTTTTGAAGTTTCAAGTTTTTTGATACACATTGGATGAGGGGATCCTTGATAGATTCAATGAGAATCCTTTGAAACCTAACTTCCCCCTTCATATATTTTGCAAGTTCCTAAGCATCTTATTTTGCTGGTTTGGTGATAGATCCTTTGACATGATCCATGACTTCATTTTCAATGAGATTTAGATCTGTCCTCTTCTTCCATGCAAGATAGTTTGAAGCCCCAACCAATTTGTTGCTTTCCTTGCAAAAAGACATTTTGGCAGATTCATATGTGGACATAAATATACTTGATTAAGATTATTCTTCCACTTGCTGCTTCCTCGAATTTGATGATGATGTAGGCAAATAGAAAACTTCTTCTTGATGAAGGTAATCTCTTCAAGAATGATCCTTGACCCCTCAGAGGGAGATCACTTTGTTGATGATGACTTCTTGATGGTGTCCTTCAATGGGAAGAACCTTGCCTCAATGAGAGGAAATTGCCTTATAACCTTTTGAAGATGATGACAACGCCCTTGATCTAGCCTTCTTCGGATGAATAGTCTTCAAGATACTTCTACTCAAAAACTTTGAGGTTTCCTTTGGTGATGATTGAGTGCAGATCCTAGAAACGCTTCTAGGGTTTTGACTTTCTCCGTGACGATGATGTGATCTTTGTCCTTGAAGTGTTTCTCTTGGATGAATAGAATTCTTCATGCTTTGATTTGTAGATCTCTTCACCTTGAGTAGATGTAGGGTTTTCGTCTTCCTTTTCTTGATGATTATTTGAGTGATCATTCCAAGACTTCTTTTTGGTGTAGAAGTGCATCTAAAGTAATATTAACAAAGTCATTAAACCATGTGGCCCTATTAGCATGAAACCTGGCTCTGATACCATGTTGAGAAATCTAAGGCATCCAGATTAGGTGATTTCTCTATAATGATAACTGCTTGTAACTGATTTTTATTTCTTTATATTAGGATCTTCTCTTTTATTAGATTATTATGATGTTCTTCTTCATCAAACAACTATCAATGCATAAACAAAAGAGACAAGACACAGAATGTAGGCTATCAGCCAGGGCCAAAACCACTCCCACTTGAGAGGAAAAACCCGAACAAATTCTCCTTCTTATAGAGACTTCAATTGACTAGTACCAAGATTAAGACCCTTGACCTATTTGACCTCTCCAAGACCAAGACACCAAGCTTCTTATTTTGCCTTCTATTTCTAAATAGAGTCAACGATAGTCAACTGCCTGCTTCTTCCTTCTGCTTCAACTACCTTTCATATCTTAGCTTCCTCATCTTTGCTTCAAACTTGCAACTTCTCGACCCTAATTCAGAAACCCTAGTACGTGTCGATGACCTTCTCTTGTACCTTGATCTCCTTCGCTTTAGGTGGGGCTACTTCCTTGACAACTCGGCTTGAGATACTCCTTAGTCTTCCCTTTGACTTGACCTTCAAATGGGACTGCAGTACTTCGGCTTCTTTTGCAACAAACGTCGTCTATACTTCGCACGTGTGGAGTGATTCAGCCCAAAACAGACCAAACCAATGCTAAAGACTTCACTCTACTTTTCCTTTACTTCGCTGGTTATGAGACTTCTTTCCTAGTGGTTCTTGCACTTCTTATTGCAGGCTTCTTTCCTAGTGGTTCTTGCACTTCTTATTGCAGGCTTCTCCTTGGTCGAAATTTTGTCCTTGAAATGAAGCTGAGCCGCCCTATTTATAGTGGTTTGCTCATGTAAATTAGTTGACTTGACTTGGAGATAAGGCCGAGGCCCGATATGCCTTTTGGAGCAACTTCATTATTTCATTTAACGCCGACTTGAAGGAGACGCTTGAGCTTGGTCTTGGAGGGTATCTATGACTCTTTCAATGACTCAAATTTATTTGTAACATGCTCAAGAAGGGTTTTCCATACATGACATTGACTCAATAGACTTTTATGACTCAATCACTGTTAATTTTGGATAACTAGGTCCAAACTCCATGTTGTGATGCTCAGATGCAGATCCCAATATTTTTATTGGATTCCTCTTTCGGAGAGGTGCAAGATCGATCTAAAGATCATCTTGATCCGATGAGCAGAACATTTATTTTGAATTTATTCAAAATATGTGCAGGTTGGCCTGAAATGAAATGTAGGCTTCAAGCCCCATCATTTGTGTCACACACACTCACTGATTGATATAAATAGGTCAACGTTGGAGGTCATTTTCACTCATTCATCACATCACATTCTCTCTCCTCATCTGATTGGTTCAATCATCTATTGGAGTCCCTTCTTCTCACACGTGGGAAAATGCAGCAAGAAGATTTTTGTTTTTCGACCTAGGGTTTTTCAGCGCATAGTTGACCAGTGTTGACTTTGGTCAACTCTTGGTCAAATTGACCCAAATATTGGTCAAAATTTCGATTTCTGTAGTGTGCATTTTTTGGCACAGAAAGCGAGGTTGATTGTTGACTTTGACTGGGATGTGTTGACTTTTCGTTGCTGTTGTTTTGCATTGATCGTTGACTGTGACAGCGTTGACTTTCGTTGACTGATATTGCTGTCTGAGAGGGTTGTGTGACACTTCTGGTTCGCTGACCATAGTGAGACTTTGTTGGTTGAAGCATCCTGTTGACCGCCATAACGCAACAACACACATATATTTTTGGCTTGTCTTCTGTCGATCTACTGGTATGTTCTATCAACATTTTACTTTCTTGTTTATGTGATTGTTGTTTGCTTTTGGGGATAAAAAGTAAAGTTGCATCAAGCATAGAACATCTACAAAAATTTACATGGTATCAGAGCTGAGGTGAAGACAAAGCCCAAGTTGTAGCAATCACCGAAGAAGAGCATGGGTACCTCAAACTACAATGGCTTTAAAGTTGATGACAAATTGTCTGGGAAGGAAGACTACCATGCCTGGAAGATGACATTGGATCTTATGTTGGAAGACCAAGATGTCATGGACCATGTGCAGGGTAAAATCCAAGAGCCTCCATCCACTACACCTGCTGCTACCAAGTCAAAGTATAAGAAGGGGGAAATCAAAGCGAAGCTGATGATCAGGGACTCAATTCATAAGAGTCTGGTTGCCTACATCTCTGAGCTGGGCACATCCAAGGAGATGTATGATAAGTTGGTCAACATGTTCAAGGCCAATAATGCAAATCAAGTCTTATTCTTTAGGAACCAACTGAAGAATCTGAAGAAAGGCAGGGATGAATCCGTTCAATCCTATTTTCTGAAGTTGACCGAAATCAGAAATAATCTTCTGGCTATTGGGGAGGCAATAGTTGATCGAGAGATGGTTCTCACCGCACTTGGAGGTCTCTCATCCGAATGGCATGTATTCAATACTGCCATTCTCAATAACAATGTGATACCTGATTTTGACGAAGTACTATCGAGATGCGTACAAGAAGAGACAAGGATGAAGGAATATGAAAATGAAGGAAATGCTACCTTCACTGCTCGTACTAAGAAGAACAACTTTGGTGGTCCGAGGAACAAAGGAAGAGCAGGGGCCCAAGGGAAGAAAGGTAAATGTTACACATGTCACAAGACCGACCACTATGCTAGAGAATGCCTTTTCAAGAATGATTCTCCCGATGAGGATGACAACAACAACAACAGGAGGAATGGCAATCAAAGGAACAACAGGTTCAAAGGAAAAAGGAAGGCTCCCTCTGGTGGAAACGGGCAACCTTACAAAAGGTCGAGAAATTCTAGGTATGAGGAATCTAATGGTGTTTATGATAAAATAAATGAATATCATTCTTGTATCTGCCCTCTCTGCTACATCTCTACTCGACACTATGGATGTTTGGTTGATAGATAGTGGTGCCGCAAGGCACATCACTGGGTTCAAGGAAGCACTTTCTGACATGGTTGAGAAGGATGTTAATCTGAAAATTATCCTTGGAGATAATGCCACATATCCCGTGAAAGGGATAGGGACTCTGACCCTCCACTTGTCTCAGGGTCAAGTCCTCCGCCTGCAAGATGTACTATATGTACTTGATTTGAAGAAGAACCTTGTGTCTATTTTGGCCATGGAAGACAAATGTTTCAATGTGGCATTCATTGATGGGAAGGTGCGTATCTGGAAGAAGAGTTTCAAGGAAGCTATCACGATTGGATTTAGAGTTGATACACTTTACCAAGTTGGAGGAAGTCCACTGTAAGCGATGACATGTGATACTATCCGACAGACTTATATGGCACCGGAGGTTTGGACACCTTCACTACAAAGCCCTTCCTAAAGCAAGGAAGGTGGCAACGAGGATGCCCGAGTTCACAAATGATCATGAAGGTGTACTTCAGGGCTGTGCCAAAGGAAAGCATACAAGAGGACCTTTCCCCTCAAGTGTCACAAAGACATCTGATGTCTTGCAATTGGTACATTCTGATTTGTCTGGTATGCTGCTCGTGACATCCTTGGGAGGATGTTCTTATTATGTGACGTTCATAGATGACTTCTCTCGCAAAACCTGGATATACTTCTTGAAGAAGAAGGATGAGGCTTTCATGTGGTTCCGTACCTTCAAAGCCTTGGTGGAAAATCTGACAGGGAAGAAGATCAAGATATTGAGGACCAATAATGGCACTAAATTACGAGACGAACGAGTTCAAGAACTTTTGCAGAGAAGCTGACATCAAGAGGGAGACCACAACTGTCTATACTCTTGAGCAGAGTGGTGTTGCTGAAAGAAAGAACATGACCATTGTGGAAGCTGCCTGTGCCATGCTATGTGACCAAGGTCTTCCGAAGTTTCTGTGGGGAGAAGCTGCAAACACTGCTGTGTACATACAAAATCGATGCCCGCATTCTGCTCTGGACTCCAAAACTCCCGAAGAGGTTTTCTCTGGTAAGAAACCTGACGTCTCACATTTTAGAGTTTTTGGATGTCCTGTTTATTTTCATGTGCCAAAGGAGAAGAGGAGCAAGCTTGATGCTTCTGGGAAGAAGGGAATGTTAGAACTTCATATCCATTGCATTTTTTTTCTATCAGAACTTCATATCCTTTAATGTTGCACGGTCACCTCTATTTATTGAGATGCGTTGAGCTCTTAGTCATGGGGCTCCATCAGGGTATGTGCCTCCTGGGTCAGAGAAGCTCAGAACCACATTGTTGACAACGACAAAGAAAGAGGTGGACAAAATGCTTGAGCCTATTAAATCAGCATGGCCAACATCTGGGGTTAGCATTGTTTCTGATGGATGGACAGATCCAGCACGCCACCTACTCATCAACTTCATGGTGTCATCCTTGAATGGTCCAGTTTTCTTGAAATCAGTGGATGCACTTGGACAGTACAAGGATGCACAATATATGGGTGAGTTATTTATGAAAGTTATTGAAGATGTAGGTGTCGATTCTTGTGTGCAAATCATTACAGATAATGCACCTGTTTGCAAGGCTGCTGGCATGATTGTGAAAGCAAAATATCCACAAATATTTTGGACACCTTGCATTGTCCATTCATTGAACTTGGCACTGAAATCTATTGGTTCTGATGTGCTTTGGATTGGAGCCATTATTGAGGATGCACGACATATCCGCAACTTTGTACAAAACCATACAAATGCCCTCACTATCTACAAGGAGTACATCAATCTATCATTGTTGAAGATTGCAGATACACGGTTTGCCTCTTCATTCATCATGTTGAAGAGGTTGAGGGAGGTCAAGACCGCTATTGGGGCCATGGTTATTTCAGAGTTTTGGTCTTTTTGGAGAAAGACGGATCAAGCAGCCTCAAAGAAAGTGAAGGACACAGTGTTGGATGATCTATGGTGGGAGAAGGTAGATCTAGTTATTCAAATCATGGAGCCTATCATTTCCTTGCTCCGATTTGCAGATACAGACCAACCCATCCTAGGAGAGGCTTATGAGGGATGGGATTCCATCATTGAGTCTGTGAGGACCATTGTTTTATAGAGTCAGTGCCCAAAGTATGAGACATCACCAGAGGCCTTCTTCACCGGCATACAAGATATTCTTGTCAGCAGATGGGACAAGAATTGCACACCTTTACATTGTTTGGCTCACTCCTTGAACCCAAAATACTACAACCATGAGTGGCTGAATGGTGGACCTTCCCGCAGATTCCCTCCTCACATGGATGATGAAATCTCACAGGGGAGGAAAGATGCATTGAGGAGGATTTTTCAGGAGAGGGCATCCCTTGATGAGGTGGAGGATGCCTTTGCAGAGTTTTCCACTGGCACTGGGCGATTTGCAGGCTATGATGTGATTCGAGACAGGGGGGCTAAGAAGCCCTATTCTTGGTGGGCAACTCATGGGGCAACAAGCCCTCCTCTACAACAATTAGCCATGCGGCTCCTCTCTCAGGTGACTTCATCCTCTTGTTGCGAGAGGAATTGGAGCACATATGGGAATTTGTATAGTGTGAAGAAGAGTAGGCTTGAGCAGTCCAGGGCAGAGACAATGGTGTATGTGCACACCAGCCTTCGTCTCATCTACGGGCAGAGGGAGGATTGGTTGAAGGGAAAGACAAAGATGTGGGATGTCTTTCTTGATGATATGGGTCTGGACAACAGTGTTGAGTTGGCATTGGCCAACTTGGATCTCAATGCGCCAGTGCTAGAGCCTGTCACATTTGATGGTGGAGTAGAGGCGTCATCCTCCACACCAGCAGATGCAGAGATGACAGAGGAGGAGGATGCATCAGAGCCAAAGGAGAGCAGTGGTGAGCATGATGATCGGGATGAGGACAGTGATGCTGATTATGATGATGAGGGTTGATGACTCATTGAGGCTTCAGGCTTGTAGTCTTATAGACTGTAGTTTTTTTGTATTTTCTATTTCTATTTGCCATTGGCAGTGTACTTATGTAACACATTTTGATTCTGATGACTTAATGAGAAAACTACAGTATCTTACTAAGTTACTATCTTGTTTTTCTAAGTAAATTTGACAATTGTATGATGTAACAATGTATCATGTATGAGTATCTAAGATCTTAAATCTATGTTTGAATCAATGAATTTGTATGAATTTGTGTAAAAAATAATATATAACGTATCGTATCCCAGAAGTGTCCTGTTTCGGGGGTCATCGTACCCAAATCCGATTCTTGAATCCCCGTATCCCCATATCAAGTGACTTAGACACACATATATTTTTGGCTTGTCTTCTTTCGATCTACTGGTATGTGCTATCAGCATTTTGCTTTCTTGTTTATGTGATTGCTGTTTGCTTTTGGGGATAAAAAGTAAAGTTGCATCAAGCATTGAACATCTACAAAAATTTACGAAACCTAAAGGATCACAATGGGAACCTTAACTAAAAAAAATTCCTTGAGCATGAAACCCATGATTCAAGTATCACAAACATAATTTTATTTTCTTATTTACATCAATTATATAAAATCATATTTACACGTCATTATGAAGACCGTACCTAGTTACACTTTTCAACAGTCAAATTGCGGACCCCCTGCCCATTAGATGTTTAACGAGGGGGGGGGGGGGTCCGCAATAAATGGTTCTATTAAAACCACTTCTGCAAATGTGGCAGCATGTGGTAAATTGCGGGGGTCCCCTCATCAAAACCTCTTAGCTTCACTAATGTCGCCGTAATGCCATTCATGGTTTCAATGTGCACAGCTGTGAATACAAGGTATGGGCATGAGAATGAATTTCAATCACTGGTTTGGCATCGTGTGGTCGAGCTGCTCTGATTTCATCGATCCCTTGCTTATCAAAGCAAAAAAATATAAAATTTGTTCAAGGAGCCAATTTCAAGCTTGAAACATACAGCCTGGAGACATGAAAATACTATTGAAGGTGGTGATGCTCTAAAGTCACTTCGGGGCTTTCGTGAATCAAACCTTACATAGAGCACGAGAGGATGGCCTTTGATAAACCCACAGGTGTGGAATTGAGCAGTTCAGAAAGCATTAAAAAATCAAAACCAAGTGCCTTAAAATGTTATTTTTCAGAGATCCTTGATAAAAGCGTTGTTATGAAAGCTACAGCAAGAATCCAAGAATCATCAAGGTAGTTTTGAGATAATATTTGGCCTGCAGGGGCAGCCTCTTACCAATTCCACGAAAGGGTGCTTTGCATAGTTGAAAAGTCAAATGTTGCAGCTTATGCTGAACATGTTAGGAATTCCTTCGACAGAGCATTGATGGGTTTTCGGGATTATTCATGTGAGAATACAGGCCTCACCATTGAAAGCTTGTACAAGAAAATCCAAATCTAGGGAGCTAACTAAATGCCGAATACATGAAAACATCAAGTCTTCAAAGGAGAATGCCCAGGTGTGAATTGAAAGACATGTATTGCATTAAAATTTGCAGCAGTGGATTCCAAAAGCCATACATTAACTCATGTTGGCCTTCACTGGAGAAGCTAATATACTCTGAATTCTTATTGACATCATATC
Source organism: Pinus albicaulis (assembly GCA_034641835.2). Taxonomy (NCBI): domain Eukaryota; kingdom Viridiplantae; phylum Streptophyta; class Pinopsida; order Pinales; family Pinaceae; genus Pinus; species Pinus albicaulis. The sequence goes on from CM076583.1 coordinate 445,466,354, forward strand.
ATTCCTACAGGCATAGCATTCCAAAACACGTTAAAAATGTAATGGCATCAACGTGGTATAGAGCTATGCTCTCAGGTAATTGTTCTGCACATGTATGGATAATAGTAATTCTTGAGGGTTTGGATAAAAGGATTTGCTCCTTTGAAGCCAAGTTCAAGCTGATTCAAACCTGAGATATTAATAAACTTCAGATGCCAATCCAAATCATCAAGTGTCAATAGTAATGTCAACATTCCCAGAGCACATTTCGGTCTGTTTACAGAAGAATTTGCAATGGTGAAGCTGATGGATGTGGCCTGAAATTAAGCCAAGGAATTGATAGAAAAATTTATATAGAAGCAGGACATATTGAATGTCATTTAAGTTGTCAGGAAATAAACTGAAATGAAAACAGATCCTCATTATCTAGCAGAAGATTTGTCTTACAGGTCTGTTTCTATTTGAATTTATTTACTGGAAGTGACTAGTAGATTATGTGCAAGGTAGTGAAACCATCTAAGCTCTTCATCAGTGAATGAATCTGGGAAAAGTTTCAATATCATGTTGTTTCAAGGCATCCATTCACCAAGAATCAACAGGGACTCAGCTAAATATGAGTGATCAAGACTATGCAGGAGAACTAGTAAATCCATTACCTCAGTCGAACACCAGTCCAGATATCTCCTTGGGATACATTTATGGTAGGAGCTGCACTCTCTGTTTCACTTAGAAATGCTCTTATTGCAACAGCTGCTTCAAGTAGAGGTTGAGAAATTTTATCAAATTTTGATCGATGAACTAGAGGATTTTGTTCGCTGTTGCATTGATGCCTATCAATGAGGTTTTATAAATCCATCTACTTTTGCTATAATTTGTTCTTGGAAATATTGAATTAGGTGGCTTAATTTAGCATCGTCAATATTGTTGGAAACTTTGGCATTGTTTGTGAACAATGGATATTAGATCAGTGATATAGAAACTTGATTAAGTTTAAGGAAGCTGGTGGCAACCACGGAGTCATATAATCACTTCAATCGCTTCAGAATAAAAGTAGGCAGCATTTAAATTTTAAACATTCAAAGCAGCAAACGAGCATCTGTCAATTAATAGGTGTCAAATTTGTTTCTTCAACAACAATGAAGAAATCAGTTCCATAATCTTTAGGCATCAATACTCAATAATTGGTTGAGTTTTATTTTTCAAGGCAGAAATAAACAATCAAAGAACACCTGGCAGCAATCCAACAGATTTATAGCAGTCAAAAACATGTGACAGCCAAAAGGTCAACACCTAGAATCAGCTGAGAATGATTAGGGAATCAAATTACCAGATCCACATTTGCAGCAGAGGATCATCATTGAAGATAATTTTTAGAATTACATTCCAGATTCCAAGGAGAAAAATCAGCCCAAAGATTAGAAAACAGTTGGACTAATTCAAGCAACAACAACAATTCGAAATATTTTGCAGCTATTTTCAAGATTTGGTTTTATTTTAGAATTATTGATTGATTTTGTTTCCTAAAAGTTAGACAGAGTTAGCTTGATGTATTTTCTATAAATTCTATCATTTGTATTGTAAAAGGGTTGGCTTTTTAGCCCAGAAAGACCCTCATATTTTTGTGAAGCCTGTAACTTCAGAATATAATCAAGGGCTTCTGGCTCCAGAGTCCAGTTAATGACAGAATTTGTTTCATCAGTATGTTCTTTCCTGTAATTGCATACCTTTTTCTGCATATATTTGAGGTAGTATAGGACATTGGGAAGGGCTAGGCTGAGTATCGGCCTCCCTGATGCCCCTCTGCAATGTTATTTTCTATACTGAGTAAAAGATTGAACAATTTGTTTAATTGGTCACCCAGAAATCAGTAAATTGTTGCTTCTATGCTATACTTAGATGTATTTTTGTTCACTATAGAGGTTCGTCTATACGTTTCTTCTCATCTTAGATAATTGGATATTTAGGGAGGATATTTAATTCTCTAATTTCTCCTTTATTCCCCTATCAGCTTCTTTCAAGCTATGTTATTCTGTCTTTGCTGAACGCTGACACTTTGATAAGGCCTCTGCAAGAGAGGGCTTTATTTTTTAAGCAGTGATTTGAAACCCTAAGCAACCACCCTATACAACAACCCTTAGATCTGACCATTGTGATTCATAGGCTTTTGTTCAGTGACAATGAACAACATTAAAGCCCCGTAACATTGAGGGAGCCGCCTCTGGTTCGAGGGCCAACATGAACTTAAAGTTGGTTGAGTTGGTTTCTCGGTGCAGTTTCCGGCAAGTAGACTGCCTTTGAGAAACAAATATAACATTTGGCGTCGTTGTCGGGGAACACAGTTACTAAGATAACTTTCCCTGGAGAACGATCAAGACTAGATCTATTCCTAGAACGAACAAGGAGTAGGCATTAAATAATAAATTCTGGTTGCATTTCTTTCTCCTGGCGGCTCCACTTTGTTTATTTGGAGATTCTATGGGTTCCAGATTCCACTGGTTCAAAATGACAAGTGCATTCGTTGGTTTGATAATGGCATCCAACTGCATGTTTTTCTTCCTCATGGCATTGATCAAAATTTCCAGATGTCTTTGGAGATCTCAGTCTTCAAACTTCAGTTGTAAGTATAAGCTGCTCGTGGAAATTCATTTTTATCTTGTATATACTTTTCAAGTTTCCAGCTGCTGGCAAGGTGGTATGTTAGATAATCCACTTCTCACGTGGTTACACTGGAAGCATGACTACACCTAACAATGCAGAATTTTAGTCTAATAAAGTACGGGTGTGGAATTGGATAAGTTTGTTTTGTGCGCAATAGATCAGTTAGTTATGGTGTGCAGTTTATGGATTGATTTAGTTTCAACATTTGGTGTGCAATAGATCAATTGGATTTGAACATATGGATTGCTTAGTTTCAGCGAATTCAATTTGCAGTGTCAGTTGGTTTTCAACATCAGTATTTTCAGCTTTTGATTTGCAACTTTTTTTAGTATAGAATTGGATTTACTTGCAGTTTGAGAACACTCACAGGTTGTAGGATACTGAAAAGGAAAAATTCAATGATTAGATTGATGTGATTTGTTAAACAACACAAATGAAATGGACCAGAGATAAGACAGAATGTGAGTTGCATTTATTCACAAAGATTTACACATTTATACATTTCCTTGTGACCCTTGGTCTTCATATACCAAGTGGTCTCTTGGACCATGGTCACTGTTCACATTCCACACCAACCCTTAGCGGATTAGGTGTCCAACATTCCCCCCCTTAATCTGAAGTGGTATATAGTATATACGAGTCCAAGAAGAGAGATGTAATACAAAAACTGTGCAAAAATGCATGGCAGAAATAGGGTGAATGTGCTCTCTGAAATATGGCATAAGGTGGGAGAACTTGAGGTCTCAACCGATGATGGTTTAAGGATGACCACCAACACTGGAATGTTTAGTGCAGTTCCTGGAACTCTTCCAAATCTGGCAAGAAGCTGAAGTCTTCTGCTAGAGGAAGTGCTCCCAATTGTTTTGAAAAGGGAGACCAATGGGTTCTCAACCTAGAATGCTCAGTGCAATTTCTGAAATTCTTCCAAATCTGGCAAGAAGCTGAAGTCTTTTGTTAGAGGAAGTGCTCCTTAATGCTTTGAAGAGGGAGACCTTCAACCTGGAAAAAGGGAGGTCTTCAACTTGCAGTGGTTTAAAAAAGGCCACCAACCAAAGGCATGCTCATGGGCTTCTTTGTCTCTGGATACAACTCTGAATTTGGGTATGGCTATCTTTGGTAGTAGGCTCAGGCAACAGGTTCAGGCTGTGGCTCAAACTCGCTTGATGTATCTTTGAAATTTGTAGATGACCGTCAATTCCCCCCTTGTTAGATACAAGGTGAGAAGATGAGGAAAACTCAACTGTAAGACGTTTTAAAAACTTGAAAACAAATTCAATGGTATGAGCGAAATATCTTCTTGGCTGTTGAAGTCCATTGCCAAGAAGCGATCCATCCAAGGTGAATCTTTGTTCTTGCAGGAGGCTTGTTTTTGAAGCCTCTGTTTGAAGAATGAGTGTGCTGACCACAGTGCTTGCATGGGTGAAGATCAAAACAATGATCTTTCACATGGCCAACTAGGTCACAATGTTGGCATTTGACAATTTGCTATGAATGTAGAGGAGCAAAAACGGTGAAGAACTGTCCTGAAGAAATCCAACACTCTGAAATTTGATGGGCTTTGAGTAGTATGGAGTATGAAAGGATGACTCTTTATCATATCCAAGACCTCTTCTGTGCTTGTTGTTGACAAGCTCTTCCCAAGGTTTTATGATTGGCTTGGGAAGTGCAGGTTGAATTTCCACACCTACATGCAAATATGCTCCTGAAATGGGCACATGGTGGGAGTTAGCCTCAATGTTACTGATTTGACCAATTTTTGGTAGTTGATGGGTGTTTGTCTTGAACTCAAATAGAGGATTGTTCTGAACAAAAACAAGTTTAGAATGATGCTTACACTGCTGTAACTCATGTTGCTGAAACTGTGACTCAAGCTGCAAGAAATCAATCTTTTCTTGTGCATTTTGCAAACATATTCTTATATCAGAGAGAGTGTTCATGCTGATGTTTACCATCCCATCAAGAGTGGAATGTATTAGAGTATTCAATAATTCTAATACATCACCAATTAGAGCCATTTTCCTAACAACTCAAGAACAAATGGGTATTGCCGTAGCTGAGAAGCCCAAAAACTTCAAATTAAGATACTTGGAAACTAAGTTTCGAAAGATGTCTCAACAATGATTATTGACAACAAGAGAGTACTTGTCAAATAATGTGAATTTTTCTTGAGGTTGATGAAGGTTATGTAGGACGAAATTAGCTTGAGATTCGCTCCTCCTATAACCAAATCAAAACAATGCTTCTTCAAATATTACCCTTACGCTGCGTTCTGTCTATGGGCTCTCTTTTGGGCATCAAAGTGCTAAATATGTCCACACAACAAACAAAACAAAGACACTGTATATCTTACACAACCAACAACACTAACACATTCTATTAATCAAGTTACAAACCCTACTGCACTAGCACCAACAACAATAGTGGGTTTGGCCATAGATCCCTTGGTAAAATCGTCCATGCAATGAGAACTGGAGAAAATTCTAAATTTGGTTAAAGTAAAGGTTGTAACATCAACCCAAACTCTAGTGATAAGCATTTTTGTTTTCGATTTTTCTCGGCCCCAATTGTACACCTTTCAAGTCAACATGCAAAGGTAAGTCAGGGGTTTAGCACAACCCGAATTGCAGAGAGATTGATACAAGTGTCATGCTCGAGGAAAATATGTTACAAGTGTTATTCCAATGCACATACCAAATTGATGGTCTCAATGGAAATTCAACACTTAAACTATGCATGGACTCAATGGTCCAACTAGTGCAAAAGCATTTAACTCACTGCATTGTGTGCATTCAATGTAATGAATGAACTTCAAGTTGCAAGACTTGAATGCCGCACAAGCTTCAACCTCTTGAAAGAAATGTATAACAATGAGATAATAAAAGACAAACGTGGTGAAGTGTTTCGACTCCCCCACCAAACTCTTGCTTGACCAAACGAGTTGTTCCTCGAGATTGTAGACCTGGTCTTAAGGAATCAGATATGAAGGATGGATAGAGCAATGAGTCTACCAATAGAGCGTAATACAAGGTGCTATGGATCCGAATTCACGTTTGAATTCGAAAAAACCAAGAGGAGCTTACGATACGTTGCCAATATTGTTTTTGAGGCAATTGAAGCCATCTAGACATAGTCTGTAGCCTCATATTATACTTTATTCAAAATTTTCTTGCAGGTTCATGCTGTATCAACGAGCTTTTCACTTACTGGAAAGCTTTCTTATAGACTTAAAAATAAGAAAATAAAGGTCCCAATGGCAACATGAAATACCATTCGAGCAGCAACTTGGGTAAAAAATGGTGTGAGGAAATGGTTGACGAGGTTATTGTAGAAGAAGAGACGAGAGACCACATTGTGGATTCTACTAGAAATGAACCAGAATAGAGATTTTTTTTGTTTGTTTAATTTTTTAATTTTTATATCGTCTTGAGGATAAAATAGAGATGTAGCTGATAGAAAGCCACAAGAGTTCTTTAATAGCTTAGCTCGAATTTCAAAGCCATGTGTCCATGGAAATGGACGCTCCAAAGGGCACATGCTCAAAATTGCTTAAGAGGGATTTCAAAGAAATGGCCAGGGCTAACCTGGATACTAGAGAAAGATAATCTCAGTTAGATGTTGAAACATAATTGTTTGCAACTGGAGGATTGATGCTCAAAATGGAATCAGTCAAAGTGGAAGGATCGCAAAACTAACGCACAATAATGAAATGGGCTTAAATGGAATAAACAAGGATTCTAGAATTATGGGCTTAGAATAGCAAAGGTATGACATGGCAGGAGCAACGCATAGCGTAGGGCTGACAAGCACTCGTAGTAACAAAAAAGGGTATATCAATGCTAGCAAGAAAAATATGGTGTTTCTAAGCAGTGTTCCAACGGACCAACGTACATTGAGAAGACAACCAATGTTTAGATAGGAGACAAAGAAAATAACATAACCATCGTTAAGAGCACTAAGAGAATAACATAAAGCTAGGTAGATAGAACATTAGGTGCGCAGGTCTGAGCGGAGCAATAAACACATCTGACATGACATGAAAGTTCGAGCCATGAGTAGGTCTGAGCAGGAAGGGCGTTACTTCAGGTTACAAGAGGTCACATAATGAACGAACCCTCTTAAAATAACCAAGTAATCAAACCATATTAGTAGGCCACAAAACCAGTGGCTCAAATTGGAGCAAGACCAGAACTTGCCTGCAGCTCTGATACCATGTTAAACAACACAAATGGAATGGGTTGGAGATAAGATAGAACATGAGTTGCATTTATTCACAAATATTTACACGTGTATACATTTCCTTGTGACCCTTGGTATTCATATACCAAGTGGTCTCTTGACTCTGGTGACTATTCACATTCCACACCAACCCTTAGCGGATTAGGTGTCCAACAAGATTTCATATGACTCCACAGCCCAATGAATTTTTCAAATGAAGTATAAATTTTAGTATGTTTCAATAGCTTGAGTTTGCAGAATATGCCCTTGATATGACATGACTTTCAAGTCATTTGCAAGACATAATGTGGTAACCGTTATAGGTTTTAGTGTATGGATTGGTTTCAGTTTGAGCAGGCATGTCACAAGTTGCAGTATGGTTTCGGGTTACAATTTACAGATTACAAATTGTAGATGATTGATTGAAGGTTTGGCATGACTCCATTACCCAACAGAAAGGTACCTAGTTTACAATTCTTTATATCCCACAAGGGAAAACGGTCCCCAGATGGAGCCTATGTTGTAGCTTTTTCTTGTTTAGAGAATGCTAAAACTTTTTTTTTGAAAATTGCCAGTTGTTTCTTGGATAGATACTCAGGCATATACAAATTGTCGTGGCAAAATAGGTTTTATACAATTGCTGGGTTATTTATAATAATTTTAATTTTAAATAAATTTAATTATATATTTTTATGAAATGTTTTATTAAAAATAAAAATTTAATGGAAAAATATTCGGCATATGCCCAATCTCGGAGTCAATTATTTGATATGATGTTTTCATTAAGCTAAAAATCAAGTGCTACAGATTGCCACCAAGGATCAAAGCTCACCAACCAAGTCACAACCAAGACCAAATCTACTGCACATCGCCAATCTACAGGACAGGGAAGTATGGTTTATGCTCAATGCGTTGAAAGATTTTGAGGGCAAGGGGCATTATAAGGAGTGCATTATCTTACTGCCTTGAGAATGTGGGATAAATCTCATACCCACAAATTAAATGGTGGATACACACAGTATAAGTCTTGCAGTTTTCGACGACGGAGATCGACGCTTGGAAATCGAAGGCTGTTGTTAAATTGCAGACCCCCTGCCCATTAGATGTTTAATGAAGGGGGGGGTCTGCAATAACTGCTTCTATTAAAACCACTACTGCTAACGTGGCAACATGTGGTAAATTGCGAGTGACCCCTCATCATAACCTCTTATCACCACAGTCGACTACACCCCCCCGCAATACCATTCATGGTTTCAATGTGCACAACTGTGAATACAAGGTACATGCATGAGACTGAATTTCAATAGCTGGTTTGCCATCGTGGGGTCGAGCTGCTCTGATTTCATCGATCCCTTGCTTATCAAAGAAAAAAATATAAAATTTGTTTGAGGAGCTAATTTCAAGCTTGAAACATACAACCTAGATACATGAAAATACTATTGAAGGTGGTGATGCTCTAAAGTCACTTCACAGCTTTGGTGAAGCAAATCTTACATAGAGCACAAGAGGATGGGCTTCGATAAACCCACAGGTGCGAAATTGAGCAGTTCAGAAAGCATTGCAAAATCAAAATCAAGGGCCTTAAAACGTTATTTTCCAGAGGTCCTTGAGAAAAGCGTCGTTATGAAAGCTACAATAAATCCAAGAATCATGAAGGTGGATTTGAGATAATGTTTGCCCTGCAGGGGTAGTCTCCTACCAATTCCACAAAACAGGTGCTTTGCATAGTTGAAAAGTCAAATGTTTCAACTTATGCTAAACATGTTAGGAATTCCTTTGATAGAGCATTGATGGGTTTTCAGGATTATTCATGAGAGAATACATGCCTCACCATTGAAAGCTCGTACAAGAAAATCCAAATCTAATGAGCTAACTAAATGCCAAATACTTGAAAACATAAAGTCTTCAAAGCAGAATGCCCAGGTGTGAATGGAAAGACATGTATTGCATTAAAATTTGCAGCATTGGATTCCAAAATCCATACGTTAACTCATGTTGGCCTTCATTGGAGAAGCTAATATACTCTGAATTCTTCATGACGTTAGTGAACAATGGGAACAGTGAGCGACAGTGAGAGGATCGAGACCAGTGAGAATAATGAGCGGCACATGAGAGAACATCGACAACGAGACCCATTGAGACCAGTGAAAGAGGGAACTACGAAGGAACAACTAGACAAGCGTCCATCGGTGTTTCAGACCCACATTTTTTTCTTTGTTGTTTATTGTTTCAGTTTATTTGTTTATGTGCATTGTTGGGGTGTTAAGCAAGAAAACAAAACAAAAACCTTTCAAATCTGCCTCCATTAAAACTTTGTTAAACCTCTCATAACTAGCAAACGTTAAGATAAACTGATATGGGGACAGGGGGACCCAATGCAGAAAAAATGTCGGTTTTGGTGGAAAATAAATACCCAAGAAACAATGAGCTAAGAAGAAACACTTCAAATAGGTGGGATGTAACAGACAGTTACCAAAGGCAAATACAAAGTTCAGTATTAAGGAGACTTTTGGAGGAAAGCAAATGCACATCTTGGAATCCCAATCTCCAAATCTCAGGGGGTGATAGGGATATCTATTATAAAACTCTCACAGAGAGCATAAGTGAGATCTGGAATGCTTATCTCCTAGAGTTTTCTCAAGCCAATACATTTGGCATAAATGAAAGACTGATCTTTGTGATTGCAAAGCAGTACAAGGGGATTTTATGGCGCAGGCAAGCCAAAAAGATGAGACAGTCACAGAGAAAAAAACTCACTTGGATCTTACCAACCACAACGAAAAATAATACAAATCTCACAACCAAAATGCTTTTGTTAGCAGCAGAGCAGGCATACCAAGATGGGTATTTTAGCAAGAACAAAGAGGTCGTAACAAAATAAAAGAAACCTAGGTCAAAGCAAAAAAATAGTGAAGATACTCCAGCAAGCAAAGAGAAGATCAACAAGGATACATACAACCCCACAAACACACTGTTGTTGTGGTTGTCGGAGCTCTATGTAAGCGTGCTCATGAGCATGAAAAAGAGAATTGAGTATATTGAGTTACATGGATAGCATGAAGTTGTTAAGTTAAAAGAAATTTTAGAAGTCGGTTAGAAACTTGAAAGAGAAAACAAGGTCCTCAAAGAGCAGGTAATAAGCTTACAAAACAATATGGAAAGAGGGCAGTAAGAGTTGATCATGCTGAAACAATGGTTAGAGCAAAGGAAGACAATAGAAGAAAATGACATAGGGGCAGGGAAAATAGCAAAGCAAGTCAGATGGAAGAATTTCAATCGACAATTGCAAACATGGAAATGAGAGAAATCAAATTAAAGCAACAAATAGAAGAAGCTAAAACTTGGGCTCAAGTGGTAAAGGAACTATTGGTTGAGCAAAAAGAATCTATGGAGAGACAAATCAAGAGGCAAATAAAAGAAGAAAAAGATATGCAAGACAAGACAACAAATGTCATCATCAAAGGCTTGAAAGACTATGGAGAAAACGAAAGAACAAATATGTTAGCAAGGGATTTTCTTAGGGACAAATTGAATTGGACAGGGTATATTCAGCAAGCAAATAGGATTGGTAGGAAGACAGAAAATGGAAAGGATAGACATGTCAGAGTCGCACTAAAAAGTATAGAAGACAAGATGGATATCCTAAAGAATAGAGGGCTACTTAATGTAACTCATATTTATTTAGATGATGACTTGACACCTGAGCAACAAGACGAGCGAATGAAGGAATGGGAGAAAGTGAAATTAGCAAGACATGCAGGAAAATGGGCGTTGCTGAAAAATGGGAAAGCCCAAGTCAGCGAGCACTTAACAAATCAAAAATAAGGATTCGAGGCTCCTCGGGAGTATCTAAACATGGTGAGTTGGAGTTGTAGAGGTTATCCATGGAGAAGAGGACCGGGATTGGGGCCCATAGCAGAAGGGAAAGACATTATTATCCTTACAGAAACCAACGGGCATGATGGGTGGAGGGTTCCAAAATTCGAAGGATACAATAAAATTTCAGTGTGGAACGAAGAGACTAGTACAGGGAAAGGGCGCGGAGGGATCACCATTCTAATAAGAGAATATGGAATGGAATAGTGAAAGTGGAAAAAGAGGATTCGAATAAGCAATTTATATGGTTAAAGATAACAAACAACAAAGTAACATTCAGGCTAGTTGCATGTTACTTCGCCCCAAAAAACTCAAAGTTCTAAAAGAGGAAAAATTTAAATTAAGATACCCTTATGCTGCTTTAAAAAGCGATATTGTTGCTTTCAATATTTTAGGAGGTATAGTGCTAATCGGTGACTTTAATGCTAGGACAACAAACAACCAGTGCATTCAGTGGGGAAGTGAGGGGAATTTGGACAACAATCCTCTTTGGTTAGAGGAGAACGAAGAGCACACATGAAAAAGGACTTCTCAAGATGGGAATGGGAGTGTGTCACACTTTGGAGCTGAGTAGTTAGGCTTATGTAGCCTCCATGACATGGTAATCTGCAATGGCATGAAAGCTTGGCCAATATTCGGTGGCATCACATGTAAAACATACAATGGTCAAAGTGTGGTGGAATATGTAATATGCTCTCAGAGCCTTTTCTGCAAGCTGTTAGAGTTCAATATTGAGGCTTGTCCTATAGAGATGAATTCTGACCATATGCCTCTTTGTATTAAGTTAGGAATACACTCAAGTGGGATACAGGAAGGGCAGACCCAACAAGGTCTTAAGAAAGTGCATGCAAATGAGGAAGAATCCTCATAAATCAAGAAAACCAAGAGCTCTTTGTTGCTGCTTTAGAAAAACACTTTCAGTGGGAAAAAATCAACACAAAAAACAAGGAAGACAATGCAGAAATAGAATGCATGGGCAGTAACATGCTGATCCCTCTAATCCACAAAGCCTTAAAGGTGTGCAAAAGGTCTCGACCTAAGAAGAGGGTCTCAAACACCTTTCCAACTAATCCTTGGTTTGATGAAGAGTGCAAAGCGGCTAAAAGATCCCTTAAGGAGAAGGAGGCAGATAGTGAAAGCAAGAAAAAGTATAAAAAATTGATTAAAAACAAAAAAGGAAATTTATGTGACTGCAAGAAGAAGGATTTAATCTCTTTGGGAAAGCACAACCCCAAAGGATTTTGGCGAGAATTACAACAAAAGAGAAAGAAAATAGATAATAATATATCAGCTACTCATTGGGTGGAAAATGCAAAGCTTCTTTATGAGAGAAATCAAGAGAAAAGTAGCCCCCCCATAATCAACTCCACAACAGTATTATTTTCAGTGGAGGATGTCAAGCGAGGTATAAAAATTTAGCGAGTGGTAAAGCCCAAGACATTGATGGGTTACAGGCAGAATTCTTAAAATGGAGTGTGGATATCTTGGCCCCAATCATCAAAAGGATCTTCAACAACATCACACAAGGCAATTTTCCAGTGGAATGGACAACAAGTATCGTTATCCCTCTTTACAAAAGTGGAGACATCAATAATCCCTCTAATTATCACACTATTATGGTCAATCCTCTTATTGGAAAATTGTTTGGGAGCATGATGGAGCGTAGAATCAGCAGTTGGGCAGAGAAAGAGGGTAAAAGAGCAAAAGGACAGGCTGGTTTTAGGCCAAGACATTCTACAATTGATCATTGCATCACGCTTAGGCATGTCATTGAAAAGGTATGGGACATTCAAGGTGGGGAAGCCTTTTGTTGCTTTGTTGATTTCAAAAAAGATTTTGACACAGTTCCTAGGGATAAGCTTTGGAAAAGAATGGAATAGCTTGGAATCCCAAATGATATAGAGCTGCTGTCCACAAACTGTATGAGAAAGTTAGTGCTAAAATCATAACTAAAGAGGCTTTTCAGTATGCTTTGGTAGTGACACTGGGGTCAAGCAAGGGTGCCCCCTTTTCCCCACTCTATTTGGTTTATATATTGATAAGCTAGAAGAATGGCTAAACAACACCAGTGGAGAGGGTATTTAACTAGTAGGGTACGTCATGAAGCTACTTCTGTACATTGACGATCTTATCTTAATGGCAAAATCTGCGCATGGTTTGAGAGAGCATTTGAAAGCATTAGAGCTTTTCTGTCAGGAAGTCGGAATGCAAGTAAACACTAGTAAAACCAAAGTCACGATCTTCTCTTTGAAACAAAAAAAGCAACAGGTAAGCTTCATATTTGAGGAAAAACCTCTGGAGATAGTGGAAGAATACAAGTACCTAGGAATTGTTTTTCACAATAGGCTCAGTTGGGAGACATGCATAACTAAAAGGATCCAAGGGGGTGGAGAGCTTCTTATCTTCTCCAGAACAGATGCAGGGAAGCAGAATTGTGGGATTGGAGAACCAAGAAAACTCAATTTGGAGTGTTGGTTACCTCGGTTGTCTTATATGGATGTGAATTTTGGGGCAGCAGCATGTCAAATCACAAGTGGAGACAAATAGAAAGAATTCAAAAGTACTTAATCATTAGTAACCTCAAAGTCAAGGCAACAGTCCCATATGAGATCCTGCTAGCTGAGGCTGGAATGTTTCCGATGGAGGCTTCAGCAATCATTCGTTTGTTAAGTTATCTAAAAAAGGTGGAAAACATGGAGGCACAACGTTGGCCCAAGATGATTTACACGGAGGAGCTGAAGCGCAGGAAGAAAACATGGAGGAAACTAAATGACAAATGGAGAAGCAAATGGGGAATTAATTGGCAAAATTGTCCTAATGCTAAAGAGGAGATAAAAAATTGGGTGGTTGAAAAATTCAGGAATGCCATGTGGGAAAAACTGGTTGGCAGAAAAAAAGCGATATATGTCAAGACTCAAAATCTTCAACCCATCACAATCGCATGAAGAAAAGACTTATTTGAGTGCGGCAATCAAGTGAAAGGCTAAAATTTTAATAGCACAACTGAGGACCGGATCTCACCATCTTAGGTGCGAGATAGGTAGATGGATAACCCCCAAGGAAGAATGGGAAGAAAGAATTTGTATCTTTTGCAGGTTAGGAGCAGTTGAAACTGAATGACACTTTATCATGGAATATCTGGCTTATGAGGATATTCGTAATCAGTTTGAATGTGATTTAAAGTTGGACAATTTGAGTACGCTGTTCGAGGAGGCAAGGCTTCACAAAACTGCGAATTTCTTGATCAAAATTCACAGCAAAAAAATTGCTCTAGAGGGAAACTTGAGAATGTGATGTCTTGTTTGAGGTGGAATGTGGGTCCCTTAGACCGTTGGGTCTCATGGACGTTATTAAAATATATCATATCATATCATTCCTACAGGCATAGAAATCCAAAACATGTTAAAAATGTAATGGCATCATCGTGGTATAGAGCTATGCTCTCAGGTAATAGTTTTGCACATGTATGGATAACAGAAATTATTGAGGGTTTGGATAAAAGGATTTGCTCCTTTGAAGCCAAGTTCAAGCTGATTCAAACCTGAGATGTTAATAAACTTCAGATGCCAATGGAATCATCTAGTGCCAAGAGTAATGTCAACATGCCCAGAGCACATTTCGGTCTCTTTATAGAAGGATTTGCAATAGTGAAGATAATGGATGTGGCCTGAAATTAAGCTAAGAATTAATAGAAAAATTTATATAGAAGCAGACCATATTGAATGTCATTTAAGTTGTCAGGAAATGAACTGTAAATGAAAACAGATCCTCCTTATCTAACAGAAGATTTGTCTCACAGCTCTGTTTCTATCTGAATTTATTTACTGGCAGTGACTGGCAGATTATGTGCAAGGTAGTGAAGCCATCTAAGCTCTTCATCAGTGAATGAATCTGGTGAAAGTTTCAATATCATGTTGTTTTAAGGCATCCATTCACCAAGTATCAACAGGGACTCAGCTAAATTTGAGTGATCAAGACTATGCAGGAGAACTAGTCAATCCATTACCTCAGTCAAACACGAGTCCAAATATCTCCTTGGGCTACATTTATGGTAGGAGCTGGACTCTCTGTTTCACTTAGAATTGCTCTTATTGCAACAGCTGCTTCAAGTAGAGGTTGAGAAATTTTATCAAATTTTGATCAATGGATTAGAGGATTTTGTTTGCAGTTGCATTGATGCCTATCAATGTGGTTTTATAAATCCATCTATTCTGCTGTAATTTGTTCTTGGAAATATTGAGTTAGGTGGCTTTATTTTTAGCATTGTCAATATTGTTGGGAACTTTGGCATTGTTTGTGAACAATGGATATTAGATCAGTGATATAGCAACTCGATGAACTTTAAGGAAGCTGGTGGCAACCAACAAAGTCATAAAATCAGTTCAGTTCCTTCAGAATGAAAGAAGTAGGCAGCATTTAAACATTCAAAGCAGCAAACAAGCATCTCCAGGCAGTCAGTTAATAGGTGTCAAATTTGTTTCTCCAACAACAATGAAGAAATCAGTTCCATAATCTTTAGGCATCAAAACTCAATAATTGGTTGAATTTTATTTTTCATGGCAGAAATAAACAATCAAAGAACACCTGGCAGCAATCCAACAGATTTTTAGCAGTCAAAAGCATGTGACAGCCAAAAGGTCAACATCTGGAATCAGCTAAGCATGATTAGGGTATCAAATCACCAGATCCACATTTGCAGTTGCAGCAGAGGATCATCATTGAAGATAATTTTTAGAATTACATTCCAGATTCCAAGGAGAAAAATGAGCCCAAAGATTAGAAAACAGTTGGAATAATTCAAGCAACTCCAACAATTCAAAATATTTTGCAGCTATTTTCAAGATTTGGTTTTATTTTAGAATTAATTGATTTATTTTGTTTCCTGAAAGCTAGACAGAGTTAGCTTGATGTATTTTCTAAAAATTCTATAATTTGTATTGTAAAAGGGTTGGCTTTTGAGCCCAGAAAGACCCTCATATTTTTGTAAAGCCTGTAACTTCAGAATTTAATCAAGGGCTTCTTGCCCCAGAGTCCAGTTAATGACATAGTTTGTTTCATCTGTATGTTATTTCCTGTAATTGCATATCTTTTTCTGCATATATTTGAGGTAGTATAATACATTGGGAAGGCTTAGGCTGAGTGTCAACCTCCCTGATGCCCCTCTGCAATGTTATTTTCTATATTGAGTAATAGATTGTACAATTTGTTTAATTGGTCACCCAGAAATAATTAAATTGTAGCTTCTATGCTATACTTAGATATATTTTTGTTCACTATAGAGGTTTGTCTATACATTTATTCTCATCTTAGATAATTGGATATTCAGGGAGGATATTTAGTTCTCTAATTTCTCCTTCATTCCCGTATCAAACTCTTTCAAGCTATATTATTCTGTCATAGCTGAATGCTGACACTTTGATAAGGCCTCTGCAAGAGAGGGCTTTATTTGTTAAGCAAGGATTTGAAGCCCTAAGCAACCACCCTATACAACAACCCTTAGATCTGACCATTGTGTTCCATAGGCTGTTGTTCAGTGACAATGAACAACATTAAAGTCTCGTAACATTGAGGGAGCCCCCTTTGGTTCGAGGGCCAACTTGAACGTAAAGTTGGTTGAGTTGGTTTATTGATGCAGTTTTCAGCCAATAGACTGCTTTCGAGAAACATATACAACAATTGCGAATGTCTCTTCATAACCCACTACCTCCTGCTGAGAGAACCCTCTCGTCATGAAACTCGCTTTGTACTTCTTGACACTGCCATCAACTGTACGTTTGATCTTATAGATCCATCGATAAGTGACCACAAACTTTCCCTTTGGTCTCAACACTATGTCCCATAGATCATTCCTCATGATGGAGCTATACTCCACCTTGGCATCCCTCCAAACTTGCTTATCTGTAGCCTCCTCAAAAGTGGAAGGCTCGAACTTACCGACGCTGCTCGATAATGCCAAATAATTGGAAAATATTGTCGGTGGTCTGCTCTTCCTGAAGGTGTTGTTAGGAGCCTCCACATACTTCTCAACATTCGTTAAGGTATTTTCGACCCATCTCGACCTCCCTGGTAGAGCTTGAAGGAATATCTAGCTCATCCTCTAGATCTACGGAGTATGTCCCTATTGTTGATGTTGCTAGTTCCTGTTCAACCTTGGGATCTTTTCGCTCCCTATACTTTACCCTTGTTTGTTCTTTCTTGTGAGACCTCCTAAGGGTCCTGCCCTCATCAAATCTAACATCCCGACTCAAAATAACTTTCCTGTCTTGGAATCTAGACACGGTAGGCCTTTAAGACCTCATTGTAGCCCACAAATATGCCCCTTTCTAATAAGGGCTCCAACTTAGTCCTCTTCTCTGTTGGAACGATGACATAAACTCGACCATTGAAGATGCGCAAATGGCTCACATCCGGTTTCACTCTTGTAATCACCTCCTCCAATATCCTTTGAGGACTCTTGTTCTGCACATATACAACTGTATTGCAGGACATTGCCCACAAAAACATACGCAACCCCTAATCATAGATCATTTCCTTTGTTGCCTCCATTATGGTATTGTTCTTCCTCTCGACAACCCCATTCCGTTGAGAGTTGTAAGGTACCGTGAGTTCCTCCTTAAATCCTTTCTACCCTGCAAAAATCTTGGATCTCGTTGGAGGTATACTCGCTCCCATTATCTGATCGCAACACCTTAATATTCTTCTCAGTTTGATTCTCCATAAGAGCTTTGAACACATGAAACTGATTGAAGACCTCATCCTTGGTCTTCAGGAAGGAGATTCAAGTTTTTCTAGAAGAGTCTTCAATGAATGTTGCAAGGTACTGTGATCGATGTCACAGACATAGGACCACAAATGTCTGAATGCACCAAGCCTAACACTCCCTCAGAGCTGGTCTTGCTAGGAGGATATGCAACCTTGGCCTGCTTGTCAATGGCACACCATTTACAGACTCATCCTGCTGCACCCTGATCTTTGGAAAACCTATAACCATTCACCCTTTACACACTCATCCTGCTCCACCTCGATCTCTAGAAAACTTATAACCATTCTGTATAAGATAGGGATCGCTTTGTACACACTCGTCCTGCTCCACCCCGATCTCTAGAAAACCTATGACCATTCTCTGCAAGATAGGGAGAGCTCTGTACACACTTGTCCTACTCCACCTCGATCTCTATAAAACCTATAACCATTCTCTGCAAGATAGGGAGAGCTATGTAGTGTAGGTGTCCCATCCTCTTATGACATATTTCACTTTGGCTGTCACTCATGTATGAGAGCCTTCGCCGACTATCCTCTCAATAGATAGAGATCCTTTTCCCTTCTCCCAATTACACACTTCTTATTGGGACCAATTCCTTTTGGCCCAATAGCCACTACACCTCCAATAAAGCCGACTTTTAGTCCTCTCTCTTCGATGGATGAAATTGAAAGGATATTCTTCTCCAAACCCAGTATGTACAATATTTTGTTCACCTCCATGATACCACTTGAGTCCATCTGAAACTCAATACCTCCACTGCCTTCTACTTCATACTTGTCCTTATCACCAAGTTCTACATGTCCCTAGGCTCCGTGGTCATGTTAGTGAAGACGTCTTCAGGTTTCGTCATGTGACGAGATGCTCCATTGCCCATAAACCAAACACCTCTCGTGATTGTTCGAGAAAGGCATGACACGAAGGAAAAGTTTTTCTCGAACTTTTTAGCCATCTCATCCAATTGTGCAGTGGTAGCCATAGTTGTCTTTCCCTTGCCTTTCTTTTTTGGACACAGATTGGAAAAATGCCCAAACTTGTGACATGCAAAGCACTTTACTTTGCTCATGTCCTTATTTTTATTCTGTGAAGGTCCTCCTCCACTTTGGTTTTGTTTGACCTTCACTTTGCCCTTTTTTTTCGTGTAGCAAGAGCAAGCTCATCTTTCTCCTCAATACCCTTTCGCTGTCCTTCGGTTAGTGAGTTCTCCCAAATATCCTTCTGGATGAAGTCATCCCACAACCGGCTCTAATCCGGAAGTTGTTGCCTAGCAAGGATCCTATCCACGAAGGTGGTCCAATGCTTAACAAAACTCTTCAGAGAAGCTTTCACAAGCTTCGAATCAATCACAGTTTCTCCCAACAACTGCAAGCTCATCATGATCCTATTGGATCCTCGTGAGGTAAGATATTACTATCTCAGATTTGTTCATCCTGATGCTGTTTAATTTCTCTTGCAATACCATTTTCCTATTTTCATTTGTGCTCTGATAACAACCAGTCAGAGCTACCCACATTTGATGTTCGATGTCCTTCCCTGATATGTGAGGAATTATGTGATCCCTCACCCCAACCAAAGTTATACACCTCGCTCTCATTTCTTTGAGATTATGCTCCATTGCAAGGTTTGTATATGAAGGAACCTGAATGCATGTGTTTACAAGATCCCACGAACCATTCATTTTCAGAATCATGGTCTTCGCTCCTACCAGGGATTGAAATTAGCAACCCCATCCAACCTGTCTTCATATCGGAAACTACTCAGTGATGTCATCTTTACAAATCGACCATGACCACAAAACCCAACTACAAAATTTAAAAACAATATTGCTGCCATAAAATAGAGAAACTTGCTGCTGCAAATCCTAGTGATTTGGGATCTCTCTCTCAAGTTTATAGAAAGCTTTGATACCATGTTAAATCTCCTAATACTAGCCCAAATTTATTTTCTCACGACAATTATTTATTCCCAACAATTTATTTAACTAACAAAATAAATCTTGAATTACTAAAAAATAAAATCACTAGTATTTTAACATTCTAGAAATATATGCAGTGGAAATCAGCCAACTGGAAATTGACCTCTGAAGAAATTCAGTCCACCTCTCATTAAGAAATTAACCCCTGTGCCCATAGTATTCAAAATCGGCTGGGCCATTAGCCTCAGTGACTAGATCGATCAAAAAACCTGATTCATGCCCTTGCAGACCTAGGTTTGGCATCAAACTGGTCATAAACCGACTGATTCATTACCAATGCGGGTTTAGGGAATCCATGACCATTGATGGTGATTTTTCAGGTGGTTTTGGAGGAAACCTGAGGTGGTTTTTCTTCCAAAACAAACCCCCTTGGCCATAAAACCAACCCAAAGCCTAAACCTAAACAAAAACCTAACTCAACCCTAACAATGCTGACAATCAATGGTAATGTTAAATTCTTAAAGTAAAAGAAACTTTTCCTTATCTTTCATTTTCATCCTCTTAATTTTTTAACATTACCATGAAATGACTTGGGATATTTGAGAGTGGTTTCAACCTCGTTGGATTCCATATGGAGAAACTAGAATTTTAGATCTCACTCGAAATCTAGTAGACTTAATGATTTTCAGGGTTTTAGGATTTGGGGGATTGCAATGTTTCCATTTGATTCTATCACACGTGAGGGTATGAGATTGGCATTTGATCAAGATAATGAAGCCCTTTATGTACTGTGATGTTGGTGGTAGCATTAATTGTTGAACTCCTCTACCACAGCCTTAACAAAAATGTACTCCCTAAACTCCTCACTCAGAGGAAAATAATTGGTTAGGCATGCTAAGAATTTTCGACCATATTATAAGGTGGAGGAGATGAACCCTTCACTCAAACCAAAATCATTGCTTAGGCATGTTAAAGTTTTTCAATTTATACCATATTATAAGGTTGAGCAATCCAAGTTTGAAGACTTTGAGCTAAATGATGTTTATGTAGCTCTTGTTGATGATGCCATTTCTTCTAGTGCTGAATCAGTGATGAGTTTGATGAGTGATCATGCTGATCAGTGATTTGTAGTTTTGAAGTCTAGTTTTGATGCTACTACTACCACTGTGGTTGTAGAGGAGTCTGAGTCCTCAAACTCTGAGCCAGATGATGTTTATGTAGCTCTTATTGGTGATCCCATGTCTAGTAGTGATGATGAGTTTGACATGTTGATCACTGATATGTAGACTTGTAGTAGGCCAATGGCCCCATAGGTTGTAACATTGTTTTTGGACTCTAAAGGCCATTTTGAGCCTCATTGATTATGTATTTTGTTGCTAATATGTATTGGACTTGGTGCCATTTTTATATATTCAACTTTACATGGTATATAGATGACCAAACTTTGCATATTTTGTCTCTATTGGTTTGGAATCGTGGTTTTAAATCTTAAGAATAGTTTTTCATTAAAAAATAATTATTTCATATATTCTTTTAAAGACTGGTTCATTGAGATCTGACAAGTTTTGTTTTTCTGTTCTGGTTCAAAAATCAGTTTGATAGGTGGACTGGTCCAGTCACCGGTTCTTGTTTTGAATTCTATGTTTGCGCCTAGCTCTTACTCAAACTCTGTGCACTCACAACTCGGTCTTGGAAAATTGACCTCCCCAACAATTGCACCTCCTTTTCACTTTAGCAATCCAACCTCTCCAATTCCCAACAAATCGGCCCCCTGGAAACACCACGAATTATCCTCGTATTCTTCTTCATTTTCCTCAATCGAACTAAGCCTCATGCTCTAGAGAATCACCCCCTCTTTGAGAAAATCACTTTCCCAAAAATGCTGTAGCTACCTACCTCTCTTGTGTTCTTGTGTCTTCACCTCTTCGCTAGGCTTTTTTATAATCTTCAATAAGTTCAAATCCCTAATCCTAATCTCCCTTATATAAGATCGTGGAGATCAATGGTTGAGATTATTTCTAAGTCACTTAGGTAATTAAATTATTTATCTCTAGAAAATGACTTAATAGTCCACAATAATTAATTAACTTTAATTATTGAAGTTTTCCTAATTTGGAGTAGGAAAGAAGACATAAATCACTTACTCCACCAAGGAAGCAACTAAGAGGCAATAAATCATCTTCCACATGCTAAGACACCAAGCCTATGTAGAAGAGCTTCCGAAGCTCCCACAATCTTCAACATGGGGGTACCTCAGAGTGTCAAGCATCATGTGGGGTCATCAAGTAGCCCAATGCTTTGCTATGGATAAGCAAAATTGCATTAACAAGGTCATACTCTCTCTTTGGAATGGGTAAGACGACCTTTGCTATGCTACTGAGAATGTAGGGCAATCATCTCAAGATGCCTTTGCTACTGTGATGAAAACCCCCTGACAAAGCCATCTCAAGATCAAGTGAAAATCAACAATCATTAGGTACAATAACCTTAGATGCATCATAGTGGACCATATGTAATTCTGGGGCCACAATAATACTTAACACAAAGCTCACTTGCGAATATCTAACTAGATTGAAACTTGTAAACATGTTACCTCCTTATGTTAGGGATGGTTAGATGGATAACCCTATTAGGTGTTTCTAGCCCCCTAGGGGAAGTGATAGGTCCCAAGTTAGCTCATCAATCCATATGTGTGTGAAAATGGTGGCAATGAAGAGGGAATGACTTCAGTGCAGGGTGCCATAGCCAAGTGACTAGCTAATGGTCGTCCAACATCCTGAGTGTATAGATGTAAGAAGGGAGCAATCATGGAGCCATGGCCCATGAGTTACCCTTTTTCTCGACCTGCTTTTTCCACCACTCTGGGGCACCTTTTACTTATTTACGATTTTCTTTGAGCTTGGTGGATAGATTAGGAGCCCAAGCTTGCTATTTGAGATTTAGCATTTAATACCCCTTAATGATGAGTTAGTTTATCACTCACTAGGGTTGGGGCAATACAAGAGTTCCTTTTATAGATGGAGCTTTGTGTGCTTGAGGAATTGAGTAATGGCTAATGAGGGGGGTAGAGCTCATGTTAGGCTTTTTCCCATGTGCGAATCAAATGTCCCAACCATCTTTTGCATTTTATCATTTTCTTTCATTGTGACTTTCTTATGCTTTTACATTTCTTTTAGCTGCATCTACCTCCAGGGCAAATTTTCTGGTCGAGACTCGAGGATTTGGATGAGAGGGTGCCAATCCCCATGACCAATGACCATCAGCCCAAAAAATGGAGTAATGGGAAAGATGGAAAGTGGTAAGTATGGAATACCATGGACACACTATTTCAATCAGAGCGTCCCCAATAATGTCCTTAATCCCTAAGGCCTTAGAGGATGCCCCACTGGATTAGAGTCGAATACTAACCCCCCAGGTGAAGTGAGGGAACAAGAATACAATCAAGATTGGTCAGTCATCCAGATCACCCCTTGATCCATATTAGCACATGATTGCAAAATGGTTAATGTACCTGCTGATGGATGATCACATTCCTTCAAGAAGGAATGCTGGACGGGAGAGAGAAATCTGACTAGAGCGAGACATGGAGGATCCTGTCATTGTGTCATGTGCTCATCATATAGGGCTGCTGGCTGGCTGGCTGTCCAAGGAGGAGAAAATTTTTCTCCTATGAGTTACCCACATTTTGGTGGGACTTTGATATTCCAATCTAAGAAAGTTTAACTAACAAAGTATTCGTCTAATTTCTCTGCTATAATGTTTTTGGCTTTTCTTCTGATATTCCAGGTGAAAGGCCCTTTTCTGGGGGTGATGTCAATGAGACCATTCTTATCTATTGGTCCTTCCAATTGTTTAGGTTTCTCATCCATAAATCTCATTTTTTTCCTTCCAGGGGTGAGACTCAGGTTGAAATTGTGTGTTTAGAATCCATTTGGTTAAAAAAAGATCTTGTTCCTCTCCTGTAGGGTTGCATTTCACAGGGTTTGCTTGCCTAAATAAAACTTTAGGATGTAAAACATTGGTAATGTTGCACTATATATTGGTTTCTCCACGTTGAGTTAGCTATTTGCTGGTCTAAAATTTCCCAGATATCTAATCTTCTTCGAGATTGAGGCTAGTCCTGCTGTGAAACCTATTGTTCCTATGACTTTACATTAACTATATTAAAAAATGATCTAATTTTGTATTGCTACTGTACTAACTTAAGTTTTTGAAGCAATACTAAAGTAGAGCTAATCTCTCTGCTTTCTTGCTTATTGTACTATATCTTAATCCAGAGTTTAACCTCTTATATGCCAAGAGAACAGGTTCATCTATTATACTACTAAAGGAGTCCTCGAGTTGAGCATAGCAGTTTAAGCCCTTTTGCAAGGCTATATTTTTGTTGATTTTGACTTTGCAGAATAACAGATGTTAATTTTTGTTAATGTTTAAAACCACCACTTAATAGTTGTTATTCCTGCTCTAGTGAATTTGGGTTTTTTGAATTTTCTCTACATTGTCAAGCAGGAATAATTGTTCACATTTTTCTTATTTGTTGGCTGCAAGTTCAAGTATTGCCGAAATGCTGATGGAATTTCAATGTGATGCTGAGTTCTGTTTGCATGACAATAATATTTTCCCTTGTCATTGCCACATGACTTTCTTTCTCTGCATAAAAGCCCTGTGATTTTCTGCAGGGTTAGCTTTCATCTATCAAGCCATGGTTTTTGGCCTGTGCAGTCTATGACAGATGTTAGTTCCAACTTCCATGATAGATGTTAGATTCGGTTTGCATTTAAATCCTATTTTATAACTTAAACTGTGAAATATACAACTGATATTTGTTTTTGTCATCATTTTTTAAAGTTAGAATGGACATTCCAAATTTGACTTAAATGTAGCAACGTAGTATAGAGATTTTACAATAATTTGTAATCTACATTTTGCATGCATCACCCTTAGAAAAACTTCAGCATGTTTGCAAAGCTCATGCAGCCATGCTTGTGGCACGTGTGCAACTTTTTCAGTTAGCACTCGGGGCCCTGCCACATGGGGCCATCTTTATCTAGCACCCCATTCAGGCTTGACAAATGTTGAGCCTGGTGTTCTCGTGAGAGGTTTTCCTTAACATTCTTGGGGCTTATTTCAACTTTCATTTTTAATGGTTATAACTCAGTCACGTGTGCCATTAACTAATTACATCCACTTGTAATGAGACAATGGGTACAAATCCTTGAGCTGTAATATAGTCCTGTTAAACACAAATGGCTTTTCCTATTCTTGTAATCACTGTCTGTCTGTTATTACTGGAATTTGGTCAATACCTCAATAGTTTTAATAATTGCGTTGCTGCTATAAATAGACCAAAACAAATTCTTCTGCATATAAGCTCTGCCAGCTTGGAGAGAGAGAAAGAGATTTTAAACTACATAAAGATTAAGGGTTGATCTTATGATTGCAGGAGTTGTGGCAGGGTGAAGCTGCCCCATTTCTTTTGTTGCACCGGTGACAAGTTAAATGAAGAAAGGGAAAATTCTGCCAAGTAATTACATCTTGTGAGTGAAAATATTAAAAACTTTTATGTTCACGCTGACAGCTATGTTTTTATTAGTTATGCTACGGTGTTTTATGCAGTAGTTTGTGTTATGTTTGTATGTATGTTGAATAGGTAAATGCTGAATGGAGCTGTCAGCAGAAAAACATTTGGTCTTTTTGTATTTGATCATTTTCACTAGGGCTTGGCATCATCTCACTGTGCAGGAGTATGTTACAACTTACCCCCAATGGGTTGTCCAGAAGAACATTGAAATTACACTTAACTTCAGTTTTCCAGGCTTTACCTTAATTGCACATACTTTGATTTGCTTTTATTTCACTCCTGTGAACTTTCCTAATTTTCAATGGCTATATTGCCGCGGGGACTAATAACGAATTACAATATGATGAGTTGTCCAAGTTAAATGTTTGTGATTTCTGCCTAGGTTCAATTTTGTGCTTCGATGTGAATAATTTTACAAATTAAATTATAATAATAATGTCTTGGTATGTCACATCATGCTAATATTTATATTTATATGTGTAAATCAAAATTTTAGGTTTTTATGTAAAATCATTTAGGTTTGATAAATGTGTAAATCTTGAAATTAATTGGTTTGAATGTGTAAATACATAAATCCTTAAATCGATAGAGTTTAAATGTGTAAATATTTATTTTTATGTGGTTTGTATTAGTAAATTGATATAAATTGAATGCAAATTGAGATTTTCAACACTTTGCACACTCTTTGGGTCACTGGGCATGATTGACTTGCAATATTCAATCTTAGAAAACATTATTTGTCTAATCCATTTAGAACTCTAGCAATTTGATTTTCAAATTTTTGTTTTTTTGTATTTTATGTTATTTTAATAATTAATATTACCTTGTCAAATTTTTGTTTTTTTGTATTTTATGTTATTTTAATAATTAATATTACCTTGTATTTGTTATGCTGTTATCTTGTGCAGAAGCTTTCTCATTGTTCGAACTGCATAGGTGTAGAGAAAACTCCGCATAATGAAAGATCTCTGCACTCCACATGCAACAATCAAAACAAAATTTTACTTTCTAAAATTATTGAAAACTAATACATAAATTATCAAATAATCTTACTTTTATAAATAAAAGTAAAAAATGCTAATTTATGAAAACAATTATTAATGAAACTTGTTAATAGATAGATCATGCTCAACAATCAAAACAAAACTTTTACGTTCTAAAATTATTGAAAACTAATACATAAATTATCAAATAATCTAAGTTTATAAATAAAAGTAAAATATGCTAATTTATTAAAACAACCATTAATGAAAATTATTAATGGATAGATCATGCTCGATTTATTTATAACTTTCCAATCTAAGTGTAGCCTATAACCGTAATACATAAAGATTATTATAAGAATATATAAGAATATTATTATAAAATGGATATCACAATTTAATATGATTTGTTAGATGTTTGATTTTGTACTTCAGTGTGTTCAGGTTGATGAGTTACATCTTGATGAGTTGTCCAAGTTAAATGTTCGTGATTTTTTCCTAGGTTTGATGTGAGTAATTTTATAAATTAATTTATAATAACATTTTTGAACATTACATCAGGATAGTAAATCAAATTTTTAAGTTTTATCTGTAAAATTCTTTAGGTTTGATAAATGTGTAAATCTTGAAATTAATTGGTTTGAACGTGTAAAGTTACTCGATTGCTGTGCTCTAAGAAAACATGCATCAATTACAATTGCAATGTTCAATTTGAGGAATGGATAATGTCTTTAAAATTGATTTAAACTTGAATGTAAATTGATATCTCCCACACTTCCTACACACCCTTTGGGTGTCTGGGCATGATTAACTCCATTATTGTGCTCCAAGAAAACACACATCGGTTACAATGTAAATTATAATTCAACTATTCAATCTCAGAAATAATTATTTTCTAGTCCATTTAAAATGGTAAGTCTCACAATTTGATTTTTCAAATTTTTGTTTTTCATACCTTGTGTTATTATAATAATGAATATTACCCTATATCTATTCGCTGTTATCTTATGCAGAAGCTTTCTCATTATGCAGGCTGTAGATCTGCAAAGAACTCTTTGCGCAATGAAAGATCTCCACACTTTGCATACAATAATGAAACAAAACTTTTATTTTCTAAAATTATTGAAAACTAACACAAATTATCAAATAATCTTAATTTTTTTTTTAAAAGTGCTAATTTATGAAAATAGCCATTGAGGAAAATTGTTAATGGAAAGATCATGCAATGGAAATCGATGTCGATTCATTAGTAACTTTCTAATCTAAGCGTAACCTATAACCATAATATGTTAACGATTATTATAAAAACATATAATATGATTACTATAAAATGTATTATCATTATTTGATATGATTTGTTAGATATTTGATTTTGTAATTCATTGTGTTCATATTGATGAGTTATAATATGATGAGTTGTCTAAGTTTAATATTCGTGATTTCTCCCTAGGTTTGATTTTGGCGTTCGATGTGAGCAATTTTACAAATTAAATTATAATATTTTTTTGGCATGTTACATCACGATAATATTTATATTTATATGCGTAAATAAAACTTTTAAGTTTTATATGTAAAAGGATTCAGGTTTGATAAATGCACAAAACATGAAATTAATTGATTTGAATGTGTAACTTAACTCTATTACTGTGCTCCAATAAAACCCACATCAATTACAATGTAGATTGTATTGCAATGTTCAATCTCAGAAACTACTAATGTCTAATCATAAAATTTCACAATTTGATTTTCAAATTCGTGTTTTTAGTAGTTTATGTTATTTTAATAATTAATATTCTGCTATGTCTGTTATAAACCTATGGGATTTATATTAAACCCTATGATTAACATGATAAACCCTATCAATAATATTATACCATAGGAATATGAATCTTGATATAAATATTATAAACCCAAATACAAACATGGTTGACTATCATTGACCATGTTGATTTTCATATTCAGACAATATTGTCACAAATGCGACGTTGGACCATGGTTGACCATGATTGATTTTCATAGTGAGAGAGTATTTGTCATAATGCAGCGTTGGACCATGGTTGTCAATGATTGATTTTCATATCGAGACGGTTTTTTTCACGGTGTGACATTGGACCACTGTTGACCATGATTGACCATGGTTGATTTTCATATTGAAACAATATTTGTCACAGTGTGACATTGAGACATGGTTGACCATGGTTGATTTTCATATTGAGACAATCTTTGTCACAATGCGATGTATGACCATGGTTGACCATGCTTGATTTTGATATTAAGACAATTTTTTCTCACAATGTGACATTGGACCATGGTTGAACATGATTGACGATGATTGACCACAGTTGATTTTCATATAATTTGAGACAATCATTGTCACATTGTGATGTTGCATAATGGTTGACCATGATTATAAACCCAAGGGATTTATATTAAACCCTAGGATTAATATTAAACCCTAGGAATATAAACCATTATATTAATAAACCCAAGGGATTATACCCTATCAAACCCCATCAATAAAATTATACCTTAGGAATATGAACCCTTAAATTAACAAACCCAAGGGATATATATTATAAACCCAAGGCACTAATAAACCTAAGGGATTAATACTAAAAATCGAAGGGTATAATATTAAACCCAAGAGATTAATATTGTAAACCCAAGGTATATAAACATTACGATAAATATTATAAACCCTAAAAAAATATGGTTGAACATGACCGATTTTCATATTGAGACAATATTTGTCACAAATGAGACGTTGGACCATGGTTGACGATGATTTTTTTTCATAGTGATAATATTTGTCACAATGCGACATTGGACCATGGTTGATCATGATTGATGATTTTCAACAATGGTTGATTTTCATATCGAGATAATTTTTTTTCATAATGGGACGTTGGACCGGGGTTGACCATGATTGACCATGGTTTATTTTCATATTGAGACAATATTTGTCACAATGCGATGTTGGACTAAGTTTGACCATGGTTGACTATGTTTGATTTTCATATTGAGACAATCTTTGTCACAATGCGATATTGGACCATGGTCGACCATGGTTTATTTTCGTATTGTGACAATATTTCTCACAATGTGACATTGAACCATGACTGACTATGATTGACCATGGTTGATGATGGTTGACCATGGTTGATTTTCATATTGAGACAAACATTGTCACAATTTGACATTGCACCATGGTTACTCATGGTTGACCATGTTTAACCATGATTATAAACCTAAGTGATTTATATTAAACCATATGATTGATATTATAAACCCTATGAATAATATTATACCCTAGGAATATGAACCCTTAGATTAGTAATCCCAAGGGATTGATATTATAAAGCCAAGGGAGCAATAAACCCAAGGGATTAATAATTAAACGCCAATGGATTATAAACCCACAGGAATAATATTAAACTCAAAAGATTAATGTTATAAAACCAAGGTATATTAACCCCAAAATAAATATTATAAATCATAAAATTAACATGGTTGACCATGGTTTATTTTCGTATTGACACTTGTCACAATGCGATGTTAGACCATGGTTGGCCATGGTTGTCACAATGTGATGTTGGACCATGAGAAAACATTTGTCACAATGTGACAATGGTTATTAAACATGGTTGACCATTATTAACCATGGAATATAAACCCTTAAATTAATAAACCCAAGGGATTGATATTTATAAAACCAAGCGAACAATAAACCCAAGGGATTGATACCCTATCAAGCCCGATCAATAATATTATACCCTAGGAATATGAACCCTCAGATTAGTAAACCCAAGGGATAGATATTATAATCCCAAGGCACTAATAAACCCAAGGTATTAATACTAAAAACCAAATGGTATAATATTAAGTCCAAGAGATTAATATTGTAAAACCAAGGTATATAAACCCTAAAACAAAAATGGTTTACCATGGTTGATTTTCATATTGAGACAATCTTTGTCACAAATGCGATGATGGACCATGGTTGACCATCGTTGATTTTCATAGTGAGAGAATATTTGTCACAATGCCACATTGGACCATGGTTGATCATGATTGACGATGGTTGGGAATGGTTGATTTTCATATCGAGACAATTTTTTTCACAATGAGAAGTTGGAACATAGTTGACCATGATTTACCATGGTTCACTATGGTTGATTTTCATATTGAGACAATCTTTGTCATAATGCGACATTTGAATAAGGTTGACCATAGTTGACCATGTTTGGTTTTCATTGTCGGGTCTTTCATTTTGGGTTGCAGTACATTTAGGAGGTTGACCACATTTTAACTAGAAATAAATGTTGGAAAGTCACAGAGGAGATAGCTGGAGAAGGAGGGACCCACCAAATACCAAAAATTGTGGAAGGAGGAACAAAGAAACCAGTACTTAGGTAATCACAACAAAGCTGAGAGGAATGCTAGAAGACGAGCAATAGAGGCTGCCGAAGGAGGAAAAGACACAGCATCCGAGGGAGAAGTGGCAGTCCAAGTGAGAGCAGAGTTTAAGAAGGCTGGGGGGAAAGACGGGAGGGAGGAGTTAGAGGAAGACACACAAATGTTGTTGCGGAGCCGTTTGAGCCCACTCTGTTCTTTATTATCTTATTTCTATATATCTCTAGCATGTTAGTTTCATGTTATGTCTATGAAGCCCTCGAGCCAGACGAAATGCTGTAATGTCGTAATGTTGCAGGATTTAATAAAAGAATATATTAAAGGGATATATGTGTACCTTTGTGTATGGTCTTATGCGACTTTTTCCAAAATTTTAATATGCTTGTACTTGTGTGATATCACTTCTCTAAGTGTGTTTGATCTTTTATGGCTGGGTCTCTTAACTGTTGTAAGTTTAGGGATTATTAGATATTGATAACCTCCATGTGGTTCATTCCTACATCTGATTCCAACCCCTTAACTAACTAAGGCCACGACACGTCTTAGGTGTGACACCTTATTCATCATGAATAAGGTGAAAATGACGATGTGGTGCTAGACTATGACGAAGCTTTTGTTGTCCCCTATGCTCGAACCTAGGATCTCAACCCATCCATTATTTTTGCGCTAACAAATGGTTCCATTACTGGGACTTGAAAATTTCCAAAGGGGTTTGGAATATGGTGTCAAGGATCTTTAAGAAGTAACTACAAGATTGGTGGCATGAACAAGTAGAATGGTTTGCCTCTCAACAAGCTCAACTTTGTCGACGAAGTGTGAAGCAGCTGAAGGAAGAATTTATGTATGCGGAACCTGCTAGTGATCAATATGATATCTTATGGTGTAAGTTATTAGAGGAGCTCTATAATTGGTTGCAGATATGGCAAGTAAAAGGAAAGACCAACAGATAGAACCGACCTCGTCATACCTAGACTCAAGCAGATATTTTTGAGATACATCGGATTGACACCAATCTGACACGAGTTGTACATTTTTGGGTGCATTCCACTTTAGAGGAATACATTATTGATTTTTCCATGGAATATCATCAATCCTTCTCTAAGGTTGAGGTTGTGTTCAAGTCAAGGTCACAAGGAAGACTACTAAGGGAAATCCCACTGTGGGTTAAGGTCCTGATGGTGGCAGAAAACTTGTTGGTGTTCAAGAACCCACCCATTTTAGCTTAAAATCCTAGTACTAGGGGAAGGACTTAAACGGAGGGATGCTACCTAGTGGGGAGCGATGAAAATATTAAATAAATGGGCGCAAATGACTTCTAGAGGTCCAGATATTTGAGGGCACAAAGGAGAGCACGGATCGCTGAAAAATGGTGGGAGAGATCTCTATGGGAGATCAATAGGAGGCATAAAGAGCTACACCAAGTAAGAGCGATGTTAGGAAATCCAGGAGAGAGAGAAAGAGAAGGAAGTTGACTGAAGTTATGGAGTGGCCAGGATAGAGATAGAGAGGAGGTTGGCCCATCAGTAAGAGCAGAGATGGATGTAGCGACTGTGGGTCAGAGAATTTATAGGGACCCCATCTCGCCAGCAGATATGGGGACATAAGATGGAATGGGATTCATAGGACCCAAGGAAGGCCCAAATGATGACATGCACTAATTAGAGGAGTTTTGAGGTCTAAAATGGGCCTCCTAAGGAAATTATAAAATAGCAGTGGAAATAATAAATAAGATTAGATTACATCATCAAATTTTAGATGGAAAAAGGAAAACTATTTTTTCAACTCATATTTTCCACTTATCTCCCTATGGGTTAACTCAAATTTCAAGCAGAAAGACTCATTAGATGCATAATTGGGAAAATATTAAATTTGTTGTCAAGGAGGGAGCGATCGAGGAAAGAGTCATTTCTTCCAACTTACCCAAGAGACACTCCAGGAGGGTGCGAAGGAACAAGAAGAGAACATGAGGGGATTTTTACATTGATTCTCAAATTGAGGAGTTTCAAATCAAGGATGCAATGTTAGGCTTGGGGTCATATGTGAATATCCTACTAAGAAAAATATGGGAAGCCCTGGGAAGGCCAAAGCTGGCGTTTTCTCCAATTGAGTTACATATGGTGAATCAATATTGTATCCTTCCGGTTGGAAGGCTGGAGGACGTAGAAGTTGACATAGCAGGGGTGAAAACATATGCTGACTTTGAAGTAATAGACATCATGGGGGACAAATACCCCTATCTAGCATTTCTTGGAATAGACTGGGCCCTTGAGAATTACACGATAATCGATCTAAAGAAAGAGTTGATGACATTTGAAGTGGAGGGAGTTGTAGTGATCCAACCCCTAGACCCATACCAAGGACCAAGGTTCACCGAGTTAGCTGATGACAGGGAAGAACCTAAATTGTTGGATCCACTGTATCGACTAAAAATGGGGAGAAGAGAAGACTATATCAATTCGATGACAGAAGGATCGATAAGCTACATGAGAATTTAGATCTTAGTGGTCGGCTTTGAGGCCACTTGGGATGATTGGCACCAAGGCTGGTGCGAGATCAATACCAAGCACTACACCACGATCCATTGTATCAGCTGGTTTGGTATTGAGGTACAAGAATTCCCTATTTTCAATCGAATGGGATTTGTTAATGATTTCCTTACTGAAATTGATGCAACGGTCTTCGAAGAACACAAAGTTCCCTTATTGGATGTCTCCTTACAAGCGACTCTAGTAAGGTGCTGGGTATCCCACCACAACCATCTCAGAGAATGGTAGGAGATTAAGACAATGATGAAAGTCATATTTGGGCATTCAGAGGATTACCCACGGAACTTAATGAAGTACAGGGGGAGATTCAACCCTCAACAACACTTACAAGAATGTAAGGCCATATGGACCAGTGAAGGATTTCCAAAGGACTTGTGGATGCACAAATTTGTACACACCATGGGGACATTCCCAAAGGCATGGTATGTGAAAGAAGAAAAAAGGAGACAAACTAGTGAATGGGATTTTTTGGTAGATCAATTCATCATCGAATTTTCCTTCAAGGACAGTGACAAGAGGATAGGCAATGATTTGCATATTGTTAAGCGATTTCTACTAACAACATTGCAGTTGACGGATGAATGTGTAGATCATAACACTTTGGAGCATATATATGAATTGAGGTTCCACGAAGCTGTAGCCTGTGGAAAGATAAACCAGGAGCTTGATGTCGACGATATGGAGGGGTTGCGACATCTAAAATTCAAGGAAACTAAGGGGGAACAAAGTGTTGAGGACGAGTCTATGACTAATGGTCCACAAATCCTACCATTGAAGTTGTGAAAACAAAACATCGACACTGATGAAAAGCTGAAGTTGGCCTCGATTGGAGATTACTAGGACACTCACACTACCAAAGAAATTTTCAACCTCTTAAGGGAATATGAGGACTTGTTCCCTTCGTCTGTTGCAGAACTTAAAGGTATTAAGGGAGAATTAGGGGAGATGAAGATCGTGCTTAAATCAGATGCAAATCCAGTAAAGCATCGATTGTACTGGATAAACCCGTGAGTTAAAAAGAAGGTGAAGAAATAAATAGACAAGATGTTGGTTGTAGGGCTTCTCTTCTCAGTTGATGAAGCAAAACGAGTCAGCCCAATTGTTATACATAATAAAAAGAATGTTGATGAAATTTGGGTCTATGTGGAATACCAGAGTCTAAATGATGACTGTGTTCATGATACTTTCCCCACCCCTTTTAGCGACGAATTTTTAGACAAAGTGGCGGGTAATGAAGCTTACTTATTTACATATGGATTCTTTGGTTATCATCAACTTTGTATTGCGGAAGAAGATAAGAATAAAACCACATTTGCCATGGAATGGGGATCTTACGCGTACCACGTCATGCCGTTTGGACTCAAGAACATGCGAAAAATATTCTCAAGAATTGTGATTGCTACTTTCAAAGATTATATTCATAGGTTTCTAGAAGTTTACATGGATGACTGGACCATCTATAATTTTCTAAAGAAACATTCTAGTTTACTCTGAGTAATTTTTGAACACTATAGATAGCTGTAGATCTCTCTAAACCTGAAAAAGTGCATATTTTCTATCCCTTTTGAAATGCTTCTGAGCCATATAGTCTGAAAAAGAGGGAGTATGTGTAGACCCTGCTAAAGTCACAATGATACTGAACATGGACTTTCCAACAAGTGTTAAATAACTGAGATCCACCCTTGGCCACACATGATATTACATGAGTTTCATACGTAACTATGCCTCAATCACTACACCGCTGGAGAAGTTATTGAAGAAATCCGAACAGTTCGCGTGGTCAGAAGAATGTGAAGCTTCTTTCAACGTGCTAAAGGAGAAATTGGTAAGTGCACCAATATTGGTTTATGTAGAATGGTAAAATCACTTTCATGTTCATATTGATGCCTTAGGTATCGCCTTAGGAACTATTCTGGCTCTGCTCGGGGATGGTAATCTTGATCACCCCATCTATTTTTCTAGCAGAAAATTGTACACACAAAAAAAAAATTATACCACAACTGAGCACGAAGCACTTGTGATGGTGCAGTCACTTCAAAAGTTTCAACACTATCTTCTAGGGGGTCCATTCAAAATTTTCACTAATCATTTTGTTGGCTTTAGGGGTCTTGACCTAGGTTCGGTTTTAAGGTTTTCCAAAAAACCCCTGTACTACTGGCCCTTTCGGCAGTGATCTACTTCCGCAGGTCAAGGCCTCACTCGAAGTAGTATGGGAGGGTGTTGGAACCAAGTTTCTGCACCCTGAAAGAGAGAAAGTTAATTGAAGTGGTTCCTTTCAGATTAGAGAAACCTGCGCAGGAGAAGCCCTAAATAAAAAATCCTTAACAATATCGGCAGAGCAAAGATCATAAATCATCGGATAACATATAATTGGAGCAGAGCACTTAAACCAGATTTATGCATTCATAAGATCGCATCCACGTGCGAATTAGTAAATCATCAATATTCAGTGAGCAAGTATATTCTCAAAAATAACATAAAGAATAGTTGATAATCATATCACATAAATACTTCAATATCAAAAACAATCTTCTCATTCATTCGTATCCAGATCCAACTTACAGAATCTATCTAATAGCCCGTGCACGCAGCGAACATGGTCCGCACACAACAGGACTCAGGGTCTCCGTGCATACAGCCAACAGGAGCCCTTACCCAAACAATTGACAAAAGATCCACCAATTCATATCCAAGATTTTTTGAAAACTTAGCCTATCTCTAGACTCAATTTATCTATCAATTTATAACATATTAGCCTGCGCTACTCTATGACTCCTAGTCTACCCTTTGACCCTTTACAATTCCTTGGGGGCTTTGACCCACCCCAAAGCCCCTGCGCTAGACTAAATATTACAAAATATTACAAAACTGGACCAAAAATGAGGTTAGGGGACCTCGTTACAACAAGCCCCCAACACAATCTTGTGACTCGTCCCGAGTCACAGCATCAGCGGGGTCTTCATCGTTTCCTAGAGCTGCTCGATAGCGACAAATAAAGGGGGAAAAACACCTATACTTTGCACGGCCGCATTCTGCGCAATATCAACCAACTTTTGTGAAGTTGGGCCTTCCGTAGCTGCACTGACACTCTCCAAGGTATGATTCAACTGCTTCACGGCCCCATCTACTTCCTGCGAAAGCTTGAGAGCTTCGTCAGCCCATGGCCCCAGATGGTCACTAAGTACCTGCTTCTTACACTAGAGCCCCGCAATTTCATTTCTGAGCGCGTGGATGGTCCGAAGGCATGCTAGTCGTTGGGCTGGGACGAGGGTGGTCATAGTGGCTTCCATCTGCTCAAAATCTTGCTCCTTTTGGTACAACTCCTGATTGATTTGGTGAAGGAGGAGATCACGCTGCACCTGGGACCATAACTCCATAGTAGTCTCAAACAACGTAATGCCCTCAGTGATCTGTGCGATAATACTGGTTGTAGCTTCCGTGATGAGCGCGACTCATTGGGCGCGGACCTCTGGAGGGGTCTCAGGCTGTAGCTTAGCCTGCAGCCATGCGATCTGAAGTTCCAAATCAGCCTTAACAACCTGCACTTCGGTCCGCGATGCCTTCAAAGCAACGACCAAGCCTTCGACCTTGGCCTGCGGTGCAGCGGAGGTAGAAATTAATTCTGGCATATCCTCGCAGAGTCGGTATATTAACTGCTCTAATTCAGCCTGCTGCGCAATGGCGACGATGTGTGCGGCCTAGGCTTGGGCGGCTTCGACATATTTAGTCACAATAGTTTTCTTGACTTCACTAAATTGCTGATGTGCTCGCAGTTCTCTATGCTGAAGCTCATTAGTGATGGAGATAAACAGGTGGTGCAACTGCGCACCTGTCAGGCGCACAACATCGAGGTCAACTGAAGAGCATGCACGGACTTCATCGCATAATTCTGAGGGTATCATCGCAAAAGCTGCGCCCCGGAGTTGGCAGATCCGACTGTCCACGATGGTGGTCAAGGCTGTAACTGTAGCTGGTTGGCTCGCTTGATTCTGCCTCGCTTAATCCACGCTTGCCCGAAGTGTGTCCACCTTTAGTTGAAGGGCCTGTAGTTCAGACAACAAAGCTTCTACTGCGACATTGTGCTATCCTTCCAAAGCAGCCCATCGGTCTTCTGACACAATTTTGACGGCATCCGCAATATTTTCTAAGTCATCTTCTGTCAATGTGACCTCTGTGTCTACGCTAGGCTTAATAGCCTTGCGCTTCATCCTAGTCACTTTGGGAGGTTCACTGGTCAGTTTGATGCCATGTGGCGACGCTGTATCTTCGCCACCAAGCCCGTCAAGTCCCTAATCCTGCTATGACTCCTACTCTGTCCCCATGGTAACATCCATAGGGATTTCTTGGGTCATGCTCTTCTTCGTAGCATGTACCTCGGGTTCCATTGTTGTGTCCGGTGGAATAGTATCCTTTGGGGTTGCGCTTTGGCTGGATGTGCCTACTGTACCCGGGCTAGATGACTTGAGGCCAAGCTTCCACTTCGGTGGCCATGTTGCAACCATTTGAGTAATTTCCGCTTCTGTAGCCATATAAGGGAGATATACCAGGCTGGATCTCCGCAGGCCCGAACCTGCACATTGTGTATAGTAACCTGAAATGCCGCAATATCCTTGTATTTCTCGTACACTGTGGGCGACAAGTGTGGCTGGGAATGAATTGTTGCTGCCAAAGCACGATCAAACAATTACCCAAAATATCTTTTTTTCCTTGATCCGCTTGGGATCCTTGGAATCCCAAAGGTTTGCAAACCGCGCACCCTCACACATACCTGGTTCGAGGTCGGGGATAATTGCCTCGTCATGTGCCTCCCACGCAAACAAGGCAATTAACAGTATCAACCAGGAGTAGCATAATGCCTTTTCGTGTTCCTGCACCTCGTGCACATTGTCTAAAAATTCATCCACGAGGTACGACGACCAGTTGTAGAAGACCCCTTTTTTTCATCTACCGGCAAGCTGAATTACATAGGCGAGGATGACTGATGCTTGGCACTTGCGCATATTTTACATGCAAGAAGTAGGGTACCCATTTGCGCTCCTGGATCATCTATTGTGTCTACCAAGAACCCTCTTTGGTTGTTTTCAACGTGATATTTCTCTCAGAATTCATCAGCAATCCGCTGCTCGTGCTTCTTACTGATGCCCTCAGAATTTGGCCCGTGCATGGGGAGGCTGATGATTCGGTGATTAAAGGCAACATCGATCGGGATGCGACCCTGGATCCACAAGCACCCATCATGGACTAGCGCCAGTAGCTGGCAAACAACCAAGCTGGTGATGTTGTAGAGACCAAAGTGGAGGATGCGCAACAAGTTTAATATCCCTGAACCGACCAATCCATGCGCCCATGACATTGGCTCTACCTTTGGCACGTTACCATACATCACTCTTTCAAGAGATAATTTCGGAGCCAATGTTGGGAAGGCTTCCAGATTGCCCAGATCATGATCATCAAATTTAAGGAAGGGGAGGCCTTTGAACATATCACCATTCAGAGGCACCTCCGTCGGGACCAAAGGCATCTGCAGGTAGGCGTGGACAACGTTGAAATTCTTGAGGATGCGCATGGTTGGCTTTCTTGGCTTAACATATGGTGGCAGCCGAGAAAGCAGAGTCACGTGTAGAGCTTCCTCTAGAGCCTTCATGGGGTGTTTTGATGAATCGGGTGAGCGGCCCTTAGGAATATTTCGAGGGGAGTGCATAAACCGAGGGGATGTGTGTGGCTTCATCTCGACCCACTTTGCTTATTTCCCTTTTCCTTTCTCCACTCCCTTCACCTTCCCTTTTCCCTTCCTCTTGGCTGGCGTAGAAACGACCTCCTCCATCTCAGGGTTTACTTTCAATACATCTTCAGACCCAACTTCCCCGGACGCCCTGTCAGGGAACGATTTAGTGGGGTTAGTAGCGGTCATCCTTACTCAGAAGACGAATTCAGGGTTACTGCTGTTAGAAGGGGTAGCTTGCCCATACATACAGATGGCAATGGCACAGAATAGACCAAGTTCACAGAGAAGCACAAGGCGCAAGAGTCTCGGTATGGAAACAAACCCGTTTTGACCGACGCCCTTCTATTTATAGCCCCCGATGGGTAAAAACGGTCAGATTAGCCGTAATGGAAACTTATCATTACAGAAACGGTAAAAAATCCTTCCAGATCACCACATTAATTGCCAATTGTCCGTTGCGTTCAATGATAAAATCAATTTTTCACCCAGTTGCCCCGTTCCAATGGCTAATTTTTGCACCACCTGGCCTGCAGACCACCCCCCTGCATCTGTCAACCATGCCTTCATTTTTTCGCCCTGGTGCGCGCAACATCCTTTACACAACTACTCTGACCATATAGTCATT
This sequence comes from Pinus albicaulis, assembly GCA_034641835.2. Taxonomy (NCBI): domain Eukaryota; kingdom Viridiplantae; phylum Streptophyta; class Pinopsida; order Pinales; family Pinaceae; genus Pinus; species Pinus albicaulis. The sequence continues at coordinate 445,505,630 of CM076583.1, forward strand.
TGGTCGGCACCGGGTTGTCCTTATAGGGTTTTAGAATACTTCCATTAATGTACCCCAGTAAGTAATCTCCGCACAACGTGGCCAACCTGTCCGAACCACCATCGGTAATCTCCTTTACTACATATGAGCCCAACCAGTGCTTTCAAAAATTTCCTGGATGGCGTGAAAAATGGCTATCGTAAAGTAATACCAATTCATCTTCTTTAAATACCTTATGCTAAATATGTCGATCAAGCCAAGTTTTTTCGAGAGCCTTCTAAACTTGCTGGTGGAATTGAGCTACGAACCGATCTTCTTCCAAGGCCACCAGCTGCGCCAATCATTCCTCCATGATGTCTGGTTCTGGCATGTTTGTAAAAGCTGAAATGCGCAGGCTGGGAACGATGTATTCCATATGCATGATGGCCTCCTTCCTGTAGACCATTCTAAAGGGGTTTTTCCCATGAGTTTCTTACATGTGGTCCTATAGGCCCAGAGTACTAAGGGAATGCGTACATCCCAATCACTTCGGTCGGCATCACAAATCTTAGTGAGTGCATGTTCTAGGATTTTATTGAAGGCCTCTACTGTGCTATTCGGCTTTGGGTGATATGGGGTACTTTTCACAGGGTGGATTTGGAATTCCTCAGTCAAAGCCACAATGGTTTCATTAGAAAAATGTGTCCCTTTGTCGATCATTAGGATCTTCGACCAACCAAACCTGGTCAAAATATGTTCAAAAATGAAGTGCGCAGCGGTATCTGCAGTACAACCCTTGATATATTTTTCTTCTTCCACTTGGTTACATAATCAGTGGTAGTGATTATGTACTGGGCACCCGTCTTCTTTCCTGTGGGATTGATGGGTCCCACAAAGTCTATGGCCCAATTGTAGAATTCCTGCAGAGCCATATGTGGTTGCATGGGCATCTCATCTCGACGTGAGGGTTTCCTTGTCCGTTGGCATGTGTCACAGGCCGGACAGTAAGCATGGGAATCGTTATGCAATGTGGGCCACCATAACCCAGCCCTCAATACTTTTTTCACATTGGCTTTTCCTGCATAGTGCCCTCCTACCACTCCTTCATGGGTCTTAGTTAGGATAGATTTTCTTTCATGTTCCAATACACACCTCCGTAGCACCTCATCTGTGTCCAGCTTGTAGATTTGTCCAATGATTATGGTAAAATCAGCTGAGCGGGCGACCAATTCCTTTTTTTGTGGTACGGAGTAGACGTCGAGCGCCATACCTGTGGTCAAAAAATGAATAATGTCTGAAAAGTGCTCGTCCACCACCTTAATAGCAAACAACTGTGCGTCCGGTGATCCTTCTTCTAGATTAGTCAGCTCTTCCCCATTCTAAATCAAGACAAGTGATCAGGCCCGACATTCAATCTCCCTAGTTTTACAATGATTTCAAAATCGTACTCTTGGAACAACAGTAACCACCTACAAATCTTCCTCCACAACACAGGCTTATTGACCAAGTATTTTAAAGTTGAATGATCTGTGAACATCTTGAAGTGTCCACCTAATAAATAGTGCCTGTATTTCTGTAGGGTATACACCATTTCCAACCCTTCGCGCTCCGTGGTAGAATAGTTACGCTCTGCGCTTGAGAGTTTTGTGCTAGGAAAGGCAACTGGATGATCTATGTCCCCTTCTCCTGGATGAGCTAAGACAACTCCTAGGGCTATCCTTGACGCATCCACATGCACATGAAAGACCTTTTCCTAGTCGGGAAATATAAGAATAGGTGAAATTAGCATGTTTTCCTTTAGCAGTTTGAAGATCTTGTGACACTCATCATCCAAAAAAAGAGAGACATCCTTCTTTAGCAATATTTCCATTGGTGCAGTGATCAAAGCGTATCCTTGAATAAAATGCCTGTAGTAACCTGTGTGGCCTAAGATGGATCGCAACTGTTTCTCAATGGTAGGGACTGCCAAATAGATGATAACCACGATCTTGGCTGAGTCAACCATCAATCCCCGTTGGCACACCACGTGTCCCAAAAAAATCCCAAAAGGGACAAAGAATATGCATTTATTGATGTTTAGCGAAATTTGGTGTTTCCTACAGGCATCCAGCATCATGCGCAGGTTTGACACATTATTATTCACTAATCCAAACACTGTCCAATTGTCAAAATAGACTTCCAAAAACTTATGAATGAATTCCTTGAATACTGATACAACTACGTGCGAAAAGATGGTAGGGGCATGTTTTAGTCCAAACGACATGATAGTGTACTCGAACGATCCCCACTCAGTCGTGAAGGTTGTCTTGCTGCGGTCTTCAAGTGTGATGTGGATCTGATGGTGCCCAGAGAACCCATCAGTGAATGAGTATGCTTCCTGTCCTCCCACATTATCCAGAATTTCATCAGAGAATGACGTAGGGAACATATCATGCATGCAGACATCATTTAACTTGCGTAGGTCAACGCAGATCCTTATCTCTCCTTTAGTCTTCTTTTCCTGGACCACAATAGGGCTTACCCAATTTGACTGTTCCACTAGTTCAATGATACCTGCGGCCACCATATTTTCTATTTCCTCCTTGACTTTCTGTTTATATTTAGGGTTTAGGCGATAGGGCTGCTGTTTTACAAGGCTCACATCTGGCTTCAAGGTAATCTTCATAACGCCCATATCCTCGATGATCCCTTTGAGTTCAGAGAACTTTGTGGGGAACAGATCCTAATATTCGGTCAGCAGCTCCGCGATCTTTCCCACTGTGGCACTATCCCAGTGATCCCCAATTTTGGCCATCTTGGGCAGTGCTTCTGTGCCAATGTTGACTTCATTCAACTTCAATGGTTTGGTTACATCAACCGCTTGTAGCAAAGGTCCTGAAATGGCACATTCCCCTTCTGATTCTGGGATAGTGATGTGTTCTCATCACAGTGTCCTACTGATAAATTCCTACAATTTAAAATATCCTGCATCTGCGCATCCCAAGATGGCGCAGTACATTACTTCTTAGAGAAGGACTCATTAAATACCACAACATCTATATCTTGTAGGGATTCATTAAGTTTCTCAGTTCCTCCTACTAACCCAAACGTCATTACAAAATCCTCAGCCATTGTACCCCAGTGACGAGTACGTTGGTGTAGTTCTGTGTCCAAATACTAGGTGGTGGGGATTGGCCCTAACGTATGAATAAACATATGGAACCATTCATTCCATGTGTTTTCATTCCATACTTCCATCCAAAGAGCCAAGTGCTTGAGCGAATCCCCTCGTCCTGAGAAGAGTTCCATAGGTGGGTTGGATGGAGGGTCTCTGCCCACACAGCCAGTAGGAGCCCTTACCTAGACAATCGAAAAAAGATCCACCATTTTGTATCCAAGATTTTCCAAAAACTTAGCCTATCTCTAGACTCGATTTATCTATCTATTTATAACATATTAGCTTGCGCTACTCTATGGTCCGAAAACCGTGGTTTGAGGACCCTTGGTCTACCCTTTGACCCTTTAAAATTCCTTGGGGGCTTTGACCTGCCCCAAAGCCCTCGTGCTAGACTAAATATTACAAAATATTACAAAACTGGACCAAAATTGCAGTTAGGGGACCTCGTTCCAACACATTCTGCCTTGAAGTACTCAGTAAATAAGCGTGTAATTGAAAGAAGGATTTGTAGATGGCTTCTGATATTGCAAGAATTCACATTTGAAGTAATTGTCAATCCAAAAAGACTAAATGTGGGGACTAATTTCCTTTCTCGGTTAGAGTCTGGAAAAAATGGAGGGTTAGTAGATGATCATTACTAGATGCCAACCTGTTTTGAGTCAAAGCCATACCAAACTACTTGGAGGATATTACGGTATTTATAGGCATAGGTAAATGCCTGAAGGGGTACACAACGACACAATGAAGGCACATGGTATTTCACATTGTAGATTACCAGTTGATTGTAGGAAAATTTTACAAGTTGGGCCTTGATCAGATATTGCGCATATGTGTTCTTGATCATGAGAGACATGATGTATTGTGGGAGTGTAATTTAGGAGTTGTAGGTGGGCATGTTGGGGGGAAGGCCACCATGAGGAAAGTGTTGCAGGTGGGACTCTGGCGGCCTACAATTTTCTGAGATATAAAGGAATACACTCAGAGGTGTGACATTTTCCAAAGGGTTGGAAAGCCATCGCACCAGGATGAACTGCCTTTGCAACTAGTAAATACACTGTAAGATTTTTAGAAATGGGAAATCGAATTTGTAGGACCTATCAACCCAAGGAAACACCACTCCCATGCCAGATATATTATCACAACCATAGAGTACCTTACTAGATGGGCTGAGGTCGCACCAGTCAAAGTTGCACTGGAGACACTACTGCTAGATTAGTTTTCGAAAATATCATCACCCGATTTGGGTGCCCCTAGAGCCTCACAAGTGACCCATTTCATTAATGAAATAGTCACCTCATTACTACAGAAATTTATGATTCAAAACCATAAGAGCAACCCATATTTCCCTTAAGAAAATGGTACTGTGGAATATTTTAACAAAATATTAGAGAGAGGACTCACCGAGATAAGCTCGTCCAACAGAGACAATTGGGATGAGCGGGTTCTAGGTACTCTATGGGCCTATTGTACAACTATAAAGTGCTCACAAAAGTATACACCCTTCCATTTAGTATATGGATGGGAAACCATAGTAACTTCCAAGTTTACTATCCCTAACATCTTCATTGCACATGCCACTCACATGACGAAGGGCGATTCAATTCCAAAGTGGTTGGAAGAGCTTTGGGAACTGGACAAGGCTAGGTTTTTGATAGATTTCAACCAAACTGTCGAAAAGAAGAGGCAGAAGGCATGACACGATAGGAATATCAAGTATAAATTATTTATAGGTTGAGGACATTTTTTTCTATACGAAAGTAAATTATTAAAGTTTCCTGGGAAGCTGCAAATGCATTGGTTGGGACCCTTCATTATTGCAGAAGTGAAAGAATTAGGAGCTCTCAAGCTCGCAAAATTGGATGGTGTTTTACTATCAGGATGGGTGAATGGTGCACACCTTAAACCTTTCCATGGATCGAACTATTCTTCAAAAAAATGATTGCATCTCCGAAAGCAGATCGTAGGTAGGTTTAGTAGAATTAATCAATCCTTTGTAGTATATTAGCTTCATTAGTTAATTTATTTTTTCAGTTGTTCTATTTGAATTCAGTCAAGAATAAACTTCCGCCAGGTCTTTTAGTTGCAGAAGTATTCTTACCCCACCACAACTGCTTGTGGTCAGGGAGCCACATGTGTCAGTAGTCGTATCCATAATAATTAAGAAATAATTCCCCGTGTGAGTTTGAATTTGGGTGAAATATTTCCCGTAATATGTCTGGAATGATCCATCATCAACTTCTAAGCATATTCCCTCATAGCACCATAATTAACCATCAATTCCGCCCTCCTTTTTTAGTTTTGTGCCATCCGAGTCAGGTCCATCTTAACTGTCTCCATTGTTGCCGCGATTGAGATCAAGTAGGGAAGTTACCTTATTAATTAATTAAGTGATCTAATAAAAAATGTCGTGTCAATAATTTCTATTTAATTTTCATGGCAAAGATAAGTTTCTCAGAACCAAGAGTTGAGGTGGTAGAATTTCCAATTCTGGAGTCCGTATCCAATTTTCCCTATTTTGAGCCCAAGTTCAAGTCCCCTGTGTTCATTGTGTATCACCGCCGCTCTATAGAAATGATGAAGGCTATAATTGATGTTCTAGAAGTTGAGCCAGATTCAAGAATTATGAAGAAATAACATCTCTACGACAAGTATGATAAATCTGTTCTTGTCAACAATGAACTATTAGATTCATTCCAGTTTCCATCACTTAAGCAAGAGGTCTACATAGAAATTGTAATAAAATCTTACAAAATCCAATCAATAAAAGTTGCATAAGACTTCAGGGGAATAAAAAGGTCGACACTTCTGAATCTGAGGACTATTCCAGTATTAGGCATGACATGAGCTACTATGCAATGCAAAAAATTCCTCATCAACAGGATGCATGGAGGGTCATTCTGGATAGAAAAATAATACCTGATCCATAATGTTGACATTCAAATACTCACTGGCCTATCTGCCGATGGAGCCTCCATATCAATTTCTTTTCAAAATTATTCCAAAACGAGGGAAGAAAATAGGCAACAAAAGCTATTATAACATGTATGGTACCCCACGAGGAGGAAAGGGTTTTGTGATAGATCCGATTAATAAACCCAACATAAAATTAATATGTTACACAATTACTGGGAAACTCATGTGATTTTTTTTGAGAGGCGAATGCATGTTGGACACCATTTTAGTTTTGGAGGCTCGTGCGTAGGGCACATAGTTGAATTGGTGTAGCTTAATGCTAAAATAACTTTTTGATGCTTGTGAATATGTGTATAAAATGGACACTCACTTTATTTATAGATATATTGTTTTCACATTGGGCATATTGAAATGGTTCCCACCAAAGGTCCGAGAAATGGCATCAGTTATTGAATACCAACCACTTGCTCTTAGGTATTTACCATGGTTGACCTTGGGGGACCCTAATAACAAAGAAATTAATGAGGCTTCCTTTTCTAGATGGTATAAAAAGATGTTGGAAGTCACCAAGGCCACACCAAGAATAAAAAAATCTCTCCTTAATGAATACTCACAAGAAATATGGTGCGGCATCAACCATGGAATCAGCTGGATACGATCAAAGTGTGTCCATCCCAACAGATTTCAGATGCGGCCCCAAAATTTTATGTTAATTGAAGAAGACTTCCATATTTAAGTCTCTTCCTGGTTGGGGATTGCGGGAGGAATCAGGGATGGGAGGTGCATCTACTTGTTTGGAGGAATGGTACCCCAACCACTACTAGGAGAAACACATACGACATCAAGGAAGTAGATGGCCGAGGAGACACTAAACCCGATCATCAAGATAATAGAGACACAAATGCAATCCTTACAGGAAACTATGGTGAATCTCAGTGTCTCAGTAAGTCCATTTCCCACATTTACTGACTTTCAAAGTTCAAGGTTGACTGGTTGTTTGAATTGTATCCCTCTTGTTGCTTTGATTCCTATAGTGGGACCCCACTCTCATTTGGAACCTACAATTATGAATCCTTGACCTATTACCACCAAGGCACCATCCGGGTCTAAGAAAAATACGAACACCTCCACCCTATTTGTTGATCTCACAGATGAAGAATCCCATTTGCACACCGCCTCAACCATCATTGAGGATGTTATCTCCCCGTAATTTTCTAGATTGATTGAGATACAAATGGACAGGTGTAACATCAAACCAAGCTTTGGAATCCAAGGACTTAGCCTTCCTGGATTCAGAGAGGGATCTCTCTAGTAGGTGCAAAGATGTGAACTTGTTTGCTGATTAGGGTTTATTTTAGGCTAGATGTTAACTGCATGGTATTTTGATTTTTTTTGGTTGGGTATGATGCTTAGATGGATTTAGATAGAAAACATGGAAGATTTTTTAAGTCATTGGGCAATGGAGTCTAACAAGGTCATGATGAGTTCATCAATGGTTTCAAGAGCATTTGCAGGGAAATTTTAACTTGGTTGGTATGTCTTTGAGGTTTTGGTGGATGATGAGATGAACATTAAACTTGAGAATAGAAGCTAGTGAAGGGCAGAACCGAGTCCTTAATAACTTTTTAGAATAAGGGAGTTAGAAAATCATAAGCATGGAAAGAGAATCAAAGGTATAAGTGAGACCTAATCCTTTTGATTTCAAGCTGAACACAGATGATTATCCAAGACAAACATTCAAATGAAACTATAGAAAGGCAAGAAACTTATTTAACTTTCATAGATTTCATTATCAAGAGCAGAAAAACATTTAAGATGCACAAGTAGTTATAACCATAGAAGAAGAGAGAACTCTGAACATCTAAAGTTACAACTATGAAGGTTCTTTGAAAGAAATTTAGCTAAGTAAAGGCAAAGAGCATGGTTAAGACAAACTTCTTTGACAAACTATAGGCAAAGCTGCTTCAAAAGATGATTCCAAGAACATAATATTTCAGTGGTAACAATATGCAGGGATAGCCATAAATCATAATTGATACTAACTGATCTAAATCATTCAAGAAATGAACAATCCAAGAACTTCTTAGAGAGCAAGAATTCCCTAACATATCTCAGCAGAAGAAAACATTAAGGCAGTGAAGGACAAACAAAAGTAAGGTACCATCAGGAAACATTTCTTAATCTAATTTTTTTGTCCTATTGCAACATAGCAAGATGGAAAACATAATGGAAAACTAGAAAACATAAACATAAGAAACACTTCACCATCAACCAAGCTTACGGATCCTGCAAACCGTCTCTCTCCATCAACAAGCAAACCAGGGCATGCATGAGCTCCAAGACATCAAATTTCCATAAAAAACTCTAGGAGACTATGTATTTGCTTCAGCATAAGTCATCAAAATCCAACTAATACATAAGAGCCTCATGCTTTATTTATGGAGCAAATGAGGAGGTGGAAACCCTAAGAGACTTTTAGAAACCCTAATTTAGCCATAAGTGTCATAAATGTGCTTAATGACCATGCAAGGCCCAAGACACATAAGAGATAAGATAATAAATGAAAACATCAAAACATAACTCCCAAATCAAATCATGAGTGATTTTCCTGAAAAAAAACATTAAAAAACCAATTTTTCATTAATCAGCCTCTTTTGTTGACTTTTTGGCAGAAGGCTGTCTCTATGCGTAGCGCCATATCAGCAGGAAATGGGGTTTGTTGCAGCTGAGTTTTGGACCCCTTCCCGGCATCGGATTTGGCCTCGTGATCGCTCGTTGGAAACCTTGAAGAGTATACTTTCCAGAAATACTTGAGTTGTGCTGAATGGGTGCTATTTACCTGCTCAAAAATCCAATCTCCCATGACTTCTCAGCGTGCAGCGCCATGCCTAAAAAGGAGGCAGAAAGGTCATTTTTGAGGTGTTTTTTGACCTTTTGAGGGGGAAAAAATGCTCCAATTGACCTGAAATTTTGTGGGTAGACTGATGGTGACATGAAAAACCCAAAAATGTAAACTTTAGCAGCCGAGGATGCCCCAAAAAAGAGCGTAGCGCCTAGGGTGCTATGCTCCTAGGCGTTAAAATTTGGAAAAAACAAAAAGTTTCCAGATTTTCTTCAAAATTGGTGTGTAGACCCCTCAAGGGGTTTTAGACACCTGGTGAGAGGAATCAGCCAAGATCTCGAGTCTGTCATGCACTTTGGGCCTTTTTAGCTCTTCTAGCTCTATGAGGGCTTGCTTCAATTTGGCATTAGCAAGCATGCTCTTCCTTGCATAGTGTTTTACCATTTTCTTCTGCAAGACAAGGCCCCTCTTCACCTCTCTGAAATGTTTGTGCTCTTGTTTATAATAGTAGATGACCCTTTGTGCCCTTTCAAAATCCTTTTCCCATTCTTGAAGCTGGGCATATTTTACTAAGAGGAGAAATTTTGTACTCATCCCTTGGTCCTCATTATCACTGTCTAGATCAACAAAGAGAGGCCCTTGAGAAGCCTTTTTGATCCTTTTGCTCCTCCTGACTGGTGTATTTTGCTCAACACTCTTCATTTTTTCTTTGCCTTTGTCCAATGATTTAGTGTTTTGTTAGGAGATGGCCCTTTTCCTTTTAGAGGCAGCAAACACATCCCTTTTCCCTCTGTGATAAGTGCATGAGAGAGGGGAAATAATGGGAGTCTCAAAGGCAGTGTTGTCATCATTTTGTCCTTCAATCTGCTCTACATTTTCTGTGCCTTCCTCACTTTGATTCTCTTTGTCTTCTATGAACTGATTTTTTTCAAGACAATCATGACAGCTATCATGACTGTCATGATTCTTTCTTGGACTGTCTTGGGCACTTAGATAGCTATCTTCCTCATATGGCTGTTCTCCTTCTTGACTGTTTTCCTTTTCCTCATCATCATGTTCACTGCTTTCACCCTTGTGGCTGCTTTCACTGATGTTATCTTTGTGGCTGCCATTACTAGTTTCATCTTTATTTTCTCCTTCATTATCTTGCTGCTCTTGGCCATTGCTGCTCTCTTCTTGGCCACCTTCCTCTCCTTCATTTTCTTCTTCATCTACATCATCTTATTTTTCAACGCTTTCCTCATGATCATCACTGCTTTCTTCATGATCATGGCTACTTTCTTCATGGCCACCACTGCTTTCTTCATGGCTACTTCCCTCCTCTTCATCATTTTCTTCATTTTCATCCTCCTCTTCTTTTTCGTCATCTTCTTCTTCACTGCTCTCTCCTTGTCCATCATTATCTGTCTCATCTTCTTCCTGACTGTTGCCTCCTATTTGTTCTTCACTAGGGCTACTGTTAGCCCCTTCACTTGGTAGTTTAGGGGAGGAGGTAATAGGTGAAATTCTTTATGGAGAAGGCGCATGGGGAGATGATGGATGTGTGGAGGTAGATGGTTGTGAAGTGGAAGGAAATTTCTGCTGGATGAAGGCTCAAGGGTCTGCAAACACATATTTGAGATGAAGGTCTCCCAAGATATAACTTGTTTCTCAACACTGTTACCGATGAAATAGGTAACTGCACTGGTACCTACTTTTTGACGTAGCAAGAAAAACACCCGATTTTGAAAAGTGGTGATGCAAAATCAATTATTTTTTTTTTAGCATGTTTTTGGCACTTTAATTTTTATTTTTTTTATGTGATGCTTTTTATGTCAATTTTGAATAGTGGTGGCATATCATCACCTACGTTTTTTTAGAGGATTGATTTTGACACTATACATTTTATAATGTCTTCTTCTTTCGTGAGATGTTTATTTTTAAGTGCATTTATGTACTTGTGTTTTAAAAAGAAAAAAATAATTTTTTTAAAAATAAAAATTTGTAATGATATCTTCACTTTTTCACATAGATAAAAAATGAAAAAAGGGTCAATATCATAAATTTTATATTTTTTACAAGTTTATGTATTGCTAATTAATTTTTCAATGCACATCAAATAATTGTTGCTAAAAAACCAATATTTTGAACGATATGACTAAAAAATAATAATTTTCAATACAAACAGAATGCAAAAAGTACACTTTTAGAGACTTTTTGTTAAAAAAAACACATGTTAAATAAACTAATTTTTGGGAAAATCTTAACAAAAAAACTTAATAAAATAGCATTTTTATTGAATTTTATGTCAAAAAATAATAGTAATCACATGTTTTTTGCAAAAAATAAGGATTCTTCTCGTAAAATATCAAAGTCTAAACATTACAAGTAAAACTGATTAATAGATCTCAAAAATGAGCTTTGTTTGCAAGCATAACTTAAAGATCCTCAACAATATCAACTAATACATGTTCAACATCATCTAGAACATCATTGATGGCTTCTTCCGCAACATTTTATACTTCATTTTGGTCATTGTCATCTTCTAATGGATCTTTCATGTCTGCAAATCTTCCAAAGTGTCCATTTCCAATCATTCCATATAATGGTGGTTGAGGTTCCTTTGCTTTTTTTGCCACACGTGATTCATTAAAATCCCCTTTCCTCAAACCAACTTTTTGCTTTGCATCTGGAAGGAATTCAGGAGCGTTAATTCTTTATTGAATAAATTTGCATTGCACTGGGTCTTTCTCAATGGCAATGCAATTTCTTCCTTTTGGTAGGCAACATGCTAGTGTTGTACCTAATCATCAAGTACAAAAGAAATAAGTAAGAAAATTAGTATAAAGACATAAAAAACAAAAAACAAAATATTTAAATTTAAATTTCTATAAAAAAACTTACTCGAACATGAAAATAGATCCAAAACCCAATCTCCTTATTTTGACGGCGTCGCGCGGCTTGCCTCCGGCCCTCGGATGGGCGGAGGGAAATTTTGAGAATCGCCTTCCACCTAGCTTGGGGCCGGAGGCAGGCTGGGCAGTGCTCGATGATGCCACCTGGCTAGCCACTGCCCAGCTAGGTGTGATTCTCGGAATCGCCCTCTTCCCAGCTGGGGGCAATCCTCGGAATCACCCTCCGCCCAGCCCGGGGTGATTCTTGGAAACGCCCTTCGCTTAGCTGGGAGCAATTCTCGAAATCATCCTCTGCCCAGCTGGGGGTGATTCTTGGAATCACCTCCGCGCAGCTGGGGGCCGGAGGCATGCCGGGCGGTGCCATCGAGGGTTACCTAGCCTGCCTCCGGCCGTTCGTTGGGCGGAGGTAGGTTGGGCAGCCCTCGATGGTGCCACCCGGTTGGCCTTTGGCCCTCGGCTAGACGGAGGAAGATTCTCGGAATCACCCTTTTCCCGGCTGGGAGGCACCATCGAGGGCTTCCCAGCCTACCTCTGGCCCCTGGCTGGGAAAATGGTGATTCCAAGAATGGCACTCCACCCAGCCGCGGGTTAGAGGCAGGCTAGGCAGCCCTCGACGGCGCTGCCCAGGCTGCCTCCGGCCCTCGGCTGGGTGGAGGGCGATTCTGAGAATCACCCTCGATTGGGCAGAGGGCGATTTCGAGAATCACCCTCGGCTGGGCAGAGGGTGATTCCGAGAATCACCCCCGGCTGAGCAGAGGGCGATTCCGAGAATCACACCCCACTGGGCGGAGGGAGATTCCGAGAATCACCCTCCTCCCAACTAGGGGTGATTCTCAGAATCGCCCTTCGCCCAACTGGGGGCCGAAGGCAGGCCGAACAGCGCCGTCGAGGGCTGCCCAGCCTGCCTTTGGCCCCCGGCTATGCGGAGGGCGATTCCGAGAATCATCCCCAGCTGGGTGGAGGAAGATTCCGAGAATCACCCTCTGCCGAGCCAGGGGTGATTCTCGGAATCGCCCTTCGCCTAGTCGGGGGTGATTTTTAGAATCGCCCTCCGCTCAACGAGGAGTGATTCTCGGAATCGCCCTCCACCCAACTGGGGTTGATTCTCAGAATCACCCTCCGCCCAGCCGGGGGTGATTCTCGGAATCTCCCTCCACCCAGCCGGGGGTGATTCTCAGAATTTCCCTCCGTGCAGTAGGGAATGATTCTCGGAATTTCCCTCCACCCAACCGGAGGTGATTCTCAGAATCTCCCTCCGCCCAACCGGGGGTGATTCTCGGAATCTCCCTCCGCCCAGCCGAGGGCCGGAGGCAGGTCGGGTGGTACCGTCGAGGGCTTCCCAGCCTGCCTCTGACCAACGACTAGCTGGGGGTGATTCTCGAAATCGCCCTCCGCCCGGCTGAGGTGATTCTAAGAATTTCCCTCTACTCAATAGGGGAGAATCACCCTCCACCGAGATGGGGGTTATTCTCGGAATCACCCTCTGCCTAGTCGGGGGTGATTCTCGGAATCGCCTTCTGCCCAACCGGGGCTGATTCTCGGAATTTCCCTCCGCCCAGTTGGGGGTGATTCTCGGAATCGCCCTCCGCCTAGCCAGGGGTGATTCTCGAAATCGCCCTCCTTCCATCTAGGGGTGATTCTCAGAATCACCCTCTGCGTAGCTAGGGGTGATTCTCGGAATCACCCTCCGCCCAGAATCACCTTTTTCCTAGTCAGGGGTAATTCTCGGAATCGCCCTCTGCCCACCTAGCGGTGATTCTTGGAATCACCCTCCGCCCAACCGAGGGCCGAAGGCAGGCCGGGTGGCACTGTTGAGGGCTTCCAAGCCTGCCTCCGCCCAACCGGGGGCTGGAGGTAGGCTAGAAAGCCCTCGACAGTGCCGCCTAGCCGGTCTCCATCCCCTGGCTGGGTGGAGGGTGATTCTGAGAATCTCCCTCCGCCCAACTGGGGGCTGGAGGCTAGCAGGGTGGCATCATCGAAGGCTGCCCAACCTGTCTCCACCTAGCCGAGGGTCGGAGGCAGGCTGGGCAGCCCTCGACAACGCCGCTCAGCCTGCCTCTGGCCCTCGGCTGGGCGAAGGGAGATTCCGAGAATCACCCCCGGCTGGGCAGAGGGCGATTCAGAGAATAAACCCCGGTTGGGCAGAGGGCGATTCCGAGAATCACCCCTAGCTGGGCGGAGGGCGATTTCGAGAATCACCCCTGGGTGGGCGGAGGGAGATTCCGAGAATCACCTCCAGTTGGGCGGAGGGCGATTCTGAGAATCACCCCTGGCTGGGTAGAGGGTGATTCCGAGAATCACCCCTGGCTGGGCGGAGGGCGATTCTAAGAATCATCCCTGGTTGGGCGGAGGGCGATTCTGAGAATCACACCTGGCTGGGTGGAGGGAAATTCCGAGAATCACCCCTGGTTGGGCGGAGGGTGATTCCGAGAATCACCCCCAGCTGGGCGGAGGGCGATTCCGAGAATCACTCCCGATTGGGCGGAGGGCGATTCCAAGAATCACTCTCTGCCCAACCGGGGGTGATTCTCAGAATCACCCTCCACCCAGCTAGGGGCAGACGACGCCGTCGAGGGCTGCCCAGCCTGCCTCCGGCCCCCAGCAGGCGGCAGATTAATTTTATTTTTATTTTTATTTTTCAAACACAAACTATTTAAAAAAATTAATTTTTTTTTAAAACAAAAACTATTATAATAAAAAAAAATGTACTGTTTAATATATATATATATATATATTCAATTAAAATTTTAAAATATAAAAAAACAATAAAAACAAATTAAAAAATATGTTTTAAAAAATAAACAAAGAAATATTAAAAAAAAAATTATTTTTTAATTTTAATTTTTTTTTTAAAATTAAAACAATTATTATTTAAAATATAAAAAACAATAAAAAAAAAATTAAAATATGTTTCAAAATATAAACAAACACATAAGAAGATTTTAATTTTTAATTTTTATTTTCTTAAAACTAAAACAATTATAATTTAAAATATAGAAAAACAATAAAAAAATTAAAAAATATGTTTTTATATATAAATAAACAAATATATGAATAATAAAATTTTCATTTACTTGTTCATTTTAAAAAATTGTTTAAGTCATATAATTTCTCCATGATTTCATGGTTCAAGTATCTTGAAAACTTAAGATTTAAAAACTTGAGATTTACAACTTGTCATTAAGGTTTTTTTGTGCTGCGAAATTTTATCTTTAATGTTATGGTTGAAAATAATTACAATTTTAGGGTTGCTTAGAGTCAAGATATTTTATGTTTAACAACATGGATAAATTTTTTTCGAAATGATAAGCCCTTCAGACATGATTTTGTTTATATTTAACATCATCTATCAAAAAATTTAGAATTTTACGATTTTCAATGTCCTAATATGCTGTCTTTAATTCCATTGTTACAATGTGTCAAAAGTGTGACACGATTTTTTTTTTTGTTATTCCAGCATCAACTCATTTTGTTTTAAGGGTGTTTTCTCAATCATTTTTAGCATAATTTTATAAAAAGGTGAAATTTGACCTTGAGAAAAAAACAAATGCAATCTGGAATACACACTTTTTGTTTTTGGGGCGTTTTTTCATGTTTTTTGAGTCTTTTTGGGCTAGAGTTCCCGTTTTGAGGTAATAGTTCCTGTTTCATCGGTAACATTGTTTCTCTAGCTGGTATAGGAAAATCATCTTGATCAGAGAGTGATGAAAGAGGCTAGGCATTCGGTGGTCATAGCTTTTCCTCTTGACAGTGGAGGCCATTTTATCAATACTCCAAAAAAGGTAATAAGGTAGGTTCATCATCTTGACTTTGGTAAAATGCATCAGCAACCTTATATGATATGAGTAGAGCCGGGAGTATCTTCCCTCACATGTGAAAAAAATGATAATCTGCCTCATTAATGCTGCATACCTCTCTAACAAATGAGAAAAAGGGAAAATAGCCTTACAATTTTGCTAATAGGTGGGTTTCAAATAAGGCCCATAATAACCCAAATCCAACTTCCTTTGTTTGAACCAAAACTCACCAATGTCTAGTATATCTGTTTCCTTGGAAATGATTTCAGATGAAAGCTCAAATTGGACCCCTGCTAGATTAACTTGGTGGTTTTGTAGGCTACAGACAAATAATACAGTCAAGTCTAGATGACTATTGACTTGCTTGACCTTCTCACAAAAATTGTAGCACCCTACATCCTGGAAGCATTAAAGGATCATAGGATAGGAAGTGATTGGAGTGGTGTCTAGGGGCTCAAATCTCTTAGCTTTTCCTCCATGATGTTTTGGCTTGGTGGGAGTGTGACTCTCGTCACCACTGGTGTGACTGTCTTCCTCTGACATGATGACTGATCCAAAACAACAGAAGAAACCTTGGGTTTTTCTTGAGGGTTTTTTTGGAGTAAAATGAGTGGTGTAGGTCAACTCTTTGAAAAAAAAGAAAGCTAAGGTGAAGACAACTTTCAAAGCTTGTACTTGGTGGTGGAGGTCAGCCTTATAGTCACTCAGTCCTCTCTTTGCACTCAAAACAATTTTTTTTACAAACCCTAGTTCAAAGACATAACAATTGATTCTTGCATAGTCTAGGGTTTGGTCAAATTTTGACTATGGATGACCTCTTTGATTTTAGGCAAATAATTCTTGGGAGGAGGAAAAAGGGTTTTACCTACCTTGTATTTAGCTTGTAGAAGTTTTAGAGGCCGAAAATTTGATTTTTGAAGGTCTTTGGAAAAATCTGCAGAGTGTTGCTAGGAGCGCAGCGCTGGGTCAGTCGGGCTATCAGAGCGTAGCGCCGGGTGGAATGGGCGGTCTCCCGGGTGCCCGTTGTATTTTCTGGGCCTACGCGTAGCGCCAACCCAGGCGTGTAGCGCCGTGCTGTGAGCACGTAGCACAGTGTAACTTTACACTGCCCGACTTGCCTCTGTGCATAGTGCCAGAGGCCAGGGGCGTAGCGCCAGCCTCTACCCATAACGCTGGTCAATTTTCACAGTTTTCCTGAAAAAACACTGTAACTTTCCTCCAATGGTTTGTTTCTCCTTGAAAAGTGGAAAATGGTGCGGGGTAAAATTAGAAGGGGCCCTTTATAGCTTTTTTAAAAATAAATTAAAAGGGCAAACCCACTTTTGTAAAGTTGTTTCCCCAAAATGCCTTTTAAGCCATTTCTGTTAATGATTTATGTCCTATGTTGACTTTAAGGTAAAAACTCTGTTTTTGCCTCTTCGGTGAGATGAGACTCTGTATACTGATACTCTTTATCCATTTCCTTTAGTGCAGATGACCTAATGCTATCCTTGGAAGTAACCTCGGGGAGGTGACTTCTGCCTTTGTGGTGTTTGTGGTGATATTCTTGTTTGTCACCATTGTTTTGTGACTAACAAAAACATCCCTTTTATCCTTGAACACAGGCCATTTGATGATCAATATTTTTACTGATTTACCATAAAATCATGGTGTTTTTTGTTTGACTTAAGTTTACTGTGTCTTATTATCAAAAATGGCTTTATGAACTCATTCAAAGGTACTTCCCTTTTTCTCTATCTCTGCTTCAGATTACTCTCCAAGGTATTTTTTTGCAGAAAGGTTTGGAGGTGATAGGTTATCCTTTGTATGTTTTAGGTACTGAAACAAGAGGCTGCTTGTGGAGGTCCCTTTGACATCCCTTCTACTGTTTATGAAGGAGACTTTTTATTCCATTACCTTGCCTTTTTGCTAACCTGAAGTCCTTTTGACCACTCTTGCAGAGATGCGAGCATAGAGAAATTGTCTCCTTTCAAGATTCATGTCTTTAGGCATGAAAAATTTCCTTGACTGATCTCTTTCGTGTATCTAGGACAAGTGACTTGTCCCCTTCTTTTGAATGTATTCCTATATAGAAGAAGAAGCAGAATCTGTAGGGCACCAAATCCATCCTATGACTCTGTGAAACCCCAGGTGATCTAGTGGAGGCCTTCTTGGACTTGGTTTTTTGGGGCTGGGATCTAGACTTAGGGTTTACAAGTGTAAGACAGGATCCATGCCAAGCTTCGTGTATTTGTGAGCCGAAGATGCAACATACATACTTGACTTTCTAAAAGGCTCTGCAGAGACACTCAGTTTTTGAGAGTTTCTAAAAGAGGCACAACAAAGCTGCTCTGTTTGGCAGGCTTAGGTGGTGGTGGGGAATTGTGCAGGTAAGCAAAAATAGAGGTTTTGAGCCAATGAGACAGTTAGGTTAAAAAATTAATGGCTTGAGCCCTTGATGGGTCTTCTGGGAATAATGGGCCAGTTATGACTAGATAGGATAACAAAATAGTGAAAATTCTACCTTGAAGATAATAAAGGTAGTGAGATTTCTAGAACTCACAATGTTCTATAAACTTTGTTTCTAGAAATATTGGGGTAATCATTTAGTCATCACCACAACAAAATTTATTGATTAATAAAAGTGGCTCCACTTGGGGAGGGCAGCTCCTTTTCAGGAGGTGTCAAGAACTTCAGATTTCTGGCTTATGAAGATTAGTGCCTCATCCGTTGGGCAGATTTTTACCTCTTTGACTTGCTGATGCTTGCTTGAAGCTGTGATCTTAGTAATATGAAAAACATGATTAACATCAACATCATCTCTACCTACCCAGCCTACTTTCCTAACATTTTTCTTCTGTGGGTGCACTTAAACTGGTAAACCCTTGACATTTTTTTTTTTAAAACAAAATCAAACTAACTAAATGTACCCTTATCTCTTTCGAGAGTTCAGATTAAATTGTTGAACTCTCTTTATTTTCTCTACCTAAACTACTCATTTGTCAAGATTGAGCTGTTTGAAAAACCTTATTCACTAATCCTGAAAACAAAAATTGAAAAACATAGACAAATCATGATTAAGCAGTCTGATTTGCTATGATCTATGGCATTATGTACAAGCTGCACATAGAATTTATTAGTAGAAAAGTAAAAAAAAATACTAAAGGCTTAAGATCTGAAAGCATAATAAACATCCTTCTTTCTTTCTTTGGCTCAGGTTTTAATCTTTTTAGAGCCATTTTCCTTCTATCCTAATCTATTTTATCTGATTAGCCAAGATTATATGGTCTTTTGACAAGTTCTTTCTTTCACTAGCCTATCAACAAAATAAATTAAAACATGTTTCAGCCATGATATAGATTGGATAACTAAACAAGACTTCTATTTTTAGAAACAAGTAGTGGCATTTAGACTTGCACACTTTCAACAACATTATTTTTTAGGTATGGGACTGTACCTTTCTTTCAACTTCTTCCCTTTTTTCCCTTTTCTATTTTTTAGGGTTTTTTATCTTTACATCCTTTCATCAAACAGTGGTATGTACAATGAATGAGAAATTTAAACTAGGTTTCTTGAAAAAAGTAACGTTTAAGCATCCTCCCATTTACAGGACCTCCAAACATTTCAGTTCCATCAAGTTCCCACAAAAAGAAAGCATTGTTGCCTCTAGCTGACTAAATGATGTAAGGGCCTTTCCATAGATTTTCAAACTTGCCATGTTTTCCCTTGTCTTCCCTTCTTGAATCCCATTTCAGAACCATGTCTCCAATCTGGAAATCATTTTCTTTGGTTCTCCTATCAAATATTTTCTTGATATTGTCCTGTATAGCTTGTGTCCTTTTGTAAACTTCTTCCCTTGACTGCTGCAAATGAATGGTTTGGTTCAACCTCCTTTGCATGTAATTTTCTTCTGATTGAACTTCTTGAAGAAGATTCATGACTGGGACTCATAAAGAGGTGGGGAAAACTGCATCCATGCCATACACTAGTTGATAGGGAGACATACCAATAGATTTCTTGGTGGTTAGTCTATCAACCCGTAGTGCATGCACTAGTTTTCTATGCCATGCTTTTCGATTTTGTTCTAAGAGCTTCTTACTGATGTTTACCAAGCTCTTGTTAGAGGACTCAGCTAGTCCATTACCTTGTGGGTAATAAGTAGTGGAGTGACCGAGGGTGATGTGATATTTATTGCAAAATTCCACCATTTTCTTAGATGTAAAGGTGGCAGCGTTATCGGTGGTGATCTTATTAGGACAACCAAACCTGGATAGAATGTTGGTTTCAAGGAATTTGATGATGACTGAGTCGGTGGAATTTCTAGAAGGGATGGCTTCTATCCATTTGGTGAAGTAATCAGTGGAAGTGAGGATCCACTTAAGTTGGGCAGATGAGGTGGGATGTATCTCTCCTATGAAGTCCAATCCCCATTGCTGAAAAGGATCTTAAACACTAATGGGATGCAAAGGTAAAGGTAGCAGCTTTCTTTTGCCATCAAAGATTTGGCATTTATGGCAAGTCATGAATAGTTTGTGAGTATCGGGAAAAAGGGTAGGCCAATAGTAGCCAGCTCTAAGGATTTTGTTGGCTGTGGTCTTCCAATAGAGGTGACCCCCACATTCTCCCTCATGTAATTCATGCATGATATTTTCTGCATCATCTTTAAGAAAACATTTAAGTAGCAAAACAACAACACTCTTCCAGTAATATACTCCATATAAGATGCAGAAATTTAAAGATTTTTGTTTCAAGAATCTAGCTTTGGTTTTTGACAAAGAAGGTGGAGCATTGAGATAAATAAGTACATAAATAATATCAGCATACCAAGCATAATTTAAAAACATTTCTTCAATGTATGGTGTAGTAAATTCTTCAGTTTCCTTTGACACGTCAATCATATTCATGTCTAAAGCTTGGAAATTTGATTCAGCCATCAGTTTTTCAAGTCCTTGTCCTTTAATCAATTTAGTGGGTTTGATTTCTAAATCATATTCTAAAATGGTGGCAATCCACTTTCCCCTTTTACCATCAGGGTCTTGATTAAGTATGTCTTTAACAACAGTGTGTGGGACAAAAGCTATGATATGTGAATGCAAAATATAAACTCTAAAATCCTTCAAAGCTTTGATTAAGGAAAAGGCTTGTTTCTCCATAATGTTATACTTTAGAGGGGAATCCCTTAAGGTTTTGATGAATAAAGCTATGGGATGCTATTGCCCCATGATGTTCTTTTGCAATAATACTGCTGCCACAGTATGTTCAGAGGAAAAGGAGAAAATGTAAAAGTACTTGGTGAAGTCAGCGCTGATTAAGACTGGTGTTTGCGTGAGTGCTTGTTTTACCAGCTCAAAAGATTGTTTTGCTTCCATATTCCAATTCACTCCTACTTCCTTTTTCAACATATTTGTGATATTTATTAGGAGCTCAGCAAGGTTAGGGATGAATCTCCTTAGGAAGTTAATCTTTCCAATGAAAGATTGCAGCTCTTTAATGTTTCTAAGATGGTTGATTTGTAAGATGCCTTCTATTCTTTTGCGATCTATCTTGATTCCTTCCTCAGAGATGATGTGACCTAAGAGTTTTCCTTCCTGAAGGCCAAACAAATTTTTCTTAGGATTTAAGGACAAGCCATACTTTTTGCATTTTTCAAAGACTTTTCTCAAGTGAACTAAGTGCTCCTCATCGGTCTTAGAGTAGACAATGATGTCATCAAGATATATGACTATGAAGTAACCTATGTCCTGTCCATTGCCCTTTGGAAAGTAGCCCCTGAATTCATTAAACCGAATGGAATTTTAACATACATTAATGTACCCCAAGGTGTAGTGAAAGCAGTTTTGAGTTGGTCACTTGGAAAGACTAGAACTTGGTTATAACCTGAGAAGCCATCTAGTAATGAGATTCTTTGTGAGCCAACTAATTTTTGGAGTATGTGATCCATTTTAGGCAAGGGGTAATTGTCTTTCAAGGAGGCTTTGTTAAAATTTCTAAAGTCAATACAAAACCTAATCTCCCCGGTCTTCTTCCTAACTGACACAAGGTTGGACACCCATTCTAAGTATCGGACAAAGACTATGATCCCGACATCGTACATATTTTTGATTTCCTTCTCAACTGAGGGTAACAAGAGGGGGTTTATTCTTCTCAACTTTTATTTAAATGGTTTCTGATTTTCCTTGAGAGGAATTTTATGTTGGATGATTTTGGTGTCATAGGATTTCAAGTCTTCATAACCCCAAGCAAACACATCTTTAAATTCTCTAAAAATCTCAATGTATTTCTGTTTTGTGTGAGATGGGAGAGTTTTGGACAACTTGATTATTTTGGGCTCTTTCATCCCTCCAATGTTACACTCTTCTACACTTGTTTCAGTGGATTCCATCTTGGGTTTTTTAGCTACATCATTAAAATCAAACAGCTGTTCTAGTGGTGCAAGGCAACTTGGCAAGGTGTCATCTTTGTACTGCAGAATTTCAAGTTCTCTTTGATCTGATTTATCAAATACTTCTACAACACAAGGGTTTTGAAGGTGGTTTATATCATCATCAAAGGGCAGCTTTGTTTTGGGAGTTTCATTTTCAGCAGAATTATTTCTTTCAAATCTCAAACTTTGTTTTGTGCTTGCAAAGTCATTTCTGGATTGTAGAAAATCATCTATTTGGTCATCATTGTCAAAAACTTGCCAATGGTTCAAGTTGTCAGGTACAGTAGGCCTGTTATTTATTTTGATGAGGCATTGATTATTTTCATAAGGTAAAGAGCAATTGCTGGTAGCAAAGGCAAGTTCATTGGTAAGGCAGTTTTTGGCCCTAGGGATGAAAGTGAGCTCATATTTCTCAAAGGTTTTGAGAAGGTCTAGGGCAACATTTCTATATTCCCTTAGACTAGGGTTCTTGGCTGAATATTCTCCCTTAATTTGATTTATGCTCAGTTTTGAATCTCCTTGAACCAATATTTTCTTAGCTTTGAGGTCTTTGAGTAGGTGTAAACCAATTAGGAGAGCCTCATATTATGCAACGTTGTTGGTGCATTGGAAATATAGCTTATAGGAATGGCCTTCATTTGTGTTATGGAACCAAACCCCTGCTCCTGAACCAGCCTTACCACAAGAGCCACCAAAGCTTATATGCCAAAGGGTGTCAATTTCAGTTTTGGCAATGTTATGGACTTCAGGGCTGCTAGATTTTTGGGGGTCATTTTCTTGATTAGAGAGCTAGTTTGGTTGTTCTGAGGGGCTTAGTTCTCTCTCATTGTCATTTACTTGTTCACTTATGTCATTTTCATTGTACAGGATGAAGGATTCAAGGTCTGAGTGAATGGAATAAACTGGTGTGTTATTCGGCCTATCTATGTTACTCACCATATATTTCATGTGGGATTCCCGGTACAATATTCTTGTTTGATTGAAGACTGGGATGGTGGAATAAGTCATGTCCATTTGAAGGCTACCTTGGATTTTGGCCCCCCATGATCTTGATAAAAGCATGCCATAATTTGGGGGGATGTTAGCCACAACTATATCCATGACTAGACTCTTAGCGGGGATTTGTGCCAGATTGACACACAGACCCTTGATTACGCCTAGACACTTAACCCTACTGGAATCAAAAGAGTACAAGTATTTGTGAGAATTTGTGATTTCTAAGCCCAATTTCTCCATCACAACCTTTGGCATGAGGTTGTGTGAGGCACCAGATTCTAGCATAGCATTATGCAGAATTTTTTCATGTATGTTCATACTTACATAGAAAGGAAGGACAACTCCTTCCTGATATTTTCCCTCTACTTCAGGACCAAGCAATAGATTTGGTTTATCATCAGTTAAGTTTAAAGTATCGGTATCATTCCCTATATTTAACACTTTGAAAATCTGGGATCTATATACCTCTTGGGTTACCAACTCAGTGAGGGGTATGGTTATCTTGATTTTGGCAATCTCCCCCTCAAAATTGAAAGGTGTAGGTGTCTTTATTGCATTTACAAAAGTTTTATCAGCCATGAAATTTTCTACATTTATAATTTGCTGATTCTGATTTGATGGTTTGGACAACAAGATTTTTTCAGGGCCACTAGTTGAAGTACTAGGACAGCTTGAGTCTTTAATAGGTTGAATAGTCTTTGGTTTGTTTAGTTCAATTTTCTTAGCCATAGTATTTGTGTTTTCTGCTGTCTTTTTAGGGATAGGTTCAGAGATTTTTCTAACAACAGTGTTTGGCTGATTTTTTTTAGGAATATCTTGACTCTTTTTGCTCCTAAGGTCATACTGCCTATGGACTTCCATTATGGCATTCTAAAATCCTATATATAGTCTTCGGAATCTTCATATGATTTTTCATCTGTTTTTGAAGAAAACATCCTTTGTTCTTCTTAGATAAGGAATGTGTTATCCTCATCATTCGAACCTATGACATTTACATGGTCTTCTTCCAACTACTCAGGCTCTCTTTCTTCTTCATCTACATAGTTGTCTTGGAAAGGGGGTCTGATTTGTTTGTCACTCTCTCTTTGTCTAACTTGAGGAGGGTCTTTTCTAAAATTTTTATTTCTATTCCTGTTTTGAAGATTGGCTTGATTTTCCCTAGGAGGTGTTCTTTCATTCAAACTGATTTTTTCCATCATCCTCTCCATTGTCCTAACTATGGAGTCAAGTTTGGGTCGGAAGAGGAGAGTGCAGGTGTTGTGTCATCTTTATAAGTCACCATTTTTTCTGATCTCATCCTAACCCTTTTCTCAATCAAATTGGCCTCTACACGCACAACCCCCTTTTGCATGTCTTCTAGAGTTAGGTAATATCTCTCAGTTAGTTGATAGGACATATCAGCATTAAAGCCTTCGAGATATTTCACTAAGGCCAAGCCTTGTGGAGGTTTTATGTGAGGTGGGAGAGCATCGTAAACACTGTTAAACCTAGTGGAGTAGTCATGAACATTTTCTCCCGGATTTCTTTTAAGATTGTTATACTCGGATAGAATTTGAAGGGGGTTCTTCTTGATTTCCCATTTGTTCACAAAGGTTTGGTAGAGAGTAGGGAGATCATGTATGTTGTTGGGAGGTAGGTTTTTAAACCATTTTTTGGGTTCTCCCCCTAGGCTCTGAGCAAAAATTTCATCTGCATGGTTTATTCTTCTATCTCCATGTAGTCAAAAGCATCATTAATTCTATCTACATGTTTTTGAGCAGTGATGGATTCAGTCCATAAGAAGTGAGGTATTTTGGACTGATAGTAATTTGGCAAAGGTAATAGTGGTTGTTGTACAGCCAGTGGAGCATACCAGGCTGCCACGATGGGATGGAAAGGAAACAAAGGCTGATTTACAAGGGGAGGATTTGTGAGAGGTGGAGGAGGATGGAGTAAGGTGGTTTGCACAGTGGTGGTATGGATGGGTGTAGCTGAGGTACTTAGACCGGAGGACTGATTTTGAATAGATTTGAGATGAAAAGGGCTGAAGTGAT
The DNA here is from genome assembly GCA_034641835.2 of Pinus albicaulis. Lineage (NCBI taxonomy): Eukaryota > Viridiplantae > Streptophyta > Pinopsida > Pinales > Pinaceae > Pinus > Pinus albicaulis. Next base: position 445,530,623 of record CM076583.1, read on the forward strand.
GTAGAAGCTGAAAATCAGGTGGAGTGGAAGGAGAATTTTCTCTACTGGAGCTTTGCTGCAAATCTATGGGCTCAAGGTCAGCTTGGTCAACCCTACTTTGTGACTTGGTCCTGAATAGGTTCTTGGTACGGTCTAAGTCAAACTGAGAATCTTATGAAATTGTAAGGTGCTCTGGTGCATAAATTGCTCTATAAATGGTCCTAACAGTGGGTGAGTATCCAGCTTTATAAGTTTGCCACAAAATATTTTCTGGGTTATCAATTGCGGTAGGAGGATTTGGGTTTGGGTGTGATCTGGTATTTATCCTTCATGAAGCCAGGTCTTTTACTCAATAAACAGAGAGGCTGAAGGTTTTGGGGCTGCTTTTAGAAGGATGACCTCTCTTAGTGTTTATTTCACTCACACAAGGTATAAATAGGCCTTAAAAACTGATTTGGACTGTTCTGACACAATCCAACAACCTATGGGACTAGTGAGACGAAAAAAGGCCTACTGGAGGCTAGTGGAGTCACCAGGTGGATTCTTTTTTGAAATTTTAAGGATATGTATACAATGGTCCACCACCAAATTCTTGATATAAATCAATCTAGGGAGTACTTTTGGGTTTTTTAGTTTCTTTATGCAGCCTTAAGGTTAATGAGTATCCCCTAGTTGAGTCATCATCTTGCTAGGATGGTGAAGCAATTAGTTTCTACTCTTGGCTATAGGTTGGTTTTTAAGTCAAACTTAGGGATGTATATGAGTCTATACGAGTTTGTCAGGCTACTATGAACTCTATCGCACTGTGATCGCCATTATGTTGGTGTGAGCAGTGGGACAAATCCATAAGATAGTACTCTTAAGGGTTTCTAAAAGGTTTAGGGAAGTCTAAGTTTGTTTCTTACTCAAAGTCCTATTGTGATCGCCATTATGTTGGTGTGAGGGGCGGGATAAATCCACAAGATAGTACTCTTAAGGGTTTTTTGAAAGGTTTAGGGAAGCCTAAGTTTGTTTATCACTTAGAGTCCCACCGTGATCACCATTATGTTAGTGTGAGCGGTGGGATAAATCCACAAGATAGTACTCTTAAGGGTTTTTTGAAAGGTTTAGGGAAGTCTAAGTTTTTTTATCACTCAGAGTCCCACCATGATCGCCATTATGTTATATCCCCGTAATTTTCTAGATTGATTGAGATACAAATGGATAGGGGTAACATCAAACCAAGATTTGGAATCCAAGGACCTAGCCTTCCTGGATTCGGAGAGGGATCTCTCTAGTAGGTGCAAATATGTGAACTTGTTTGCTGATTAGGGTTGATTTTAGGCTAGATGTTAAGTGCAGGGTATTTTGATTGTTTTTGGTTGGGTATGATGCTCAGATGGATTTAGATAGAAAACATGGAAGATTGTTTAAGTCATTGGGAAATGGAGTCTAACAAGGTCATGATGAGTTCATCAATGGTTCAAGAGAATTTTCAGGGCAATTTTAACTTGGTTGGTAGGTCTTTTAGGTTTTGGTGGATGATGAGATGAACATTAAACTTGAGAATAAAAGCTAGTGAAGGGCAGAACTGAGTCCTTAATAACTTTTTAGACTAAGGGAGTTAGAAAATCATAAGCATGGAAAGAGAATCAAAGGTATAAGTGAGACCTAATCCTTTTGATTTCAAGCTGAACACAGATTATTATCCAAGAAAAAAATTCAAATGAAACTATAGAAAGGCAAGGAACTTATTTAACTTTCATAGATTTCATTATCAAGAGCAGAAAAACATTTAAGATGCACAAGTAGTTATAACCATAGAAGAAGAGAGAAATCTGAACATTTAAAGTTACAACTATGAAGGTTATTTGAAACAAATTTAGTTAAGTAAAGGCAAAGAGCATGGTTAAGACAAACTTCTTTGACAAACTATAGGCAAAGCTGCTTCAAAAGATGATTCCAAGAACAAAGTATTTCAGTGGTAACAATATGCAGGGCTAGCCATAAATCATAATTGATACTAACTGATCTAAATCATTTAAGAAATGAACAAGCCAATAACTTCTTAGAGAGCAAGATATTAATTCCCTAACATATCTTAGCAGAAGAAAACATTAAGGTAGTGAAGGACAAACATAAGTAAGGTGCCATCAGGAAACATTTCTTAATCTAAATTTTTTTGTCCTACTGCAACATAGAAAGATGGAAAAAATAATGGAAAACTAGATAAAATAAAAATAAGAAACACTTCACCATCAACCAAGCTTATGGATCTTGCAAACAGTCTCTCTCCATCAACAAGCAAACCAGGGCATGCATGAGCTCCAAGACATCAATTTTCCATAAAAAACTCCAAGAGACTATGTATTTGCTTCAACATAAGTCATCAAAATCCAACTAATACATAAGAGCATCATGCTCTATTTATGGAGCAAATGAGGAGGTGGAAACCCTAAGAGACTTCCAGAAACCCTAATTTAGCCATAAGTGTCATAAATTTGCTTAATGACCATGCAAGGCCCAAGACACATAAGAGATAAGAAAATAAATGAAAAACATCAAAAAATAACTCCCAAATCAAATCAGGAGTGATTTGTCCGAAAAAAACATTAAAAAACAATTTTTTCATTAATCAGCCTCTTTTGTTGACTTTTTGGCAGAAGACTGTCTCTATGCGTAGCGCCATATCAACAAAAAATGGGGTCTGTTGAGGCTGAGTTTTGGATCCCTTCCCGGCATCAGATTTGGCCCTGTGATGGCTCGTTGGAAAGCTTGAAGAGTATACTTTCCAGAAATAATTGATTTGTGCTGAATGGGTGCCATTTACCTACTCAAAAATCCAATCTCCCATGACTGCTCAGCGCGCAGTGCCAGGCCTAAAAAGGAGGCAGAAAGGTCATTTTTGAGGTGTTTTTTGACCTTTTGAGGGGGAAAAAATGCTCCAATTGACCTAAAATTTTGTGGGTAGACTGATGGTGACATGAAAAACCAAAAAATTTAAACTTTAGCAACTGAGGATGCCCCAAAAAAGAGCGTGGTGCCTAGGGTGCTGTGCTCCTAGGGGCCAAAATTTGGAAAAAAAAAAGTTTCCGGATTTTCTTCAAAATTGTTGTGTAGACCCCTCAAGGGGTTTTAGGCACCTAATGAGAAGAATCAGCCAATATCCTGAGGCTGTCATGCACTTTGGGCCTTTTTAGCTCTTCTAGCTCTATGAGCGCTTGCTTCAATTTGGCATTAGTAAGAATGCTCTTCCTTGCATAGTGTTTTACCATTTTCTTCTGCAAGGAAAGGACCCTCTTCACCTCTATGAAATTTTTGTGCTCTTGTTTATAATAGTAGATGACCCTTTGTGCCCTTTCAAAATCCTTTTCCCATTCTTGAAGCTGGGCAGCCTTTTCTAAGAGGAGCAATTTTGTACTTATCCCTTGGTCCTCATTATCACTGTCTAGATCAACAAAGAGAGGCCCTTGAAAAGCCTTTTTGATCCTTTTGCTCCTCCTGACTGGTGTCTTTTGCTCAACAGTCTTCATTTTTTCTTTGCCTTTGTCCAATTCTTTGGTGTTTTGTGAGGAGATGGTCCTTTGCCTTTTAGAGGCAGCAAACACATCCCTTTTCTTTCTGTGATAAGTGCATGAGAGAGGGGAAATAATGGGAGTCTCAAAGGCAGTGTTGTAATCATTTTGTCCTTCAATTTTCTCTACATTTTCTGTGCCTTCCTCACTCTGATTCTCTTTGTCTTCTATGAACTGATTTTTTTCAAGACAGTCATGACTCTTTCTTGGACTGTCTTGGGAACTTAGATAGCTATCTTCCTCATCTGGCTGTTCTCCTTCTTGTCTATTTTCCTTTTCCTCATCATCATGTTCACTGCTTTCACCCTTGTGGCTGCTTTCACTGATGTTATCTTTGTGGCTGCCATTACTAGTTTCATATTTGTTTTCTCCTTCATTATCTTGCTGCTCTTGGCCATTGTTGCTTTCTTCTTGGCCACCTTCCTCTCCTTCATTTTATTCTTCATCTACATCATCTTATTTTTCAATGCTTTCCTCATGATCATCATTGTTTTCTTCATGATCATGGCTGCTTTTTTCATGGACACCACTACTTTCTTCATGGCTACTTCCCTCCTCTTCATCATTTTCTTCATTTTCATCCTCTTCTTCATTTTCATCATCTTCTTCTTCACTACTCTCTCCTTGTCCGTCATTATCTGTCTCATATTCCTCCTGACTGTTGCCTCCTATTTTTTAGTCACTAGGGCTACTGTCAGCCCCTTCACTTGGTAATTTAGGGGAGGAGGTAATAGGTGAAATTCTTTGTGGAGAAGGCACATGGGGAGATGATGGATGTGTGGAGGTAGATGGTTGTGAAGTGGAAGGCAAGTTCTGCTGGATGAAGGCCCGGGGGTCTGGAAACAAATCATGTGAGATGAAGGTCTCCCAAGATATACCTTGTTTCTCTAGCTGGTATAGGACAATCATCTTGATCAGGGTGTGATGAAAGAGGCTAGGCATTTGGTGGTCATAGCTTTTCCTCTTGACAGTGGAGGCCATTTTATCAATACTCCGGAAAAGGTAATAAGGTAGGCTCATCATCTTGAATTTGGCAAAATGCATCAGCAACTTGATATGATATGAGTAGAGCTGGGAGTATCTTCCCTCACATGTGAGAAAAACGATAATCTGCCTCATTAATGCTGCATACCTCTCTAGAAAATGAGAAAAAGGGAAAATAACCTTACAATTTTGCTGATATGTGGATTTCAAATAAGGCCCATAATAACCCAAATCCAATTTCCTTTTTTGAATCAAAACTCACCAATGTCTGGTATACCTGTTGCCTTGGAAAAGATTTCAGATGAATGCTCAAATTGGACCCCTACTAGATTAACTTGGTGGTTTTGTAGGCTACAGACAAATAATCTAGTCAATTCTGGATGACTGTTGACTTGCTTGACCTTCTCACAAAAATTGTAGCACCCTACATCCTGAAAGCATGAAAGGATCATAGGAGAGGAAGTGATTGGAGTGGTGTCTAGGGGCTCAAATATCTTAGCTTTTCCTCCATGATATTTTGGCTTGGTGGGAGTGTGACTCTCATCACCACTGGTGTGACTGTCTCTCTCTGACATGATGGCTGGTCCAAAACAACAGAAGAAACCTTGGGTTTTTCTTGAGGGTTTTTTTGGAGTAAAAAAAGTGGTGTAGGTAAACTCTTTGCAAAAAAGGAAAGATAAGGTGAAGACAACTTTCAAAGCTTGTACTTGGTGGTGGAGGTTAGCCTTATAGTCACTCAGTCCTCTCTTTGCACTCAAAACAAATTTTTTTACAAACCCTAGTTCAAAGACATAACAATTGATTCTTGCATAGTATAGGGTTTGGTAAAATTTTGACTATGAATGACCTCTTTCATTTTAGGAAAATAATGCTTGGGAGGAGGAAAAAGGGTTTTACCAACCTTGTATTTAGCTTGCATAAGTTTTAGAGGCTGAAAATTTTATTTTTGAAGGTCTTTGGAAAAATCGCGATCTTGCTAGGAAATATGGCAGTTAATCGAAGCTATTGGAAGCGTAGCACTTGGTAAGAATAAGCGGTCTACAGGCTGGTGTAGCCTACAGGCCCTCTTGCATCTGCTTAAATCTTCTGTGCCGTAGTCGCATTAATAACTTTACACTTCGGCTAGCCTCCATATTCTTCAGACTAGAAGTATGCTTACCGATAACTACTTGGCGATAGTCTTGATCAATTTTCACAATTTGCTCGAAAAAACACTGTAACTCTCCTCCAATGGTTTGTTTTCCTTGCAAAGTGGCAAATGGTGCGGGGGAAAATTAGAAGGGGCCCTTTATAGCTTTTTTGAAAATAAATTAAAAGGGAAAACCCACTTTTGTAACGTTCAAATTTCCCCAAAATGCTTCTTAAGCCATTTCTGTTAATGATTTATGTCCCATGTTGATTTTAAGGTAAAAACTCTGTTTTTTCCTCTTCGGTGAGATGAGACTCTGCATACTGATACTCTTTATCTCTTTCATTCAGTGTAGATGACCTAATGCTATCCTTGGAAGTAACCTCAGGGAGGTGACTTCTGCCTTTGTGGTGTTTGTGGTGATATTCTTGTTTGTAACCATTGTTTTGTGACTAACAAAAACATCCCTTTTCTCCTTGAACACAGGCCCTTTGGTGATCAATATTTTTACTAATTTACCATAAAATCATGGTGTTTTTTGTTTGAATTAATTTTACTGTGTCTTCTTATCAAAAATGGCTTTATGAACTCATTCAAAGGTACTTCCATTTTTTTCTATCTCTGCTTCAGATTACTCTCTAAGGTATTTTTTTGCAGAAAGGTTTGGAGGTGATAGGTTATCCTTTGTATGTTTTAGGTACTGAAACAAGAGGCTGCTTGTGGAGGCCCCTTTGACATCCCTTCTGCTGTTTATGAAGGAGAATTTTTATTCAATTACCTTGCCTTTTTGCTAACCTGAAGTCCTTTTGACCTCTCTTGCAGAGACGCGAGCACAGAGCAACTGTCTCCTTGCAAGATTCATGTCTTTAGGCATGAAAAAGTTCCTTGACTGATATCTTTGGTGTATCTAGGACAAGTGACTTGTCCCCTTATTTTGAATTTATTCCCTTTATATAGAAGAAGAAGCAGAATCTGAAGGGCACCAAATCCATCCTATGATTCTGTGAAACCCTAGGTGATCTAGTGGAGGCCTTCTTGGATTTGGTTTTTTAAGCTGGGATCTAGACTTAGGGTTTACAAGTGTAAAACAGGATCCATGCCAAGCTTCATGTATTTGTGAGCCTAAGATGCAAAATACATACTTGAATTTCTAAAAGGTTTTGCAGAGACACTCATTTTTTGAGAGTTTCTAAAAGAGGCACAACAAAGCTGCTCTGTTTGGCAGGCTTAGGTGGTGGTGGGGAAATATGCAGGTAAGCAAAAATAGAGGTTTTGAGCCAAGGAGATAGTAAGGTTAAAAAATGAATGGCTTGAGACCCTGATGGGTCTTCCAGGAATATTGGGGCAGTTATGACTAGATAGGATAACAAAATAGTGAAAATTTTACCTTGAAGATAATGAAGGCAGTGAGATTTCTAGCACTCACAATGTTCTATAAACATTGTTTCTAGAAATCTTGGGGTAATCATTTAGTCATCACCACAACAAAATTTCTTGATGACTAATAGAGGAAAATATAACTTCCACTTCCGTCGCATCACCATGATTGTACAATCCATCACCTCGCACAACCTCCACATCCACCACCATTTAAAACATCATGCCATCTGAAAATCTGCCCAATATAGAAACATAAATGGATTTTGACTTTGTTATCCAATAAATTACTTCAAATACGACTGGGGCACTCACAACCCACATTACATGCACGAAGACTATCCAAATGTCTATGTCGTATTATTTATTTGAATCAGGTATGCTCACGGTCACTGGGAAACTTAATACCCCTATGCTTCCAACCGCATTCCATGCATTATCCCTACCCTTTGATCCCATCTCATCATCACCACCGCACCCCACCCTGATTCGCATTGATGCCAAAATAGTCGAACCCTCGCAACGAGAGACATTTTCCCAAGAGAAATCTGAGAAATTGGTTTCCATTGGACAACCGTTGTAGAGTTGGTTCCTAGGACCTTCCAAGATGAACCACGCTGATCTACAAGGCTATTCCTCAACCCAATTAATTACTTTCATTCAACTAGATGAACTCCAAGCTAAGGCATTGAACAACGTTATGGATACTGATCACGAGTAGTAGCAGTAGAAGATTCTTACCCTTGTGGTGGAACGAGAGCATCCCCTCTTGGAGAATCAAAATATCAAAGGTAAGCTTGACCAAATTACTGAAATATTATAGTATCTATGGCCCTTCGTCACAGATATCATCACACATGCCCCGAAATATTTATCGACCTGTACACTTCTTGAATATTGCAACCACATCAAAGAATCTTGCGCTAACCTTGTATAGACCAAATGAGAGGTTAAGATAAGTATTTCTGCCACTCAGACAACACTAATGGATCCTTCCACCCGGTATGACGACGAAATTGAGAAGAAAATAACAAAAGTGGTAGGTTTGGAGGCCTTTATCATCCAAGATATAGAGGAAGCTCAAGGAATTTTGGAGCAAGTGCACGACTGGTTAAGATTCATGGGCAGGAAAAATTAAATTAAATACCCTTTGCGCCAACGCACTAATAATATGTTTAACCAAGCTATGGGTACTAAGGATAAGACACAACAAAAGGAGATTTTGGAACATGTGAATACACTCGAATCCTAGATCCAACAAATCGAAGATGAGTCAAGAAAGGCCAAGAAAATCCTTCATGACCTTAAGCGACCAACATAGGCTCACTTGGAGACACATCAATAGATCAACGAAGAAACAAAAACATAGTGGAATAATCTCCTAAGGATGCGCCCTGCTAATTTGACTGCTGAACTCATGAAAAAGTTCCTCGACCATGCAAACACTCTCACCGGATCATGGAAGATGATCCTTGATGCATACACATAGTTCATAAATGTAGCTATTGAGTCCATCCTAGATTTGGGTACTTCATTGGAAGGAACCAGTAAAGAAGGAATAAAACAGGAAGAAGCCCTAGCAACACTGGCTGAACTACCAACACCGGTAAATGATTGACTCGGGGACGAGTCAATGGATTGTGGTCAGGGCCTGTGGGTCCTTATTTTTGGGTTGCGGTACATTTTGGAGGTTGACCACATTTTGACCAGAAGCAATTGTTGGAAAGTTTTAGAGGAGACATCTAGAGATGAATAAGGGACTCGCCAAAGACCAACAGTTGTGGAAGCACGACCAGAGAATCCAGGACTTAAGTAGTGACAACCGAGCTAAGAGGAACTTTGTTAGCTGAGCAAGAGAGGCAACCGAAGGAGGAAAAAGGTGGAGCATCTGAGGGAGAAGTGGCAGTCCAAGTGAGTGTAGAGTTTAAGAAGTCCGGGGGGAACGCCGAGAGGGAGGAGTCAAAGGAAGATACACAAATGTTGTTTTGGAGTCGTTTGAGCCTGCTATGTTCTTTATTATATTATTTCCATATTTCAAAACAAGCTATCCACAAATTCCACAACACCAATTTCTCTTCAATCTCCAAAAAACTATGTATTGCTCCCAAGAGTCATCAAATGCCAACCTTGTACAATAAGGCCCTCATGCTCTATTTATCTAGAAAATGAGGGCAAAAACCCTAACTGGGGTTTGAAAATGTCAAAAACACCCATAAATGTCATTTATGTCTAAGAGACCATGCAAGGCCCAAGACACAAAATATATCATGAAATAAATGAAAAAATAACTATTAGCACCTAACTTTGGAGTGATTTTCCCCTAAAAACACTAACATATCATTTTTCCATAAATGAGTGTCTTTTGTTGACTTTTTCACATTAAAGGCGTAGCAGTGAGGTCTGGAGGCGTAGCACATGCACAGGAAAACTGGGTCCACTTGCAGCCAGGTTTTGATGCCCTTCCTGATGTCAGAATTCGCCCCGTGATGGCTCGTTGGAAATATTGTCGAGTCTACTTTCAAAAAATTCCCTTGGTTTTCTGATTGGGCTCCATTTACCTGTCCAAAAATCGAATCTCCCAAGGATGCTCTAGGCGTAGCGCCAATCCTGAAAATGAGGCAGAAAGGTGAAAAATGAGGTGTTTTTTAGCCTTTTGAGGGACCAAAAATGCTCCAAATGATCTGAAATTTGGTGAGCATGCTATAATTGAGCTGAGGATTCAGAAAATGCAAAGTTTTCCTCCTGAGGATTCTAGAGGTGAAAGCGTAGCGCTAGGGGTGTTGCGCCTTCAAGCCTTAAAATTAGCAAAAAACCAAAAATTCTCAAAAAGTTCCCAAAATTGGTGGATATATTCCTTATGGGGTTTGGGAGGCCTGTAGAGAAGCTTTAGAAAATATTCAAAGGTTTTCTTGGTCTTTTTCCTCCTTGAGTGATTTTATTTTGGCAAGGGCTCCTTTGAGCTTAGCCTTTGCAATTTGATTTTGCAATGCATAGTGCTTGGTCATCTTATTTTGGAGGTCAAGGTACCTCTTTTCCTTCTTCAGATGCTTGTTTTCACTATTATAATAGTCAATGTTATACATTGACATGCCAAGACATCTTTCTAGATCCCTAATTTATACATCTTTTCTTTGTGGCAGTATGCTAGTGGCCCTCTCCTTATCTTCATTTTTACTGTCAAGGTCAATGATGTCAAATTCTTGTTCAAGCTCATGCTTACCTTTCTTACCTTTTTTCACCTTTTTTTTGGCTTTATCTAGATTCTTGGTAGAGGTGGAAGGCATGGCCCCTTGCCTTTTAGAGGCAGTAAACACATGCCTTTCTCCTCTTTGATGTCAATGGAAGACGTTTGATTGTGATCATTTTGGTGTCTTCATCATGGCTGCCATCATTTTTCTCCATGTCTTCCTCTTCATTACCTTGACTGATGCTTACCTCCTTATCTTCAACATCAACCTCATTGTTTTCCTCTTCATTGATTTCTGCATTATCCTTTGTATCACTACGAGTCTTACTGTCCTTGGCCTTGCTCTCTGAACTATCATCACTGTCGCTGTGAGACTCATTGTTTTTATTGCCTCCATTTCCATTATGACTGCTGTCATGACTGTTTTGATCAGTGCCAACATCATGTTTATCATCATCATCATCATGATTGCTGCTCTCCTCTGTATTTGCACTGATTTCTGCATTTTCATTTTTCTCCTCATTGTAGCTTCTTGCATCATCATTGCTGTGATCTTCATTTCCACTATCAACATCTTCATTTTCCTCAATGTTTTCTGTTTCATTGCTTACCTCTGCCTCTTCATCACTAAGAGCTTCACTATTTTCACTGTTTTCATGACTTTCATGAATGTCTTCTTCCTTATTGATGCTTGCTTCATTATTCCCAATATCAGTTTCACTGCCCTTAGATTCAGTGGCTTTCTCTTCATTAACATTTTCTGCCTTATCTTCATTTTGGTTTGATTCGTTGTCACCCTCATCTTCTTTGTCATTTGCTTGTTCATTGTTACTTTCTTCTTTTGTGTCCATACTTTCTTCTGCCTCTTCATATTCAATATCATCATTTCCCTTATCATCATTTTTTTCTTCCATGCTAACATCACTGCGCCCTACTTCTTCATTTTCTTCCTCTTTATTGTCGTCTTCTTCATCATTGCTTAATTCATCTTCGCTCTCTCCTTCACTAGTATTTGATTGCTCATCATGATCACTTTCTTCTTTGTCCGATGCATTGGGAGAGGGTGAGGAAGGGAGGTTTTCTTGAGGAGAGGATACATGTGTAGATGATGAGGCATGATCAGTAAGAGGTGATGGAGGAGTAGAGGAAGGAGGATGAGATGATGAGGGTAGATTTGGATGATGATGGGGATGTGGGTTTGTGAACACTTCATGAGCCATGAACACCTCCCATGGTATTCATTTTTTCTCCAAATGATGTAGCAAAACCATCTTGATCAAGGAGTGGTGGAATAAACTTTGCATTTTTTGGGAATAGTTCCTCCTTTGGACAACAAAAGACATCTTGTCGATACTCCTATAGAGGTAGTAAGGTAAATGAAGCATCTTGACCCTAGTGAAGTGCATGAGAAATCTGACATGATAGGAGTAGGGTCTAGAGAACCTTCCTTCATAGGTAAAATATTTCATGATGACCCTCATCAAGGGTGCATACCTCTCTAGCAAGTGTGAAAAAGGGAAAATAGATTTGCAGCCTTCTTTGTACCTAGGTTTGAGAAATGGCTCATAGCATATTATGTCTAAATTTTCTCTTTTGAACCACTTTTCACCAACATTGGGTATGCCTGTAGCATGGGCAATGGCATCTGATGATAGCTCAAAGTATAACCCTGCAAGATTCACTCGTTTATTGTGTAGTTTGAGGATAAACAACCTAGTGAGCTCAGGGTGACTCTGCACTTGTTGGACCTTTTCACAAAACTGGAAACACCCTACATTTTGAAAACATGTGATGATCATAGGAGAGGATTTAAGCTTCGAAGTGTCTTGGCGTTCAAACATATTAACCTTCCCACCTTTGTGCTTCTGCCTCATATTAACTTGTCCTCCTTCACTGCTAACACTCCCTCCTTCTCCTAACATTTTGATTTCATCTTCCTTTAAACAAATCCTAACTCTGTTTGTGAAACTTGATATGAGGATTGATTTGGAAGGAGGGTGAAAGGCTGCTTCTGCAAGTGAGTGAAAGGAAGGTGCAGGTGTATGACTGAGCCCTTTGAGCTCTGATGAATGGTATCTTCAATTCACTGTAATTACCCTACTGCACACCCTTCTTGATTGATAAATTCTTGCTTGGAGGTTAAAACAGGGTTTTTGTCATGAAGGCTTAGGGTTTTTAGTCATTAGGGTTTGGTCAATTCCATTAATCATCAAATCATAAAATTCGCTATAAGATAAGGAAAAACATCCACCTACCAACTTTCAATGTCTTTGCAGGTCCTTGGATGCAACTTGGAAGAGTATTTTATCGTTTTTTGGCAAGTTGTAGGTGGAGGAAGGGCTCCTGGCGAAGGCGCATCGTCTGCACACACAGTCCGGTCCCTTCTACCCTACGCGTAGCACCTGCACACGTTCCTGGGTGTTGGGCTCCTTGGGTGCAACGCCTGAACGCATTTTCTACTTGTTGGGCCTCTTGGGTACAACACCTGAACGTGTTCAAGCCTGTCGGGCTCTCCCAACGCGTAGTGCCGGGCACGTTTTCTGCCTATCGGGTTCTCCTTGGGCGAACAAGTAGCGCCTGCACAAATGCTCAGTGTGGTTCCTTGAATGCGCAGTGCAGTGTAAATTTACACTAGAAAAACTCCATAACGCATAGCGCCAGGCACTGAACGTGTAGCGCCTGCACGAACATGTAGCACCGGGAAAACTCACTCAAATTTTCACTGAAAACTCAGATTTTTCTCCTTGAAGGTTTTTGATTCTTTTGCAAGTGAATAATGAGTCAAGTGACAAACATAATGACCCTTTATAGTATTAGGAAAATAAATTTAACCTTTGTAGATCAAATTTCTAATGTTTTTAGTCCCTTTTTCACTTTTACTGATATTCTTTTTGACCTTTTGTAGTAGGTGGCTTAAAAAACATTCAAATGGCCTTTTTCCCTTCTAACCATTTTTCTTTGTTTCCTCTTCAGGTTGCTGACATGGTGAAATTTGACTCCCTTCGACCTATTTATGCCTTTAACACTCCATTCTGCAGATGTTTGTTTGAGTCACGTAATTTACTGTGTTTTGGCTTGTTCATGTCTTTCAGTCACTTTTATTCCATAAGTGTCATGAAAACCTTGAAGTGACCCTCTTCCATCTAATCTTTGGAACATGTAAAATTTATTTTGACAACCTTAGGCACTTGCACAGTGGCAGTACCTTTAAAAATTCTCTGTTCTTACCCTGGAGATCAAATTACCTTGTGCTTGATGGGTGACTGAAAAAAATTGTTTCATCCTTCTCATTGATCCTTAGGCATGATAAATCCACCTTTGACAAGCACCATAGTCTTCACAATCATGTATGCTATCTCCTCTTTTGCCACTTCTGATTTGCAGGTGCCATGACATACTGATTTAGCCCTTTCTGATATTCTTGAAGTTTGACATATCTAGTCACACAGTAGCAACCTTATAATCAGTTTGGTCTTCCATCTTGGAGCTCAACCCTATGTTTTTATCCCTTTGATCATTGAGTGTAAATGACTAAAAATGGGAGCTTGACCTTCCTCTCACTGATAATCTTTGCATTCTCTTTCTTTTGAGGCAGTGAGACACTTTACCTTGGAAAACTCTGGAAGTTACCTACAACAGTTTCTTCAAACCTTCCTTCTGCTATCTTCATGGAGGTCTAATAGCTTCATTTCACCTTTTTTTGACCATCTTTGGCATGAAAAACTCCTTGGGATGAGTTTGGAATGTGTGCAAATAGTGATATCTCCAGGAAACCTTTGTTGTCATTATGGAGTCCAAAATTACCCCTTTACCTTCTTTGATCACATTACCAAAACTCTAGGTCTCTGGGATGCTTGAGGAAAATTATTAGTGTTGTCTTCTAAGTTCTCTATAGCCCTTTCAAGTTCATTCATTTATGTCCAGTTCACCTCACCTTTTTCCCTTTTTCATTTATAATTTCTAAGAAATATCTTCCATGGTTGGTTCATTTGGTGTGCCTCCTCCGCTGCATTGGATCCTTGCTTGGCCCATTGCTGGCCCAATCAGGCTTAGAAACCCTGATTTCTCCTTGGACATAAACTGTTCCCTGTCCTTTTGCTGTAAATTTCTTTATATAGAAGCAGGCCTCTTACCTTACCAATTTTCTACTGATAGTCACCTTGACACTCCTGTAGAAATGTCAAAATGAACAACTGCCCTTTGCAGAACTTGAACTTGATAAGGTGGTCTTCCTTGGAGATTTTTCTGATCTATCTTGGACAAACATGTGCTGAGCTTCTTTCACATTTGATTCAGCTTCTAGCATAGGAAAAAAGAGAGCTCAAAACACTAAGGATAACCCTACAACCTATGAAACCCTAATGACCTCGTGGGAGGCTCTTTTGACTTGGTCTTTGACTGAAAGCTTGGCTTGGGGTCTTCAAGTGTAAAAAAACAGAGTTTTTGACAAATTGATGTATTGAAGATCCAAAATCCAATGTATTTGATTTATTTAAAGAGCCTATAGAGATAGTTTTGAGACCATCAATGCTTGAGACGCCTAGTGAACATGAGAAGGAGCAGGTTGTTTGATAATCCTAGATGGAAAGTGGAGGGGTTAGGCAAAGGCAAACATAGTGCTGAGGTTATGGGTGGGAAAATAGGATAAGATGAGTGGCATGAGCCCATGAGGGGTCTTTTAGGAGTGGTAGTTTAATCAGGGAATGACAGAGTAGTAAAATAGTGAAAAATTTGTTTTAAGAGTAATGAAGGCCGTGAGATTTCTAAAACTCACAATATTCATGAATTTTGTTTTTAGAAATCTAGGACAAGTATTTATTCATCTACAAATAGAAAAAATTACCGATGACTAACAATACCCTAGGAATATGAACCCTTATATTAACAAACCCAAGGGATTAATAATAAAACCCCAAGGGATTATAAACCCAAGGGAATAATATTAAACCAAAGGGATTAATATTATAAACCCAAGGTATATAAAACCTAAAATAAATATTATAAACCATACAATAAACATGGTTGACCATGGTTGATTTTCACATTGACACTATCCTTTTCACAATGAGACGTTGGATCATGGTAGACCATGGATGACCATGGTTGTCACAATGTGATTTTGGATCATGCGACAATATTTATCACAATGTGACTATGGTTATTGACCATGGTCAACCATGGTTGACCTTGGATGACCATGCTTAATTTTCTCTACAATATTTTCCTCAAAGTGACATTGGACCATGGTTGATGAGGGTTGATGATGTTTGACCATGGTTGATTTTCATAATGAGACAATATTTGTCACAATGTGATGTTGGACCATGGTTGACCATGGTTGAACATGGTTGAACATGATTGGCCATGGTTGCTTTTCATGGTTGACCATGACAATATTTGTCACAATGTGACGTTGGACCATGGTTGACCATGACTGACTATGAATGACCATGGTTTCCATGATTTATTTTCATATTGAGACAATATTTGTCACAATGTGACATTGGACCATGGTTGACCATGATTGATCATGGCTGACAATGGTTGTCGATCGTTGAACATGGTTGATTTTCATATTGAGACAATATTTGTCACAATGTGACATTGGAACATGGTTGACCATGATTATAAACCCAAGGGATTTATATTAAACCCTAGGATTAATATTATAAACCCTATGAATAATATTATACCCTAGGAATATGAACCCTTAGATTAATAAAGCCAAGTGATTGATATTATAAACCCAAGGGAATAATAAACTTAAGGGATTAATATTATAAACCCAAGGTATATAAAATATAATATAAATATTATAAAATATAAAATAAACATGTTTGACCATGGTTGATTTTCATATTGAGACAATCTTTTTCAAAATGCAACGTTGGACCATCATCGACCATGGTTGACCATGGATGACCATGGTTATCACAATGTGACATTGGAGCAATGAATGATAAATCCCAGGAAATAATATTAAACACAAAAGATTAATATTATAAACCCAAGGAGCTATTATTATAAACCCAATTGATTGATATTAAAAAACCAAGGGATTAATATTGAGAGCCAAAGAGATTAATATTATAAACCCTTGGGATTAATACTATAAACATAAGCTACTATTAATATGACAAACCCAAGGAATTTATATTATAAACCCAAGATATTTATATTAAACCCTAGGATTAATATTATAAACCCTATAAATAATATTATACCCTAGGAATATGAACCCTCAGATTAATAAACCCAAGGTATTGATATTATAATCCCAAGTCACTAGTAAACCCAAGGGATTAATAATAAAAATCCAAGGGTATAATATTAAACCTAAGGGATTAATATTGTAAACCCAGGGTATATAAAACCAAAGATAAATATTATAAACAATAAAAAAAACATGGTTGACCATCATTGATTCTCATATTGAGACAATGTGTGTCACAATGCAACATTGGACCATGGTTGACCATGCTTCACCATGGTCAACCATGGTTGATTTTTAGATTGAGACAATAATTATCACAATGTGACGTTGGACCATTGTTGACCATGGTTATCCATGACTGACCATAATTTACCATGGTCAACCATGTTTGACTATTATTGACCATGATTGACCATGATTGAACATCATTGATTTTCATATTGATAAATCCTATGATAAACCCTTAGATAAATATTATAAATGAAGGTATATAAACCCTATGACAAATATTGTAATTGTTATAATAAGCATGGTTGACCATGATTGATTTTCATATTGAGACAATCATTATCACAATGTGACATCTCACCATGGTTGACCATGATTATAAACCCAAGGGATTTATATTAAACCCTAGGATTAATATTATAAACCCTATGAATAATATTATACCCTAGGAATATGAACTCTTAGATTAGTAAACTCATGGGATTGATATTATAAACCCAAGGGAATAATAAACCCAAACGATTAATACTAAAACCGCAAGGTATTATAAACAAAACACAGAAATGTTAAACCCAAGGGATTAATAAACTCCAAATAATTTATATTATAAACCCAAAGGATTTTATTAAACCCTACAATTGATGTTACAAACCCTATAAATAATATTATATGCTAGGAATTTGAGCCCTTAGATTAATATATCCAAGGCATTGATATTATAAACCCAAGGCACTAATAAACCCAAGGGATTAATACTAAAAACCCAAGGGAATAATACTAAACCTAAGGGATTCATATTGTAAACACAAGTCACATAAACGCTACGGTAAAAATTATAAAATCTAAAACAACATGGTTGACCATGGTTGATTTCCATATTGAGACAATATTTGTAACAATGCGATGTTGGACAATGGTTGAACATTATTGAATATAATTTATTTTCATATTGAGAGAATATTTGTCACAATGCGACGCTGGACCATGGTTGACCAAGGTTGATTTTCCTATTGAGACAATATTTGTCACAATGTGACGTTAGACCATGGTTGAACACAATTATAAACCCAAGGATTAATATTATAAACCCAATGAATAATATTACACCCTAGGAATATGGTTGACCATGGATGACAGTGGTTGTCACAATGTGACGTTGCACTAAGAGACAATATTTGTCACAATGTGACAATGATTATTGACCATGGCTGATTTTCATATTGAGATAATCTTTGTCACAATGCGATGTTGGACAAGGGTTGACCATAGTTGAATTTCATATTGAGACAATATTGGCCACAATGTGACGTTGGACCATTCTTGACCATGATTGACCATAATTGACCATGGTCGCTCATGTTTGACCAATGTTGACCATGATTGACCATGGTTGACCATGGTTGATTTTCATATAAAGAAAATCCTATGATAAACCCTAAGATAAATATTATAAACCAAGGCATATAAAACCTATGATAAATATTATAAATGGTAAAATAAACATGGTTAACCATGGTTGACCGTGGTTAATTTTCATAATGAGACAATATTTGTCACAATGCGGTGTTGGACCATGGTTAACCATGATTGATTTTCATATTGAGACAAAATTTGTCACAATGTGACATTGGAACATGGTTGACCATGATTATAAACCTAAGGGATTTATATTAAACCATAGGATTAATATTATAAACCCTATGAATAATATTATATCTTAGGAATATGAACCCTTATATTAATAAACCCAAGGGATTTATATTATTGACCCAAGGGAATAATAAACCCAAGGGATTAACATTATAAACCCAAGGTATATAAGCCCTAATATAAATATTATAAATCCTAAAATAAACATGGTTGACCATGGTTAACCATGGTTGATTTTCATACTGAGATAATATTTATCACAATGCGATGTTGGATCGCGGTTCACCATGATTTATTTTCATATCGAGAAAATATTTCTCACAATGCGACATTGGACCATGGTTGGCCATGGTTGATTCTAATTTTGAGACAATATTTTTCACAATGCGACGTTGGACTATGGTTGACCATGATTGATTTTATAAACCATGGTTGACCCTGGTTGACCATAATTAACCATGCTTGATATTATAAACCTATCAAAATAATAAACCCAAGGGATTAATACTAAAAACCCAAGGGATTATAAACCCAAGTGAATAATACTAAACCCAAGGGAACAATATTAAAACCAAGGGAATAATATAAACCCACGGTATGTAAACCCTAAGATACATATTATAAACCCTAAAATAAACATGGTTGGCCATGATTTACCATGGTTGATTTTCATATTGGAACCATATTTGTTACAATGCGACATTAAACCATGGTTGACCATGGTTTATTTTCATATCAAGACAATATTTGTCACAATGAGATGTTGGACCATGGTTGACCATAGTTGATTTTCATATTGAGAAAACCTTTGTCACAATGCGATGTTGGACCATGGTTGACCATGGATGTCACAATGTGATGTTGGACCATGAGACAATATTTTTCACAATGTGATCATGGCTATAGGCTATGGTTGACCATGATTTATTTTCATATTAAAACAATATTTCTCACAATGTGACGTTGGACCATGGTTCACCATGGTTGATTTTCTTATTGAGACAACCATTATGACAATGTGGCATTGGATCATGGTTTACCATAATTGATGATGGTCGACCATGTTTGACCAATGTTGACCATGATTGACCATGGTTAACGATGGTTAACAATGGTTGAGCATGGTTTATTTTCATATTGAGACAATCATTGTCACAATGTAACGTTGGACCATGATTGTCCATGATTATAAACCTAAGGGATTTATATTAAACTCTAGGATTAATATTATAAAACCTATGAATAATATTATACCCTAGGAATATAAACCCTTAGATTGATAAACCCAAGGGATTGATATTATAAACCAAGGGAATAATAAGCCTAAGGGGTTAATAATAAAACCCCAAGGGAATAATAAGCCTAAGGGGTTAATAATAAAACCCCAAGGGATTATAAACCCAAGGGAATAATATTAATCCCAAGGAATTATTTTATACACCCAAGGTATATAAACCCTAACATTAATATTATAAACATTAGGATTAATATTATAGACCCAAGGGTTTAATATTAAAAGCCAAAGGAATTATAAACCCAAGGCAATAATATTGAACCCTAGCATTAATATTAAATCATAAGAATATAAACCCAATTCATTATTATTATAAACCTAAGGTAGTATAAATTAAAGGGATTAATATTAAACCCTAGGAATATAAACCTTATGATTAATATTAGAAACCCTAGGATCAATATTATAAACCCAAGGGATTAATAAACCCGCTAGATTAATATTAAAAACCGAGGGATTATAAACCCGAGGGAATAACATTAAACCCTAGGATTAATATTAAACCCTAACGTGACTTGAATATATGTAATAAGGCTCTTATAGGGTTTTATAGACTAAATTAATTTTATGGATCAATGTTGTGGAACCTTGGGTTTAATATTTTTAGTTAACAAGATTCAAAGCATCGCTAACAATATCCTGACTATGAATGGTTATGGTTAACGATTGTATGACTATGGTTGACCATGGTTTTTCTATGGTTGAATATGGTTGATCATGATTGACTATGGTTGAACATGGTTTTCATATGAATGACCATAATTTGACGAAGGTTTGACTATTTTTAACCATAGTTAAACATGATTGGATATAGCTGACCATGGTTTGAATATGGTTTGATTGTGCTTGACCATATTTCGACTATGGTGTCTCTATAGTTGACCATGATTTCATTATGGTTACCATTGAAATTGTGGTTTTTGATGCTTAACCATGGTTTTACTATGGCTAACCATGACCATCCACTATAGGCGTCCATGCTCAACAATGACCATCCACAATAATTCAATATAGTTCACTATGGTTGATAATGGGTCACATAGTGATAGGCCATGGTGTCCATGGTAATTTTTGTTATGAAACCAACTCACAAAATAGAAGAAAATACATATGAACTACTTAGAAATCAACCTCTTTGAGGGGACAAGCTCCTTTACATTACATAAATGAACAATTCTTGGATGATACAAATGACAAAACCTACCTTCTATATATAGGGGTCTAAGGGGTCACAATATAACAATATGGGAACCACATGGGCTCAATACTAATGATAATGGGGCTACACCTATGGGGCATAATAATAACAATATGGGGACTACATGGGAAAAACAATATTCCAATATCATTTTTCCTTCGTCGTCAAGTTCTGCAATAATTTTTGAGCTATGAGCTTGTCACCTCTAACCTTATTTAAGCATGAAACATGGAAAATTGGGTGCAACACATATTTCATTAAATTTGGAAAAACATTATTACAGGGACATCATGGTTATTTGGTTATTAAAAGAATTGAGTTTTTTGGTTATTTTTAAATTCTAGATTGACGATTTAATTCCAAATTTAATGAAATATGTGTTGTGCACTCAAGAAGATGCCAGAAGCTCCAATTTTTATGCCGTATAACCAATATTTTGCAACACCTTGTAAGGACCATAATACTTTGGTGATAATTTATTATCCTTATTATCTTGCTTGAGGAACATTTGTTTGTATGGTTGTAGCCATAAAAATACCAAGTCTCCTACATCAAAACTTTTCAATGCGATGTTGATTTTCCTGTTGTTTCATTCGATTCTGCTCCAAAGTGAGGTTATCATTTAAAAGTTGGATAACTTGTTGTTGATGCTCGATGTGATATTGCATTGCTTGAATTTGTAGTGAGAATAATTATGCAATTAGGCCTCATTGTTATTTCTTCAGAATATTTGTCATGACATTAGAACTGTTTATATTTCCCGGTTTCTCTGCAATACCCTGTAATTCAAAGTCCTTTCCTTCCCAATAAAATTTCAAGAAGATTTCTTGAAAATTAAAATATACAGTCCGCAAGGATTGTAACCATTGGACTTCTAGTACAACATCAAAACCATCCATTGGAATAGAAATCATTGGATTATTCAATACACATTCCCCAATGGTTAGCTTTATTTTGTGGCACTTTCCAGAGCAATTTATAATTCCTCCATTTGCAACCATCACTTGACACTATGGTGCTGGATATAGGAAGCAATTCAATTCCTTCGCTATCTTATAATGAATAAAATTATGGGTACTACCTGAATCAATCATCACTATTACCTTTTTCTTCTTGATATGTCCTTCTATCTTGAGAGTTTGAGGAGTGGAAATTCCTACCAATGCATTACAAGTTATCATCAGATTCATTTATTCTTTCTATAGGGTTGGTTCCTGGTGTATATCCTTTTCTTTTGAATTTTCTTGTTTCTTTTCTTCCTCCTATTCACAATCTATGTAAATTAATTTCTTCTTAGAACACTTATGACCTTTAGTGTATTTTCTATCATAAATGTAACATAGCCCTTTTTCTTTTTTTTTCCTTCAATTGTTGTGGTGTAAACCTTGTAGGTTGTGGAAGGCTAGGAGCAACAACATTTCCATCTTTATAGTTGTGATTGGTAGAATTCCTTGTTGCCATAATTTTTCTTTCAAATTTTCTTGCAACCTTGAATGCCTTCTCTAATGAATCAGGTTCCCACAGGCGAACCTAATTTTGGATGTTATCCTTTAAAGTCCCTATAAAGACATCAATCCTATGTTCCATTGGAATATTATTTACCCTTATTTTCAATTTTTGGAAGTCCTCAATGTGCTCCATCATTGAACCCTATTGTTTGAGATTTATTAATTGGCTAAAGAAGGCGTTTCTCTTTGTATCCTCATAATGTGCTATCATTTAATCTGTAAAAATTGACCAAGTGATAAGTGGATTATGAGAAAAAATTCATCGATACCATACAAAATTATTTTGTTTTAAATATAAAGTCGCAATGGGTACCTTTTGTGTGTGTTGCACATTATGGAGCTCTAAGTATTGCTCCATTTGTAGTATCAATGTTATCAGATCTTTTCCATCAAACTTCCTCATATCAATCTTTGGAATATGGTGGGTCTTAAAATCCAACACTAGAGTCTATGGAATCATGATTAACATTTATTTTGTTCTCACAATGAGTTTCATATAATACCTTTTCTCCATTAGGAATCATTCTTGTAGCAACTTTGTCAAACCTTCCTTCAAACCTTCCATGTATGCTTTTAGACTATTCTTCATGTCTTCCATGTTGTCTTTCAGTCTTTTTAATATACCATCAATCTTAGATTCCATGCCATCCATGCCATTCTTAAAACCATCCATATTATCTTCCATGCATTTCTTCAAACCATCCATCTTAGCTTCCATTTCATTTTTGGTTACTTTTTGCGAGAGCGAAATTTGTTGCACTTGGTATTGTAATTTTGATATATCATGTTACACTTCTTCCTCTTCATGCATCATAGTAGATATTTCTAAGGGATTAATGGGTGTAGAATTAGATTTGGGAGGAATTATACAACCCAATACTAATATCAATGCTTCAATATGCCCTTGGAATCACTTCAAACTGATTTTTTAAACAAAAGTTATGCAATTAGAAAAAAACACACATTTTTCTTGCTTTTGTGGAGATCGATATTTAACATGATGTATCTATGTGATTTCACATCCCCAATATTTTAAATTCATTCCTGTAGTAGCCCTCTAAGTCTTCTTTCCAATGCCATAGGTCAGACCTAATTTGGATTCTTCAAGGCAAAGTTATGCCCAATCTCCCACAATGACCAAATTATGGACTATTTCAGTAGATAGAACTTGTATGACATGCCACATGTCACTGTTTCAAATTTTGGATCTGAAATTGATATACAAGAAACTACAGTCCGTTCGATTTCGACCACTTTTTACAGAATTCTAATCCGATGTCTGAAACGAAAGTTATGATGATTTTCCCTCAGTCACTTGTTTGATATGATATTCTGGAGCCTGCAAAACCCCTAAATTCCACATATCATATTTCCGAAAATATTGCGAAAAAAGGTCTGAAATGTTCACACGAAGTTCATCAATATTTCGGCTCCATGTGGTAAAAATTTCAACTTCTGAAGCCTCGTATAGAAAAAGTTATAGAAAAAATTCCAAGATGACATGTTTGAAGAAGCGAAACACTAGAATCTCAAGCTCTGATACCAAATGTTATGAAACCAACTCACAAATTAGAAGAAAAGATAGATCAACGACTTAGAAATCAGCCTCTTCGAGGGGGAAACCTCCTTTACATTACATAAATGAACAATTATTGAATGATACAAATGACAAAACCTACCTTCTATATATAGGAGTCTAAAGGGTTAGAATATAACAAAATGAGACCACATGGGCACAATACTAACAATAATGGGGCTACACCTATGGGGCACAATAATAATAATACGAGGACTACATGGGAACAACAATAACAATAATAGGGATACACAAATAACAATAAGGGGCTATACTAGTATTATAGAGACCTAAAAAATATGGTTCACCATAGTAGTCATGTTGAATATTATTTACTATGATGCCCATGCTAATTATAATTGACCATGTCAACAATAGTCAACCATAACTATATTTACCATAGTTGACCATATCAACAATAGTCAACCATAATTAACATGTTTTAATGGATAGATTAATTTATAGGCAAGCCATTATAAATGTGTGGAATAATATATTATTAATGTACCATTCATTGATTTTGTATTTTGATTCCTTCATTTAAAAAAAATATATATGATCATAGACATAATTAACATGTTTTAATGGATAGATTAATTTATAGGTAAGACATTATAAATGTGTGGAATAATATATTATTAATGTACCATTGATTTTGTATTTTGATTCCTTCATTTAAAAAAAATATATAATCACAAACATAATTCTATATCACACAAATATGTTTTTAATAAATTATTTAGCAGATTTTGGTCAAAATTTTATTAAAGACAAAGAAATTATAATTTTAAGTTGTGTCTGCACTATTTAAATAAAATAATATATCCTAGAGTATTACATCAAGATTTGTGTGTTATTTTATGTGTTGAATTATGCTTACTTATACTTTAATATTGTTTATCAACATCATTTCTTTTTAGAATTCATTATTTTTAACATATACAATTATATAATTCTCTAACATTTAGGAAAATATAGATAGTGACATTCACTAATATCATTATGATAATATAATAAAGAGCACAATCATAAATGGTTAAGACTATAACTATCAAAATGAAAAATACTAATAATATACAGAAAAATAAATATTATAATAAAGAGCACAATCATAAATGGTTAAGACTATAACTATCAAAATGAAAAATACTAATATTATACAGAAAAGTAAAAGTAGGTTTCAAGGAATAAAGACTTTACACTTACTATTTTTACAACCATTACTTGAAAAAAATTTAAATGATAAATGTTTGATTATCACATTATCTATAATAAAACTGGTTAATAATCCTTAAGTTTATGTTAGATTGCTGATTCCTTGAATATTTGACAATCAAAAGGACATGGACGCGGTCAATTATAATTGACTACACCCATATCTATTTGATTACCAAATATTCTAGGGATCAGCAATAAACATAAAAATATCCATTAATAACAACAACAATATTTACATATTTTTAAATTTTAAATTATAATCTCTATAAAAAAACAATAATAATAAAATAATATTATATTTAGTAATTAAATCCATATATTTTTAACTATAATATTTCTATAATTTTTTTTTTTCAAAAATTACATTCACACATTTTCCATTTCCTCACCCTCCACAAGTTAAAACATAGAGACATAGGAGTTCATATGTGGCAACACATAACTTCATTTTAGCAAAATCAAATATATTTAAAAATATAAATATATGTGGCAACACATAACTTCATTTTAGCAAAATCAAATATATTTAAAAATATAAATATCTACTCTAATAAACATTTAAATATAACTGTGATTCTTGCAGGATGATGGTGCTACTTTTGCTCTGGATTGTATCCAGATTTGAAATCCGAGGTTGAGAGCCTCAATTTGACATCGAAACTTCCGTTAATTGAAGTAATTACAAAATAGTGAAACGTAGTATTTGATGTAAAAGAGGAGTATGTAATTGATGTGCATCACACATTTGACATATTGACATGTTCTAAACATTCTGTTAGTGCTAATTTAGGGAACTTAATGTTGATTTTTATTTTGTTTTGTTTTTATGTGGTTGTGTATTTTTTCTATCCAAATCTGGAAAGCTATTTCAACTGAATTATTGTCCAGTTCGCCTAGACGTTCCTATAGTGCAATCTGATTTTCTGAAGTTCAATTTTGTTATAAGATTCTGATTTCAGTTTTATTAAATATATTGGAATCCGATTTTCTGAAGTTCAAATTTGTTATAAGATCCTGATTTCAATTTTATTAAATATTATTTTTCGTTGAGATTTATCTCAAACTCTGAGTTTTTTTTTTTAAATATTAAATTTAAAAATTAATCCATCCTTATTTTCAATCTTGATAAGAGTTCTTTCCATTCACAGCTAAGAAATCATCGTTTCCATTCAGGTTTTTAATTAATCCATCCTTATTTTCAATCTTGATAAGAGTCCTTCTTTCCATTCACAGCTAAGAAATCATCGTTTCCATTCAGGTTTAGATCCATGTTGGAGAAGATGTGCTCCGAATATTATAACGGTGCCTCTAATTTCTCTGTATATAATTTATCTGTATATAATTTATGAGGCCCGGGCCTGTAAATAAGCAACAACAGCTGGAGCTTATGGGCTGCAATCTTTTAATGAAAACCGTTGAGCAGTCTCTGGTGGACGAGATTGGCAGGCTTACTAAGGAGAATAGTGTTAGACGAGGTCCTAAATTAAAAAAGTAAATTTAATATCCCCGTAACATTTTGCTGGAGAAAAGGCATATACGAATCCGATTCCAAAGGCGTTGAGTTCGCTGGGAAGTCTTGAAATCCTTCGACTAAGCAAATCCAGGGATAGAGATTGGCCTTTGTCCAATATATGTCTTCAAATCTGTCCATATCTTGAAATTCAGGATAGGAAGTTATCTGAAATTGGAAATTTGTATAGATCATCCACTGAAAAAAATAGGATAGCTATAGATCCTTGTTTCATGGCAGGTGGAAATCGTTTTCGGAAGCCAATCTTGTTGAGAGTGAACCCGGTGATGGAGGCTTGCGCAGAAATGGGGGTGAAGTGGGCAAGAGGGACGTATGCTGGATGCATGGTATAGCTGGTACCCGATGAGAACAATATTGCTGCTTATGGTGGCATTTGCTGAAAAGTTGCAGTCTCTCATGGTTGCTGGAACCCTGTGAGGACGTTTATTGTAGATTTGGTGGCTAATAACGTATCAAGTGTGATGCAGTGTTAAATATTAGCTGGTACCCAAAATGGACAATAATGTTGCTTGAGGTGGCTATTTCTGTTGAGCTGCAGTTTATTGGTTGCTTGCTGGTACCCATGGAGAACAATTTGTTGCTTATGGTGGCTATCGATTGTTTTCTGTCTACTGTTTTCAAAAGTCATGCTGAGAGAAGTTTTATCATATGAGGGGGTGGTCATGACAGAGAGTAATCTCGTTGTTATGATCTGATGAGAAATAAAACTACTTCGTCATCATAAACTAACTCGGATTCTACAATACAACGTGGCATTTGGTATCAACGATGGTGTAAATTGATGGAGTTTATTATTATCTCTCGACCATGCAAAAGTTTGGGGTTCAGGTTGTGCAAAAGATGGTGGTCTTTTCCGGGTTGCATCTACTGCTGTTGTTGTCAGCTATAGATAAACAGAGATGAATATGGTATAGATGTTTCGTTGCCGCTGGAACACACCAGAATCCTTCCTTCCGATCTAACGGAAAAATTTGAATTCTTCACAGGGCAGGGAGTCATTTAATATGTTTTGCTTTGTATCTGACAGGAGCTGGTGGGTAGTCAGTGGCGGTTATAGGTATTTGTTGTGCGACAGTCCATAAGTAGATTTTTTGGATGGATTTTGAGGGTGCCACCTTTATCCTTGTCCTATTGCCATTTATGGACGATTTAATATCCCAATTGGTTCCATTGAAATGCCTTATTGGGTTGGTGTGGGATGTGAGGGGGATCTGCTAAGGCTGACGTTCTTTCGGAAGTCACATTTATTTTTCGTCAGTATCTCTCGTCTCAAGACATCATCCGATGTTGTGTTTCTGATGATGTGGTGGCTCATGAAGTGGGTAAGTGCTGACTATACTTTCCGGAGGTAATAGGATGCAGAAATCTTCACGTTTTTATACGTGATGTGGAGAGGATATTCCCATTTACCTCATCGTGAAGGTGTCTACACGGCCGAAGTTCTCTGACAAATTGGCTTTTTCCAAGGTGACGGCCATCCGATCTCACTCATATTTCCTGCAGTGGCGGCTTTCTGTAGCTCAGTAGTAATTGACTACTCGTACACAATGCTGTAATTCATGCATGGTTGGCATTAGGCGGGAGATTGTCATGGATAAGATTACATGCGCCAAGGGGCGAGACGGTGAAAAGGATTTTGAGATTGACGACGGTATCATCAAGCAGGCTCTGCAGAATTGTGCTGTGTCTCAGGATTATCTTCAACATCGACCCTGGAAGCAAAAGCGACAAGGTTGTGGTGGTGGCAAAAAGAATATTTTCAAACATAATATGGATATCAGAGAGGTTGCTATTGATTATGATGATCTTTGCTTGTGGGTGGCGAGTTTAGAAAAGAGGGCAATTATTGGCAGGTGGATGTTTCCAGACAGGGAGGATTTTGACACTATTTCATGGATTAATAAAAAATGGAATCCTATAATTGGATACTCCCCCAAGGTCAGTACGCTTCTAAATGGATGGTTTAGCATACATTTCTTGGACGAGAAGGATGTGTTCAAAATTACTAGCAGGACATGGGTTCGTGGTAGGTGCTATATGCAGCTCATTCCCTGGTTTTTAGGCTTTAATCCTGTCACAGAGGCACCGAGATGCAAGGTTGTTTGGGTTAAGCTCCCTGGCTTACCTCTGGAATTCTGGACCCTCAAAACACTTAAGACAATTGGGGATTCCATTGGTTCTACAAAATACATAGATCCTCGTTGAGCTTGAGTACGTGGGTGGCCTCCCAGGTGATGTCGATCTAATGTGGTGTAATAGGAGGCATAGGCAACGTATCGACTACTGGGGAATCCCGTTTCGGTGTCTCATATGCCATAAAACAAGACATTTAAGAGATCATTGTCCATACCGTCTGAGAATCTCGAGGGCGGACATGGCAGGGAGAAATACGGGCATGGATCGATGGAGATATGACATTGCAGGAACGTCAATGGGGCAACAATCAGGTAATCCTAACTCCTCGTCCTCTGAGGATGATGTTTTCAAAACTGATAATGGTCAATATGAGTACTCTGCTCCTCAAGTAGTGGCTCCCTCAAATATAACTTCTTTTCCTTCTGTTGCTCGTAACCTCAGTAGAATCATGGACCCACAGGCTGAAAACGAAATAAATGTTACCCCTTTATCTCCTCCTACAATAGGGCGGATGACAAACCCTCCGGTTCCATGCCCTTCTTTTGCTCCCTCGGAGACTACATTCTTGAACGATAATCCCAACATTAGTATTTCCCGGGCCAGTTTAGGAAGTGACATCAAAGGGAAGTGCCCCAACACCTCTACGGAGGTTGCTATTCCCTGGGCCCCTATACAGACCAACCGTAAGCAAGACCCTCGGGATGATCCACCACTGTATAAATCATCTATGCTCACGGGACAATCATTGAGCTTTCTCGAGGGGAGAATGCCAAATGATAAATCTTCTATGACTGATTTCCCGGGATCCTCACTCAATACGCCTGTCCAACCTGGCCCAATTCGATTATCTGAATCTCCAAATAATTCTGTTGGGAGTGATATTGAGGCACTTATGGGCAACCCAAACCTAGACCTAGCTGCACTTACTGTCTTTGAGAAGCCTGCTTATTCGCCAGCTAAGCAATCATCTGCCTTATCGACTGCTATAATATCTATCAAGAAGAAGGCCAAGGCTGCATGTAGGTTGAACAAAGGCAAACACAAGTCTATGTCACTTTTTTCTGATGAAGAGGCTGGACTTACTGATGTCCCCATTGCAAAATCAATTTCTCTGGACAATTCTCCTAGGGCGCTTAGAGCACGCCACCCTCCCCTATCTTCACCATGACCCACATCATATCCATGAATATAAGGGGGTTGGGCGATGACTCCAAATACCATTGCCTAAGAGATCTTATAAGATCAAAAAATCCTATTATATTTTTGGGTCAGGAAACTATGTCGGACAGGTCAAAAGCAGTCAATTTGTTTCTCAAAATTAAGAAAGGTTGGCATGCTGCGGCTATCAACTCATCTGGCAGATCTGGGGGTCTTATTGCAATTTGGGACCCAGGAATGGTATCTTTCAGTGCTTATAGTTTTTTCGGTGGTATGCTGCTGACGGGGCGGATGAGAGGTTTTTCATGCAATTTTAATATTATAAACTTATATGCACCATATTCAAACAGAGCATATTTTTGGAACAGAATGATGATGGCGGGGATATTAGCTCTTCCAAACCTTATTTTGATGGGTGATTTTAATTCTTCTTTGAATGAAGACGAGATTTGGGGTTGTTATGCGCGGATGGATCCCCTTGCTGGCTTCATAAACGATTTATTAATCCAACAGGGTCTTGTCGACATTCAGCCTTGTCCTATCACTCCTACATGGACCAATCGTCGAGCTGGTAATGACTACATCGGCAAGCAGCTTGATAGAGTGGTGGTTCAAAGCTCTGTGATGCTAACTTTGGACGAGCCTAGACTGACGGTGTTCTGTTCTGATATTTCGGATCATATGCCTATCATCCTCACATGGTCAGTGCCTGGGGTTATCTGTGGGCGCCCCTACAAATTTAATCGAATATGGCTTGAAGATCCCGAATACATCAATCTGGTCGAAGGAATATGGAGGGATGATAGTGTTTTGGCGGCGAGGACAACATGGGGTTGTTTTCATTATCGATTGCAGAAGATCAAAAATGCATCCAAAATCTGGGAAAGAGATAAAAAAAGGATTCTCAGGGCTGAATATTCAGATATACAGAATCAGATGGAGGTGATTATTAATTCTTTTCTATCTGTTTATCTGTCCGATGCCACTTTGGAACTGCTCATGAGGTTGGGTGTGCGGAAAAGGGAAATATTGAGGATCGAGGAAGTATCTTGGTGCCTCAAGAGTAGGATGACATGGTTGGCAGAAGGCGATCATAATACAAAATTTTTTCACAACTCAGCAAATGAGCGAAGGTGCAGGAATTCCATATGGAGCATTGAGAAAAATGATGGATCTACTGCATATAACAGTAATGACATTCGTCAGGAAGCGCTAGCATATTTTTCTACGTTCTATAAGCTATGAGAGGGAATTGATGAAAATGCACAGGTATGGCTGCTTGACCACATTGATCGTCTCTACGATGATGATGCTATATCGAATCTGGATAGGCCCATTTCTGGGAATGAAGTCTTTATGGTCCTAAAATCCTTCTCAAGGGACAAATGTCCGGGGCCTGATCGCTGGCCGGCCGAGTTTTTTATCCACTTCTTCGATCTAATGGGCGAGGAGTTGACTCATATTATTGAACACATACGGATTAGTGGGGTAATGCCGGCAAATCTCAATTCTACATTTATAGCTCTTATCCCAAAATCGGCAACTCCCCAGACATTTGCTGACTATAGGCCGATTGCGCTGTGTAATGTTTTATATAAAATCTCATCTAAAATTATTGCTGGCCGGCTGAAGGATACATTATCAAGATTCATCTCGGGGGAGCAATATGGGTTCTTAAAGGGTCGTTCCATACATGATGCTACAACCATTGCTCAGGAGGTATTGCATTCTATTCATACTAAGAAAGAGGAAGCCATTGTGATGAAGGTTGATCTTCATAAGGCATATGATTCTATAGACTGGGCCTACATCAGAAGGGTGCTTATGAAAGTTGGCCTCCCTATTCACATCATAAGATGGATTATGACATGCATAACCACAGTTAGATATGCAGTTATCATAAATGGTATCCCTACTTCTTTCTTCATTCCAGGACGTGGTCTCCGCCAAGGCTGTGCACTGTCGCCGTTAATTTTTATACTCATTATGGACGGCTTTAGCCGTATTATGCATAGAGCAGAGCAGAGGGGTTTTATAAAAGGTTATTCTTTCTCTAATATGGTATCATGCTCCCACTATTTATTTGTTGACGATCTTCTGATATTTGGTTACTTGATTCGGAACCACTGGTTTTATATTCATCTGATGCTTATGAGATTCGAATCAGCTACAGGACTGGGCATTAATAAAAGAAAATCCTTCATTATATTTGAATATGGGGATCTTCATGAAATTGCATTCATCGCAGGCTTTATGGGAGTCGATTATAGAGAAGCAACGGTGGGGTTCACATATCTGGGTTTTTTTATTAAACCGTGTGGATACAGGATCCGAGACTGGACATGGCTGATCGACAAGATTAGAAGGAGGATGACGAGATGGACTCATCGTTGGCTGTCCATGGGGGGCAGGCTTATTATGATACAGGCGGTTCTCTCCCAAATGATGGTTTATTGGGGACATTTATATTTTTTTCCAGAGGGGGTCATCAAAATGATTAACCGTATCATTGCTAATTTTCTCTGGGGGGACTCTATGGGCTCTCAAAAATTTCATCTATGCAGATTAGAAGCTCTATGCCGGCCAAAGGAACACGATGGGTGGGGAATCCTTAATACAAGGAACTTCAACTTGGCGTTGCTCATTAAGTCCGTTTGGAGAGCTATTCATGGGAATAGTATATGGAGTGCGGTAATAAACTGTAAGTATATAGATGGAGATTTTTTTCACCAACTTTTATGTATGTAGGTGTCTTATCCGCGTCACATTTCCGCTATATGGTGGAGTTTTAAAAAGGTTATGGTGCATATGTCGAATCGGCTTGCATGGCATTTCAAGGACGGGAGCAGGATCCCAATCACTTTCAACAAGATCATTGCTCTTTCATATGACGCTCGGCCATCACAGGACTTGCAATTCTGTTTGGCTCGCGGCGGATATCACTTCCTTGCCCAAACTATTAGGGAATGGTCCTTTGACGCCCCTGTCTTCAAATCGCAGAACAATTGGGGTTGAATGGTATGATGGCGGACGAATGGGACAGGTTGCGAGACTCTTTTCGTGCTGCTGGGTTTTGTTGGGGAGCTGGTGCGGATTCCATTATATGGGATGGGCCTATGATCGATGGGGGGCTGATAGTCAAGGATATATACAGAACGATAAACTCCTCATCTTATACGAGACAGATTTCTAAAACTTTTCTACCATTATGGCGTAGAAGAATTCCCACAAAGATCGTTCTCTTTGGGTGGTTAGTATGGAGGGGTAAGATCCTCACTGGGGAGAATCTTATTAAGAGGGGTTTCTGTGGCCCATTTAGATGTTGCATATGTGGTGCGAAGGAGGAAACCATTGCCCATCTATTTTTCCTATGCCCTGTTATTAAAAATCTGTGGGGAATTTTCTCCTCCCATCACATGGGTCCCGGATGGTATCCTGAAGATTTCATATCCTCTACTCTGGAGTGGGATAAATTGCGAGGTAAATACAGGTCCCTACCTTTTTTCCTCATCTGGGAGGTTTGGTTAGGGAGAAAAAAAATGGTTTTCCAAAATGTTCCTTTCCAGATTGCTAGGATTTTTTCTGCAATTAACAGGTGGATCGAAGACCGGCCTGCCCCACAAATGGCTACGGTGGACTGTTCATTTTGTTTAAGGCCACACGATATGGACATTCCTGCTATATATTTTGATGGTGCATGTGCAGAAGGAGTTATGGGATGTGGAGCATGGATTAAGCTCTCGCAAAGGGAGATAATTGTCATATACTGGAACGGGGGCATGGGAACTAATAACAAAGCAGAAATCATCGCTCTATGGGGTGCTCTACTGGAAGCCACAAATTCACAACTGCAGAATGCACATGTATATGGTGATTCTTAGGTGGTTATAGGTTGGATCACTAATGCTGTGGCTATGAACTGCCCGGAATTGTCTGGATGGGTACAAAGGACTCGTAGATTATGGATTTTATTAAACAGGCCTCCCATCACCCACATCTACCGAGAGAACAACACTAGGGCTGATGGGATCTCCAGGAAAGGAATTTACTCTGAATATGGGATTATGAATGTCACACATTTTAAAGATGGTCTCCCAATTTGGCAAAACCAAATTCAGATTCCATAGATGGTGGGGTTTTCGGCTTTTTTGGCGTACTAGTATATTATATCTCCATATCGATATCTTTTCCTTTCCCGGGATACTACGGGAGTGCTAGATCATATATCGTTTTGACTGCTGTTTATCCTGGTTCTGATGTTTTTTATGTCTACGGTTTTTCGTCTATTTTACATCTTCACCAAGCGAGCCGGCAATACAAATATGTCAAGCGAGCCTGATTGCGAATATAGCGTGCGAGCCCTTTCTGATTATATAACAGGCGAGCTGGATTGATATATTGATCCGGCGAGCTGTTTTTAACCACAGGTGGCACACAAAATGCAGATGAATAGAATCAGGCGAGCCGGTTTAATCAAGTATCAATCAAGCGAGCGTGAGATATGACTTTCCAGGCGTGCGCGTTTTTGGCTACTTCAAATCATATGCA
Source organism: Pinus albicaulis (assembly GCA_034641835.2). Taxonomy (NCBI): domain Eukaryota; kingdom Viridiplantae; phylum Streptophyta; class Pinopsida; order Pinales; family Pinaceae; genus Pinus; species Pinus albicaulis. The sequence goes on from CM076583.1 coordinate 445,565,092, forward strand.
TCATCCAAGCGAGCGCAACATGAATTAACAAGCGAGCGTAGTATATATTAAGTCAGGCGAGCCAAGGCTTATCTTTTTTCAGGAGTGAATATGTCGTTTCTATCAAGCGAGCGAGATTCATAAAGCAAGCGAGCGAGATTCATAAAGCAAGCGAGCGAGATTTCTACTTAATAGGAGGATCTGATTGGACCATACAGCTACTGCTATTAGTAATGGGCTCTACAAAAATCTTCTAGGTTTCCTCCTCTGCCACTGTCTAATTACCCTTGTAGACATTCCATTCGAGCCGAAAATATATCAGATCTTATTCATGCAGCTATTTTCTAATCTATGAATCTTCTCATGGAGATAATTTGTATAAGTCACATCATTTGTAATCTCCATTTTTGTTTTTCCATGTAAGTTTTTATAAGTCTCGGGACTGATCTATACCAGTTTATGGGGATGCCCACAATTTCTTTCACTGCTTCACTTCATGAGCAGTTTCAATTGGGCTTTATGATGATCTTCTCGCTGAGAATCATTCTCAGCTGAGATTTTATGTTGAATATGTACTGTTTTATATTTTAATACAAATCAGCGTTTTTTTCTCCTGAAAAAAAAATAAAATAAAAATAAAAATAAAAAAAAATAAAAAAAATAAAAATAAAATATATATATATATATATATATATATATATATATATATATATATATATATATATAATTTATGAGGCCCAAGAACAAGCTGAGCACGCTAGCTGTATATGCAACATGGTTAGATGGGCTTGATTTAGTGTTAGATTTTTTTGGGTTTTTTTTTGAAAGTTGGGTGAGACAGTTCAATATATTAAATTTTTTTTTAACCGTTTGGGTGAGACCAGCGTTGATTTAAGTGTTAGATTTTTTATTATTTTTTTGAAAGTTAAGCTAAACTATATATATTTTTTAAGTTTGGGTGAGACTGTATTATTATTATGTTTAATATATCATCTAAATGAGAATCACTAATTTTATATCAAAAATATTTTAACAAAACACTCCACTCTATCACTGTTTATCTAAAACTCATAAAAGTCAATGTCTATTAAAATTATATTTAATTTTCATCTTAACATTTGCATCGTCTTAAGGTGAAGACATAAAAGGGTAAGGTAAAAAGGTTCCATTTCCATAGTAGTCCTCCCCAATTTCTGGCCTAGTGAAGCGTGATAAGTAAGTTTGTGTAATGTCGTTTGTTCTTCTAAGACTAGCAGTACCCAGTAAGCAATGAATTAAGTGCGTGCTAAGGTGGTCTTTGGTTAAATCTATTTTGAACCAAGCCAAGGAATAGGTTGGGCAACACTAAAAGGAGTCGGGTGAAGGGAGTAGTAGTAAAGGTAAGTAGAAGGTGATTCAAGTTTGTATTATAAACATTTATTTATGTTTATGGTTATGATTATTTTGTTGTTATCATATTTATTATAACTATAATAGTGGTGACTTTGTAATTTTAAATGTAATTATAATTATAATAGTTGTGATTTTGTAATTTAAAATTTTATATATTACACATTTGTGTTTTTAAAATATATTATTATATTTTTTATTTAGTGTGATATTTGAAATTTTCTTATATATTAATTATGTGTTGTTATTATTATTATTTTAATTTTTGTTTAATTTTTTTAAAAGCATGTGGTTTTATGATGGTTTAAGAATGCATGGCTTTATTCATAATAATATAAATTCTATATAGTTATTTTGGATTAAATTAAGCTTTATATAATTATTTTGGATTAAATTAAGCTTTAATATAGTGGATTTATAAGTTAATTAAGTCTTTTCACATTTTATACAGTCAAAACAAGTGTTTTTACATTTTGTACAATTAAAGTAAGGATTAGTGTGTACAAAAAAAATGTAAAAAGTATGCTTCATATGGGTAAGTATCGCTTTCAACAAAGTAGCAAGGTAGTTTGATAATGTGAATATTTTTCACACTTAAAAGGTTGTCCAATCTGTACCTTCGCTTATTTATGCCTAATTTCTTACCTAATATTGAAGCAAGAAAGTTATTGAAGATTTGTTGAAGATCATTGGACTAGAAGGAGTCTTAGATAACTAAACCTAAAGACAAATGGATTTGAAGTCATCTCATTGCCCAAAACTATGATATTGTAGAGGGATATCACACAAATTTGATGGTAAAAACAGTGGCAATGGGGTGTATTGGAATGTGCACGAACACACACATGCTTATTTTTTTAGATATGTGCACATGTTTGTGATCCTACAACCACGACATTCCCTAAAATAGCATGTAGGCTACCAATTGAACACCAAATGAACATGTTGTTCCTTGAGATGTATTGGCTAGGAAACTATGCCAAGACACTAATATAACTCATAATTTTTTAGTCTAAAATTTCATTTTTTTTAATAACTAAACTCTTAGGCTAATTTAAGAACAAAATTTATTACAAGTTGGATGATAGTAAAGAGAAATACAAGGAACAAAAATAACGAGATGGAGATGTTAATACAAACAAATTTGAAATTATTGTTAAGAATGAATACATACCGAGCCTAAAGAGTTCAGTAATAATATAAAATGATCCGGATTTATGCAGGAACGCAACATAATAAACACATAACCATAAATACAGAGATGTAGTGGAAATAACACTTCATTTCATTAATATCAAAGAACTGAAATTTGCTTACAGACAGAATGGAAATAAAACTAGGCTAGGGCGCTGGTAGCTATCTCTGAGGAGAGATGTGGCGGCTACAGGCCTCTAAACTGAGTTACAATGAGGCTCGAGGGCCTATTTATTATTGAGAAACAATGGACAAACCTAAACATCCAAAAACCTAACCTTAGGAGATGAAGCGCCAAAACTATGGGCCCCGTTTGGGTAAATTGGTGTTTCAACTTCCCAGGGATGTAACTTTGGCATACTATCTCCGTGTGACGCACATGATACATCATTAGAAATATCTATCCGAGGACTACAACTTTTGCCACGAATATCATTCTGAAATGGAATTATATTCACTAGAGGTGCGATGCCCAAAAAACGTCGTTTAGGGCCTCAAAACAGCTCCGGAAGTTCAGGACCCGAAAAACTGCTAAAAATAGTAAGTTGTGCCAAAACTGAAAAACTGAAAGAGACAATGGTGGGGCCCCAAGTGGAATAGGCAGGTGGCCACCAATATCCACCTAGATCATAAAATGTGTTTGAGCGAAGACACAAGTATATCAAATTTATTGTAATGATAATATAAATTCATCTTAGATAGGTTAGATCTTGTCACTACTACATTTGGCGGAAATTCCGACACTTGGTTTCGACGCTTTTGACCAAATGTCAGAAATTTTCCCAAATTTTTTCCATCCCGCCCGAAACCGTCGCTATATCGACGTCTATAGAAAAGTGTCGCAATACCGACACTTAAAAACATGTCGCAATTGCGACGTTTAGAGGAAGACGTCACAATTGCGACATCATGGCCTAAAGCGTCGCTATTGAGACGACTCTAAACGTCGCAACTGCGACACAATGTCTAGGTGTCGCCATTGCGACGTTTGGAGGCACCCGTCGTAATAGCGACGCCTTTTCCGCCATCGGTATAACGACACTTATTTTCGCGCTACATAAAAATACCAAACTTATATGCGCGCTACATAAAAATTCGAAACTTATATGCGCACTACATAAAAATGATTTTATTGTTTTGTATTTGTCGCAATAGCTACATTAACGTTTGATATCATGCGCGCATTCGCCCTCTGCTCTTGCAGAACAACATTTGCCCTCAGCATTCGCGCTCAGCTCTTGCAGAACAACATTTTCCCTCAGCATTCGCCCTCAGCTCTTGCAGAATAGCATTCGCCCTCAGCTCTTGCAGAACAACATTCGCCCTCAGCTCTTGCAAAATGGTAAGTTCTTACTACAGGCCCTTCCTCCTATAGTAGGGTTGACTCTATTTGGGTTTTTTTGGTCAATTCCATTGGATTGTTTTAGGCTGTAGGGTTCTCTCTAGATGTCAAGAATCAAGATTCAATACCCTCTATTATCTTCATCACCCAATAAAAGATTTAAATTTTTCCCAAATAAACGCTTATTAATTTGGCAGCCATTATTTCTCCCTGCTTTAAAAACCCTACATTTAAATGAAAACAAGCATTGCATTTCAACTACAAAAATCTATTAGTGTTCAAATGTACATGTGTGCTACATTAACGTATGATATCACGCGCGCATTCGCCCTCCGCTCTTGCAGAACACCATTCGCCCTCAGCATTCGCCCTCAGCTCTTGCAGAACATTAAATTTTTCCCAAAGAAACGCTTATTAATTTGGCAGCCATTATTTCTCCCTGCTTTAAAAACCCTACATTTAAATGAAACAAGCATTGCATTTCAACTACAAAAATCTATTAGTGTTCAAATGTACATGTGTGCATCACTTGTGTAGGGTATTCCTTTTCCACTTTCACATTATCCAAGAATGTGTGCAGTATAGTTCATATTTTTTTTGATTTAGATTGCCTTGAAAAAGGAAAGGTAAATTATTTCCCATGGAAAAAGAAGGTTTTCCATTTTTATAGGTTGTTTGGACTTACATGGAAAAATTTATGGTATGCCTTTCATATTATGTAGTTTAAATTTGAATTAACAAATTATTCTACATGAAAATATAATTACCTATGTGATGTCCTTCATCACTAATTAAAATTATAGGGTTTCAATTTCCTAGACTCTAACTCATCCGATGCTAAATTCTAGGTTCTCATTGGTGGATCACTCTTCCATTGATTTCCTTTCCCTCTGGATCTTGTCATACTTTAAAAGTCATCAATGATACATATATTATTTCAAGTATCCCAAAAGGCTTTATAGTAGAACATATTGTGAAGTTTTTTTTGACACTTGAGGATTCTTTTTAGAACTGCAACGCGGTCTATGCTATCGAGTTATATATCAAGAAACTTGTCCTTAATAACCACACTATGAGGTAGGTTCAACCAGTTTGAACTTGTTGGGACATAGCATATGAAGTTGTGTGATGAGTCCATATCACATGTCTATTATGGTGAAAAAAGTGAAGACATGTAATGATAGTTATTATGTTAACATTACTAGAAACATTTTCGAAATTATCCATGCTATCAAGATGTCAAAATTCCAGGCATTAGGTGTCAATACTCGTAGCTAATAGATAATATTAATAATATAAAAAAATCACAACTTTATTCTTGAAATATGATTGTTACACATTGGTAACCTAGTTCATGAGTTACTATCACCCAAAGACTGCAAAACAAACTTTAAATATAAATTAAACCAACATGAGAATCCAACTAAGGGTTTCTCGACAAAATCATGCCATAACCTGGCATTTTGAAACCCAAATTTGAATCCATCATAAGTAATACAATGCAAACTCGGATGGATTTTCAATGCATGTTTGCATGCTACACTTATTCTCTGTCTAGATATCATTTTTTAAATGGAACCATTAGTCAAGCCCACAGTCCTTTTTATGTGAAAATTTCAGCTCTATTTGAGCTCTTTTTTGCTCCACCACCTCCATAAACCAGTGTTACACGGGGTCTCGCCCCCCCACCTAGGGGTCTAGATTCCTCACCCCCTCACGCTCCGGGGTCTTGGGGACTTCTAGGGGATGTTTCCCTCACGCCCCCTCACGTCCCCTCACCGCCCCTTTTAGTTTATGGTTTCGTGTTAAAAGTTGATGTGCCACTTAGTATATTTGAGAATCCAAGTGATTCTGATTTAGATGGTGACATGGTTGATCTTGATATATTCGTGCAGAAGTTGGATGCAGAGACTAGTGGGGCATTAACTTGAGCATTTATGCTCATTTATCAGTATGATGATATCATTTGATATTCATATGTTATGTGTTATGTTTTATGTTTCAGACATAACTTATTTGCGTTTAAGTTTTATGTTTCAGACTTGAGTTGTAAACTTCAGTTTAAACTCTATTTTGAATCTTGATATAATATGTCATATGATATCTTAAAATTTATTTTCATTGTACATTTTTAGTAGTTACATTAATGATTATATAGTTACAAACTTACAAACTTACATGCATGATTGTATGATGTATGTTTTAACTTTTAACTTTTAAATTTGTTTCAATTATATGATTCATCATTCATCGATTTGTAATTTTATCATTTATGATTTATCTTTCATGATGCAAGTGTATGATGACTGTATATACATTACTTGCAAAAATATAGTTAGATTATAAATATTAAATTTTATAATTTTTATGACCTCGACGTCCCCCCACGTTTCCTGAAAATTGGTAGGGAGCTTTTGCATAGGCCGCTCCCGCGCTCCCTCGCCCCCTCGCTCCCACCTCCAAGGGACTTGGTGGAGCATTGCCATAAACATATGCAAACATATATCATGATATTGGAATTCCATTACATATGTATGTGCCAATGTTCCATAATCATGCCCCATCATCAATTTAAGAAATTTCCATTGAATATCAAATTATGGAGGGGGAGAACTTTTTGCTGCAACATTTGGCTCAAAATCAGGGACCATCTCCGTATGAGGTGAATGAGAACTATAGATATTTGAAGAAGTAGATTAGTGCCTTTTCCTCTAGCCATGGAGTCATATACAATCATCCATCACAAAAATTTGTCTTTGTTCATTCTCACCTTGAAAGTTGCAAAAAATCATGCCCTAATTGAAACGACACTAAATTTGAAAGATATAATAAAAATGCAAGCTAGAAGTGCCCTATTAATACAAAGGAAAACCTTCCTACCTACCCTAACTGAGATAAATTTTGATTGAATAGGAAACATGATATTTCCTATGGAGTTGATCCAACAACTTGTTAAATGTATGGGACTAAATCATGCATTTGATTTCCAGGGAAACATGCGCATGAAGAGAAAAAGTGCAGAATTAATGGAAAATCCATACATGTCACTTATAAAAACTACACCGAAAGGTCAAAAAATACTTAAGGCCTTAACTTAATTTGAATCCAAAAATGACAAACCAGGATTAGTGAAAACACGAGAGTGGTGTGGGTGAACAACATAAATAAAAAGTGAAGATACCTTTCCCCAAGATGCCTTTGTCACCGTTGTATGAAAACATGTTTTCCTTTCCCTTTATACATGCAAGTGAATGCATTATAGGTATGGTGTTTTCCTAGAATAGGAGAAGCCTACTTAAATATATCATTCGTGGAGTGAATGTTTTGGTGCCTTAATGTGCAATGACATGTTTCCAAGACTAAATTCAATGCAAGGCATATTTGAAACTCTAACTCTGTCTTCCGGTGTCTTATTAGAAATTATTTCAGTTTTCATTTTGTGTTTTCAAGTTTTTACATTTATAATTTTATTGCAATGTGGCAGACTGATCAGAGCAGTGCAGGAACAACCCCGAGACGGGATGATCGCGGAAAGAGGCCAGCGGAAGAACATGTAAAGTGCCAAAATTGCTCTATCTTCAGGTATTTTAGTTATTTACATAATTGAAATAATATTAATTTTGTTCAAATATGCAGACACCTAGCCATGGTACGCCTGATGATTCCCTCTTTGAGGAAGAGATTTCTTCATCCCTATCTCCAGTGTTGTTGTTGCAAAAAAAGGCACGAGATGCAAGGTCGGAATTTAATGCTTTGATAGACGCGCCTCAAACACCTGAAACAGAAGAGAGAATACAACATCTTATGAGGCAGCTAAATAGATATCAGGTAATAATAAAAAGTCAAAAGGATATTTTTTTTGTTCTGCATGAGATGAATTGTGATAGTTTGATTTTTAATTTTTACATTGACTAAACTAACAAAAAGTTCTTTTGTATGTAGCGTTTTCTGGCATTTTCTGAACTCGGTGTTGGTGGTAGTGGGACACAAGGGCAAGAGATTGCCCAAAAACCCTCTCGTACACCTTCTACTCCTTTAGGTGCTGGCCAAGAAACACACCCTGCCCAAGCAGACACCAAGCCAACCGCTGAACGTGTTGGCAATGATGAGGTTGATATGGCCAACTACATTATTGTGTTTCTTGGAGCTACACGTGTCAGCTCCATAGGGACCATTAATGGCACGTTGTTGGTGAACGATGAGGGTGTCCCTATAAAGCATGTACAACTCCCAGGTAAATTTTAATATTTTAACTATTTCATGTAATTTATCTAAAACATATTTATCATGATTTTTATTTTTAAATTAATGATAATATCTTCTTCTTTTTTTGGTTTTATTCTGTGTAGGAAACAATGAGTTCTACAAGATTCTGGAGAGCCATGCGTTGGTAATTTTTGGCCCAACCATACGTACAGGGTGGAATTCCCAGAATTCCAACCTGAAAAAAGAACTTTTAGATTATCTAGAAGCCCTTTTGGGGTCGGCACATTTGACAGAAAAGCGGTGGCTCAGGTAGCCGGCAAATATTTGAAATATACCAGGGACACCTATAGGACGCAATTGCAATTTAACCCTAGATATGAGCGTCCTCTCGCAGTTTCAGAGAGTGAGTGGAGAGCACTCATCCATGACGGGAAAGAGAAAATGGCAAAGAAAGAAGGAAAAATGCCAACTGGACCCGCAAGGTAAATTACAACTTTAATTCAATAGCTTTAATTTTCTTTATGTCTAAAAGAAAAGTGTGCTACGTCATATCCGACTTCAATCTTTTGATGCTAGGTTTCCTGACACCTCAAAGGAAACCAAAGCTAAGATTGAGAAAAAGGGCCATCACAAGCTCGATCAGGGTGGCTACTTGAAATTAGTTGCAAGAATTGTAATTAAGTAGCTAAACATCTTATAATTAATTGTATCGCCTTCCAATGTTTTTGTAATCCTATCAGATATGATTAAAAATACACAATCATATGTAATGTAGGGTGATGACTTCGGAACAGAAACTACAGAGGAAGATAAAAATATCGCTTTTCGTTTTGGCTATCAAGCTGTAGTTGAACGTCGCAGAAGCTTGGGGCAGGTCCCAAGATCTAGAATGCCTGATAAGGTAAAACATTAACCTTTCAATATTTTTGTTTTCGTCCATAAATTTAATGTCTAACAACTTTGTTTAAATCAGGGGAGCAACACTACTGATGAGGCAAATAACCCAGTTTTAGAGCCAGATGTAGATGATCCTCTCGTGCAACCCGATCATTGTAGTGGGGACCAGGCCGACAATGCTGCTATCAGTGAGGGCCGTGACGGTAATTAATTTCCACTTATAATTTTTTCTAATTATACCTTGATGGTTGTCCTTATAACGTTTTTTGTTTAAATGACAGAAAATGTTTCCCTTGAGGATCTTACCACCAGAGAGGAAGACAGGGCAACAGTCCCAACGACGACAACTGGTGCACCAGGTAAATAATCTCATTGCAATTTTTTTATTATTAATATTACCGAACTAGTTCAATGATATTTAAAAACTGACAATTAAAATTTAATATTATCTGTTTTTGTAGGCGATGCCCCGTCACTGGATGAGACCAGACATCGTGACAACGTAACTAGGTCAGCGGCGACAACTGGTGCACTAGGTAAATAATCTCATTGCAATTTTTTTTATTAATATTACCGAACTAGTTCAATGATATTTAAAAACTGACAATTAAAATTTAATATTATCTGTTTTTGTAGGCGATGCCCCGTCATTGGATGAGCCCAGACATCGTGAATACGCAACTAGGTCAGTAGTGCGGGTTGAAAAGCACGAAACAGGAGCAGAGCACGATGATATTGATGATGTAATTAGGAGCTTTAAAAATAGGAAGAAGAAAAAGAAAATTTGACAATGTAAAATATTGTATTATTATAAGACAAACGTTACCATACTTGGAACGTTTTTTTGCGTTATATAAAAAACTCATTTATCATACTATTTTTATGTCAAGCATTAATTGCAATGTTTCCTTGCGTACTTTTTGCTGAATTGTTTTTTTATTAGTTATTGAATATTTTTTTTATGCTCATGAAAGTAAAAAATGAAATATAGATTGGGTATTGGGGAATTGAGAGTGATGTGAGGGGGGGGAGGGGCCATAAGAGCTTCCACCTTCACGTGGTTGGCCCTGTTTAGTAGAGAATAATTTATTGGAGCGATTTAATCTTGGAGCAAACCTCCCTTGATCCAGCGTAGCAACAAAAAAGTCACCGTTGACTTAGTTGCTACTCTTTCAGATCGTGGGAGGCTTGTTCCAAGTTCATGCGACTCCAATAAATTGTTCTTGAAACGAAGAGGAGCTTATTCAGGTATGTTTTGACATTTTCAACATAAGTTCTAACATTATCATAAGAATGCATCTTAGAGTAAAAAATACTACATCAATTACTTGTATTTATTGTATAGATAATGATGGATTTTGATTGACTTGGCAGTGCAGGTACAAATCCTCTTGCATCATGAGCAATACAACTTGTCAACCAGTGTCATGTCCAGGATATTTTTGCTTGTGCGCTTGAACATGTTCGTAATGTCACATTTTGTAAGTTCCTTTACAGTTCATAATTCAATATTAAGCTTGTTCATGATTATTATCTAGGTTTTTTGTATGTGTTTTTTTCATCTATTTGATTGTAAGCAACTCTGCATGTTTCCTGTTGTTCACTATGATTTCTCCCATTACCACTCCCAGGATGAATCTGAATTTATTGTTACATAGGTTATTTTATTGTTACTATGATTTCTCCATTTACGATTTCATAGGTTACATCATGTAAAGTTGTCAATCTCAGGTTGGTGATGAGCTTTAGTTCTCCAGATTTGGGGCTTTTCTGATATTTTCTCCCTCATGTCATTCCTGCATCACCTCGTTGTTTAAGCATGCCAATTGTCTACCACTTGTACCAATTGGCACATGTCAATCTCTGAGTGGTGCCACATTTCACCTATTTTCAGTGAGAGTTTAGGGTTTCTCTAACATAGCTTCAGAAATCTGATTCAGTGCATGCTTGAATATCGTCACATAATACTCATGGTTTGGATTGATGAGCATGTTCTGAATGGTTGGTTGATTCATAAGAACCACCTATATAGTCATCTTGAGATATTTCAGAAGTTTTCTCGGGTTTCCTTTTTCACCGTTTCTAGTGGGTGGGATGGTGTGGGGTGATCCATCAATACCGGTGCTCTTGTAGTAGGGAATTTGTTTTTGGGGATATAAAGGAGCATTTGATGTAGATATCCCATTGGATGCATTCATAGATGGGCACGAGAGGTCAAGAATTTAAATTAAAATTATGCAACCTCTAGCATGGCAACCTGAAGGCCGCGAGAGACACTGGTTAAAGATTGTTTTGTGCTGGCCTTAATATAGTCGTGATTTCTTTCTATTATCTTAATGCAAATATATAGTCCGGTCTCATTAAAATGAGGATTGTGGCTGTATTTCTCTTTGGTTGTTTCTCTCTTAATGCTCCAGAAGTTGCCAAAAGTTGCGATAGTTGTTTAGTTTGCCTGTTACAACTTAAAAGTGGTTTTTAGAAATGAGAGTCATGTTTTTTAAGGTTCATACTAATATGAAGATCTTGTAATTCTATATTCAACATAAGAGAAGATGGCCTCTGCTTTGGGCGGTATGACAACAATTGCCACATCTACCTCATTGGGTAACAATGGAAAGGGGAAGAAGTTGGGTGCAATGTTTGATAATTATGGTAGACAATTGTCTTCTCTTTCAGTTTTTTCACCCATTTCCTTTAATCGCTCAAGCAGAAGAGGGACTCTAATATTACGCGACAGAGAGAAGGTAGTTAATACAAGAGCTATGGAAAAGGAGTTGTACTTCAACAAGGATGGCTCAGTGACAAAAAAATTGCAGGTCAGAGAAAAAATTATGTTTAAAGGAAGGTCACCTGCACGTGAAACTTCACTACAGTGGATCTTTCCTTGTCCACTTATATTCAATTTTAATGTGTTATTTTAATTTTTCATGGAGGGTTGTTTTGGCATATGGTCTGGCATTCAATTGCACACTTACTAAAAGCATTGTCAATTTGTCTTGCAGGCGGTGTGAACAAACTTGCTGATCTTGTTGGAGTCACCCTTGGGGCGAAGGGAAAAATGTTGTCTTGGAGAGAAAGCATGGTTCTCCGAAAATAGTTAATGATGGTGTGAAAGTAGCTAAGGAGGTAATTTGTAGATGTGTGCTCTGGTTTTCTTTTTAACGTTGTATTAGTTCCCCCTCTTAAATGTCTTAGATTTGGTAGGCATAATTTGAAAACTCAAAGGTGAAAGGAAACATATTTGTTACCCAGTGGTCTACTTGGCCGATGGACTAGCCACATTAGAGTAATGCATAAATATTTTCACAACAATAAAAAGAAAGGGTTATGGCTGAGTCAAATTTTATTGTTATTGACAGTGTAATGAAATGTATCTCAATGCCATGGTTTTGGCCTTTTTATTGGTTGAATTAGAGGACCCAGTTGAAAATATTGAGGCCAAGTTGGTAAGGCAAGCTGCGGCAAAGACAAATGATTTAGCTGGGGATGGAACCACAACATCTGTTGTTCTTGCACATGTTGGAATATTGAAAAATTCCAGAACAATGAATGGAGAATAAATCTCCCTTCCTCTAACACAGAAAATAAAAATTTCTTTGACAGGAGACAGAGTTTCAATACTTTGAAAACAAACTTCTATTCCCTTCAATAACTCAAAAAAAAACTATTACACTACTTCCTCACCGAGAGGGATTACAAAATTATGACTGCTACAAAACGCAGTGCATAAAACCAACTCACTGTCTGTTCAAAACAAACATACTCTGTCTCTAAAACACTCTACTGTGTTTTTCCCTTTCGCACTGCTGTGCATACACACTTAAAAAGTTACACTCAATCTTTCACTTTTTACACACTGCTGTGTAATAAAAAATTTACGTACTGTCTATAAAAAAAACTACCAAGCTTTTTTGTCCTTTTTATTTTTATATGCCGTAACATATAAAACATATTATAATAAACCCTCTTTAAAAAAAATAAAATTAAAACTAAATTCTATGGCCCACCTTTCATTTCGCATATGATATATATATAACATATGTTTAAAACATATGTATATATTAAACTATAAAAACATTAAAGAACCCTTTCCGTCGGACTTCAAAAGTCCGAATAGATTGAATTTCAAACCAAATTCGCGTTCCAAAATGGGATGCTGACGTCTGCCTAATTTTAACTCGAATTCTCAATCCAATGTGCCCTATAAAAAATTCAGGTCCAGTTTTCAGGTTTTCAGATTCCCTTCAATTTCATGCGATCCAATATTAATGCTCCACGTGTCCTCCTTTTGAATTTACAAAACTGTCGGGTAAATTTCTGTTTGTTTAATTTCTGGTTGGTGAATTGAGTTAATGTTGGTTGTTGTGTTTAAATACAATCCCGTACAGAAATATGGCTGCAGCCGTCTACAAAAAAAACTTGCAGGAATTTTAAATGCTGAATTAAATTTCTGGATGGCATGCAAGCAACCTCCAAAAAAAAATGTTGCTACTGCATCCGTCCTTCTGCTGCAGCAGTTGAAGTTAAAATTCAACAGCACATGGTTTAATAAGTGAGGGTGTAAAGGTAACTTTTTGTCGATAGTACTGGATTAAGATCATCTATTCATTTTTGTAGGGTCTTATGGTGTTTGGTTTTTTAGTTTTGGGTTGGGCTTATCGAGTCTAAGATAGTTTTTGAGTGAAAAAATTGCTATCAGGTATTAAAAAAATTTGGTTCTTTTGTCAAAATTTATGAGCTTGTTAGGAAATACAAAACCGACAATGGTTGTATCTTAAATTTGTGGAAAATAATTTGAAATGAAACCTTTTTGTTTAGGTTGTTGCAGCAGGTGCAAACCCCATTCAAATTACTAGGGGCATTGACAAGACAATAAAGGCCCTTGTTTTGGAACTCAAAATTTTGTCAAAGGAGGTAAACGCTTGATCCAGGTGGATATCGATGGCCACCCACCTATTCCATTTGGACCAGCACCATCAATTCTTGCAGCTTTTCACATTCAGCACAACTTACTATTTTTAGCAGGTTTTCGGGTCCTCCACTCTCGGAGCCGTTTTGGGGGCTTAATGATCCAGGTGGATATTGGTGGCTACCCACCTATTCCATTTGAACCCCCATCTTCAGTTCTTTCAATTTTCAAGTTGCAACAAAACTTACTATTTTTAGCAGTTTTTCGGGTCCTAAACTTCCGGAGCCATTTTGAGGCCCTAAACGACGCTTTTTGGGTATGAAAGCGCCAGCAAATTTGCTAATCAAATTCGTCTCGATAGCTGTAGTCCTCGGATAGAGCTTTCTAATGATGTATCATGTGCGTCAAACGGAGATAGTATGCCAAAGTTATGCCCCCGGGAAGTTGAACCACCAATTTACCCAAACGGGCGCCCACAATTTTGACACCTCATCTCCTACGGTTAGGTTTTTGGATGTTTCAAATTCTACATTGTTTCTCAACAATAAATAGGCCCTCGAGCCTCATTGTAACACAGTGGAGAGGTCTGTAGCCACCACATCTCTTCTCAGAGATTTGCTACCAGCACCCTAGCTATTGTATTTCCATTATGTCTGTAAGCATATTTCTGTTATTTGATATTAATGAAATGACACATTATTTCCGCTGCATATCTATGTTTATGGTTATTTCTGTATTCTATTGCGTTCCTGCATAAATCCGGATCAACGCTTGCCTTTTGAGTAGGCTGGTTTTCCTTTTCGCTGATGGTTTGGTGTATCTAATTGAATTAGTTGCCTAAGGTATTTTTGGTTGCAAACTCCTTTTCATTTTTCATACAGTATTGGCCTTGTGGAATACATTTGATTGTGTGGTCTTGTTAGATCTACAACATTTGTATTTGTTTAGTATTATGGCCGAGGTGCACTTTTATTATGGAAATAGTTGATGCAATATTGTCATTTAATCCTTACTACAGGGTAGCATGTTGAGAAGTTTCTTGTGAAACATTTGGTATTCAAAATGACACTTGATCCTATACAGCATCATGCACTTGACTTCAAAATTCATATTCAAAGTGTGCCAGATAATTCTTGCAAAATTTCAAATATTTATGTTGTTTTAAACCATTATCTTTTTCATGTATTGGATGTTGAAAATGTGAAAAAGACTTTGGTATGAAACCAACCAGTGAATAATTTCCAGCAAAACAACCACTTCCAAGACATGATTTAGAAGTAGAACATATGTACTTATGAAGCATAGAAAGATATCCTTGATGCATCGTCAATGTTTGGCTAGGGTTATTTTTGGAGAAAATAACTCCTTATTCCTAGAATAGTGATCTTCAATACAAGTAAATGCCAGAGAAGAGAGATCATCGTGTGACGCAACAAAACTGAAATTGGACCCCTAAGGAGAGCTGGTGTGTCTACAATCGCTCTATCAACATTTTCCCTTGGTTTACCCCGTTCTTTTCCTCCAGCCTGAGTCTTAATTGACTTCTTCTTTCTTCGGGTTTATTTATCAAATTCGTAGAAATTCGTAGAATTTGATAAATAAATACTATCCACAATGGTTGGACTTTAATTTATATTCCCGAATTTATATTATCTCCAAGCCTTATAACCAATGTTTAACTTTCAACACTTCGTATTTATACTCCACGTTTCTTTTTAAATAAATAACTTGTAATGAACTTTCGGCTCTATATTTCACCACCCAGCCTTACAACAATCACGCTCCAGACTTATGCTAATTATCCGCCAATCGTTTAATTAAACAATTTCATTATACTCCGGGCCCACCTATATATATCAATAACCAATCAAACACTCGTATCGTACCTGGCTATCCTCCGCACACCTTAGTTAACCTCCGGGCAAGTTCAACGTGCGACCATCGTCCGATGGCCCTTCTCCAAATCAACGACTCTTGGAAATTTCGCTCGGCTTCCAACGTCGGGCTTTAACATGCGATGGCGTGGGTTAAACGGTTGTTTGCCGGGGTCACTTCGCCACGTGTCGCATTCCCTATGGAATCGCTCGCGAATAGGAAATACCGCCTACTCCGCAAAAGCGGTGCGATATGGGCAACCCGCTTTTTTGATTCCGCTCGTGGTTTTGGTACAGGGCTTGACCACGGGTGCAAGTCTGGTTCCGCTATCCTTTTGTTTGTTAACTCATGTCCAATCCTCGGGTCAGGTTCCGAAAGCACAACAATTTTGTCTCTTTATTAAGCAGGATTTTTATATTTGAACAATTTTCACGACCCCGGTTCTCTACACAGACCTCGCCTTGGATATTTTTACATAAAAATGATTGTTCTCAATAATTATTTATATAAATTTTCCACATGTTTAGTGTGGTATTCCCATGATTTATTATAAATATGTGTATTATCAAAGAAAACCAACACAAATTTTATAAGATGGGATCAAACAAAATTGTTCTTGAGTCGAGCCCGCCGGACTTCAAATGGCGATAAACCATAATTCAAACCAAATTCGCGTTCCAAAATAGCCTGCTGACGTCGGCCAATTTTGTGACGTGAATTTCTTATCAAATTCGCCCTAATATTTTATGGGTCCGAATTTCCACTGCGCGAGCAGCCCAAACAAAGATCCACTCCAATCAATTTCTGCCACGTGTCCTCAATAAAAACTTGCCCTGCTCCCGGCTGCGGGTGCATTCGATGGTGTTTAAGGTGATGGGACATGGATATGGCGATTTCATATCAATCGCATTAACATTTAACGCTGTTCAATTAAATTTTCACATCAAATCTGCATTAATTAATTTTTAACACTGTTCAAGATCGGACCTCCACTCCTCTTAGCAATTCCGCACGCTCCAATTTGATCCGGCCTTCGGCTCTCATTATTAATGATCAGAGATTAATTATGACGGGCGTACTTTGATTGCATTGCAGACGGGTCGACAAAATGGTGTTTAGCCATGGTTTTTCAGACAAGTCGGTTGCTGGATTACACTGCCTGCTAACTGTGATGATAAGGAGAAGTGGCCAGCTGAACTTCTGCCTAGACGTTGCTGCATATTTTCATTTCTCTCGGTTCTGTCTCTGTCTGTCTTCCTCTGTTAATTGCAATTCTGCTTCTTCGTCTCCTCTTGTGCCCACTGCGCCTGAGATTGCACCCATGCCTCGCGTGCGTCATAGGATGCGTTGCCGCAGGGGGAGCACTAGACGTCAACCCCGGCGCACTCCCTCCAGCCCCTCAACAGAGTCGACTTCCGGCCAGTCCAGTGATTATTACTTAGGTCGATATCCAAATACTAGGAGTGGGCGGGGTCGGCTTGTAGCATCTAGCCACCGTATGGATTCCCCTGCTCCTGGCTTCCCCACCGCTAGTTCACCTTCTCCCACGACGCGCACTGCGCAATTTTCCTTTGATTGCACTCTCAACCGCCCGCGAATCACAGCTGTAGTCACTGTGGTCTTCTGCGAGGAGGCCCAAACGGAGGAAGAATGCACTCGTCCGGCGGGTCTGAGCTCGGAAAAAGCCGGCCAGCATTCGGGCCTTCAGGAGGGGAGCCGTGGCATGCATGTGGAGGTAGCACCTAGCAATCCTGGACCTTCCGAAGGATGGTGCCAAATCGTGGAGGAACCACCGGAGGAGTAGTTTGGTTAATTTGTTTTTCTTGCTTAGCAGGCCCACTTAATTGGGCTGCTTTTAGTTTATTTTACTGTGCTGGACCTTTGTAATATTTTTGAATTCTGTAAATTAAACGTTCAAGATTGGTTTCCCCGTATGAGGGCAGTCTTCTTAATTTTTTGATTTTTTGATGACAAATTTTCCATGAGTATGGCCAGGAAATGTTTTTGACTTCGGTGTAATTTTATTCGCAATGTTAATAGATTAACTTTACTTAGAATTCTCACATGATTAGCATTTTTCTTGATCTGTTCAAGGATTTTGGGTACTTTAATTTGTATTTAGAACAATGGACGTCGGTACTCTATCTGTTGCTTTACTATTCTACATACTACTATTTCACTTTCTTATAGATGCCTCGGGCATGTTTGAATGCTTTCTCAGATTGTCGATAATCTCCATGTGGACCGTTACTGGATTTTATATCATGTCCCTGTATGTGACATGGGGTATTTTTCTATCATTGTTTGGGGTGGGACTTCCACTTTTCTGGATGGATATTTGGGTTCCAATCTTCAGATGTGAAAATGTAATGACTTCATGGAATATTTTACTTCATATAATATATTCAAAACAACATTTTTTCTCTTGTGAAAAAAAAAATGATTAATGTTTATCACTCTGCCTTCAAAACTAGCGATGCCGGTTTATTGATATGGTCTGATGGTCTTTTTATATTTTGGACATATCACACTCCTCACATGATTAGCGTTTTTCTCTGTTCAAGGATTTTGGGTACTTTACTTTAATTTGTATTTGGAATAATGGACATCGGTACGTACTCTATCTGTTGCTTTACTATTCTACATACTGCTATTTCACTTTCTTATAGATGCCTCGGGCATATTTGGATGCTTTCTCAAATTGTCGATAATCTCCATGTGGATCGTTAATGGGTTTTATATCAAGTCGTTGTATGTGACATGGGGTATTTTTATATCATTGTCTGGGGTGAGACTTCCACTTTTCTGGATGGATATTTGGGTTGCAATCTTCAGATGTGAAAATGTAATGACTTCATGGACTATTTTACTTCATATAATATATTCAAAACAACGTTTTTTTCTCTTGTGAAAAAAAAATGATTAATGTTTATCACTCTGCCTTCAAAACTAGCTATGCTGGTCTATGTTGCTGGTTTATTGATATGGTCTGATGGTCTTTTTATAATTTGGACATATCACACTCCTCACATGATTAGCGTTTTTCTCTGTTCAAGGATTTTGGGTACTTTAATTTGTATTTGGAACAATGGACGTCGGTACTCTATCTGTTGCTTTACTATTCTACATACTGCTATTTCAATTTCTTATAGATGCCTCGGGCATATTTGGATGCTTTCTCAGATTGTCGATAATCTCCATGTGGACCGTTACTGGGTTTTATATCATGTCCCTGTATGTGACATAGGGTATTTTTCTATCATTGTCTGGGGTGGGACTTCCACTTTTCTGGATGGATATTTGGGTTCCAATCTTCAGATGTGAAAATGTAATGACTTCATGGACTGTTTTACTTCATATAATATATTCAAAACAACGTTTTTTCTCTTGTGAAAAAAAAATGATTAATGTTTATCACTGTGCCTTCAAAACTAGCGATGCTGGTCTATGTTGCTGGTTTATTGATATGGTCTCATGGTCTTTTTATATTTTGGACATATCACACTCCTCACATGATTATCGTTTTTCTCTGTTCAAGGATTTTGGGTACTTTAATTTGTATTTGGAACGATGGACGTCAGTACTCTATCTGTTGCTTTACTATTCTACATACTGCTATTTCACTTTCTTATAGATGCCTCGGGCATATTTGGATGCTTTCTCAGATTGTCGATAATCTCCATGTGGACCGTTATTGGGTTTTATATCAAGTCGTTGTATGTGACATGGGGTATTTTTCTATCATTGTCTGGGGTGGGACTTCCACTTTTCTGGATGGATATTTGGGTTCCAATCTTAAGATGTGAAAATGTAATGACTTCATGGATTGTTTTACTTCATACAATATATTCAAAACATTGTTTTTTCTCTTGTGAAAAAAAAATGATTAATGTTTATCACTCTGCCTTCAAAACTAGCGATGCTGGTCTATGTTGCTGGTTTATTGATATGGTCTGATGGTCTTTTTATATTTTGGACATATCACACTCCTCACATGATTAGCGTTTTTCTCTGTTCAAGGATTTTGGGTACTTTAATTTGTATTTGGAACTATGGACGTCGGTACGTACTCTATCTGTTGCTTTACTATTCTACATACTGCTATTTCACTTTCTTATAGATGCCTCGGGCATATTTGGATGCTTTCTCAGATTGTCGATAATCTCCATGTGGACCGTTACTAGGTTTTATATCAAGTCCCTGTATGCGACATGGGGTATTTTTCTATCACTGTCTGGGGTGGGACTTCCACTTTTCTGGATGGATATTTGGGTTCCAATCTTCAGATGTGAAAATGTAATGACTTCATGGACTGTTTTACTTCATATAATATATTCAAAACAACGTTTTTTCTCTTGTGAAAAAAAAATGATTAATGTTTATCACCTGTCTTCAAAACTAGCGATGCTGGTCTACGTTGTTGGTTTATTGATGTGGTCTGATGGTCTTTTTATATTTTGGACATATCACACTCCTCACATGATTAGCGTTTTTCTCTGTTCAAGGATTTTGGGTACTTTAATTTGTATTTGGAACAATGAACGTCGGTACTCTATCTGTTGCTTTACTATTCTACATATTGCTATTTCACTTTCTTATAGATGCCTTGGGCATATTTGGATGCTTTCTCGGATTGTCGATAATCTCCATGTGGACCGTTACTGGGTTTTATATCAAGTCCCTGTATGTGACATGGGGTATTTTTCTATCACTGTCTGGGGTGGGACTTCCACTTTTCTGGATGGATATTTGGGTTCCAATCTTCAGATGTGAAAATGTAATAACTTCATGGATTGTTTTACTTCATATAATATATTCAAAACAACGTTTTTTCTCTTGTGAAAAAAAATGATTAATGTTTATCACTCTGCCTTCAAAACTAGCGATGCTGGTCTATGTTGCTGGTTTATTTATATGGTCTAATGGTATTTTATATTTTGGACATATCACACTCCTCACATGATTAGCGTTTTTCTATGTTGCGGGATTTTGGGTACTTTAATTTGTATTTGGAACAATGGACGTCGATACTCTATCTGTTGTTTTAGTATTCTACATACTGCTATTTCACTTTCTTATAGATGCCTCGGGCATATTTGGATGCTTTCTCAGATTTTTCGATAATCTCCATGTGGACCGTTACTGGGTTTTATATCAAGTCCCTGTATGTGACATGGGGTATTTTTCTATCACTATCTGGGGTGGGACTTCCACTTTTTTGGATGGATATTTGGGTTCCAATCTTCAGATGTGAAAATGTAATGACTTCATGGACTGTTTTGCTTCATATAATATATTCAAAACAACGTTTTTTCTCTTGTGAAAAAAAAATGATTAATGTTTATCACTCTGCCTTCAAAACTAGCGATGCTGGTCTATGTTGCTGGTTTATTGATATGGTCTGATGGTCTTTTTATATTTTGGACATATCACACTCCTCACATGATTATGATTAGCGTTTTTCTCTGTTGCGGGGTTTTGGGTACTTTAATTTGTATTTGGAACAATGGACGTCGGTACTCTATCTGTTGCTTTACTATTCTACATACTGCTATTTCACTTTCATGGACTGTTTTACTTCATATAATATATTCAAAACAATGTTTCTCGTCTTTTAAAGTTTCAATTTTTTTTTTTTTTTTTTTTTTTTTAAATTGAACCCTCCGTCGGTCTACCGATGCCTTGTAGACGTCGGAACTGCGACAAACTAGAAACGTCGGAAGAGAGACAGTATGAAAACGTCGGACCACATTTCGTCGGAATTGTGACAGATTACAAACGTCGGAAGAGCGACGTTCCAAACGTCGGACCACATATCGTCAGAATTGCGACAGATTAAAAATGTCGGAAGAGCGACGTTCCAAACGTCGAACCACATATCGTCGGCATTGCGACATCTTACAGACGTCGGAAGAGCGATGTCCAAAACGTTGGACCACGTTGGGTTGGAATTATGACGGCTTTTAGGCGTCGGAAGAGCGACGTTCCAAACGTCGAACCACATTTCATCGGAAGTGCGACAGTTTACAAACGTCGGAGGTGCGACGGTTTGTGAGACGTCAGAAGAGTGACGCTCGTTCGGAAGCGACGGAAGAGGTGTCGATAGTGCGACGCTTTTTACGTGCGTCGGAACTGCGACGGCAGGACAAACCACGGTTTGTCCGCCCTCGAACTGTCGCTCTTGCGACGACTATGTGTCGGAATAGCGACGAATTGGCCGTCGGAATTTCCGCCAAATTTTCTAGTGTGTAATGACTACTCCTGTCAATTTTCAAAATATGATAGGTTAGATTCATCAAAATATGCCACATATTTCAAACTTTTCACCTTTTACATTTCTTTCTAGTTATTTTATGTTAATATAAATAATCTAGATATTTGGAGGATCCAAAATCTAAGAATTTCTTTAATCTATAAATTATCAAAATTTGGATCCCAATGTTGGAAAACTGAAAAGTATGCATATCAGAATTTTTTTTTAGATATCGAAAAACACGAATTAGAGGATGAAGTCTTTCTTCATTTGATAGCCAGAGAAACGCTGTATTGAGGCCACTTAGGTAAATTCAGGGTTTTCCATGTATGTTTTAACCCTATACAATTAATCGTTGGAAATAAATTCTTAATGAAAAAAAAAATATACAATGGAAAACAGGCACATTAACATAGATATTTTACCCAGGAAACCCAAAATCAAGAAAAACTAGAAATATCAGCATACTTGTCTTTATAGTATTACAATACACTATATATATCCCACGACATCTATAAAATGCCAATCCATAAATATTCACTTAGAGTAAATGGATTTAAACTTAAATCACACATATTGTTCGTTCTTCACCAAAGAAACTTTTCTAGAGACTGATATCAGTCAAACAATCTTGTACATGTAAAACTCATGGATGGAAAAATATATGTAATTCCATGATTTTTTCTTTCATTAAGAAATAAACTCTCGAACCAATTAACCTCCTCTTCCCAAGTGCCTGATCTACCCTATTTAACAAGCCCAAGAAGAGAATAAAATTTTAGGAGAACTGAAGAATCTGTGTGTGAAAATACCCCTTCTCCAAGCCATTAAGGATGTTCCTACTTACAATAGGCTCATAAAGTAAAAATTATTTAAGAATCCTGGAAGAAAGTGGAAAGGCACCCCCACCATCAATGTTGTAGGATACCTGTCCGACTTAATGTTGGGAAGGGTGACCTTGTCGAAGTAACTGGACCCTGGGATTCCAGCAGTAGATGTACACATCAATGGTGTCATTGTCCCCCACACTTTGATTGACCTTGGGGCTGCCAACAATGTGATGACTAGGGAAACCATGCTTAAACTCAACCTACAAGGAGCCTTGAGAAAGACTACCATTTTTTTGCAACTTGTAGACAGATCCATAGTAGCTCTGGAAGGAATTTTTGAGGATGTTATTCTCTCTGTAGACTCCTGGGAATACCCCACATATTTCTTGGTCCTTCAACCAAAAACCAAGTTTAGTGGACATCCTCTCATTTTAGGAAGACATTGGTTGGCCACTGCCGATGCTTAGCAGTTGTAGGGTCGGAAACATGACTATCAAGAATGGGCCCTTATCTAGACAACTGGTATTATATCCTCTTACCCAAGCTTCCATTTACCATGACCCGCCCTTGTGGTTGGAGAATGATGAAGAAGAAGATGAGGTGAACAGTACCACACCCTACCCCATTTGTATGATAGATATTTTTCTTAGAGGGGGGTAACCTAATGAGGATGATCTCATTGACCACATCATTCAAAGTCAACCCCCCGTTTTCATTCCACTCGATGTGCTAGTGACAAAATCTAAAAAACACCCTTGGATTAAGCTGCACTCACTTGAATCCACCTCTAAAGTGACCAATGCTGTGGAATTTTGCCCATCTAAATCCTTGAATATTAACTCATCCCTCTCGGCCAAAGAAGAAGAGAAAATGTGCAAGCTCCTGAAGGAAAAATTAGATTCTTTTTATTGGGACTATAAGGAAATGAAAGGGGTGCATCCCTCAGTGTGCACACATCATATTTATATTTGTTATGAAACCAACAAACAAAATAGAAGAAAATAGAGATCAACGACTTAAAAATTAGCCACTTTGAGGGGGAAAACTCCTTTACATTACATAAATGAACAATTCTTGGATGATACAAATGAAAAAACCTCCTTCCTATATATAGGAGTTCATGGGGTCACAATATAATCCTAGTCGACCTAACAATAATAATGTAAGGAAACAACAATAACAATAGTGGCTTTTACGGGTCACAATAATAACAATTTGGGGCTACAGGGGTACAAAAATAACAATAAGGGGGCTACATTAACAACAATAAGGGACTAATATAGGGACCTAACATGATCCTCTCCTTCAAAAAAGTGTTTTCCTCAACGCTTGAGTAGCTCTGGACACTTTTGTATAAAATTCGCATCCTCCCGTGTGGAATCTTCAGTGGGTAAGTTCTTCCACTTGATGAGATACTCTGAAATTGATCAATTTTGTAGTTGTTGAGTTCTTGTTTCCATGACTGCTTTAGGTTCCAATATGAATTTTATTTCCTCATCAATTTCTGGAAATATTGTTTGAACTAGAAGTTTGTCACCTATAACCTTCTTTAAGTATGAAACATGGAAAACTGGGAGCACTTGAGAAGAAGCATGAAGCTCCAATCGGTATGCCATAGTAGCAATGTTTTGCAACACATTGTAAGGACCATAATACTTTGGCGATAATTTATCATATTTCTTAGCTTTCTTGAAGGACATTTGTTTGTATGGTTGTAGCCGTAAAAATACCCAGTCTCCTACATCAAAACTTATCTCGCTACGATGTTGATCTCCCTGCTGTTTCATTCGATTTTGTGCCAAATTTAGGTTATCATTTAAGAGTTGGAGAACTTGTTGTTGATGCTCGATGTGATCTTCCACTGCTTGAACCTTAGAATTTTCTCTTAAAGATGATGTGATGGAAGGTGGTTGATATCCATAAAGTGCCATAAATGGGGTAATTTTTGTTGCATTATTTTTCGTTACCTATTTTCCTTTATGGATAATGTACACATTTATTCATAGAATCGACATACATATCTCACCTTCCACATAGCCAAAGCTCCGCACAATGAAAAGTAATAAAGTCCCTAATTTCGCCCCTTTTGAATAAAGTATATAATATAAAAGCCTAAAACAATAAAATCATTCGACAATGAAATGTCCCGCACATACCCCATTCATAGCAATAACACACTATCAAAGCACCAATGAAACCCCTAACTCTCCCGCACATAAATATGTGTCCATTAAATCATATATGATTCTAATATAACACAAAAGCATATGCCACTCTATGCAACCACTCTCCCCCACGTACTTCATACTTAATACAGTAAAATATCTGCACAACGAAACATAATAATATTCCCCATTACGCATAAAAATTCATACGATATATAATATATGATTTGTAAATTTGTAAAAAAATCTCTGCACAACGATATATTATATTCGGGAAATTGAGAAACATACCCCATATTCCACACAGTCAAATACACACACATTGAAACATAATAATAATAATAATAGATTAACATTAATTTCCCTATGCACCCCCCTGTTCTCCCGAAAATACCCCGTTGAGTTTCCAATATATACGATATATAAATATGAAACTATCTCCGCATAATGACTTGTGTATTCCCCCCGCCTCCGCAAAGTACCTGAAACCGTGTTAGTTTTGTCATCATGGGGAATATCCATACCATAAAATTCTCAATGTCAATATTCATGTTAGAGCACTCACTGATGGAATAGTGTAACCACCCCTCCCACATTTACCCAATTCCACTGGTCTGCAAGGGTAAACTGTTGGGTGTGGAGCCTGATTATATTTTTATTTTGTATCACAACGCTGGACCCCTGTAACTTAATGGGGGCGACAACGCCGCCCGTAATTAAACACTGCTTGGGGGTCCAGGGTGGGGCGGCAGCGCCCCCGAAGCTAAAAACAAATGTAAAATTGCCTTGTAAAAGTATAGTAATTTCTAGTCAATCTGGGCCGTTCATTAGGCAGATGATCTGACGGTAGAAGTTATGTTTAGTTTAGGGTTTTTTCCCTAAAAGGAAACCCCTCGCTTGTATGAGGGTATTATATTGCGGCTATGTATTGTATGTATATTCTTGGAGCGAGAAACATATAGGGAGACTGTGAGAGAGAATAGAGGATATTATAGCGGGTCTGCTGTAGGTTGTGTCTCTTCATTTTGTTGGATAATAGAAAGGAAGGATTGGCTGTTCGGGGGGGACGTAGCCCAAACTGGGTGAACCACGTATATCTGTGTCTCTCTAGTTTTGTGTGTTTTGTGTGCTTGTGTTTTCCACATATTTTATGTGTTTCATTGCTCTGTAATATTTATTTTTCTAACAACTGGTATTAGAGCCGAAGGTCTATTTGGCTGATAAACTCGCAGGAAAGAAGGGTTCCTGGTTCAAGCGGGAGCAATGGCGGAAGATGGTAAATTTAGGGTCGAGAAATTTAACGGCCAAAGCTTCCCGCTGTGGAAGATGCAGATGGAAGATTATTTGTATCAGAAATATCTGTACCTACCATTGAGCTGAAAAACAAAGAAGCCGACGACTATGACCGATGCAGAATGGGATATTCTTGATAGAAATGCACTCGGAACAGTACGGTTGTGGCTCACGGCGTTGGTAGCCTTCAATATTTCGAAGGAAACAACAACAAAGGGTTTGATTAAGGTGTTGGAGAAACTATATGAAAAACCCTCGGCCTCAAACAAGGTATTTCTTATGAAACATTTATTTAATATGAAGATGTTAGAAGGTGGATCTGTTGCAGACCATTTAAATGATTTTAATACAGTTACCAGCTAGTTAAGTTCTGTAGGGGTAAAATTTGATGATGAAGTTAGAGCTCTGTTATTTTTGTGCTCATTGCTAGAAAACTGGAATGGTTTAGTTATGGCCATTAGTAACTCTGTCTCTGGATCTATCACTTTAAAGTTTGACGATTTTATCGGTGCTATCCTTAGCGAGGAAATGCGACAGAAAAGCTCTGGTGAGACATCGGGTAATGCTTTGAGTGCAGAGTTTAGGGGAAGAAAAATGGAAAGAGGAAAGAGCTTAGGATATCGCAGTAAATCAAGGAAAGGCAGGTCCAAGTCCAGATCAGGGATAGTGTGCTAGAAATGCGGAAAGAAAGGACATCTAAAGAAAGACTGTAGATTTCGGAAGGGAAAATAAGGAGACACACAACAAGAAAACAATCATGAAGAAAATATGACAGGTGATGTGTTACAAGATGCTTTGATTCTTTCTTTCGAAAATGTTATTGATTCTTGGGTTGTAGATTCAGGGGCCTCATTCCATGCCACACCTGATAAGAAATATTTTCATGACTATGTTCAAGGAGATTTTGGACAAGTCCGTTTGGGTGATGATAAACCCTGTAAAATTGTTAGAATGGGTAAGGTTCTTGTAAAACAACATAATGGAAACCAATGTCTATTAAAGGAGGTAAGGAATGTTCCAGATTTGAAGAAAAATCTGATTTCAACAGGGCAGTTAGGCAGTGAAGGTTGTGTGACAACTTTCACAGATAAAAATTGGAAGGTCACCAAAGGAGTGCTGGTAATAGCAAAAGGTGAAAATGTTGTTACATTGTATTTATGCAATGGTATTTCTAACTCTGTTAATGCTTTAACTTCCAAAGGAGCAAATGCAACATTATGGCATCACAGTCTTAGACACAAGAGTGAGAAGGGGATGAAGATTTTTCACTCAAGAAATTTGTTGCTGGGTTTGAAGAATGTTGATTTGGATTTCTGTGAGAATTGCATTTATGGAAAACAGAAGAGAGTCATATTTCTCAGAGTTGGGAAAGAAAAGAAGAGCGAAAAATTAGAGCTTGTGCATATAGATGTATGGGGACCTGCTCAGGTATCATCTCTTGGTGGCTCTCGTTATTATGTTACTTTTATTGATGCTTCAACTAGAAAAACTTGGATTTATTGTATTCAAAATAAATCTGATGTATTTGATACTTTCAAGAAATGGAAAGCTTTGGTTGGGATTGAGACATGAAAGAACTTGAAGTGTCTCATATCAGACAATGGAGGTCAATATTGCAGCAAAGAGTTTGATAGGTACTGTTCAAAGCATCGAATTCATAGAGAGAAGACAGTTCCAAGAACACCACAAGAAAATGTTGTGTCTGAAATGATGAACAGAACAACCATGGAGCGTGGAAGGTGCATGAGATTGCATGCAGGATTGCATTTAAAATTTTGGGTAGATGCTATAGATACTGCTGTTTATCTAATAAACAGAGGGCCTTCAATTTCCTTGGATGGTGGTATTCTAGAGGAAGCATGGACAGGTAAAAATGTAAACTACTCTTTTTAAAAGCCTTTTGGTTGTGAGACCTTTGTCCATATTAATAAAGAAAATAGAACAAAGCTTGAGGCAAAATCAAAGAAATGTACCTTTATTGGATATGGTCTTAATGATTTTGGTTATCGCTTATATGATTATGAAAATCACAAAATCATTAGGAGCAGAGATGTAATATTCAATGAAAATTTATTGTATAAGAATCAGTTGCAGGAAAAGAAACAAGAAAAAGAAAACAAAGAATACACAGTTCTTGATGAGATCACAGAAAAGGTAAAGGTGCCTGAAAATAATAATAATCAAGAGCCACAACAACAACAACCACCACAACAGAAACATGCACCTCAAACACTTGAAAGTGGTGTTAGAAGATCTACCAGGATAAGTAGACCCCCTGAACGATACTCTCCTTCACTATATTATTTATTGTTGAATGATTCTGGTGAACCTGAATTTTATGAAGAAGTAGTGCAGGTTGAAAGTAGGAAGAAGTGGGAGCTATCCATGGAAGAAGAGATGGACTCCTTAATGCGTAACCAAAATTGGGACTTAGTCAAGTTGCCTGTAGGTAAAACTACATTGCAGAATAAATGGGTTTACAGGATGAAGGAAGAAGATGGAGGAAAACAGAGGTACAAATATAGACTTGTGGTGAAGGGGTTTGCACAGAAGAAAGGTATTGATTTTGATGAAATATTTTATCTTGTTGTTAAGATGACTTCAATCAGAACTATTTTAAGTCTTGTAGCAGTGGAAGATTTACATCTTGAACAGTTAGATGTAAAGACAACATTTCTCCATGGAGATTTGAAGGAAGAGATCTATATGCAGCAACCAGAAGGATATGAGGTCAAAGGGAAAGAAAAATTAGTGTGCAGGTTAAAGAAGAGCTTGTATGGCTTAAAACAGGCTCCAAGGCAGTGGTATCTAAAATTTGACAAGTTTATGTCTGAACAAGGTTATACTAGATGTCACTCTGATCATTGTGTTTATTTGAAAAGGCAAAATGATGGAAGCTATATTATATTGTTATTGTATGTAGATGACATGTTTGTTGCAGGGTCTAACATGCAGGAAATAAATGTGCTCAAAATAAAATTGGCAAATTCATTTGCAATGAAGGATTTGGGAGCTGCAAAAAAAATCCTTGGTATGAGAATAACTAGAGACAGGAAAAATAAAAAATTAACACTGTCTCAAAATGAGTACATACAAAACGTGTTGAAAAGATTTAATATGTAGAATGAAAAACGAGTTAGTATACCTTTTGCTAGCCATTTCAAACTTAGTAAGGACATGTGCCCCAAGACCTAAGAAGAAATGGAATATATGTCTAAAGTTCCATACACATCAGCAGTTGGAAGCTTAATGTATGCAATGGTCTGCACAAGGCCTAATATTGCACATGCAGTGGGAGTTGTAAGCAGGTACATGAACAATCCAGGAAAAGAACATTGGATGGCAGTGAAATGGATTCTCAGATATTTGAGAGGAACCACAAATCAAGCATTATGCTTTGGTGGTTCAAACATTGCTCTACATGGATATGTTGATGCAGATATGGCAGGTGACAAAGATAAAAGGAAGAGCACTACAGGATATGTATTTACTGTAGGTGGAACAACTGACAGTTGGGTTTCAAAAATCCAAAGTGTTGTTGCACTTTCAACAACAAAAGCAGAGTATGTTGCTGCTACAGAGGCTAGTAAAGAAATTATTTGGTTACACAGGTTTATGGATGAATTGGGTAAGAAGCATGATATGGGCACATTATACAGTGATAGCCAAAGTGTCATTCATCTTGCAAAGAACTCAGCATTTCATTCCAGGACTAAACACGTATAGCTCAAGTACCATTTCATATGGTCAATATTGGAAGATGGACAGTTGAAGATGGAAAAGATACACACTAGCCAGAATCCTGCAGACATGCTAACAAAAGTAGTAACCAGGGAGAAACTGAGAATATGCTCAGTTTCAATTGGTCTTCAAGAATGATGGTGAAGATGAGAAACAACTAGGTCCAAAGTGGAGTCATTGTCCAGCAAATGAAGCAACGGTGGAGTTGCTACAATCAGTCTCCAAGTGGGATATTGTTGGGTGTGGAGCCTGATTATCTTCTTTATTTTGTATCACAGTGTTGGACCCCTGTACCTTAATGGGGGCGGTAACGCCGCCCATAATTAAACGTTGCCTGGGGGGGCGGCTGCGACTTTATGGAGCCCCCCCTGGTAGGGGGTTTCGGGGGTAGTGCCCCCGAAGCTAAAAGAAGATGTAAAATTACCTTGTAAAAGTATAGTAATTTCTAGTCAATCTAGGCTGTTCATTAGGCGAATGATTTGACGGTAGTTATGTGTAGTTTAGGGTTTTTTTCCCTAGAAGGCAACCCCTCTCTTGTATGAGGGTATTGTATTGCGGCTGTGTATTGTATGTGTATTCTTGGAGCGAGAAATAGATAGGGAGACTATGAGAGAGAACAGAGGATATTACAGCAGATCTGCTGTAGGTTGTGTCTCTTCATTTTGCTAGATAATAGAAAGGAAGGACTGGCTGTTCGGGGTGGACGTAGCCCAAACTGGGTGAACCACGTATATCTGTGTCTCTCTGGTTTTATGTGTTTTGTGTGATTTTTTTTTTTCCGCATATTTTATGTGTTTCATTGCTCTGAAATATTTAATTTTATAACATAAACATGAGACAAAGAGTGAATATGGCATGACCTGACCTCCAAGCTTCAATTATGGAAGTGGGTTCGACAACTGAAAACAAACTGAGAACTCACAACGTCCCTCAGGGCTACAGGACACTCAGGGTGAAAGGACCTGCCCCAGGTGACCAAGCCCTAAGATGGGGCTGAATTTCTCACAATTTAACCCCCAACCACATGAGTGATAAGGCCTCTATGTAGTTATAGGCCTCCAAATGCATGCACAACATTGTCTGAGTTTAGTTGTGACCTAAATTTTCCATTTCAGAGGGTGTGATAATGAAATCTTAGCCACAATTTTAGGTCAACCTCCAGACCACATCCAAAACTTCCCAAGAATTATTTAAATAATTAATGACACGAAAACAAGGCTAAAATTTCAAACTCGAATCAAAACTTGACCTAGACTGACTAGAACATACTGGGAATTTCATCAAACATATGGAAAACATGTAAGCTACAGGTCATGAATGCATATCCAATCATAAAAATATGATATTTAGCTAAGAATAACCAAGAAGGCCCTATTCCATCTCCACATAGCTACAACAACACTTATTTTTCCATATATTCATCAACCGATCAATAGCTAAACAATTCATGACAAGAGCCATAAATGATACACATTATATAACCAACATATAACCAGAAAATAACCAGCATATAAACCATGGCAGTACAACCATAAGATTACTATCATAATAAATACATATACTCATACATCACCATAGGAAAATGTCTCATATTAACATAGGAAAATACCAACCAAGTCAGGGACTTCCATCTACCACCCAACCATAGATTGAGCTGAACCAAATCTGTCTTTCAACTAATCACGCCACGCCATATTCCAAGAATGATTGTGGGATCTCATGGAATAAACCAAGACAAAAAAAACCAGGGATTCTAGAAGCCAATCCACCTCAACCCTCAAATAATGATTCCACCTCATGGTCGGACATCACTAACACCAACTAGATTGGTCTCTATCTAAGTTTTCCATGGCTCTAGGGTCTAGTAACTCAACCCACAACCTTCCAGAGCTCCAGAGCATTTTTCCAAACTGACTCTAGGGACTAGTAACTCAACCCACCAAGGGCTCTAGAGAATTTGCACCAAACTAGGCTCTAGGACTAGTAACTCAACCAAAGTTGTTTTAGGGCTTCCAGAGCATTTGTTCCAACCATAGGGAATTATGAGAAACAATTAGAAAACAATCAAGTGGAAAAATCCACAACACCATGCTTATCCCAGAAATGGAAAGGAAAGGCTAAAACCACCGTCAATCCGGGAAATCCTCCATGTCAATGAAAACACATAACCAGATAATCACATGCATATACCATGCATGCAGAAATCAGCAAGGAAATCACACATGCATCTTTTTACATGTGAAGAAATATAATTGTAACCGTTGATCCACCTGTTGATCCCTTGTGCTTTCTTGCTTTCATTTTCTTTCTTTCGCCAAATTCAGTGTATGCTAAAGTGATCCAAGCATGCTCCAAGAATTCTCCAATATTTATCTAAGTGTGAAAGAGTATGAGAGAATGCGAGAATAAAAGAGAGCTCCAAAACTGAACTGAAAATAGGTTGCGAAATTATCCTCGAAGACTTTTTATGATTGAGGCCTCTATTTTCTTCATTTTCCTTCATTTTTTGTTCAATTTTCCTCACATGAAAATCTGTGACCCTTCATCTCCATTTTATCCTATTTTACTTTATTTTATAAATAAAATTCCAATTAATGCATATTTACCTTTGCCAATTTCCATATCCATTAATTAATCACCAGTGATACCCATCACTATTTTTTTCCCAACATTCAACCTGGAATACATGTCCCATGACCTTGGAATTATTTTATTTACATGTAAAATCAACTAGGGGCTGTTACAAACCCCTCCCCCTTGGGGGAACACTGACCTCAGTGTTCATTGCCACTTATAAACTAGCCAAAAAAATGCTTCCCATTGAGATTTATAACACAACTTGATGTAGAATTTACATCATATCATACTTCCAAGACCATGATCATCATACCATAAACACCATACCGCTTATTAGATATTTATAACACAACTCTATGTGGTATATATATATATATATATATATATATATAAAACCAAAACACAACATCAAAAACATATATCATAATACATCCACTCAACCAATGAATAAGAAGTGATATATAGCCCACATCTGATCAAACATCTCCCATGTAGCTTCATTGGGCCCAAAGCGCTTCCACTTCACTTTAACTTTCTCAATTCCAGAGCATGAGCATATTTCACTACAAAATGTAGTAAGCTTCCGACCGGAATTCTCCTTCTCTCTCCTCCTATAATATAGACCAGTCAATCACATGATTAATATCCTTCACATATCTCTTAAGCAATTAAACATGGAAAAAATAATGGAATTTCACTGTCAGAAGTAGTGCAAGTCAGTGGACCACTGGTCCAATCCTCTCAAGGATACTGAAAGGCTCGCAATATCGAGGTTCTAGCTTGGCACATGACCCAATCCTATAGGAGCTCTTCTTGGGCTTAATGCACAAGTACACATTCTCCCCAACCCAAAACTCCTTAAATACCTTGTGATGATACGAATAACTATTTTATTGTCTTGTGATTCCTTTAAATTCATTTTAATAACCTACATTTCCTGTTCCATCTCCGCCAACATATCTGGTCCAATCAATACCCTATTCATTGGATCACTCTAGCTGATGGGAGTATTACAAATCTATCCATAAAGTGCCTCAAATAGACTCATCTTTAACAACTCATGATGCCCATTGTTATAAGAAAAATATACTAGTGGTATATACTCTTCCCACTTCCACTGTTGATCCATGAAATACATCCTCAACATGTCCTTAATAATCCTGTTGACCCTCTCTATCTGTCCATATTTTTGTGGATGACAAGATGTACTAAAATCCAAGTCTATTCCCAAAACTGCAAACAACTTGACATCTATATCCGATACAATATTCTTGGGAACACCATGCAGTCTCACTATCTCCCTGATGGAGACCTAATCTACTTCACTAGATGAATTAGTACACCTTATTAGAATGAAGTGAGATACCTTGATCAACATGTCAACCGCAACCATGATGGAAACATTCTATCTAGAAGTATTAGGAAAAATTGTAATGAAATCCATGGAAACGACCTCCCATTTCCATTCTGGAATTAGAATCATATGCAATAAACCACTTGAGTGATTGCACTCTATTTTTACTTGTTGAGAATACAAAAAACTTGCGATGAACTCAACCACCTCTTTTTCAGATTTAAAGAGTAGAAGAAATTCTTCACAACTGTCAAATTTTTTCTGATATCCCAGGTGAATTTAATATGACTTAACATGAAATTCACTCAAGATAATCAACTTGAGATCACTACTGTATGGCACATAGATCTTGTCCCTAAATCTCACCAAACCATCTACTGTGAGATGATAATCCACATCTTGATCACCTGTACTCTATTGTTGTAAATTGTGCTTAAGATGTTGGTGCTTGTCATTTTTCTTCCCTTCCTACAAGATCCACTCTTTCAATTCTGTCCCATATGAACTCATAGTTTCAATGCTATTTATCTGAATTCTTCTTCTAAGAGCATCTGCGACCTTGTTCTCTTTTCCCTTGATGTACCTGATGTCGAAGTCAAACTCTCTAAGCATAGTTAACCACCTAGCTTGTATGAAATTAAAATTAGGTTGGTAAAACAAGTACTTCAAAGCACTATGATCACTCATCAAAATGAACCTCCTGCCAAGAAGATAGTGGTTGCACATCTTCAATGCATGAATGATCGCTGCCAACTCAAGATCATGAGTTAGATAATTATTCTCATGCTCACTTAGTTTCCTTGACTCATAGCATACTACATGTCCTTCCCGCATCATAAGTCCACCAAGTCCTCTATTGAAAACATATATACATCCCACAAACACTTTATTTGGATCTACAATATTTAGAAATGGAGAGTTTGTAAGAAACTGGTTCAACTGCTCAAAAATATCTGCACATTCCTATGTGCATTCAAATTTCTTTCCTTCCTTTTGTAATGCTGAAATATGATAGGAAATCCGTGAGAAGTTCCTGATGAACCTCCTCTAATAACTTGCTAATCCCATGAATGTTCTGACCTCATCCACATTCCTAGGATTTTCCTACTCCATGACAACTTTGATCTTTTCTGGGTCCACTGCTATAACTTCCTTGGAAACCACATGCCCAAAGTAATGAACTTATGTCTGAAATAAACTACACTTACTTAGTTTGGCATACAACATATTCTCTATTATAAATATCAACATTTCTTCTAGACGTTCAACATGCTCTTCCTCATTATTAGAATATATCAATATGTCATCAATGAATACCATCAAAAAACTGTCCAGATAAGGACACAGAAAACTATTCATCAAACACATGAAAGTAGTTGGAGCATTAGTCAAACCAAAAGGAACCACAACAAACTCATAATTTTCATACCTAGTCTTGAAAGCAGTATTCAAAATGCCCTCTTATTTTATGCATACCTGATGATATCCTGATCTCAAATCAATATTCGAGAAAACTACTGCTCCCTTCAACTAATTAAACAAGTGAGTCAATCTGCAACAATGGGTACCTGTTCTTGATCGTCACCTTGTTCAACTGCTTGTAATCAATACACAACCTGAGAGTAACGTCCCTCTTCTTCACAAATAAAACTTGTACACTCCAAGGTGATACAATTGGCCTAATGTATCCCTTGCCAAAATTTTTATTAAGCTGCAAATTCAATTCCACTAATTCTGGAGTACTCATCCTGTAAGGTTCCTTCAATGCTAATGATGCCCTTGGTACCAACTCAATTGATAAATCAGTTCCATTTGAGGCAGAAACTCTGAAATATTTGCTAGAAATAAATCCTGAAACTCTTGCAAAACTGGATACCTCTTTAATACTTCAGCATCCTCAACATCCTTCCCTTTGTCACTGGAAAAATTAAGTACAAAAAATACGCATCCTTTCCTACTACTTGTTGAGCATTGGAAACGGTATGAATTCACCATGTATTTCTTTATCTTTTTCCTTTAAACATAACTCTTTTTATTCTATAAATATGATATATTGAAGGATTATGATAGAATTGCAAAGATTAATGTTTATTGTGAAATTGGCTAAAGATTGTCTTTTATTCTAAATAGGAAACAAATGAAGTGGGGAACCGCCATTCGAAAGACAAAGCTAAAGCATGAGTAACTTCTGTTCCTCTAGCAAAGGGCCGTATCCAGACAAGAAGGATGAAATCAGAACGCATAGTTAAAGAAAGGCAAGAAACAAAACTGCTACAACACAAGAAGACGAAGCGTTAGCTAAAAGAGGAAAATGGAACGAATCCCTCAGGATCTTTCGATCTTGAGGGATCACTGTTCAAAGTTGATCTTTGTTTCTTGTATTTTCCATCGAGTTGTTATAAAAGGCAGCGCCTGTATAAATCGAAAAAAAAAAAAAAACGATTATTCTTGAAACTTCTTTTGTAATTATAATTTCATTGACTCTCGTGATTCAAGCAGAGAGCGACTATTTGTAAACGCTGTTATGCATGATTAATACATGATTTAGTTGCCATTCCATCACTTGAATATGGAGTAGCTCAGTGGTGTTTCCCTAGCGGCTAAGGGCCCGACCCTGGTGGATCCACTTGCTCTTCTGTATTATTATCTTCCGATTATAGTTGTGTGATGATTTGTATTTATTTTCATTACAGTTTCAAGTTTAATAGTTTACTGTTTTATTGCTTTATAATCTTGGTGTGTTGCATTGTTGAATTGCGTTACCATTCCTTTCCAATTTAACAAGAATCTTGATCCCTGTATAACTTATCTTGTTATGCTTTAACAGAGCTTTTCTATTTAGCATCTGCTATTCCATTCCATTTTTTTTTCCGTTCTGATTGCTGTTCATTTCAGATTGCTGTTCAATAGAATTTGCTGTTCAAATCCATTAGATAGAGTTTGCTGTTCAATAGAATTCGCTGTTCAATTCCATTAGATAGAGTTTGCTGTTCATTTCTATTGCTGTTCAATTCCAGTAAAATAGATCTGTTGTTTATTTCAGTTAATTATTTTATAGTTTATTTCATACCTGCAAAGAGTTTGGTTTTGCTTTTGAGAGCTTGCCTAGTTTACTTTCATTAGTAGCATTAGTGATTTAGTTCAATTTCCATTTAATTGCTTTAGTGTGGAGTGTAAGATCATCAACTGTAAAGGACATTGGTTATTGCTACCTACGTTCTCAGATTGATTGTCTTGTTCTTATTTGATTTCATTTACATTAGTTGCTAAAGGACAAAGTTATTACTACTGCATCCTTGACTGATGATTGCTGAGTGAATGATTGGATTTCAGAGCATTTAATTTCATGTCATTGTAGTTAGATTTCATTTCCAAGCATCCGTTTACTCTTGTATTTATAACACTATACTGCATATTGGAAAGCATTACTCTTAGATTGAATTGCAGCCTCAGATTGAGTACACTCTTGAAATAAAAAATCGTACTTGGATTGATAATTAATGTGAGATAAATAGGAGTTAAAAAGACACATTTTATACATCAACATTTTGGTGTCGTTGCTGGGGAGAGTGTAGCTATTTAGGAAAGAGTAATGTACATTTGATTTTATTTGCTAGGGAAGAACTGGGTATTAAAAATGGAAGGTAAGAACCTGCGTACCAAGTGAGGAACATGCTCGTTCATCAGCCCGCTTCACAGCCGAATTGAGTAAAAGTTTTAGGTAGGAATGAATGCTTGCATTTTTTGAATGAATAGAAAATCTAAACAGAACAAAATTCCTCCTAAACCCGAAAAACCTAAGGGACCGGTGACCCTTGGGCGAACAACTTTCATTGACGAAATCTTTAAGAAAGCTGAATCTCAACCATAAGTAGGACCTAGAAAAGTTACTTCTAGACAACCTACTAGCTCCCTTCAGGCCACAGAGTCACCATCTATAGCCTTTGTTGAGGTGCATATCCAAACAGAAGAAATTGAGCAAGATTCCCAAGAAAATGAGAATTCTCACCTAATTTCTCTGCAAGAAGGGAACTCTAGTAATCTCCGCGAAGGAGGAGGAGAAACAGGGGAAACATAAGAACCATAATCGCCTCTTGAAGTAATCCAAATAGTGAGCAGCCTAGATAAGGGAAGTGCTGTCAACATCATTCAAAACAAAGTTAAAGGACCTGAATCTCCTCAGATAGTAGGCCAACAAGGAACACTCATTATTCTAGACCAAGAGAGTGTTGTCAAGGTCATTCCTACTCCTGCTAGTCAGCCTAGGAATAATTCCCTAGAAATCCCAGAAGGATATTGGCACAAATTTGATCAAATGGCCCACAACCAGCAACCACCTCAACAAACTTCCACACTGCAATATCCCATTGTGGACACTGCATTTAATGCACCTATGAAGGCCATTCCTCTTCAACATATTCCTACATTCCATGGCTTAACATCGAAAGATCCAGATGCATTTTTGTTTGAATTTGATGTATTATGCAGAGGGTATGACTATACCACCGATCCCCAAAAGTTAAAATTATTTCCTTCCACATTAAAAGGAGCAGCTCTACGATGGTTTATGGGGTTAGGTGGAGGTGTTATAAATATCTGGGATCAGATGAAAGCTGCTTTTATAAAGAAATATCAGGATTATTGTAGGTCCAGGAAATTAAAAGATGAAATATTTCAGATGACAGTAAACCTAATGAAACACTCGAGGAATATGTAGAACGCTTTCAATACAACCTCCAGAGATCACCCTATGCATCTTTACCCTTACCTGATAATGTGTTAAAAACTACATTACTTAAAGGGATGAAGGAACAATGGGTTGAAACATTGAACATCATGGGAAAAGGTGATATATATCAGGAAAATTTTGCTAACATTATTAATTTATGTATCAGGAGTTCAAGAGGCAGCACAAGAATAAAACCAGCAGAACGTGACATGACCACAAGAGATAGAAAGACCTCCAGTGGAGGTATAACCCACACAAAAATTGGAAATCTACTAGAAGATTTCAAAACTGATATTCTAGGGACTCTGACAACGCAGCTTGATATCATGCAAGCTAAACAAAAGCAAGCAGAAGCAGAACAAAATTTAGCAATATTATGCCCTAGATGTAGAAAGAAACATAGCCATAAAGAGTTCCCGTTGGATACAATCCAAGTCTGTGCCATCTGCACAAAAGATCACTCAACAGAAAGTTGCCCCTCACTCCCGGGATTGAAAGCAGTTTACAAAGAAGCGGAAGAAGAAACAAAAACGGTATATCTACTCAATCAGTGCCGTCAATGGCAACCACGACAAACATGTATGCCCATTGATCCATCCTCTTCTTTTCAGTCTCCTCAGTATAATGCTCAACAATATAGCGGAATATGGAAAAATCAGCCACCCTTTCCCAGTTGGCCACAACAGCCATTTCCTACACCACTATGGCCAATTCAAAAAAATCAAACCAATTGGCAAAATTTTCCTTACTGCTCACCATTTTGGCAAAATAATACATATCCAACACAATGGTCCCCCTCCACCTCGCAGAGTCAGACCTGGCAGTCGAACTGGCAAAGATCTATGAATCAACCAACTGGAACGATTCCTCTCCCTCCACTTACACTACCAACACCATATACATTGCAACAAAATCTCGAGACCAACTTGAGACTGCAACTCCTAGCCCAACCCAACCCAAAATCTAATAATAGACCGGTTCAATCTGTTCAAATAATCGAAGCACCAGAACTAGAAACCGAGTTAAGGGAGTGAAACGACCTGCAACTAAGATCTGGGCACATAATAGAATCAGAGGGAGACAAAAATTTTCAAGTTGAAAATCCGTTACCTTCAGAACAAACACTCTAAAAGGAGAATGTGGTTATACAACAAACTCATGAACAAGCAACCACCTCTTCTCCACCATTCCCAGAACGATTAATCATACCTCGTCCAATAGAACATCTTGATTTTGATCTTCTGGGAGAACTGAAAAATTTGTGTATAAAAATCCCACTCCTCAAGCTATCTAAGGCATTCCATTTTATGCAAAAACCATCAAAGAACTATGTATAAAGAATCCAAAGAGGAGAACAACAACTAACCCAACTGTCCAAGTACTCGGTACTCTATCTGACTTACTATCAGGAATGGAAGCACCTGTAAAGTATGAGGACCCAGGAAATCCTATAGTTACGGTGCAAATCAATGGACAATTATTTCCAAATGCCTTAGTTGATTTGGGAGCTGCCATTAATATCCTAACAACCACCACTTGTAAAAAACTTGGCATTACATCATTAGATCCAACAACAACCTTATTGGGACTGGCTAACTGATTAGTAGTCAAGCCAGAAGACACACTACATGATGTAATGGTATCTGTAGACTCCTGGGAAGATCCTGCTGACTTCCTTATTATCAACCCCAAAAACCGGCTAGATGGACACCCTCTGATCTTAGGTAGACCTTGGCTGGCAACTGTTGATGCCTATATTGGCTGTCGGCAAGGCAGCATGACTATAAATAGAGGGAGTTATGTCAAGAACTTAGCTTTATACCCTCCAGCCCAGCCAAGCATAACAATAATAAAAACAAAGAGATAGCCTGTATCATATCTCATAGAAAACATTAGATCACCACTAACCATAGAAGATGCCCTCGACTTTAAAGATCAAACAGAGGATGACATCATTAATAGTTTTATCGACCAACCAAAAATCATATCCCATTTGCAATGTCATATGATCAAGGCAACATTTGATAATGAAGAAGATCCCCTGAAAGCCATCCAAGAACAATCAATACCTACCACTTCTGTTTACAATAGAAAATATATAGAGATTGAGCCAGGAAAAACTTTGAACATTAACAAAAATCTGAATGCTGAACAAGAAGAGGAGTTGTTCCAACTACTAAAAAAATATAGGGGAGCCTTTGCATGGGATTACCCAGACATGAAAGGAATTGATCCCCAGTTATGTACGCACCACATTTATACAGAAAAATATGCTAGACCCATTCGCCAACCCTAACGAAGATGAAACCCTCACCTTAAGGATATTGTGAAAGCTGAATTACAAATTTTTTTGGATGTCAACTTTATTTATCCAATATCTGATAGCAAGTGGGTCTCTCCACTAGTAGTGGTGCCAAAAAAGAATGGGAAGTGGAGGATATGTGTAGACTACAGAGAACTAAACAAAGCAATCTAGGAAGACCACTTTCCCCTTCCTTTCATTGACCAGGTATTAGATACATTAGTAGGGAAGAAATTCTTCTCTTTCTTAGATGGCTTCAGTGGATACAATCAGATTCAGATTGCCCCTGAAGACCAAGATAAGACTACTTTTACCTGTCCTTGGGGGAAATTTTCTTACAGGGTTTTACCCTTTGGTCTATGCAACGCCCTTGCTACATTTCAGAGGGCCATTCTCAACATCTTTTCAGATATAATAAATGAAGGGCTCGAAGTATATATGGATGATTTTACACCTTATGGAGATGATTTTGAGCTAGCATTAGAAATATTGGAAAAGGTGTTGCAAAGGTGTATTGACACCAGACTCCGCTTAAGCCATGAGAAGTGCCACATGATGATGACCGAGGGACTCATCTTGGGTCATTATATCTCAGTAGCTAGAATACAGGTAGATCCAGCTAAAATTCAAATACTTTTGTTAATACCTACTCCCACCACACAAATAGAGGTACATATCTTTCTCAGATTTTTTGGTTATTATAGAAGATTTATAGAGCATTATTCTCAAATAGTTGCACCTCTATACGCACTAATAGGGAATGTTGATTTTAATTGGACAGATAAATGTGACCATGCCTTTGAGGATCTGAAAAAGCTTCTATCAACAGCCCCAGTGCTAAGGGGCCCAAATTGGGATTTGCCATTCCAAATTTCATCTGATGCCTCAGACATAGCTATTGGAGCAGTCCTTGGGTAGGAAGAAGATTAAAAACCATATGCAATTTATTATATTAGCAAGAATCTATCTCCTGCTGAATTAAACTATACTCTGACCGAGAAATAATTTTTAGCTGTAATACATGCTGTAAATAAATTTAGACATTATATAATTGGGTATCCTGTAGTTTTATATACAGATCACTCTGCCATAAATTTTTTAGAAAATAAATCTGTTACAAATGGTAGAGTAACAAGATGGTTGATTCTATTGTAGGAATTTGACATCACAATAAAGGATCGACCAGGAAAAGAGAATCCTGTAGCTGACTTTCTCACACGAATGCCAAAACCAACAGATGCAGCAGTAGTCGAAGATCAGTTCCCAGATGAACATTTGTTTGTTGTTACTGCCAGAACCCCATGGTATGCTGATGTTGCAAATTTTATTTAGCAGTAGGTAAATTACCTAAGCATCTAACGCCCAATGAACGAAAACAAATAGTCTAGTGCAACACCCGATTCTCTTGGATTGGCGGTTACCTATTTCATACCGGAGCAGATATGCACATCAGGAGATGCGTTCGAGAAGACAAAATATTTGATATCCTGAAAGAAAGCCATGATGGGCCATGTGGCAGACATTTCACAGATCGCAGGACTGGTCACAAGGTTTTAAAAACAGGCTATTACTGGCTTACAATTTTTAAAGATGCTAAAAATTTTGTATAAGCCTGTGATAGTTGCTAAAGGGCAGGATGCCCTGGACAGTTTGATGAAATGCCTTTGAACCCACAGTTAGTAATCGAGCCATTTGATCATTGGGTGCTCGATTTTGTTGGTCCTATTAACCCACCATCAAATCAGAAAACATATATACTAGTTGCAATAGAGTATGTTACTAAATGGGTTGAAGCAGAAGCACTTCCAAGAGCTATAGAAGACTCTGTAATACAGTTCCTTTTCCAAATATTTGTGCGATATGGCCTCCCTAGGGACATAATTACAGATGGAGGACCGCAATTTGTAGGTAATAAAATTGCTGCAACATTAAAAAACTACCACATTCAGCACAAAATCACGACCCCATACCACCCACAGGCAAATGGCCAGGTAGAGAGCATGAATAAGGTGATAGAATCTATAATGAAAAAAACAGTTGCATCACACTGACGTGACTGGGCTTTAAGATTTCCGGAAGCCTTGTGGGCGTACCGAACAACATGGATAAATACCACTGGGTATTCACAATATCAATTAGTATTTGGAAAAGAACCCATCTTTCCAATAGAATTTGAAATTCAAACATTAAGAACAACCCAGGAGGTGGGTTTGGACTTAAATGAAGCCCAGGTTAGAAGATTACAGTAAATCAACGAGTTAGATGAAATTAGGCTCTCTGCTCTCCAGCACACTGCATTAATTCAAAAGCAGAGAGCAAAATGGCACGACGCCCTCATTAAAGAGAATATCTTCCACGAAGGAGATTGGGCACTCCTATATGACTCCAGGTTTCAGGATTTCCCAGGAAAACTCTAGACATGATGGCTTGGACCCTATGAAATACAGAAATTTCATGAAAATGGCACCATCACATTGACTACCATTGATGGATCTGGACATTCATTCAAAGTAAATGGTCATCGAGTATGACTTTACCATAAACCGCTTAACCGAGAATCCTTTTACCAGCAATTATGGGAAGAATCTACCATGCAGATTCTTGCTGAGGGAGATAACTCCTCCTCAGCACCCATCCACTGAATAATTCCTTTATTTTAAAACTTGTACATAAGCTTTTCTTTTTACTTTGCTTGTTTTTTGTACAGATTTTATTTCTCAAGGTGTTCCTTTTAAGGAACAGCTGCTGTTCCTCTTAAGGAACAACAGCCGTTCCTCTTAAGAAACAACATGTTTGTGTGTTTCTTTTTGCTGTTCCTTTCAAAAGGAACAACACTTTTGCCTCGTGTTTTTGCTGTTCCTTTCCGAAGAAACAACAGTTTTTACCGCTTGTTTTTGCTGTTCCTTTCAAAAGGAACAACACTTTTGCCGCGTGTTTTTGCTGTTCCTTTCTAGATGAACAAAAATTTTTGTCGTGTTTTTGTTGTTCCTTTCCAAAGGAACAATATTTTTTGCCGCCTGTTTTTGCTATTCCTTTCCAAAGGAACAACATTTTTCCCGCTTGTTTTTGCTGTTCCTTTCAAAAGGAACATCATGTTTTTTTTGCCGACTGTTTTTGCTGTCCCTTTTCAAAGGAACAACATTTCCGTGGATTGTTTTTGCTGTTCCTTTTAAAA
Organism: Pinus albicaulis; assembly: GCA_034641835.2. NCBI lineage: Eukaryota > Viridiplantae > Streptophyta > Pinopsida > Pinales > Pinaceae > Pinus > Pinus albicaulis. The sequence continues at coordinate 445,609,302 of CM076583.1, forward strand.
GGAACAACAATTTTCTTCCGATTGTTTCTGCTGTTCCTTTCAAAAGCAACAACATTTTTCGCAAATTGTTTTTGCTGTTCCTCTTAAGGAACAACAACTGTTCCATCTAAGGAACAACACTTTTTGAGTGCATTTTTCTTGTTTGAGAACAACATTTTAAGGCTTTTTGTGAATTCTTCATGACTCTTTTAAAGGAAAACATACAATTTATGAAATGACACAAAAATTAGAGGTTACTGGAATCAACAAATCAAGATAAATTGTAATTTTTAAGAAATTGTTTTGTAGTGATAAGAAAAGGAAAGGACACAACCATCTATATCAATTTGCTGTCTTTATTTTCACTAAAATTAATACGATCGGTTATCTTTATCATGTTGGTTCTTCCCTAAATCTTCATAACTCTCTTTGATTTTTATTTATGGAATAAGAATAAGGGCATACTTTCTCTATTGATATGTTCAGACTTCTTCCACCATCCCTACTCTTAAGGAGTGTTGAGCCACCCTCTATACATAAATAGGGAAGTGCTACATGAAAAAGAAGAAGAAAAAAAAATCTCTATATGATTACTAAAAATTCTATGATATGGCAGATGGAGGATAGGGGGTCTCATCAAGAGCCAGCATACCATGATCATAAGGGAGCAGTGAAGTGGAATTCCCATTATGGCCACCACACCAGGGATATGATCCAATGGACAACTTAGAAAAATAAAAATTCCTTGGAACAGGAGGTCTCATCACGAGCCGAATTGCCCACATTTCACTCCTTCCTGGTGAATGGCATTGTGATTCATCTGGTTCCCAAGCCAGCACAGTGGCCTCCATCATGACATCACACAACACTTCCATAGGCATAAATAAAGGATAATGGTTCCAAGGGTGAGAAAGCAACTTTGTCAAGGTTATAGACACCTGTGGGCAACAGAGCTCTGCTGATGGTATTGGAGTCATATTTTTCACAATTCAATAGTAATGATAAATGCTTTTCTTATATATTTATCTAATATCAAATGAGAGTATGCTCCTAAATCCTTTGTTCGGAAACTCTTATGCATGAAATTTATTTATAAATCGATCATAATGGTTTATGTGGATAATGATCGCATAAGTACTTTTTTCACATCAGCTGTCCTTTTCCCTTATTTTCGAATCATTACATAAACATTTCCATATCTACTCACGATTTCAAAATATGCATCGATTTTAGTAATGTGATAATTTTTTGATCATATCATAAGTATGTATGCCTTTCCATGCTATACAATTGCTGTGCAGTATGCTGCTCTTCTATTTGCTGGTCGAGGGTGACCTATAATTTTTCTGCAGGGGGGGGGGGGGCGCGGATGCCTTTCAAATATACCTGCATATTGGTCGAATCCCTATGTTCATCCAATTCTTAGAAACAACAAAATTTTAACGGTATTGTGCCGATATACACAAGGTGCTGTTCCATTACAATTTCTATGTATTTGTGAAGAATTAACAATGTGCAGACAGAATGGGAGGACGAGCAGTAAGTAGTGAGCCACAGGTGCTAGCCGTTTCCAATGCTGCACGGGAAATTCTGGAGAGATTAGGATGGATTACCTACCTCACACGACTTTAGCAACCTCATGAAACGGTGGCCATTGAATTTTTGCAGAACTTGCAGGAAGGCTATTCCATGGTAAGAGGAAGGAAAATAGTAGTAACAGATGCAATAATCGCCGAGGTATCCAGTCTACCAGCAGAAGGACCATATGGACCCATAAAAAAGTGAAACTTCAAGAAGCCATGAACATCTTTTGGGACGAAGGGTAGACCTTGGTCGTCAAAGGAAAAGGATTCCAGCCGGCAACTTTGGGAGAACCATGGACAGAACTAGTGAAAGTAGTACAAAGCTACATTACATGTGATGGAAGAAAGGATGTGGTAAGACCACGCCACCTTAAATTATTAGTAGTATTAAAACATAAATGTGCTGTAAATTTTCCTGCATATTTAAATTTCTTATTGCATGATGTTGCTCAGAGCATAAGAAAATCCTGTCATATAGCGATGGTGGTAAGCCACCATTGTTTAATTCGATTAATAGTGAGTTTCAGCCTTGCCCAGCAGCAGACTAGTTGGGAAGAATTGATATTCTCAATTGATGGAGGAACAGCCCTACCTGCCCCAAAACACAAAAGAGTTACTAGCACAACAACAAAACCTTTAAAGCACAGACAGTCCTCCAGGATAAGTAGAAGTAGGGGAATGATAGGAAGTCTTTAGGGTAGCAGCAACCAACCCTTAGAATTACCTAGTTCGGAAGATGAACAACCCTTGCAACTCGAAGAATGAAGTCATCACATTGGTGAAGAAGAAGGAAATCAGGAAGAGGAAGAAAGTAATCACACCAGTGAAGATGAAGGAGAGGAAGTAGAACCTCCCGAAACCTCCATTGCAAGCCCACCACAGAGTCCATTGCAAGAGGACCAATTGGCCCAAATTTTGGCCAATATGAGTGAATATATACAACCTCACAGTCCGCTTAACCTCAATATTGAGATAGACCAATTGCAGGAACAAGTTTTTATCAATAAAGATAAGGTCGAGGAAATTCTTGATGAAGAAAAACCTTAGGGAACAACAAAACCAACTAGGGTTACTTCCCCCAAGGAATGTAGCCAGGAGCATGGGAACACTAAGGAAGTGTCCCAAACAGAAAACATGGAAGCAAGCCTGGGCAAAGGCACGACCACTGGAGAGCAAACCCTAGCCGAGAAACCAAGTACAGAAAAAAGAACAACTGTTCCTTCCAAGAAGAAGAAGAAGACAAATTAACTTGAGAAGCTGTGGAGAGAACGACAAAAGCTCAAAAAACTAGTAAAACAACTCAGGCAGAGGATTAGGGTGCTAAAAAAGGGGAAATTCTCTAAAAGAACCCTAAAAATGAAGAATGCAACCATCCAAACGGAACCCCATAATACAAGGGCCATGGAGACTCAAACCGAGCCTATATTCATTTAGGATAACAAGGAACAATAGGCAGTTGCTATGGATGCAGTTGCCCAAACTGAAAATGTACATGACTGTCAAAAAGATGTTCAGACCGAGGCACTATCCTCTAGCAGCATGGCCAACAAAGAGACACAGACTGTAGGAACTCGACATTGTAATAAGGAAACCCAGGTAGATCTTCAATCCAAAAACGTTTTGATAAAAGACCCTGGTATAGAAAAACTCCAAGAGGATCTCACACATGCTCAGAGGGCCAGAGAAAAGCTCGAAGAAGAGACTATTCCCAAAAAGAAATACCAATAGTTACAACAGCAATTAAAGGACATCAGTGCATCAGAGGCAGAAGCTTTCGATAGATGTCGAAAGGCAGAAGAGAAAGTTGAGAAGGTAAGGAATAGATTAAAAATGGTCAGGAATCAGATGGATACTCTCTATTCTTTATATACAGATGTCCTAGCATGTAGGTGCCCTGCCAAAAATTATGCTTTGTTTTTATTAGAAAGATATTTGCAGTTAAAAATTAACGCTGTTAAGGCAGGAAAACCTATAGAATTAAAAACTGTAGGTGATTTTATAAGATGCTGCAAACTCTATGGAGTAAAAGTTCAGCGTCTACTCTGTGAATTTTATTTGTGAAATTTTATATTAGCTAAGGAAATGGAGACAAATCCCAGCCCTTTTGTGGGCGATATCCAATTTCAAGCATTCATTTCATTTGCTGTTAACCAGTTAAAATGGCTCAAGGCCTATAACACTTTTCAGAGCCAATAAAATGGGCTAGAACTTTGGGTTAGGGGTGAACTGAGACACCCATTACAATTGTGGGCTAGGCAGAAAAGCTTAATGACAAAGGAGGATGTGATCCAAACATTGGGACCCATACACAAAGCAATTATCCTGGATGGGGTAGAATATTTTCTAACCATAAGAGACTAGGCCATAGTCGCAGCTAAACTTCGATGGAATATTTCCAATTGGAATATTCAAGACATAGAGCCGTTCAATCACAAAATTTTTGGGTTAGCTGCCAACCGCCTAGTTATCTATAGTAACCTCATCCTGAGGGAAGGCCTGTATTGGCTAGGTTGTAGATATCATAGCCCTATTATCTGGCATCCTGCAGCAGAATATAAGGCCAAATATGAATTACCTGAATGACAGACATGGCATATCTTTGAAGCTTTAGCTGCAAATCATGGTTTTATGCCTCTTAATGAAAATCCCTCTCCAGCCTATTCTCTAACTGCTTTACATGTAAAATATGGTTTTCATGAGGACATGAAAAAGGGTAAGCAGGGGGGTGTGTTGAGCATTGGAAAATGTATGAATTCACCATGTATTTCTTTATCTTTTTCCTTTAAACATAACTCTTTTTATTCTATATAGATGATATATTGAAGGATTGTGATAGAATTGCAAAGATTAATGTTTATTGTGAAATTGGCTAAAGATTGTCTTTTATTCTAAACATGAAACAAATGAAGTGGGAAACCACCATTCAAAAGACAAAGCTAAATCAGGAGTAACTGCTGTTCCTCCAGCAAAGGGCCATATCCAAACAAGAAGGATGAAATTAGAACGCATAGTTAAAGAAAGGCAAGAAACAACACGGCTACAACACAAGAAGACGAAGCGTTAGCTAAAAGAGGAAAATGGAACGAATCCCTCAGGATCTTTCGATCCTAAGGGATCATTTTTCAAAGTTTATCTTTGTTTCTTGTATTGTCCGCCGAGTTGTTATAAAAGGCAGTGCCTGTAGAAATCGAAAAAAAAACGATTATCATTGAAACTTCTTTTGTAATTATAATTTCATTGACTCTCGTGATTCAATAAGAAAGTGACTGTTTGTAAACACTGTTATGCATGATTAATACATTATTTAGTTGTCGTTCCATCACTTGACTCTGGAGTAGCTCAAGCGTGTTTCCCTAGCGGCTAAGGGCCCGGCCCTAGTGGATCCACTTGCTCTTCTGTATTATTATCTTTCGATTATAGTTGTGTGACGGTTTGTATTTATTTTCATTACAGTTTCAAGTTTAATAGTTTACTATTTTATTGCTTTATAATATTGGTATGTTGCATTGTTGAATTGCATTACTGTTCCTTTCCAATTTAACAAGAATCTTGATCCATGTATAACTTATCTTGTTATGCTTTAACAGAGCTTCGCTGTTCAGCATCTGCTGTTCCATTCCATTTGTTGTTCCGTTCTGATTGCTGTTCATTTTGGATTGCTGTTCAATAGAATTTGCTGTTCAAATCCATTAGATAGAGTTTGTTGTTCAATAGAATTTGTTGTTCAATTCCATTAGATAGAGTTTGCTTTTCATTTCTATTGCTGTTCAATTCCAGTAAAATAGATCTACTGTTCATTTCAGTTAATTAGTTTACAGTTTATTTCATACCTGCAAAGAGTTTGGTTTTGCTTTTGAGAGCTTGCCTAGTTTACTTTCATTAGCAGCATTAGTGATTTAGTTCAGTTTCCATTTAATTGCTTTAGTGTGGAGTGTAAGATCATCAACTGTAAAGCACATTGGTTATTGCTACCTACGTTCTCAGATTGATTGTCTTGTTCTTATTTGATTTCATTTACATCAGTTGCTAAAGGGAAAAGTTATTACTACTGCATCCTTGAATTATGATTGCTGAGTGAATGATTGGATTTAAGAGCATTTAATTTCATGTAAATGTAGTTATATTTCATTTCCAAGCATCCGTTTACTCTTTTATTTATAACACTGTACTGCATATTGGAAAGAATTACTCTTAGATTGAATTGCAGCCTCAGACTGAGTACACTCTTGAAATAAAAAATCGTACCTAGATTGATAATTAATGTGAGATAAATAGGAGTTAAAAAGACACCTTTTATACATCAACACTACTGTGCTTTTCTTGCATTAATGTAACCATTGTCACTGATGTAGGTTTCTTCTTACCTTACAAGATACTCTTCTCTTCGTCATCATACAAGCACTCAATAACCTTATCATAGAAATATACCTTAGTCACATGAATGTACAACCAATCCATACCCAAAAAAATACTATATGATCCCAACGGAAGCACATTTAGATGCACTGATGAATACATACCATTTAACTCAAATGCAGAAGATCTCACCCAATGATGAAATATTTTCTTAGTACCTATAGCCAACTGCACCAACCAGGACTCTGCAAGCAATTCTTTATTGAAGCAATAATTATCCACCAAGTCAATACTGATATAAATATAGTTATATCCATGGTCAATCAAAATAGAAGAAAATTGATCACGAAGCTTATTATCTTCCATCTCAATGATATATGTATGATGACCAATCCACCTATTATCCAATGCTACATAAATATGAATAACACTCTGTCTAATATCTCCAACTGTATGTGCTTCCCGAGCACTATAAATTTGAGGTCTTCCACCCTGATGTTGTGGACAATATCTCCTATGATGATCCTTGCCACAAGTCCAACACTGCAATTAAGGCTTCCTGACATCACCCTTATTCTAGTCCTTAAACTGAAATCCATGTCCTTTGTCAGCTTCATTGAACTTCTTGTGCGACACTACATTCTCCTTGTCATCTATATCTTGATTTTTTCCTATATTATTATCCCACTTTACTTATTCTTCTCATTACCTTTCCAATCCTGCTTAGACTCAGTCTTGCACTTCGATTTCTCATATCAGTGCTTCAAATTCTAATGGCTTCCTCCAGTGATATAATCTCATCAAACTCAATTATGTCTTTAAATGATACCGACAACCCACTATTGAATCTCTTAATATTTTTCTTCTCCTTGTTAAGATAAGGCACATATCTCATCAACTCCAAGAATATTCTAGTATACTCCTAATTGGTCATAAATCCCATCTTCAACTGATAGAACCCCTTTTCCCTGTCATCATAATATCTTTCAGATAGATGCTTCTTCCTGAAAAGTCTCTCAAACTCACTCCAAGTATGCTCCTCTTGTTTAATTCCTCTGAAATTATTTATATATTCCCACCAAATTTCTTCTTTCCCTTTAAAAATAAAAGTAGCTATCCTTTCTTTCATTTTTTCTGGATAATAATGCAATATGAAAAACTTATTCATCCCAAGAAACCAAGCTTATGCATCTTGTGACTTCTTCATTTCTCCATCAAATGTAGAAGGCTTTGCTTTGTTTAAATCTTTTTGAAAGTACTACTTCTCACTCCTCATATAAGAATGGTGGCAGTGATGAAGACGATGTCTCTCTGAACCAGAACTAGAATATAACCCATGGCCATTACCCCTCCTGTAAGGTGCATCAAAAAACCTAACATCTCTAACCTGCTTGCATATGCCTCGTTGGTTCTTTCCTCCCATCCATGACTGATTTATAAGCGATCCTTGTCTCTGCAAATATGAAAAAATATAAAGGATCACTACATTGAATTCCTCTTTCTTTTCCTGTGCTCTAGTAAGTATTTCTTGTGATTGAATGATCCTGTCATTATATGCCTTATGAATTCTAATATATGCCTTCAAAATTCTCAATGTATCTTCTATGTTAGGGAGTACTCATCGCCATGCTGTTCATATGATCTATAGGGAGAATCACGTGAGATGTATTCCACCACTCTGCTAGTAATCTTGATCTTATTCTTCCTATAAACATAACATGTCAGATAAACCAAATATAAACATGATCAAACATACCTTAGTGAAGTTTATGGGAGGCTATCTCGTCTGCACAATCAATCTGGATTAACACACCATATGTATATATAATGAAATAAACATATCAATCATCTCAACATCGACATCATAACAACATCATAACACACCAACACCATCATGAAAACATAAGAATGTAACAATGACCATCACAATGTATGCATAAAAAAAACATAGACAACAAACATGCATGCATGACCAACACACCTTTCCCATCTAGTCCAAGTGTTGAACCTGGGAGCTCTGATACCAATATATAACCACCCCTCCTGCATTTACCCAATTTCACTGGCTTGCAAGGGTAAACATGAGATGAAGAGTTACTATGACATGACCTGACCTCCAAGCTTTAGTTATGGAAGTGGGGCCAACAGTTGATAATAAAATAACAACTCATAACATCCCTCAGGGCTACATGACACTCAGGGGCCAAAGGACCACCCCCAAGTGACCAAGCCCTGAGCTAGGGCTACATTTCTCATAAATTAACCCCAAAACGCATGCATGACAAGGCCTCCATGAAATTACAGGCCTTCAACCACATGCACAACACTTATTGAGTGTGGTTGTGACCCACATTGTTCAGTTCAAAGGGTGCGATCTTGAAATTTGAGCCACAATTCAGTTCAGAGGGCGCGATCCTGAAATTTGAGCCACAATTCATCCTAGCATCAAATAATTTATGAGTGTTGAAAGGTTGTAGTCTTATTTTGAGGTTAATTTTTGAACAAAATCATGACTAAAAGTTTGGTGACAAAAATGTCACACAAAATTCCTCAAGGAGACCAAGGATATGTGGCATCGACCTCTAGGGCTTCTGAGGATGAAAGATATTATTTCCCTTGTATAAATTGCAAGGGATTGAGGCCAATGAGTATTTTAATAAAATAAGCTAAAAAACATTGTAGGGACTATGGAGACGCTAGCAGACATGAACACCATCCTTTTGTAAGTTATTTATTATATGTATTTGTATTTTAGGTTGTTTTTGTAAATATTTATATGTATATTGTATTTTAGATTGTATGTATTTGTATTATAAAGTGTGTTATATCTATATTGTAAATGTGTTTTATAATATTCTTTTGGGAGGAGTTTGACCTATGTTTTCATTTTGATGTGGACTAGAAATATTATTTGATTATTTTCATTAGGGTTGTTTAAGGGGTTAGGTAAAGTTAGGGGTTAATTAATTTATGGGCTTAGGGGTAAGGGGTTAGCGTTTAAGGGTTCAAGGGTTAGGGGTTAAGGGATTAGCAGTTAGGGGTTTAATGGGCACTTGTGTGAAAATTTTGTGGGTCGGATCGACTTGGAAAGGGGATCCCACACAAAAGAAGTCATGTCGGCCTATGAATGCCCATGAACAATGTTACCATAAGGGGGTATCATAATGATTTTTAGAAAATTAAATAAATTAATGTTTAGGTGTTAAAAGCTGATTTATAATTAAATATTGATCATGTAGCACAAAAATAGAAAATGATGATATTTTATTGTCATTGATGAGCTAATTATTTGTGTTCACTTATTTGCATGACATGACAAACTCCCGTGCCCTGGGTGCACCCACACGAAGGCGGGGCACCTGGGCACCCATGGGGGCATCGCATGTTGGGAATGCTAGGGCTCTTGTACGATGAGTTGGTGGGTCGAACTAACTTGGTAAGGGGTGCCGAAAAAAAAGAAGTAATGTCGGCTCATGACTTCCCATGAAAAAAATTCCCACAAGGGGGTCTCATAATTATTTTTAGAAAATTAACTAAATTAATGTTTCAGTGTTAAAAGTTGGTTTATAATTGATTGATCATGCAACACGGAAATAACACATGATAATATTTTGTTGTCATTGATGAGATAATCATTTTTTTTAATTGATTTTCATAGTAGGGTGAATTCCCACGCCCTATGCGTGCCTACAAGAAGGAAGGGTGCCTGGGTGCCCATGGCGGCATTGTGTGCTGGGTACACCAAGGAGTTTGGCTCCCATGGGGGTGTCACATGTTGGGTATGCCATGTCTCCCAATGCCCATGGGGGCATCGTGTGCTGGGCATGTCAGAGTGCCCATGTGACGAGTTGGTGGGTCAACCCAACTTGGGAAGGTGCGCCCATAATAAAGAAGTAATGTTGGCCCATGACTGACCATGAAAGAAATTCCCAAAAGAGTGTATCATAATGTTTTTTATAGAATTAAATAAATTAATGTTTGGGTGTTAAAATTCAGTTTATATTTGATTGATAATGCAACATAGAAATAAAAAATGATAATATTTTGTTGTCATTGATGAGCTAATGATTTGTGTTCACTGAATTTCACAGTAGGGAAAACACCCGTGCCCTGGGTGTGCCTACATGATGGCAAGGAAGACGTACCTAGACACCCATGGGGGTGTCGCGCGTTGGGCATGCTACAGTGTTTGGTGCCCATGGGGGTGTCACATGCTGGGCATGCCAAGGTGCCCGACGCTCATAGGGGTATCACATGTTGGGTATGCCAGGGTACCTGTGTGAATATTTGGTGGTTCAGCCTAACTTGGAAAGGGGCATCCACAAAAAGGAATTAATGCTGGCCCATGACTGCCCATGAACAAAGTTCCCTTAAGGGGGTCTCATAATCCTCAATGAATCACACATAATTTATTATATGTATCTCTTATGCTCTTGGTGTCAAGCTCACTATTAATTTTTGCGGGCCTACCCATAAGTACCAATCCAACACTAATTCACATATACCAATTAGTTGAAATTATGCTTTAATTAATTAACCCCACACAAATTGACTAGTGAAAGGGGCCAACGTTGAATTTTTGTTTGTTTGTTTGTTTTTAGTTTGTTATTGGATGTATTGAAATTTTACATGGTTTTAGGAGATACATGCATTTACGTTATGGGAGAGTTTGAAGACTCATATACGAATATGGGAGGGTTTGGAAAAATGTATATGTTAGTAATATGTTTTGAATTATTATCATTTTCTAAAACGAGTTTTCACCAAGTGGATAAAATGAACAATATGTTTTGAGTAATTACCGTTTTCTTATTATATTTTAAAAAATTAGTCCAAACATGTTTCATTCCATTCATCATGGTGTTCAGTATTTTTTGAAGCTTCTCTTCAACCCCAAAACATACATACTCTATGATCTCCATCTATCCCTTTTCACTCCGTCTCTCTCTTTCTCCACTTTTCTCTCTCTATGTATTTCTTCTTCCCTCCCTCTCTCCCCCTCCAACTCCATATCTCTGTCCCAACTCCCTCTCTCCTCCATTTCCCTCCCTCTCTCATCCTCTATCTCAAGTCCTCTCTCTCATCCTAGGTCAACCTCAACCTATAGATCCAAATTATAAAAAAATTTAGACGTTTTTAATAAATATTCACCTCAAAACTTGAAAACACTAGTACAATATGCTTCTTGGCTTACTTTCAAAAAAATTAGAAGCCATCCAACTTCAAATGATTTTTCCTTTAATTATTTCACACCTTTGTATATTCAACCCTACACATTACATACCAAATGAGCCTTTAAGGCATACCACGATAGAACCCTCATGCAAGAGTAGCTCATAATCCTAGAATCCTTGATGATCTAGCCTAATCCCATGTAGCTATGCCAACACTAGAGGTTTTATAGACCCATCCTTCATAAATGAATGATTAGTATTAGATTTTGGGGAAGTAAACCCTTAAAGTTCCCAAATAATTACATTTAATTTGGAAAATATAGATCCTTGACTCCCCTCATTGGTAGCTTTCTAAATACCTCACTTGCATGTACAAATATGTGTGGAATAAGTTGGTCTCCCCTGAGCTTACCCCATCCACCATTAACACTTTGAGCTTATCATTTCCACCCATATTAACCCAAATATTTATCAAAACATCCCAATAGAGATAGAAAGAATAATGGTCTTAATAAATATTGAGGTAATAGATGCACCCTTAGACTACAATATATTCATTGGATTTAGCTATATGTATGCTATGGCAGTCAAATCTTCATTAATATTTCATATGATGATGATTACTCACAATAGGAAAGTCATTAAAATCAACCATAATGCACTATGAACCCTAAGCAATGTATAACCTAGACAATGTTAGGTCCCTATAATACTAGCGTATCCCCTTATTGTTATTCTTAGTATATCTTCCTTATTGTTATTGTTGTGCCCATGTAGTCCCCATATTGATATTATTGTGCCCCATAGAAGCCAAATATTGTTACTGTTGTGCCCTTACATAGTTATTATTATGTTGGCTATGATTATATTGTGACCCATTGGACTCCTATATATAGAAAGGAGGTTTTGTCATTTGTAGCATCCAAGAATTTTTCATTCATGTAATTTAAAGGAGGTTACCTCCACGAAGAGGTTGATTTATAAGACGTTGATCTATCTTTTCTTCTATTTTGTGAGCTGGTTCCACAAAATTTGGCATTCGAGCTTTGGATTCTAGGGTTTCATTGCTGCAAACAAGTCTTCATGGTATTTTCACTATAACTTTTTTTCTACAAAGTTTTAGATGCGTAAAAAAAAACCATTTTGTGCTAAAATCCGGAGGAGATTTGTGTAAACATTTCAGATCTTGGTTTTCTATAATTTCAGAGATATGATGTGAGGAAATTAGGGTTTTTGCAGGCTCCATAATTTCATCTCAAATAAGTGACCTTGGAAAAATCGTCATAACTTTCTCTCTGAGCATCATATTCGAATTCTGTAAAAAGTGGCCGAAAGTGCACGAACTATAGTTTATTTTGCATCAATTTTGGAACTGAAAGAAGAAACAATGACACATGGAATTCCATACAATTTCTCTCTACTGAACCAGTCCATAATTAGGTTGTTGTGGGAGATTAGCCATAACTTTGACTTGAAGAATACAAATCAGGTTTGACCCGTGGAATTGGAAAGAAGAGTCATAGGGCTACTAAAGTTCTGAAGTTAAAATATTGGGAATTCGAAATCACAGAGATGCAACAGGATCAATAGTGAGCTCCTCAAAAGAAATAAAAAGGTGTGTATTTCTTTTCAAAAATTTCATAAGTCTTGTTTGAAAAATTAATTTGAAGTGATTCCAAGGGCATATTGAAACATAGATATCAATATTGGGTTCTAAAATTCCCCCCAAAAAGAATTCCATACCCATTAATCCCTCAAAAAACTTTACTATGATGCATGAAGAGGAATAATTGTAGTATGATATATCAAAATTATGGTACCAAGTGCAACAAATTTTGATCTCACAAAGAGAAACCAAAGATGACATAGATGGTTTAAAAGCAGAAATGGAGGCTAAGGTGGATGGTTTGAAGGATGAAATTAAAGCTAATATGGATGATAAAGTAGAGGAAGATTACATCGAGCATCAACAAAAAGTTATCCAACTCTTAAAGGATAGCCTAACTTTGGTGCAGAATCGAATGAAAGAACATGTAGATCAACATCGCAGTGAAAGAAGTTTTCATGTAGGTGACTGGGTATTTTTACAACTACAACCATACAAACCAATGTACCTCAAGAAAGCTAAGAAGTATAATAAATTATCGCTACAGTACTATGGTCCTTACAAGGTGTTACAAAATATTGGTACTATGGAATACAAATTGGAGCTACCTGCATCTTCCCGAGTGCATCCAATTTTCCATGTTTCATGCTTAAAGAAGGTTATAGGTGACAAAATCCAAATTCAAACAATATTTCCATCACTTGACGAGGAGGGAAAAATCATATTAGAACCTGAAGGAGTCACGGAAACAAGAACTCGACAACTATGAAATCGATCAATTTCAGAGTATCTCAACAAGTGGAAGAACTTACCCGCTGAAGATTCCACATGGGAGGATGTGAATTTTATATAGAAGCATCCATAAATAATCAAGCATTGAGGAAAACACTTGTTTTAAGGAGAGGGGCATGTTATGTCCCTATAATACTAGTGTATCACCTTATTGTTATTGTTAGTACAACCCTCTTATTATTATTATTGTGCCCATGTAGTCTCCGTATTGATATTATTGTGCCCCATAGAGGCCCACTATTGTTATTGTTGTTCCCTTAAACTATTATTTTTATGTTGGATAGGATTATATTGTGACCCATTGGACTCCTATATATAGAAATGAGGTGTTGTAATTTGTATAATCCAAGAATTGTTCATTTATGTAATGTAAAGGAGGTTTCCCCCTCGAAGAGGCTGATTTCTAAGGTGTTGATCTATATTTTATTCTATTTTATGAGATGGTTCCATAAAAAACAACATACTTAACCTCATAGGGGTAAATCAAGATTTTTGTCATACATTCAAATTGGGTCTAAGACCTTCAAATATTCTATGTTACTTGGCACATATAAAGGTGAACCACCTTTGGTTTAACAGATAGGTTCAAATCAAGTGTGTATGCTAATGTCATTTGAGGCGATACCATATATAACCTTATCTACGAGAGGATCATCCTCTGTGTGTAACAAACAACGTTTTGCTAAGGAGAGGGACCCACCTCCTACCTTGGTTGACTCGATACATCCTTGGAAAGATATTACATGTCCTACCTTGGTAAAATCTCTAGATAATATTCAATAATAAATTCCCTAGGATCCTCTCGGAGCCCATGATACACATGATTTTGCACACATTTGTTACATTTATAGATCTACTAAGATTATTTCCCATGGTAGCCACTCCTTCCCCTCATATATCAACACCTACCCTCCATCGACCTTAGGTAAGGCTATAAGTGCATCTTAGCTAAAGTCTTTTTTTGTTTTCATTCCCTCAAAATACATAGGAACCTTAGTAACTAGTAGTGTGTCACACACATGTGATATTTATGGGACCCAAAAGCCAATCAAACCAATTTATGCCTCTGAGAATTCAATCACCCCTTCTTCCCACATCCTTCACTTAGGTCATGGCATTCTATATAGAGGTAACAATGACACTTGAATACCCATGGGATTTAATGCATCATCAATCCTTCTTCCTCCCCTAGGATGTGTTTCAACTTCCCCATCCTAAGAATTTTTTTTAATTGAAACAAAATACTTCATTCTCCATAGACATGTTTATTGTCTTGATAACTTGATCCCTATACAATATAATTTCAAAGAGGGGAATATGACTAGTATTTCTCCCACTACTAAAGTGGGAAGTAACCCTAGAAATCAAGAAATAACTCTCCTTGAAGCAACATGTTCCATAGAGGAAGTGATTTCATTTTAAGTCCCTATTTTAAGAGTTTATAGTTGTACACTAAAATTCCTATATTTGGTCCATCCATTGTTGAACAAAAAATCAAACCATGGAAAAGTACATCCATGGTCTGGAAAAAATAGAGGCTTCTTCAATCCTCCAGAATTATGGCCATCAAGGCTGAGTTCAACAAGTTTCATAAATTTAGTTTTATCTATCCCATCACATGAACATCACCATTCTCCAACGTCATTCTTGTGTCTAGATTCACTATATGAAATCAATACAAAATTACTTCCACCAAACCATGGTGCATTTTCACCTAATATTGTGTTATGCTCTCTGGTCTCAAAAATTTTGGAGACACCTTCCAATACACCATGACATTTATCTTTCATGACCTTGTTCATATAATCTTGGCCTATCTTAATTACCTCACTGCTCATTCTCAGAATCAATTCCAACATCTAGAAGACCTTTCCATAATATTTCAATGATGTCAAAAATAGAAAATTTTCTTGGAAGCCCTTGATTAAAACATTATTAAAAAAATTAAAAATAAAAAACAAAAATGAAAAAACAAACTAAAAAAAAATAAAAAAATAAAAAACAAATAAAAAATAAAAAATAAAAAATAAAAAACAAATATAAAAAATATAAAAAAATATTAAAAAAAAAAAAAAAAAAAAAATCAAACACAACGATATATATATATATATATATATATATATAACATAAATATTACAACAAACCATTAAAGTTGGCATGTTAACCTGCTGCGCGAGCCCTTGCCCTAGCCCAAGCTTGCATTTGCCCACGTGATCTGAGCTGCAAGGGCCTTCAACCACCTGATCCAAGTTGTAGGAGGGAATCCTCTACCATTTCTGTAGCCCAAGCTTGCCTCTTCCCACCTCTGAGCTGCAAGAGGAAAGCCTCCATCATCACCCTAGCCCGAGCCCCCCTCCACCCATCTCCGAGCTGCAAGGAGAAGTTGAGCCTACACCATCGCCCCTCGCCTTCCTAAACCCAGCTTAGAGATGCAAGAGGAATAGCCTCCTCCCACCTTTGAGTTGTACGATGAAGAGTCTCTACCATCGTGACATGACATGAGGGAAAGCCAACTTGAGGGCTTGAGGAAGAGCATATCATGAGGACAACAACCCTGCATTAATTAAATCGGGAATGAATGAATATGGCCTAGCTCAACTATAGTCACTTGATGCCCAACCCTTGCAACTCCATTATGAGCAACGACAGAGGAAGGGAACACCTCCCAGGCAAGGGAAGAGGATGTGGTCATCTCCCCACCACTCTGGATGATGCCTCCATTGCAACACTGTTTGATAACAACATCGCTAAGAATATCAGAATAAGTGTGGTTGAGACGAAAGAGGAGGAGACTCTTAGGGGGTGCACGTCCCTTTTGGATCTCCGTAATCTCCTGGCCTGTCAGCTAAAATAAAAGGAGCAAGAAAATTCTAAAGCTAGTAACTATATAACAAAAATTTCAGTGCAACTCAACCATTCCACCTCCTCGCTGAAACTATTTTCCAGAGACCTAAAATTTGACTACCCCCAAACCTCCCATCCCTTGCTATGTCTCCCTTGAGTTCCCCTCCCCCCAACTCGTCCCCTCCACCTCCTCATAGAGATCATCCTACCTCCACCCGTCGTCCCAAGCCTTATGGGTTCTACATCGTGGAAAAGGCCCCTGAGGATTCCATCACTATAGATGCTTAAGGAAGCACTCAAGTACAAGGAGGCACTAACATGGCTACAATGAAGATATAGTGCGACATGCATTAGTGATCCAGGTGGATCCATACACACTCAGTGATCAAAGAAGGTTAAAAAATCAAAGTCTTCAAAATATAGATAAACTAGGACCAAGTTATAGATCTTAGCAAGAGATTTATGACGTTGCAAACGATGCCTCAATTGGAGCCCGTATGATCAACTTATTGCAGTTTAAAGTATGAAAAGATAAGGAAAAAGAGGGGCCCACAATGTGCTACATGGAATCCAAATCAGCAGGTGGTACCAAAAACGTACATGGAAGCCCATAAAGCATTAACACTTAGCACTCCATCATTGGCTCCTTTCCCACTAGAAAAGACGAAACAAAAATAATATTAAATCTCATTAAAAAAAATCCATGGGGTCTTGGATAGACGGTGATCGGGTGCTCTGTTAAGGCACTCATTGATGTGAAGTTACTGGTTCAATTCTCCACCCCAATTAGGGTGATATATTGGACATGATGAATATGTAGTCCTTCTAAGCTTAAAAAAAAAAAAAACCAACAACAACAACAACAACAACAACAACATTATTTTAAACCATACAAAAACAAACTATTAAAAAAAAATATATATAAACAAATAATAACCATTATTCAAATAATAACAATTTGGTTATTATTATAAAGCACTATGGTTATAATCATAAAAAAAAATATTATGTATATATAGTTGAACATAACTATATAACCCCAAATGAACGGGTTATTATTAATACCAAGTGTCCTTGGAAAGCACAACCTCCCTTTTTGTCTCATGTCGTTTCAAAGTCATGTGGCATTGGTTAGAACAAATGTTTAATTAAAAAACATTTTTTTTTTGACTAAGCGCCAAAATTAGGTGTCCTAGAGGTTTGAACCAGAGACCCTAAACCAACCAAAAATATTAATATATATGGGCCAACAAACATGCCAGCTACAAGCTTTATTAAATCTTCTCCTCCATATTATATTTAAGCCAACTCAATTCACATTGTAAAGGAGGAAGAGGTCGTGAGCGGAAACGAGAGCCACTCAGAACCTTGTGCATACGAACCAGGATAGGGGCAGAACCCCGCTAGCATAAATTTTGAGGATAGTATATTCTAGGGGAATATTCCTTGGATCATTCCACAAAATATTCCTATGCAAAATCAATGAGGAATCTTGGGGATTCCCTAGGAGGCTGATTTTTGAAGGTATCAGATTCATATCAAATTTATACTCATTTTTGTTAGAATTTCACAAGGAGCATGATGGTAAGATCATATTTGTCATCCGAGTAATATATATTCAGTCAACCTGCAGAGAGGAATATTTGTGGAATCATGAGGAATCTAAAAGATTCCCTAAGGGCCGATTTTTGACAATTTCAGAACTAGGCCAAGTTTATACTCATTTTACTCATTTTTTTTCAAGGAGCACAGTGGTGAAGTCAAAATTTTTATATGAGCAACATAATTATAGTTAATAGTGAGAAAAAATCTTTGGGTGAATCTTTGAGATTATAGAGGGTCTAGATTTTCACTGAGTCAGAATGAGGTCAAGTTTATAGTCATTTGACACTATTTCACGCCACGAATTCAATAGTGCGGTCCATTTGTTCAGCAAGGGTGTGAATTTTTAGTCCATACCCATAAGTGGAGGTATAAGGTGTCTTTTGTACATGAATGTAATTTTATTTTTGCTGAAGATTAATGAAAGCGACCTCTCCACTGTGAGCAGGGCCTGGAGACTTAACCCAGACTGGGTGAAATCTGTTATCAAGTTGTTCCGTGCCTTTGTTTCTCGTGATTTAATTTTATTATCGTCCCTTTTATGTGATATGATTTTATGGTTACATTCTATTTTATATGCAATTATATATGCATATTTGAAGTAAAACATCTTGGTTAATTCTGGTAGTTGAGAGAGTCCAGATCAGTTAGCCACCTCTGACTTTGTGTGTAAAAGGTTAATAATTTACTTTTCATTTTGATTGATGAATATTAGAGCGACCCTGTTTTGACTTAATGGACATCATAACGACCTCACCTATTTTTTTAGGCCTAATTATGCATGGTTTGGGCCTGAGAAGCTCCCAACACCATTAAGGTTTGTAGCTATCCTTACTTTACAGTCACCAGTCATGGCGTCGCGAGGCTCACTCCTCCGCTGTGAGCTAAATGACAACATATTTCACATGTTAAAATATCTGGAAATCTTAGAATCCGGTTTCCCCTCCCAGAGGCAGAGAATTTTTGATCACACACCCTAGTAAATTTTGTACATGTCTATACATCATGTAGTTTTTTCTCTATTAGTATAATGTAGAAATTATTGCTTACAAAAAAAAGAAATGACTTGTCTTCAACCTTCAATAAAGAAGCCAAGGTTCTCATTCATGGTCCTATTTCCACAGGTCTGTGTTATTTAATTCTCTTGAATGAAAATATAATGTATCAAATAACTCATTTCCTTAGTCCCTTATTCAACTAACTTACCGTTCTTGTCAAACTATCATTGGTAACCATAACTTTAGAATTCTAGTCTTCTTAGTCTGTAAGTAATACCCCAAATGGTGATGTGTTGAGTTGACTGACTGGTAATTATAAAGAGGAAGGTTGGGGTGAGAGGAATTATGTGAACCCCATTCTACTTGAGCTTACATGCATATATGAATTGTTGGGGAATGCTTGGGTGTCCAACCCACTACGTTTCAGTTACAATAAAATAGCATAACTGATAAGGAAGACCAAACTACTTATTGCTAGCTATTGCCCAGAAGAAGGATAAGATGAAGGTAAACTTATTGCACCTAATTTCTTATGTTGTTAGCTTTAAGAACCATATATGAATAGGTGAGATCTTCGTATTAAATACCAATCCTATATGAAATCATCGTGCTTGTTATCAACTTCTTGTTTGTTTTTTTCCCATATGTAACATCACATATTTATCCTAATTAATCACATTGAATTAACTAGTACCACAGAATCAATCGTATAACATGATCAGATATGATGAATACTAGAAAAAACATGCTTAAGCTAAAGAATACATAACAATTATGTTTGAACAATACTGATTACTTATCTCCTTTGTTTACAGAATGGTCTTGTATTTATAGTAATTGCAATTATAAGGTATAAGCTCTATCACACTATTCATAACACACATAATTGTAGAATCGATCTTAAGGCTCATCTTCATAAGGTACCAAAATTAATTCCATTATGGCCAAGCCAGACAATCCATAGCTCATTGTATCCTTATATGTATGTCCTTGTATTCCTTATCTTATTCCATACGACTTTCATATATATGCATCTACTTTCTTTGTGTCAATATCACTCTTATTGGAATGAGCTAGGTTGAGTGGCTCATTGCACCATTTGGTCTATATGAGTTGAAAAAAGTCCACTTGCTTTCTCATTTGTGTGCTCTAAGTCACTCCATCACAAGTCATCCTTTTCTTCTATTCTCTAAGCTTTTTATCCATTGCAATTCCTTCATCCACACATATGCCCAAGGAATGTGTGCCTAATATATATGCATGGCGAGTGTCCCTAATGGTTTTGATTTTAAATATTGTGGGCCTTAAGGCACCTTATCTACCTATCAAAATCCACCAAGGGTATAACACTCCACTAATTTTTCTTGTACATGATCTTGGCATGGCTCCTCAATCCATATAGACACGATTTTTCTCTCATGGTGCATACAATTTGGTTGTTCCATTGCATCACATCTCCAACTGAAAGCATGCTATATGTATAGGTTACCTCAACGACGCCAAAATTGTGCATATATGTCAATTGAGCTAAGTTTCATGCTCGTGTATGACCTATTGTAACACCCCAATATTTAATTCCCAATGGGTATGTGCTACCTACCCATTTTTGAGACTCTTGATTAACTACATATTGCAAGGAGGGACCCAAATAAATTCTCATGTTGGGAGCATAAATGGGGGTGGTTAAACATAGAGAAAAGAATAATGGAATGAGAATGTGTGCAAGCCATAGGAAAGTGATAACAAGTGAACTAATGGAACCTCTGAGAAAAAATTGAACCACACATGAGGTTGAAATTGTGACCTTGAATCGAAGTGACAAAGAAAATCTAAGTAATAGAATATCCATGTGTAGTTATGGAATACCTAATTGGTGAGGAAATATGGTGTTGAGTCCATTGGCCTAGACTAAAGGGACAGATGAAAATGCTAAGAAATATTCTTGAATTTATGGAAAATGAGCACTAAGAAATGGTAGTATTGAGGGAATACATGCTTACTAAAGGGATCACTTTGTGCTATGTAGGCCCATAGTGGTCACATGGAGAATATAAGAGGCCCTATCTTGGTGGATAAAGGTAGCACACTAAATATTTGTGTATGAAGGAGAGTAGGATTCATGTTCTCTATCCTGATTTTAAAATTATGTTGAACCATGAGTGAAGCTTCCTCTTAATGCATTATATCTGGATTATGGGTAGCTAGCTACAATAAATATTGTTGTGTAGATGCTCCTATGGTTGGGTGAAGAGTGGATATCTCTTCTTAAATTTCCACTAGGCTGTTGTGAACTAGATAAGTGTATAATTCTCTTTTTGCTAATGAATAGTACTATTATGCAAGGAGTGTGTAAGATGCTTGTGAAATTAATTTGAGACCGTTAAATATGGTAAAACAAATATTTTTGAGTAATATCTAGTAGAGAAATGGATCAACAAATTTTTTTGAGTAATTTGTAGTATAGAAATGAAGCATAATACAGGTTCACACTCGAAAGTTTAAATAAATTTGATCTATCATAAAGTTTAAGGGTCATGTGGGGCTATAGTGAATATCATAATTATTATGCATATTTAATGGTATCTAGTGATAGTTAATTTACTATGAGAAACAACATTAAATATGGGTGTAAATTTCCTTAGACAACTTGGATGATTTATTATAATTACGAGCCTAGATCCATCTAAACTCCAGATCTACCAAGAAATAAGAGGGATCAATTTTTTATTTTTATTTTTATTTATTTATTTTAATTTTTTAATTTAATTTTAATTTTTATTTGTTTATTTTATTTTTATTTGTTTATTTTTATTTTTCGCTCTAAAAGAGGTCTGCACCTCAAGAGATTTGATCCAACTCAATATGTGATTAGTTAGGATAAATATGGAACAATTATATTTGAACAATACCGATTACTCATCTCCTTTGTTTACATAATGGTCTTGTATTTATAGTAATTACAATGATAAGGTATAATCTCTATCACCGGTTCATTATGCTAATATAGTATAGATCACACTATTCATAACATACTTGTTGTTTCCATATTCACCTCACGATGGTTCTCATCCAAATGATTCCCATTCCAATTATGAAAACATCACGTACCATATTATGAAAACATATTTTTGATGATAAAATTTGTTGAGATGAAGTATTTTGTGTCTATGATTAATGAATGAATGAATGAATGCTATATGTTAATGAATAATTGCTATAGGTTTCTTTATGTGCATGACCTTGTTTCATATTATGTAAACATATTTTTTATGATAAAATTGATTCATATGAAATACCAACAGATCAACAAAAACGTCAATGTTGACTTCGTTGTTGCTTCATTGAGTGGAGGGAGGTTTGATCCAAGGTTACACTACTCCAACAATTTATTCTCGAAACCAAGAGGAGCTCATTTAGGTATTCATGAATGCAAGTACTTTTAATTATTATTTATTCATGCAATTAAATTTGTTATTTGGTCAATTTTAATCTAAGTTTGCCTCATTGGTCTCATGAATATGTGTAAGACAACTAGTTTCAATTTAGATGTTGAAGTGAAACAAGCATATGAAAAAAATAGCTCAAAATGGTAAGGTTTAGGTGAGACACTAAAATTTATTTGAAATTTTTGTTGTATGTCTTGGCCAAGTTGGATTTACATAAAATTTTATAAGAAATAACAAACATTTCCATGACAAAAAATCATGTAGTATTTTTCTTTCTTTGAAAATTATGTTTGTATTTGAGTGAAAGACCATAAAATAACATCTTTAATGTAGGGGAGTAGGGGAAACTCTTACTCTATTAATTGGGCAGAAGGCACTAGTATGATTTTTCTTATATTTTATTAATTATATATCACATCTAACTTCTCCTCCTTCCTTTGTTTTGTAGGTACTTTCATTCACATATCATAACTACGGTTGGAGTCATATATGTGAAAAAACTCATCGAATTACTGCTCAACTCACTACAAGGAAAAGACCCTCTAGCGGAGGTTATAAAGGAGGTTTTTAGTGTTAAAATTGGCCAAAATTTTCAAAAAAACATTTTCTACAACATATGTTTATGGTTACGGAGGTTTTGGTGGAGCTTTTAACGAAAATTCAACACAACTAAAAAAAATGTGGTGGCCGAAGGCTATTACAGATGTTTTTTTTCATCGGTGCGCTACTCTGGCTTTAACGCACCAGTGCGTACATGTAGAAGGTGCCCCGGGGCGGTCAAAGGAGAATGCACCGGGCCGTTAAGGTTGTTACACCATTTTTTAGTCATCTAATCCATTGTTATTAGATGGACCCAAGTACACCAAGTAAGACCAATTTTACCCCAAGTAAAATTGCATTCACTATGAAAAATAACTTAGTAAACCACCTTTATTAAGTTGTTTATGGTCTAAACAGGAAACCCCATGGGGAAATATTAAATAAACCCATATTTTTTTGATTTTCCTCAAGGAATAATTAGTTAAACAACAGTTTAATTAATATTCCTGGTTATATTTAACCCAAAACAAGGAAATTAATTAGATAAATCATTATTTATCTTATTATTTTTTAGGATTAATTATTTAAACATTACTTAAATAATATTCTTTGTTAAATATGACTAAATATCCCTTAAATAATTAAATAAATCATTATTTATTTGATTATTACACAAACATATCCTTAAAATGATAAATAAATCATCTATTTATTTATTTTTTTTAAACATAAAATGACAAATAAATCATTTATTTATTTATTATTACTTAATCACATCCTTGAAATGATAAAGAAATCATTTATTTATTTATTATTTACAAATAAGGGGATTTGACTCAAGTCAAATTCCTTTTCCCTCCAACAAATATAATAAAATAATCCATAAAAGTTGGATCTTGATTTGGTTAATAATATTTTAATTATGCACGAATATCTAGACTAACTCAATATTTTGTTATAAATAGAAGGGTTTTCCCATTCATTTGTCACCTTTTGTTGCCTAAAGATCACTCTGGATCTCAACACTTGGTCTGGCTATTGATCCACAATCATAGCCATACTTTTCCATTTTTGTTTGGGTTTTCTACACCATCAAGAGAGAGGAATTCTAAATCTAAAGTGCAAAGGACTTACAAGAACCCATCCCATTGAGGAGAACAGGGAACACCCTCTTGTGTTTTCCTCCCAGGTGCCATTAATAAAATTTTCATTGGATATATTCTTGTCTTGTCTATTGGATCTATGGAGTAAATCTTATTTTTCTACTGTTTAATGTCTTCTAATGCACAGATCTAGATTTTTGTAGCATTTGTCTTAATCATCTAATTGCAGATCTGAAGATATTAGCAGTCATTTATGCTATTAGGGCTGTTTGTTATGCGCAACTAAAGTGGTTTTTTTTCGTACACTTCGAATCAAGATTCATACTAACAAAGGTATAAAACTGTACCAGGCGTAGTGTTGGTGATACAATGCACGGGGCCATTCTAATTGGTCTTGGGATTTGTGCAGTTCCCATAGGTCGTATCAACGCACCGATACGTAGACTTCTAAAAATGCACCGGTACGCAGTATCGCACAAATGCACCGAGATTTATAATTGGCATCAGTATTCGTGCGGTGCACATAGGTCGTACAAATGCACCAGTGCTTATAGACACATAAATGCCCCGGTGCACAATATCACATAAACGCACCGATATTTATAATTGGTATCGGTATTTGTGTGGTACCCATAGGTCGTACAATGGCACCAGTGCGTATAAACACATAAACGCATCGGTGCACCGTATCACACAAACACACATATATTTTTAATTCGTTTTGGTATTTGTGCGGTGCCCATAGGTCATAGAAACGCACCGGTGCGCTTCAGAATACAAACGCACCGGTGTACAGTAACTGACATGCACCGATTTTCATTTTTTATTTTTTAGAAACATCGACCTGTGACAGTGCAATTATTGTGATTGTTTTAAATTCATTATTCATCAAAAGTAGACACATCTTATAACAATATTCATATTAATTAAATTTTTATTAATGCATTTGAATGTGATGTTTGGATTAATTTGTTATATCATATCATAATTATTGTGGTTTTTAAAATTCATTATTCATCAAAATTCGACACATATATATCTTATAGCAATATTCATATGAATTAAATTTTTATTAGTGCATTTGAGAACGACAAAGGAGAATGCAATAGCGATAATGGAGAACGCAATAGAATAAATTAAAACATTTTACATACATACATATATTAGAAAATATTTGTCATACAAAATGGGATAGTTATTGGTATCCCTTTGCCTTTCAATTGGGACACTATGTCCATTAGATTAAACAAAATGTCTTGTTTCACAGACATATTTCAAAAAATACAACGCCTTGCTTTGATATCCAAACATAGTGATCATCATTCTTCGCTTGAATTGTTGTCATTGCTAGAGCTGCTTCCATGACATGGGTTACTTTCAGAAATGTTTTGTTCATATCGTTGATTGTTTTCTTCTTCTTCACCTTCCATCTATAAATATAAAAATAAATTGAAATGAGTGTATATACATTGGTGAGAATAATGAAAATTACAATATTAAATAATATACATCAATGTAAATCGAAAAGAAAAATGACGTACCATAGCAACAATTGACTCATAAACTACACACATTCTTTCAAAACCATGTACGATGCCATCTTTCAAAATTTCATCTGTTGGCGCAGTTCCATACTTTGTTTCTTGCAAGTTTTATACCCCATAACAAATCATATATTTAATATAAAGGATTTTTTTGTTCTATTAATCATAGACGGAGCTAAGTAAAACAAGATCGATAGATGCTTACAAATTCCACAATTAATTTATGATATGCCAATATATACTCACAACCCATATTTAACCCAATTTCAATCAATTCGTCTGATGGATTTTATTTGTACGTTAGCACTTGTTTGAAGACATTCAATGATGATTTTTGTAAAAAAACTTAAAAATACAAAAATGAAATCTAGTTAAGTTGTTATAAGGAAGTAACAATCACTCACAAACTTAGATATCAACCCTTTTCTTCCTTGTCGTCCCGTTTTATGTGTTGAATGGGTTCCATTTTCTTTTCCTTTATGCAAGAAAATTCTTGAAAATTATTATTTAATGTTAAATTGTTTATTTATTGTACCTAATGATAAAAAAATTAAATGATTACATATTACATTTGAAGCACGTTGTCGTTGAGATGGCTCCTCTTGCGATGCAATTTTTTCCATTTGTTTGACCATCTCCTTGTACACCTTTTTGGACATTCTTACTGGCATATTTCTAGTATCAGCTCGTTTATCTTTTGAGATTTTCATAATCTTCCTGAAAATGTAACATGACAATAAAATATTTAATTTTTATATTAATATATGAAAAGTAAATATAACAAAAGTGATATTTATAAATAATTCTAGACAAACATTTAAAGGAATATTACTTTTTCATTCCTTCTTTTTTGTTGTTGTACGTTTTTGCTATTAAAAGTCTGACATGTCTCATTGACCAATTCTTTGGAAAATCTTCCTGTAGTTTAGATAAAATTTGGTTCTTGGAATCATTGGATTGATTTTTGTATTGTAAGTGGAAAGAACGTCTATACATTCGTTCCACTAGATCCCTCAAAATTTTGTAAAATTTTTTCCCCCTTTTGTTAACCTCCAACACCACTCCAGATGAGCTAAAGAGCAATTCATTTTCATTTGCATGTTCTATTTTTTTTCTTTTCTTAGAACAACATTCCTTTTCTGAGTTTTTGGTCCCTCTAGAACATTTAAACATATGTGAATTAATAGACTGTTTGACACATGTTATCTAATAATTTTAAGTATATTATTAATGATAATTAAAAAAAGAAACTCATATTGGATCGATAGTATTTTTTCATTCACCTGATTCATCCTTTTGCAATTTTTCCATCAAGATTTTACGCTCTTTTGGTCCTAGATCAGAAATAATCTTATCGAGCTTCATCATTTTGTGGCTCTGCATGATACACAATAAATAATACATATTAGTTAAACTTACCTATAGTTCAAAAATAATATTTTTTATAAAAAATTTACAAAAAACTTGCCTTTTTTGCTTTTTTTGATGTGTTATCAGTATTTTTGTTACTTGATCTCTTTTCATTCATTTATTTATCAATCTGAAACATGTACCATATCATTCATTAATATATTTATAAATAAATTATCAAGTTTTCAGGTAAAAAATAAATCTCAAGAAACCGGTGCACCTTTCATGATGTACGCACCGCTGTCGGTGCGTGGGGGTATTAAAAACGCACCGCAAAAAGAGTATAATAGACCGTACAGTGCGTGGGGGTATTGTAAATGCACCACACAAATAATGTAATAGACCGTATGGTGCTATCCTCGTAACATGGAGCATTGGTGCCCTATTTCAGATATGGCGCACTGATTTAAAAAAATTGTTTTCGAATTTTTTATTAGACAGTACTTGCGTGGTGTGCTAGGTTACGCAGGGCGCACTGATAAAAAAAAAAAATCCATTTTTTCCAAAAATTTATGCAATGGCCGAATGGATTGGGGTCTGACTATGCAAGTCATCCCGTGGGTTGGATGTCAATCTAAAATGAAAATCCCTAATTTTGAAATCACAGAAATAGGGAGAAGAAAGGGAAAAAACAAAAAAAATGAAGGGTTTAGGGTAAAAATGGATAAATCTGCAGAAAAAGTAAAAAAACTGCAGGAAAAGTAAAAAAAATCAAATTTAATCATGAGATGGTTTGAAATTATATGATACAGGGTTTGAATCACTAGAGGTTTGGTTTCTGATTGTCTGAATACTTTTGTTCGAACGTATTTCGCTGCTCCACAGTGCTCTCGTGCTCTCTTGCTCCAGGTATGTCTCTTGCAAATCTCTAGCTGAAAATTTTAGCAAAAATAGTGAAATAATGAAAAGTGTTTAGTATTTAAAGAATTATTTTATGAAATTAGATTTTTGAAAATATTTTTCCGCCCATTTTTCAATTTGCCGATTTTTTTCCACTTAAATAAAATAGAGTTGCGCTTTTTTTATTTGTGTTTATTCGTCACCGGTGCATCCTTTTGTAACACCGACACCGGTGCATAGTAACTAAAACGCACTGGTGTGGTTATATGTACAGTAGCACCGATTTGCGGTTAAGGCATTGAAATTAATTTTAGGTGTGTACACCAAAATTTAGTGAACTCCAACCATAGAAATTGAGAATTAGAATTTTGTTTATTCTTGAGAATTCAAATTAGAATTAGAATTGAGAATTGGAATTATATAAATTCTTAATGGAAATAACTATTCTTCCAATGAATTTTGTTTATTGTAGGAGGTCCCCACTGATTATGTGGAGAGAATGCAATGTGGGGTGTGTGAAGATGCAATACTACAGGGCCCAGGTGGGAAATTGTGGCATGTGAACCTGTGCTATGCTAAGACGTGGACAATTTTCACAAATAGTTGGGAAAGTTTTGTTTCTGAGCAGTTTATTGAAGTTGGAGATATTTTAGTTTTTAGACATGTTGGAAATGTACATTTTCTTGCAAAAATATTTGGGCCATTTCTTTTCAAAACTACACCTCTTCTTCTTTCAGAAAAAGAAACTTGAACCTTTTCATAACCTGCAGCAAGAAAATGTGTCCCATGATCTACTTGCTCATTTGTAAGTTCCTCCTCCATCTTGGTATCCAATTTCATTTTTTCTCCTTTGTGCTTTCTATCTTGATCTTAATAAAATTTATACAATCTCTGTTTTATGAGAAACTGACCTTGAATGTTCTAGGAGAAACGAAAATGAGTCCTTCATTCTGCATTTGTTAGCAGAAGAAGACCGATTTTCGACTAGAAGATGCAGTTATTACATGTGGAGGCAATGGTTTCCCATAGAAAATGAGTATAGGGTTGAGCAGAGGAAAGACATTTCGAAATGGGCTAATACATTAGCTTTTCCAATGGGAAACTGATTTGTAGGTGGAAATATGGTAGCGGGAGGTATCTATGTTTTTCTTCCCACATAAATGGTCAATGGATTTCCATTTATAATACAAGCAGAATTTTTACTGGTTTCATCCATAGGACCATAGCTCAGACAAGTTAGAGATGCCATTCAAGTTCAATTGAAAGTCGAAGATGTGATTTTATGCGGCATCAACTTTTTCAGTAAAAGTTTATGTAAGCTAACCGAAGCTCGAACAATACTCCCAACTGATTTTAAACACATTCCGGAGAATATTTCCCTTGATGGGACCTACCAGCCCGATCAAAAACGTCAATTGTTCTTTCTCTATTGTCCTTAAGGGAATGAGAATCCTTCGCTTTATGTTGCCTCTTAGCTTTATCGATTTCCTCGATTGATATTTCTCTGCCATAAACTCTGCTCTCCATTTCTCCATCATGGGACCTCTTAACCCTATCGTCAGCCTCAACAGAATGCTTTCTACTGGTCTCAACCTATACTCCTTTTCTCATTTTATACTCTGTCGAGCTCTGTAGCCGTCTGCATCCCTGTAAGCGTCTTTGTCCGTCTTTCTGTTTGAATCACTCATTTTCTTTGCTACAAAATTCTCAACCAAAATTTGAACTCTCGTATTTTCAAACCCTTATCTCCTTAGAATAATTATTTCCTACGATTCAAACCCTCCACTACTCCAATACTGCACTTTACAGAATAACCTTGTTCCGGTGAACAAGGTTTTATAGGCACACCAATACATGTATTAAGATATCAACTTCTTTCATAAAAAAATATTTGTAGATATCTTCAAGAGAGACACTTGTAGCTTTGCTTGACTTACTGACTTGTATGGGCTTGAGCTGTGTATACATACATACAAATATTGACATTGCAACTTTACATACAACTTAGACTACAAATTTTATCTTCTAAGGTGACTGCAACTAATTTTATCTTCATATTTGTTTAGGACTTCTCTCTAGTACTTCCAACTAAAAGTTCATTATATTTTGCAAAGAAATTTATATGGGGAACTAGCACATGTGATTCTAGTTAGGGAATCTAGCTACTAGGAATACTCTTCCTCTTGGATGCTAAAAATATCCCACAACTAGTCCAACCTGGACCCACATCCTCTAGAAAATAAACATCAACAAGAGGGCACAAACTCCAACACATTGTTTGTCACCTCTTGTCCTTGGGATATGCGTTTCTAGAAGTCTGGTTAGGGCTGAAGTCACACTACTAAAACACCCAAAAACACAACTCCTATCACTATATTCCCTTGTCCAATCATTTTTCTATATTTACTATCCTATAGGGCATCCAAAACACTTGTTGTAGGGCCTAAGGCTCCTCCTCAATGCATCCTAAAACATGTCCACCAACAGAAAGATATGAAACCTCTATCACATGAGAATACCCCTGTTATAGATGCGTTATACACCTATTCTCCTTCATTATCCATCTTAGAGGTTGTGACTTGAAGGGAAGAACCTTACTAGGCCTCATGACCCTAAAAAAAACCTCCAATACACGTTGTTCCTACAACATGTACCTGTGTCCCATAAACGAGACTAATAACACATATAATAGCACAAAAATACCCATCCTCTTACCTTAGAAATGCAGTCTCAATACAACAAGAAATTCACTCCAAAATAGTGCCAAGACACTTCCAAAAACTCATCTTCCTTAGCCTCAGACTTCGCTGCCCATTTCAAAGATTATCCTTGATGTAATTTCATATTGGATGTGTGAAATGAGGTCTCCCTTACCTCTTATTTATACATGTATCGTGTGGAAACATCTATCCCTGAAGGGCACCTCTACAAGCCAAGGTCGACTTGTCCTTTGTTACACAATCCCACATCATAACTTCAAAAAATCATATCTTCACTTCTATAACTTACGTTTGAGTGATTTTCATTGCGTTCGTTTACTCTTGGAGTCCTCTGTCAACTCAAATAATCACATGTAGAATTATTCTCATGGATTCACACCCACATGATTGGGTGAAAATCCCACATTCTTGGGTTCTTAGCCTAGAATCCATTTTTGTGTGCCAACTCCTCCACAACCCTCTAGCCTAGGGTTTGGAGTACCTCCTAAGCTACAAATTTCAACATATATTCACTGGGATTTTTTTTTTAGTAAAAGGGATGTTTTTTTATCCCTTTATTTGGAGTTGGAGAATTTTTAATTTTTCCCATGTATTATGATATTTATTTTATTCTCTGAAATTGGAACCATTATGTCAACTTTTTATTTTTTAAGGTCTGAATTATATTTTCCATTAAATTTTGTCCACAAATAGAAGGGGAAATTTTCAGTACACAGAAATCTATGTTGAAATAATTAAAAAGCACATCCAAAATTCAATATTTTTAAGATGGATTTGTTGTCTCAATGTTTGCTGGAGCTAGAATTGTTTCGAAAGAATATCCCGAGTTGAGTGATCATCTTGGAAATGAATATATTAGAATGTAATTTAGATATTTAGAAAAGGGATGCGATGTATTAAGTATATAAATTTGAAACAAATATGGATTCAAATTGACTACTTCTTATATATTGTAGTTAAAAACTATATATATGTTTTGGATGTCTAACTGTAATTGGAACATTTTATTCCTCTTCAAGAAATGTTAGGTATTATTTCTCATTATTTTTCATTTAAGAGGTGTTATCTGACAAGTCTAGATCGTATGTTCTATGTTTATCAGTCTAGATACTTTCGTACCTTTTTAAAAGTTGTTGCCAATGCTCTGTTTTTCATTTAATGGATTATGTTATCTCACAAGTTCTTATGTGGATCTTTTATTGAATTATTGTAGCCTAAGAATCCATAATACATAAATAGCCATGTGTTCCAGATATGTGGATATGTTGTTGGCTTAGGAGTAGATGGGAATCTCTTTGTAGCTTGCAATGGGTGTGGATTTCCAATATGCAGGCCTGTCTATGAATATGAGTGGAAATATGGAAATAAATCTTGTCCACAATTCAATATTAGATATAATTGGCATTAACGTTGGTAGAAGTTAGCTAGTGGAATCATCAGGGTAATGTTAGGGAAAGAGTGTGTGCCCATAAAATATCCTCTGCATCTGTCCAATGATTAATTAATTTCATCAAAAAGTATCTAATGCAACTAGATCATGAGAAAAAACACAAATTTCACCTCATAGGTATGAGGGGTAACACTTGGAATGGCTAGATTTATGGTTCTTAGCATTGAAGAATTAAAACTTACTGTTTGAAAATCTTACTAGTTACTTATGTTTTCACACTATGTACACTGAATCTCTTGAGTTCACTATCTCCTTGTGGATCTTTTAATTTCCTTTTACTATCTATGTAACCTAAAGTGTAATAACAAAAGTTCTCACCACATATTTTTTTCTAATATTTTTCTCTTCTAATGGGATGACATAGATTTTGTTTCCCATTCAGTGGTACATAAATACATGGATTAAGAAATTCCTATTTTCATATTTCTTAACAAATAAGGATTTGAACCATTGTACCCTTTTTGGAATGGAAATGATTTAATATACAAGGTTTCTTATCCATAACATTCACATGTTGTCAACATTAAATGTTGAATTTAGTATGATATTATAGATGTTGCAAGTAATGCATTTTTTAGAGAAGTTAGTTCCTGAACATTCAACTATCTTCAATAGTTTAAAGTAATTACATAAAAAAGATATCATATTGGGAAGGTTAAACAACCAATTTTCTATTCATTATTCATATGTGTTTGTACATTGAAAGGATGGCTGAAATGATTGCACCTACTCCAACGAACCATTTATTACATTAGTTCATATATGTATCCATATTTACCTAATTTGTAATGTCTTATGTATGATGACATGTTATGAGCCTAGGAGGCCCCTCAATAATTTGGAAAATATACCTTTTAATGTTTCTATTATTTATTTTATTCCTCTTGGTCATGTTTCTTCTTACATTCTTGTTTGATACCTTGGGATGTCTATCTAGTGACTTCCCCTTGATGATAAAATCATGTTTCCTCTTCAGTTCTTTTCCAATGTTTATCCTCCCTTTTTTGGCCAAAATATTTTTTGGTATAAGAAAGAGAATTAGGTTGAATATTCATCCCAATCCATACCGCACTCATGGTTTTCACCAATTTCTTGCACATTGTAGCCCTTGCTTTAACAAATTGTAATTTTAATGGGGAATGGGGTTCCTAAATTTGAAGGATGTAAGGTGGGGACTGCCACTTTCTTTAACAAGCTAAATTAACATCATCCCCCCGTAATCAATGTTTTTCCTCTATATGTGACACAAATTAATCTTTCCTTATGCATGAATTAGCAAGATTGTAGGAGTATCTCTTCTTGAACCTTAAATTCTTGTTACTGGTAAGGTTTCTTAGCCCATTGGGGATGCTTGTGCTAGTTGAGGTGTTTCTTGGTTTATTAAAGGTGATTGGTAGGGTAGGGTGAGTCTTAAATTTGAACCACTATTGTGAAAGATGATTCCATTTATCCAAATATCCCTTTTTATCTTGTTCTCTTCCTTATCTATACCTAGGGATCTAAATCTATGATTGGTGTGATCCTTTTGGGTTTTGTAGTTTTCCTTAACTTGATTAGGGTGGTTGCAACCTCCTTATCTGAGTTTTATACTTTGATATTTTTCTTTGCCTTATGTTTATAGTGCCCTGGAATTGTGAATATTTTTATTTTAATATCCATATCCTTCATTTCATATTCGTTCTCTAATAAATTTTTCCTATCCATATCTCTAAAGTCAATCCAAAATAAAATGTGCTCCAAGTTATGCAAAGTACGTAAAACCAGTAGTTGAATGAACCCATGATTGGACAAAAATTGATATTTACCCCCTTTTTTTCCTTGGAAATCATTCCATTTATGGTTGTAGGAGGAAGTATGACACATTTATGGCCTCTACAAGTTATAAGTGTGGTATGTGTCTAGTTGGTATATGAGTCTGAATTGATAAACATAAACTATACTTAGTATTCCTTCCTTCATAGGAGTTGTATTTTAAAAATATGATATGTTGCCTCATCTTAGATACCTTAATAATAATGCCTTTAGTCACAAAAATTTCAAGCCCCTTAACAATAGTCAGGTATCTATTTTTTCCATGTTTTTGAATATTCATGGAAAATTACTTAGATACTCATCATTATATCCTCTTAATTTGTTAAAATAATCTATCCAGTGATATGTCTTAGAACTTTCCACCACCTCGGGGTGTTGGAAGATCCTAGAGGGATCAATGCGTTCCCTATGATTAAAGGTCTCCCCCATTTCAGAATCATGTGTTATAATATTCTACAAGAAGGTTGCAATGTTGCGGGATCTTATAGATGATTGAGGTAAAAAAAAATTTATGAGAGGAAAATCCCAATTACAGATATAACTGAATTCCATTCTCTTTTAGAATAATTGGGTCAAAGAGATTCATTAGAATATCCTACTCAGTTGAGAGGAGTATTCTATTGGAATGGTTAATAAGAAATGAGTACATAAATTCCCTATTGTATTGTATGTTTCCCAAAAAAATTGTGGTGAATTATCCTTTATATACATGTAAAAATTTATACACCCTCCTATAAAGCAATATGCAGAAATATAGTGCAACCACAAAAATGAAATATAGTCAAGGAACATGAGTTGTGATTAGTTCAAAAACTTATTAATATATGCCCAAATTGAATTATAATATGGTTTCATGATATGAGGTGTATTGGTGTTAGTGCTGGAAATGACCCTATAGTACCCAATTTTGTAGTGTCCATTATATTGTAATATCAAAATTCTGTAGTAGGGAGAGGAATTCTGGTAGATGTTATGTTATGGGAAAATAATTATTTATCGAACTCATTCACATGGGGTTTTCATATGTTAACTGTCTTCCTCGTAAAAGTTGAAATTCACTAATTGGGGGTGGTGCATTGTGTATGATGATTACAATGTAAATCCCAATAACATATTTATTATTGGGGCTTATCTCATATTCTTTCTCATGTAGTTGTTGATATCATTGATAAAAGTAGGATATATTTCACCGATTATGAGCTACAACTCATTGTCACTTCCTTTTTTTACTCGACATGTGTGATAAAAGGCCCAACTTTGGAAATACCAAGTTATGAATTTCTATCAGTGTTATTTTGAACCTCTTAGTGCAATTACTAGTATACTTATGCTTATAAGGTGGTATTATGGTGACTAATGTCCTTTCTTATAGTATTCAAAATAGTACTTTGTATTATATATATTTTTTAAAACACAGGACTCCGTTGAATATTAAACGATGATTGTAGGTCGTCGTATATTCGACGCCTTTCAGTTGTAGTATGCGTCAGATAATCGATAGATGATAACATTGATAGTTTAACACTCTCGCCGAACAAAAATCTCGCCCGTCGCATATCATTTCTGACCTACAAGCATCAAATAAAAAACATTTATGTCGCAAAATTTACTTTTTTCATCGATTACGCGACTCCTAAACGCTGTTTTTTGTCGTAAAAAAAAATGACCTATTTGTCGAACATCTTATGGTATACTGGTGTGAGACCTGTAGGATATGTGAAATTTTATTTGTCGAATATCTAATTATTTTTAGCATCATAAAATCGACTTGTAAATATTAGTTTTTTAATGTCCATTTAAACCTTTTTATGTGTTGGTTAATCGACATTTGTATCGTCGAATATCAAACGGTTATTAAACTTTCGATTTCTCAACAAAATTCCAACGAAAGTTTGACGTGCACCAACGTGTCAAATAACTGACTCAAATAAGTCACATATCTGACTAACAACTGTCAAATTTTGGCCCCATTTTCAGTATTGCTAGGGCTCTAGGAGCTAGTATCTTGACCCACAACCTTCCAAGTCTCTATAGAATTTTTCCAACTCAGCTCCAAGAACTAGGAATTCAACTCAGCAAGGGCTCTAAAGTGCTTGTCCCAAGCTAGTCTCCAGGACTAGTAACTCAACCTAATAGTATTCGAGGGCTTCCAGAGAATTTTTTGTAACCCAAAACTGTAAGGAATTATGATCACCAATTAGAAAAAAAAATCAAGTGCAAAAACCCACAACACCACGGATATCCTAGAAATGGCAAGGCAAGGCTAAAACCATTTTCAATCAAAGAAATCCTCCATGCCAATGAAAACACACAACTAGATAATCACATGCATATATCATGCATCCAGAAATAAAAAAGGAAATTACACATGCAACCTATTACGTGCGAAGAAATCTATTTGTCCATTGATCCACCTGTTCCCTTACTCTTTCCTACTTTCCTTTGCCTTCTTTATCCAAATCCAATGTATTCTAAAGTGCTACAAGCATGCTCCAAGAATGCTCCAATATTTCTCTAAGTGTGCAAGAGTATGAGAGAATGAGAGAATATAAGACAGCTCCAAAACTGAACTGAGAAAAGGTTGTGAACTGATCCTCAGAAGCCTTTTTATCACTGAGGCCTCTATTTTCTTCATTTTCCTTCATTTTTCCTTCAATTTTCCTCACATGAAAATATGTGACCCTTCATCTCCCTTTTTTTCTATTTTCATTTATTTTATAAATAAAATGTCAATTAATTCCTCTTTGCCATTTCCAATGGCTTTTCCAATTTCCATAACCATTAATTAATCACCAACGATACCCATCACTATGTTTTCCCCAACATTCATCTTGGAATACATGTCCCATTACCTTGGTATTATTTTATTTACATGGAAAATAAACCAGGGGATGTTTTTTTTTTGGTAGTTTAGACTAATCCTAATATTTCCATTTTTTCTCCTCCCATCCCACCCACGGGTTTCGAACCAGTGACCTTGCAGTCAGAGTGCCTTAACAGTGCATCCCATCACCGCCCGCTCTACACCTCGTGGGCAAACAAGGGGATGTTACAAATAGCCATTTAGGATTTTTTATTTTTAAACCAATTGTTAGGCACTGAAAAATTCCAAAAAAAAAAAAAAAAATTTCACCAGGGGAACTATGTCCCATTAGAATTTGTGAGACCAATAAAAAATCAGTAATAAGATTTCAAGGAAATTAGAAAAATAATTTTGAATTTATGGAAAATACGAAAAATTCAACATTTTCACAAAAATTTGGTTAAAATTACAAAAAAACAACAAAATAATGCAAGCTCAATGCACTTTGACTGTAAGGTTAATCCTATAGTCCCTTACGAGGTAGGAAATAAAAATATGTATTCTATTTTTTAAAATTTAAAAAATAAACAAATTTTCAACACAATAGAACAAACATTAACATAATAAAAATTTATTTATAAAATGGTTATAAAATCCAAAACTTTAATAATGTTAAAATTCAAAGTATAAAATATGTTCACTATTTGTAATAATACCTACCAGTTCCTTGAACCTTCGAAAGTGAATGGGAGGTGTTACTTTATCCTAACTTGACCTCTATGGTCTCATTATGGAAATGGGGTTACAAAATTTCTCCCTCTCCAAATTTAGAAGAATCAATTTTGGATTACACCATCACGTTCAACTCATAAAGAGATTTTGAGTGATATAAACTTTATCAAAATATGAAAACCAGATTAAAAATTGTGGCCATTTAAAGTTTGGACAATAATACCCTGGCATGGCAGCAAAAAATGCCACATGAATCCTCCCATTGGCATATATGGTGCTACCATGTCACCCACAACTTCCACCATGGCTTCTGACACAGCATCGCATTCGCAGGGGCTTCACTCAATGAACCTCTAACATATCACGTGCATTTATGGCATATTAAAAAATACCCTTAATTTAAATACATATTGAAAAATACCTCTAAAAATCGCATTATTTAAACCCCTACCAATACGAACCCGATACACATTCTCAATTTAAAAAGCCCTACTTTCACTAGATATTGTAGGTATCCATTTTTTCATTAACTTTGAGCTCGATTTTTTATACCTGCTGATATAAAAACCCTTTACCCCCTATATATCCCCCAATATATTATGTTATTTTTTCCTCAAGATATATCTCCCAATATGAACCCACGTGGTATGGTATTTCTCCCCCAGTGAAGCCCTCGTGACCACACCACCATGCCCTCTACACCTTCACATTAGTACTTTGGCATTACCCCAACAAGTCTCCAAGGCATGAATTCCAGGTTATGTGATGGAAGTATTTCTTTTATTGTAGCTCCAATCTCCTAGGTTTTTATGAGGTTTCATCCACTTCAAATTCCCGGGGAATGATAGGAAATATTGGTGTTAATTATCGGGTGGTCTCTTGTTTCCCCGACCTCCACGTAAAAAAATTTCACTGCGAGGGAACTCTCTTAGGGCATGGTAGACACTTCGCCTTTTCTTTCTAGAATATTTCACATCCCCTCACCTTATCAATCATAGTATGTCCTATGGATGCACATATTGAGCCTCCGGGGGTCTGCGAATTACGAAGACAATTTTCCAATCAAGTGTAGGGGGAGATTTATCATCCCCCAACTCTTCCAACTATGACTGATCCCTTAAATGGAATATTTGAACCTCATGGGGTTGGCAACCTATGATGATGTCACATTGACATCATCTCATGATGATGTCATTCCTACGTCATCCTTCCATGTGGCATTTTTTGAAGGCACCATGTGTCACTCAGTTATGGGCCACATGGCCATCTTTGATTATCATATGTTATGCTATCCATGTGCCATGTCATCATTCTATCCATGTCACCCTACGATATTGACACAGTGTTGGGTCCTAGATAAGCCCAAACCCTCATGTAAATCAACACTTCAATGTTTTGACATTTCTTAGTGGTTTACTGTCATGGACCCTTCCTCAAACACTCCCACATCATTGTGCCCCACCTCTCACTGGAATGAGGTAAGGATACCTTCCTATCAGATCACAGTATTATAAGATATATTAATCATTATATGATAGATATCCCTCCATCCCATGGTCTCTATTATTATCATCACTCAAAGTGCTTAACATCCCAAAAATGATAGCTACTGCGACATGAAAATTCTCTGACCCCTGATAGAAATACTCTCTGTCACGCAACTCCAATCTACTGGGACCACCTTGGGAAGGCACACCCACTCAACTATAAGGGCATGTCGAGAGTATATGCATGAATTAAAGGGAAAAATCTTCTATCGAACACCAATTAAAACTTAGAAAATATATGTATCTATTTTTCCTGAGTTGTAGCATTGATCATGTTTAACGACTCTCTTACATAGAAGTCAAAACTCCATAACTTCCTTCACACAGGATTCACATTCAATAAAAAATTACACCAATACATTTTTTCCACATTAAGAAAATATCTTCTCGGAAATTGCATGGGCCATTTAAACATTCATACAAGCTAATAATGGGAGAATACACACATACATCCAACCCACTGGTCGTAGAACATTAACAATACTGAAGCAAATCAAACAACCATGCACAATCATGCAAACAAATAAGAATATTGGAATCTATTGACCCAAAAAATCATGTTCACCATAGATATACAAGTTATCTAGCAATGAGTAAACACTTTTATAAAGACATAAACTTGCCTTTTTACTCAAGAATTATTATAGCCAATTCATGGCAATCAACATTCTTCAACCTCGATAAAAACCATACCAGAAGTTGTTGGTCCATCCATTCATAACATATCATTCCAAACATACAAGAAAACACCATTTTGATCAACAACACTAGTGCACCTGAAACACACAAAAAACATATGAACTATAATACTAAAGGGATCATATACAAACTTGGTCGCAATAGTGAGTTTCCCTGACCTTCAAGATATAAAAACAACTAACACATAAGATATTAGGATAGTCAAGCAATACATAGACACCTTGCTCTTACAAGTTCGATGCCAAATCATACTCATATTAATAGGAGATCAAAAAACGAGTGTAAGGTAAAAACGAGTTCTTGGTTACTATTAGACCACTAGGAATAAACACAATAAATATCCTACGACGAGTCAACAAGTTTAAATCCACCTAGCTCAGATAACCCATAACCACCACAATTACTTTAGATGGCCAGTTACACTTGATATATGATGTACCATATGTTATTACTTGAATATTATTGGAAATAATCATTTTTAATTCATGGCATGATTATTTAAAAAGTAATTAACAATTCTATTATTTAGAGGAGTGACTTTGAATCTCCTCCCAACCATAGGTTAATTAGCATTATAATATTTCTTGCAGAAAGCCACCCCCGAGCCAGATTCAAATCCCGAGTAATGATTTTTTTGAGGGAATATGCTCCAACCAGTTAATGAAACACACAAGAGTCCAAGGATCCCACAATGGTTCCACCTGAAACCCCAGTAGGAATTTTCCAACAATTGTGGCTCCTTTTCCTCAATAACAACTCATTGTTCCTTTCTATTTCTTAGTCATGCATTCAGGCATGCCTTCAACCTAAACCTCCATTTGTGCATTATTTTCTCCAATTTCTCAACCCTTCTCCTTAGCGTAAGACCATTTCTCCTCTTCCTTCCCTTGTTTCATTCAACATCTTCCTTTGTGTGCCTGTCTCTTTTCCGTTGTCTCAATGTATGTCCCCCTTATTCCTCTCTACTTGTTTTTCTCTCTCCTGCGCTTCCCCTTACATGCTGACCATGCCAACGTGTTCTAAAAGACCTAGAAACCTCCCTTGTCCTTTTGCATAGGTGCCCATACAACCTTCAAATTATTGTCTCAAATTGTCTTGAAGTTCTGCAAGCAGATATGTGGCTTCTTAAATGCACCTCTGAGATTGGTCATTTCCCCAAGCACTTCTCGTAGAAACTTCTCCACTTAAGGCCTGGAACCACGCCCTGTCTTCTACGAGTCATTTTATTACGTTTTCCACACTATTTACATGAATTTACACTTCATAATATTTTTTAAAAGAGAGATTAACAAAGAGATTTATGATGAATTATATGTTTTTTATGAAATTTAAATTAATAAACTATATTGAAAATTCACTTTAATATTTTTCAATTTTATAAAATTAAGTATAATACTTTTCTTTTTTCAAATTATAATCTGAAATAATAAACTTATCAATAATATCTTAAATTTTTGAAATTTTTGTATTTTTGTTAAACATTACATTTAGAAATAACTGATCACATATCAAATTAACAAGAAAGTCCAATTTAATAGATCATATGTGGAGTTTCTCATAAAAACTAAAATTTGAAAAGATGTTAAATTTAAAAATTTAAAAGGTATTTTAATATTTATAATTGAATATTTATATCATATTTTTTAAATATTTTGATAAAATGTATAGGAGTAGTCTTTAAGTCTGCTAGAAAGTGTAGCAAGAAAGACTCAATTTTACTTTAGCCATAGTCAAATTGAGTAAATCGAATTTCCACATCAACAAGACAACTTGGAGGTAGTTAATTAGTGTGACATGAATATTTTCACTTAGTTGGCTCAATAAATTCAAGTTAGGGGCTTGGAATTCAGTCATGCATGTGTTGATTGTTAAATTTTAACAATCTAGTTCAATTATTTTTAGTTGTACTTAGTTAATTGACCTCTAAATATTGATAGAG
The DNA here is from genome assembly GCA_034641835.2 of Pinus albicaulis. Lineage (NCBI taxonomy): Eukaryota > Viridiplantae > Streptophyta > Pinopsida > Pinales > Pinaceae > Pinus > Pinus albicaulis. Next base: position 445,650,821 of record CM076583.1, read on the forward strand.
TTAGTTGAAAAACCCTCACACCAAAGTATGAATGCTACATAATACAATCAACAACATAAGAAACTATGGCTATGTGAAAAATGCATCAGAATATCATTCAAAAACAAATGTGAGAGTCACTAATAAGGTGCTATACCAAGCTCTCCATCAATACCAAACTCTGCTACAACTCTCTGCATCATTGATATGAAATCTAGAGATATGAATCAATACTATGCTTCAGGAAATATATCTTCCCATACTCTTTCCATTAGAGCTCATACACTGAAGAAATCAAGCTCACTATGGCTCTAAAGCATACTCAGACAATGGAGCCTGATTTAAATCGCTATCACTCACTATCAACCATCACTCAACTCCAAAGTGAAGTATATAAAATATGAAGGGAAAAATTCATCTTTGGGATAGGATCAAGAGTGCATACACTTGAAAAAATCAAGCCACTAAAATCACTACTTGTGCACTAAATGCATTCACACCTTTTGTAGGACTTAATCAACCATTTTTGACCTTTACCAATTCATCTAGAAGCCCCTCAGAATTTTCATGCCAATTTTCGTCTGATTTGCATAAGGAATGTAGAAAAAAACTCATGAGAAACCTTAATCACATGAAAAACACTAGCTAAAATTGAATGCAATATTCAGTCACTCACACATGCCTATCTCCTAGTGACTGGGACCTTTCAGTTTCTCTCATGAGCCCGCAAGGGAGCGGCTGGGGAAGATCATAAGGGAAAACAATGAACTCTCATCTTTGAAACTCTGCCACATGTTGGGCCACCTTCTCCATCTCCTATACAATCCTCCAAACCTCTTCCATAGCCTTTGAAACATCTGTAAATGGATCAAAACTTGTCTCCCGAGTGTCACTACAAATTTGACTTAAAAGGTAACAAAGAAGGTTAGAAATAATTCCAACAAGTCTTCCACTCTCCACTGACATATACACAAGATACAACACCACTGAAAATACCTGAAACACCTCTGCAATAGAGTGTAACACCTCAACATCATCATCATCAACATCATGAGGCCACCATACTATAAAAAGTCATATCCATGAGCATAAACATGAAGACCTAGTATGAAAAATCATCAAATGTGCCATCATCTCCATAACATGAAGATCTACATCATCCACCTATAGCATCAACCTCTACCTCCATGAATACCATACTACCATCATCTGACCATCATGAGTGTGACATCATATAGTTGACATCAATGCAAACATAACCATCTCAATTCCAACTCAACTAGTTGCAAGCATGCTACAATGAATGACATCAACACATCAACTAGACTACATAGAGTTGAAATCAATGCCAACATGATCTAGCTTCCATCATGAACCAATGCCATCATCATCTATATGAATTCATGCACACCATAATTCCAACAATCTCCCCCTTTGGCATTAATGGAAACCATACACAAACTCTAGACCATCATCCTATATCGCTCCCCCCTTTGACATCAATGGAAAATGGTCAACTCCATCTGAATAGGAAACAATAACTGAAGCAAAATCACTAGAGAAACTGATCTTTACATGGCTGAAAAATAATGCACATCAACCAGAGATCATACTCTCCATATAAGCATCAAGAAACAAATGCACCAATCATCATTAAGAGTAGCATATCAATCAACAACCTCTAAAAGCAAGCAACAATATGCCAACATGAGGTAACCACAAGCAACATCAATGAGAAACAACATAATAGTAACCATGAGAAACATAAAGTATGTGTAACAATATGCACATGAACATAAGTCAACACTCTCCATAAAAACCACATAGCATCAAAATCAATCAACCTGTCTTCTCAAAACAAGAGTTCCAAAACTCCAACTGTCATAGCATAGTATGAGGCACACCATGAAAACCTCCAAGAAGACCATGATGCCAACAATGTATGGTTGAAGTAAACAAGAGAAAAAATGCTCCCCCTGAACAATTTCCATCTCTAACATAATATCCATACTGAAGTGAACTGCTTTCGTTGCAACATTGCTTCCTAGCCCAAGGAAAGAAGAACAAGGTGGATCAAGAGTCCACATGACCATGGATGATGACATATTACATTATATATACATGGTTGATAAGCAATACATATACCTCATACATGACCAATATATGACCATAACATGACCTCACGACTCATGACTAAATTACCCAAATATAGTACAACATAAGTACATGTCTCCATGATAATTTTACATGAATATATCACTAAATACATGGATGTTATGATCATATCCTATGGACCAATGGATCAAAAAAACGATACATCATGACCATTACATCATCATTATCCCATACATGTGGCTGCAAAATTGACTCATGATACTTTCTTTTCACCATGATGACTTAAATCACTAAAGAAATTAATCTCAACCAACATAAAATGATGAATCAATAACAAATACATGGTTGTAAATATCATCATATGACAACTCATACATGGCTAGTCCATGTCTCATGTCATCTTTGTGCATCCTGTGCCAATGAAATCCTTCTATTCATGGATGTACCATTTTTTCAACCAAATTTTCAATAAAACCAAAAGCATATATATGGTTGAAAAATGTACTAATTTCACTCATGAAAACACATATAAATATGCCACAAATGACTGAGTGAAAAGAAATGAAGAAAATGCTAAATATCACATGTAAATTCTGTACCATGCATATCTCCCCTTGAGCTCAATATACCTCCAATAGATAGGCTGATCCTATGGGCCTAAAAGTGCATGAGGCTCAAAATAACTCATCAAGTTCCATTGTAATAATATCGTACTCATCAAGCGACCACATGTACCCCCTGAGGTTGTGCACCTCTCATGAATTCTGCATTCCTCTATGAATATGCATGAAATAATAATGGACCGCAAAAGGGAATGATATTCTCTACTTGAAGAGTTCTTGCTCCTTTTTTATCCATGTTGTATCTCAAGAAACAATCCCTTGGCTATGGTAAGGAACCAATGCTTAAGAAATTTTATAAATGTATGTCACAATTATCATATCAAATGGCCTTTTTTTAACACCCTTGGAATTCAGTTACTTAATACCCTCAATAATCTGATATAATGAAAGCCTTCAGAATGCCATAAAATGTTGATATTTGAATGGAATGAAAAGAAGAACTGTAAGAGAAACTCAAAATGATACGCTGAAAAACATAATCTACCACTTTTAGGTTTCAGAGTAATTTCGTGAAGGAAGAGAGAACTTAAAATAATATGCTGTAAACACAGAATCTATCACTTTAAAGTTCTATCAGGAGTTTATGAAGAGAGAAGAGATGAGGTGAAGGAGCGCAAATTAATGTTATTTAACTCTTACTCACAAATGTAATTAAGAGACCGACTGCTACATTACTTCACTTCATTCAAAGAGGAATAGCCACAAAGCGAAACAGGAAAGACGTATCAACATCAACAGGTGTAGGAAACTTGATCTTCTTTCATTAATTTCTAAGAGAATTTAGTCATAAACTAATAGTCATCCAGAGGTCCAAAACTTAGAACCCCTTTTATTTATTTCTATCTACTTAAATACATCACAGTGGTTCATAACTGCTGAACTTCTTGAAACTATTCGACTACCTAAACTATTTAGATTACTTATGCAATCATACTTGAGAAAGCAAATTAAAACTGGAAATTTCGTTCATTTTGTTGAATCTATTTTTGCTGATGCATCCTCCCGAAGTGCTGAGGTGGCCCTTATGGTCATGATGAAATGGCTGCATAGCTCTAAAACGATGCCTCAGTGCTCAATTTGACCCAGTTGTCATGCCCCGAGCAGTGCCGCTATATGCTTTTCTGCCTGACTCTGCCTATGCCATTGTGATTCAAATGCTGTTAACCATATCACCTGCAACCCGACTCTACCTCTTCTCCTTTGATCTGCGTTGGGTCACTTACCCGAGTTTCTTTGTCGCATTCTGCATATTTCTCATTACCAAGGCGTTTCATCGGTTTTAAGTTATAACCCTCTTTTCTTCCTCTGACATGGTTTAACATGAGAAATGCCTTACCTCCGGATCTGAAAACCTTTGGAGTTCGCTGTTGGAACCACATCGCATCCATCCGCACATCGCCCTTCGTTGCCTTTAACTTTTCCTTAACACTTATCTTTTAAAAATAGTGATGTGCGGTATGTGATCGGGTACCACTTGGCATCACACATCGCACTTCAGCGACTTTATCACTTACCTCTTGCGGTTATCCTCTAAAACTTGCGATTTGCGATTTTGCGATCAGGCCCCACCGCATCGCACATCGCACTTCGACGACTTTATCACTTACCTCCTGTGGTTATCCTCTAAAAATTGTGATTTTCTATTTTGTGATCGGGGCCCACTACATTGTACGTTTCACTTCGATGAATTTATCACTTACCTCCCGCGGTTATCCTCTAAAACTTGCGATTTGCGATTTTGCGATTAGGCCCCACTGCATGGCACATTGCACTTCAGCGATTTTATTACTTACCTCCTGCCTTTATCCTCTAAAAATTGTGATTTGTAATTTTGTGATCGAGCCCCACTACATCGCACATCTCACTTCGGCGATTTTATCACTTACCTCTCGCGGTTATCCTCTAAAACTTACGATTTGCGATTTTGCGATCAAGCCCCACTGGGAATCACACATTGCACTTCGGCCACTTTATCAATTACCTCCTGCACCTGTCTTTTCAAACTTGCGATTTGTGGCTAGCGATTTAATCTTCACCATTCCTCTCTCCGCTTCATCCTTACACTTCGATCTCGACCACCCATTTTTCCTTTTGCACCTCCTCCGAGACTCTTAAGTTTTTAAGGGAAATGCACCCCTTCTCTGCCTTTGGGAAATTAATTCGTTTTCTCCACGGTGTAACCCTCCTGAGCTTACAAATGAGCCCGAATTGACCCTACCCAGTGTGCAATGTTTTGAACGTGCCCATTAGTCCAATTCCCGAAATGTCCTGCACGTGAATGAGCCCGACTCGACCCACCTTCACATCTCATCACGTAATGTTAATGTACTGACATATAAATAAAAATGATTCTATAACACACAAACTTTTACATTTTCTAACATATATGTTTTTTTTTTGGGTGTTTTGAAACATATTTCAAAGGTAAATGTGAATGAGCAAAAACATTTGGCTCCACCTGGGGATAATGCTTTCTTCCACGGAAACACTAAGAACCGTAGGCTAGTGCCTTATCCATTGGGTATGGAGTCAAATATTTCTTGGTGACATATGAAAAATGAGCAATCCAATATTTAAAATGGTGGAGTGCTAACTTTTAATGCTAGAAATAATGCTTCAAATACTGCCCGTTCACAGGCAATTGTACTGGCTCTCCATCTAGATATTCCAAAATGAATGTGTTATTTGGCCTTGCCTCAGAGATTCTATATGGACCATACTAGAGAGGATCAAATTTACCATGCTTCCCCTTGTCTTCTCGTCTGGTGTCCCATCTCAGTACCAGATCTCCTGTTTGAAAGAGAACCTCTTTTTCTTTCCTGTCGAATATAGACTTCATCTTTTCCTGATAAGTAATCAAGTTATCCTGACTTTGTTTTTGTTTTCACTTGATTCAATTATTTTGTTCAATCTCCTTACCAGAGCATTAGGTTCTTCCTGAGTTTCTTGAAGGAAAGAAATCACTGGTTTAGCCAGCTGAGTAGGAAACAATGCTTAAGTTCCATAAACCAGTTCATAGGGGGACTTTCTAGTAGATCTCTTGGTAGTGACTCAAACTTCCCAGAGGGAAAACTTCAACTTCATGTCCCAATCCTTCTGATTTTCAGCGATTGTATTCTTCAAGATCCTGACCAATGTCTTGTTTGAGGACTCTTCCAATCCGTTCCCTTGAGGATGATATTCTGTGGACTATGATAAGATTACATTATATGTTTGACATAAATTAATGAAACGAGCAGAGTTGAATACATGAGAATTATCAGTCACAATTTTGACTAGACACACGAATCTACTGAAATTGTTTTCCTCCAAAAACTTCATCACTACTTGGTCATTTTCCTTCTACGTGGGTATTGCTTCAACCCATTTTGTAAAATAATGAGTGGAATTTAGAATCCACTTGAACTATCCACTTGATGGTGTATTGATCTCTCCAATAAAATCCAATCCCCATTTCTTGAAAGGTTCTTCAATAAATACAGGGATAATAGGTAATGGTGAAATTTTTTTCTTTTCAGCAACAACTGACACTTGTGACAACTTCTGATTAGTCTATAAACATCTGCAAACAGGGTTGGCCAATAGAAGCCCGACTTGAGAATCTTATGGGCAGTGAACTTCCAACTTTAATGTCCTCCACAGAGACTTTCATGATATTGTTTGGTGACTTCAATAGATTCTCCTTCAGTCAAACATAACAACAAAATACCCGTAGGATCCTTCCAGTATAACTTTGTTCATATGATATCATATGGCTGAGAATTGAGCTTGAGAGCTCTGTATTTTGTTCTATTTAGTGAAGTTGGATAGGAAAAGAAACACAAGTAGTGCACAATATCCTTATACCAATAAGAACACAAAAATTTGTATTGAATACCTGTTTTGGACTTGCTTTGACCTTCTTCATTAACAACCCCATCCACTGGTGCCAACAGATTAATTCCCAAGGCTTGAAAATTATTCTATGTCAACAACTTCGCTAAACCTTGTACCTTGACCAACTTGGTGGGTTTGATGTCCAAATCATACTCTTGGGGATTTTTTCTATCCATTTCCCCCTTTTTCCTTCAACATCACTTTGGACCAGCACGTCTTTCACAGCAGAATTAGGAACATAAGGAGTTATTTGGGATTGCAACATATAAGTCCCAAAGGCTTTCAGTGCTTTGACCAAAGCATATACTTGTTTCTATAGAATATTGTATTTGAGCTTAGCATATCTAAGAACTTTACTGAAAAATACAACTAGCTGCTCCTCATTGTCTTCATTTTTCTGCAACAACACAACAACAATAGTAGTGGGGGATGCAAATGAGAATACCTGAAAGGATTTTTGATAGTATGGACTAATTAGAACTGGAGATTCCTGTGGTGCTTCCTTTATTCTAACAAATGCATCTCTTGCTTCCTTATCCCATTTCACTTCTACATTTTTCTTCAACATATCTGTTATACTTCTCACGATCTCAGCATAATTGGGCACAAACCTCCTCAGAAAGTTTATTTTTCCCAGGAATCTATGGATACCCTTCTTGTTTCTGGGTAAAGGAATAGTCTGAATGACTTCCACCCTTGCTGGGTCAATATTTACTCCTTGTTTAGAAACTATGTGACCCAATAACTTACCTTCTTCTAAGGCAAATAAATATTTCTTGGGATTTAATGACAGAACAAAATTTCTGCACTTTTGATTTTTTTTTTCAAATGCTCCAAGTGTTCATCATCTGACCCTGAGAAAACAGTTACATCATCTAGATATATAACTACAATGTTGTCACCAATGAGGCTATGTCCATGGCCCTTTGAAATGTTGCACCTGCGTTCATAAGGGCAAATGGAATCCTTGCATACATGAAGGTTCCCTAGGGTGTAGTGAAAGCAATCTTCTTTTGATCTTCCTTTTCCACTGCTACCTGATTATACCTAGAAAATCCGTCAACCATAAAAAACCTGTGAGCTCCTGTCACCTTTTGTAAGACATAATCCATTTTTGGCAAAGGATAATTATATTTTAGAGATGCTCAGTTCAAGTTTCCGAATTCTACACACAATCTTATCTCTCCATTTTTCTTTCTTAAAGGGACCAGATTGGAAACCCAATCAGAATATCTGAGAGGGACCATAATTTTTGCCTATAACAATTTCTTCACTTATTTTTTGATTGGAGCTAACAACAATGGATTGATTTGTCTTAGCTTCTGTTTGTGTGGTTTTAGCCCTTCCTTCAATGGAATATTATGCTGAATAACACTTTTGCCATATGTTTTTAGGTCTTCATACGGCCAAGAAAACACATCCATATTCTTCTTAAAAATATCAATGTATATTTGTTTGTAGTTTTTGGGAACCCCTTTGAACAATTTCAGTATTTTGGGGTCCTACTGAGTTCCCAAATTACAATCTTCCATCTCTTCTTCTTGATGTATTTTATTCGAATCAACAACAACATCATTAGCATTGAAAAATCTTTCAAGGGGAACCAACCCTCTAGGGAGCACATTATCTTTCAATTGGATAATCTTCTGTTCACCTATTGACTGCTTGAGGTTTCGTATTTCTGTTCTCTTCTCTGTTTGTTCTTCCTCTTGGTCTATCTCAACATCTTCAAAGTTTCCAACTATTGTCAGGAACTGATTTATCTGTTCATCATCATCAAACACCTGCCAATGTTTAACATTGTCAAGGATAGAAGGTCTATGTCTAACTTCAATTTCGTACCTTAGCCAGGAATTTATGGGAGGTTTGAAGGTGCTGGCTGCAACTGCTAAAGAATTGGCCAATCAATTCTCCTCCCTCGAAATATACTGAATATTGAAGGCTTCAAAATAGTTTTCTATCATATCCCAAACTTCATTCCTGTACGATATTAATCTTGGATTTTTGGTTTGACAATGATTCTTGATCTGCCTTATTATCAACTCAGAGTCACCATAAATTGAAATACATTGAACCCCCATATGTTTAGCAACTTGAAGGCTTGCGATTAAGGCCTCATATTCAACCACATTGTTTGTTGAATCAAATTCTAGTTTAAAAGAGAATGACATGAGGTTACCTTTCAATGATATTAGCAAGAATCCGACACCTGTGCCTTTTTTGGAGTAGGTGCCATCAAAGTAGCACTTCCAAATCTTCTTTGAATGCAGCTCGTTATTTAGAACTGCTGAAGAGAGCTGCTTCCCTGTGTCTTCAGAAAATTCTACATCTTCATGCAACATGAAACATGAATGATCTTCTGTTTCTTGACTATAAATGGGGGAATTTTCGGCATATTTCTTAGTGGTGGTATTAAAAAACCTTGTTTCCCTGTAAAATATCCTATCTTCCCCATTAAAAACCAGAATGATAGCATAAGTGAAATATAAATTTAGTGCACCTCCCAACTTAGCTCCCCAAGACATTGATAGGAGCATTCCAAACCTGGCTGGGATGTCAACAACCACTACATCCATGACTATACTCTTTGCTGGGATTTGTCCCAATGAAATCGCTACATCTTTAATCAACCCAACACATTTCAACCTTTTGGAATAAAATGAATATAGATCCCTATAAGGTTTGGTAATCTGTAGGTTAAGCTCCTTCATAACAGACAATGGCATGAGGTTATGGGACACTCCTGAGTTCGACATGCAATTATGTAGAGTAAAATCATGAAGCAACATATAAATATAGAAGGGTGGAACAAAAGGATCTACTTCTTCTACATGAGGGGCAAAGGTGACCACTGGGTTTTCTTCTTGTAGGTTCACCGTGTCACTTATATCTTCCACCTGTGTGAGATTAATAAACTCTGAAATTTATTTCTTGTAAGCTAGAATTTTAGCCAATTCTAGAAGAGGTAACTGAATTTTAACCTTCTCCAACTCTTTGGCCAAACTGACGGAATGAGTTTTATTAACAACATTTTCAGGTTTTTCTTCACTCTTTCTAGAATCTGCAGCTTGTTCGGGTATAGGAACAATTCTCTCTAGAATATTAGTGTCAACTGATTTGTCCTGGGAAGATTCAGCCTACTACACATTTGTTCTCTTAAGTGAGTTTGTAGGTTGTTTCCCATTACTGACCTGTTTCACAAGGTCATTTTTTTGTGGAGTCGCCATTGGAGGAGGAATGGAACCTTGTTGTTCACTTGCATTATCCTGCGCTCTAGACCTTAAATCATACTTTTTATGTAACTCAGCTTGCATGAAGTCTGTGAATTGTCTACAGTATTCATCCATCTCATATTGATCAAAATATACTTCAGTTTCATCATATTCTCCCTCATAATCTTCCTCTTCATCCTCTTCTATTGCGTACATATGTTGGCTGGATAAATCGATCTTGCGGACAAGATCGATCTCCCTAGTATCAGAAGATATTCTAGCAAAAAACAGACAATTAAATATATTTTTCTCTAGATATATCATGATTTATAAGTAAATGCTACAAAGGTGTTACGATCCTACCTTGATCCAACGCTTGTTTGTAGTAGTTGTCCTTCAGTCACCCGAAAGAGTTATCTTCGAAGATCTGCAATCACAAAGAAACAAACATCAAATAGCACTTGCGTAGCATATATTCATAAATCATATCTATTATGGTGATCAAGGAATCCATAAAATAAACAATCAAATGACAGCTTATTGATAAAAACAAATTTATTTGTATTAACTTTGAAATAGTAGAAGAACCTTACAACCTTTTCAGCCTTGATGTTGAACAGGTCTTCCTGGGGTCCGAAGCAGGAATTTCCTTTACTCCGACAAGACTTGCACTCTTCCAACCGAGATACATACAGGTATGTAATCTTTCCTCATAAAATCTCAGCTAAAGGAGTCTAAGTTCCAACAACACTTTACCTCAAATAAAACTAAAGCTTGAACTCCCTTTGAGGCTGCCCAATGCCTCTTTTTATAGTGCAAAAGAAGAGGTTATAGTTCCACCTATGAAGGGATAGAATCCTCCTTCAAATGGATAAGCTCCTCACATCAAGGGGTTAGCTCCTTAAGGCATGGGATACATGAACCTGAAAAGAGCAGATTTTCCACCGCAAGATTCCTTCCAGAAGCTTCTAGAAATGACTGAAAGTGAGCTTTTGAGTTTACTTGTGCCCTTTTAATCTTTTACAGGGGTCCACACCCTTGACACATAGAAAGTGCGTTCAGGTATACAGGAGACATAACCATTAGGTGCGGGACCGTAGGTAAGACAAAGAGAAAGTGCGATACCAGATTTTTAGAGATTTTTGAGAGATTTTCTCTTATTTTTAAGGCTTGACATGAGGAACTGATGTTTTAGACTTGCAAAAGAGGAAAGTATGAGTGATAATGAGCTCATACAGATAGAAAAATGTCAAGGTGACAATTTTCAATGCAACAGATTGCCCCCTAAAGTGAGAAGTCTGTAATAGATGAAGATAGAGTCTATCATGTATGAAGAGTGAAGTACTTTATCATTTCAAGGATCATCCTGTGGACACCCCAGTCGGAACCTGTAAAAAAATTTAATGCAAAATATATATATGTAGACATATCATTGCTGAGGTAGGCATTCCCATACTCAGGTCAAAACTAACTAAAAACCTGACTTAAACTATTCTGATACAGGAATAATTTTTCAATACATCAACAGTATAGACATGTGTAGACACAGTATGGATGCAGCCATATGTTTATGAATAGTCCACTGTATAAATTAATAACAAAATTCCTCGCAGCGTGGATGGTAGAAACTAGATCCAGGTTCTTAATTTCTGCTTCTCGAACTAGTACGATTCTATCCATGTGAATGAATGTGTGGAGGTCGAACATGGTAGAAACCACTTGATTACCAGTCAATAATGTGAACTGTTAACAAGTGTGAGAGTAACCACTAGTAATGTCAATGGTCCTCAAAGTACTCAGTACAATCCATGAAATGTGAATGAATGAGCTGAAGTCGAACATATCACGGAATCATCCGATCAAAGGTCAATGATGCAACCTATCGTCGAAGGCGAGAAACCTGTCATTGAGGCATGCAGATTTCAAGGTATTGACGATTTCTAGATCGACTTCCTAGATAATGAGCTATCGTCGATAGAAAGTGATCCGTCGTAGGCAAGTGTACAACACAAAATCATAGATCAAGTTTTGAAGAAATATATTGGCAAGGACTGACTCAGGGATGGTCAAAATGTAAGACAAATATTTTGCAAATGAATGGTTTGTTTGTACTGTCTTCTTGAATACATAACGACACTGTAGATGGCTTGGTGACAATTGACCCAAAGCTAATACCCAGAAACCAACTAAAGACTTTCAATATGGTTTGATTACCTGTTAGGCAAAGGATTTTCCCAACCTAGGTGAGCAAAAGTGTCATGTTCAAGAGTGGTTAACGGTTTTCTGAATAATCAAAATGTAACAAACAGGTTCATTTTTCTCTCTTTTCCCCCACCATTTCTGGCAAGTACCTCTTTATTTTTGACAAGCTTGAGGAGGATAACATTTGCTTGTTTATAAGCTCATCCTTCGGATGAGTCCAACTTAGTTTAAAATTTGAACCCTAAGAAGGAGTGGTTCGTTCCTACTTAAAATTGAATAGGTCCTTTACTGTTAAATTTTAACGAGTCCAGTATAAGAGAAACTAGGTGTTTTTCAATTTTAGGGAGTCAGAAGAAAAACTTAAGAAAACTCCATGGGTGTACTTTTTTGTAAATTTAGTCTTTCAAGCCCGAAAAAGGATAAAATAATGCGGGAGAGAACTCTATTGACCGTACTTATTCAACGTATACCTTTTTCGTAAATAGTCCATTTTAGTCCGTAAAAGGGGTAAACTTATATTGAAGGGACGATCATTCATTTATTTTAATGAGTTCGAATAATCAAGTGCTCGACAATCTTTTCAATTTTCGAGAGTATGAAAAGGGCTTAAAAGAGGACTCCAATGTTTCGCTTCTTTGTAAATTTTTGAAAGAGTCCAAAAAACTGATAAAAGTATGCTCTTCGTTGAAAAACGATCAAGTTTCTCGAAAAGTCCAATTTTCTGCACAAAAACTCGAAACATTACACATACTTGTTTAAGATAAATAAAAATGTTTTCAAAAATTACCTTTTTAAAGTGAAAAATAAACAAATTAAAAATTTATTTATTCGAAAAAACTTATAAAAAGGACTTTTCTAACTTCATTTTTACCATTTGAGTTCAGAGTGAAAAGTGAGAGCTTTTGGGTTAAAAAGTTCCTTTGAAGATTATGGAAAATTCGTCCATCGGAATCGAAAACCGTCAGCTCCAGGTAATCCACATCCTCCTTAACTTGCATTCCATCCATTTACATTTTGTTTTTAGGCTTTAAATTTCATTTTTAAAGGAAAAATAGGTTAAAAAAATCGCTTGCGGGGGTCCGCAGGTGCAATACGCGGGTCCTGTGGACCCCGAATTTTTTCTACAAAGAAAAAATTCATGGGTTCACACCTATTGCACAACACCCGTGTGTACCTACGCACTGTGTCTGAGCAAAGGGTGCGAACCCCGCACAATGAATTTTAAAACTTAATTTTTTCAATTTTCACCCAAAATTTTCAAACAAGTTTGTTCTAATATGTCTCTTTGTGTATTGTAGGACATTCAAAATTCTTACTTGGTGAGAATGCAAGCAAGAGGATGTAGATGACGCCGCAATGAATCATATGCCCACACTGCAAGCATTGAGAGCATGCGGATTGTACAAGTTCTGGGCCATACAGGGCATGAGGGCCCAAGTAGACCTCCTGACATGGATGGTAAACAAATGGGACACTCAGGACCAGTGTTTTGTGATAGGCGGCCACCAACTCGAAATTGAGCCAGATGATATACATTTTTTGACTGGTTTTCCCAAGAGGGGTGTACTAATATCTTTGTTTGGGACTAGGCCAGGTGGCCAGTCTGTCGCTAGTCTTCGACTAGAGTTTTGCGATGATCGAGCAGACCCCAAGGATAAACGGATTGATATTAAAACTATCATCCGACCCAAGCTCAAAGTTATTAAATTCACTATTACTAGACTGTGTGGGAGTGCAACATTGCATGTGGATACTGGGTCCCAGATGCGGATTGTAGTAGATTTCTTCTGAGGCACCATATTCAACTGGTGCGAAGCAGTATTGGCCAATGTGAAAGGCCAACTGACCAGAGAAAAAAATGGAAAGTTAAAAAACTTTGGTTATGGATCCATTGTGGTTACATTTGATTTGGATAGGATTCCCTTACTAGCTCCGCAGCTCATTCCAGTCGATCTAGGCAGTGCCCGGGAACCTCGGATGGTTCGATGGGTAGCTTTGATGGCCTGTGACGCTGAGGGCGTAGAGGTTGTTTGATTTACATTTTCATATTTTCGTTGGTTGAACAACCAAATTTTTGTGATTGAGGACTTTCCATACGCTGGGATGGACTTCCGCGGCGATCAATACATGGCTCTTCCAGCAGGAGAATAGTGGGATGATTCAGGTAAAAATCATTTTCAACATTTTCTAAGTTCTAATTTATTTATTTATTTTAATCCTCCAAAAATAATAATCAAAAGTTTAAATGCAGATGTGGGCCCACGACGACCAGCCGCTCTCCAGCCTTATGAGAGGAGACACCCAGCTGCAGTAGCACCAGCCCCACAGGGCCAATCAGCAGAGATCCTGACTGACTTGGAGCATCATCTAGAGCGCTTGACACTAGATATTCCAAAAACTGATATAGATGATATTCCACTTAGGTTCCAAAGATATGTGATTGGGGTTCCAGGACCTTTTATGAGGTTCCTGTGTAGGGTGGCTCGAGCAGTAGTTTCTTATCGTGATCATCACTAGGGATAGGATGATCGATTTTGTAGACTCATGAAATTTTTGACTTTTTGTATTATCATTTTTACCGATCATAAGGTGTTTTTCAACCTATGATTGAAGACGATGTATATTTTGAAACACACTTCTATGCTATGATATATCATTATTACCGGCTATCTTGTGTAACATGTTATTGAATGTTGTGTAATTTACTATTTTCATTATTGAAAATTTCTATTTGTCATACTAGAAGCAACTGCATCTGCTAATGTATTTAAATGTCTTGGAATATGCTGATATTCAATGTAATCAAATTCACGTTCCAAGAGATGAACTCTAAAAAATAACCGTAATAATAATACTGGATTTCTAATGGCATAAACCCTGTTAAGTTGTAATACAACGAGTTCAGAATCCAACCTAACAATCAAACTCTGAATTCCAAATGATATGGATTCAGATAATAACTCAATCACTGCACTATATTTTGCAATGTTATTTGTTGTTTGACCGAGGCTTACCCCATGCATAGATACTAACTCATCAGAGGGTGAATAGATAACCCAAGCTGCGGAAGAAATGTTCCGTGTACTACGACAAACACCATCAACAAAACCAATGTCTGTTTGAAGAGACGTCGACATCTGCAATATCAAGAGTAAAACTTAGATAAGTAGGAATAGTGATAAGAGCACACTCTAACCTAGGAATGATTTTTTAATCTAAGACACACCAGCTGTAAAAAAAAAATAATCTAACAAAAATATCCACACAAAATTTAAGCATAATATCTCTTCAGATAAAGCCCATTTCTAGGTTTATCTAAAGAGACCCCGTCAAAATCTGTCAGTTCATAGGCCCCTTTTTCTAGCTTTTGCTTAACAATGTAAGGACCATGCCCAATAGGTACAAATTTTCCATCCCCTAGCTTATCGTTTGCTTGATTGTATACTAAAACTAGGTCTCCTTCTGAAAAGTTGCGAGGTGTAAAATTTCTATCGTACTGAGCTTTCATTTGTTTTGCATGAGTCTCATTTTCTAACGCAGCAGTGCATCAATTCTCATCTAGCTGAGCTAAGTACAAAAAACGTTTCTCTTCTTTAGAAGTAGCTAGGAGTAATTATATGGCTAATTGTAATGACGGAATTTCGCATTCAATAGGTAACACAACTTCCAAACCGTAAACTAGTTGAAAAGGAGTGAAACCAGTTGATGTTTTCACTGAGGTCTGATATGCCCAAAGTGCTGAAAAGAGCATGGTATGCCAATTTGACTTATGAATACCAATGATTCGTTTAATCATAGGGAATAAAAATTTATTGATAGCTTCAACCAGATCATTAGTCTGTGGGTAATATGGAGTAGAACTATCGTGGCGCAGGCCAAGTTGATTTGTCAGTTCAGTCATCATGATATTTAGAAAATGACTTCCATGATCCGTAATGATAGCTTGAGGAACACCGAATCTAGAAATTATATGATTGAACACGAAAGTTGCAGCAGTCTTGCTGTCTACCGAAAATGTAGGCATTGCCTCGACCCACTTAGTAAAATAATCTACCGCTAGGATACTATATGCATGCTCAATGGCCAAGTGAGGGTTACATGTAATAAAGTCAATACCCCACTTTGCGAAATGATCGACAACAATTATACGGTGAAGATGAGCGGGTGGTGCACACATTTTACGACCAAAGATCTAACAATTGTGACATTTCCGGATTGCATAGATACAATCTTTGAATAAGGACAGCTAGAAATAACCAGCATGTAATATATTTTGGGCTGTGGCATACCTAGACATATGACCGCCACATGCTCCAGAATGACAGCCATTCAGAACCTTCTCAGCTTCTTCATGAGTAAGACAACGTCGAAAAATAGAATCCGCTCCACAACAATAGAGTGTATCACCAATAATTCGATGGATCGACACGAATGCCTGCTTTTGAAACAACAAATCCCAGTAAGCGACCCGATTCTACATAGAAAACACATTTGTGTGGATTCAGCCGAATTCGATAATGCCTACATCTCATAAAGATAGCTCGTAAATGAGTGAGATAATTTTCTCTACGCGATGAATGAGCAAGTAAATCATCGAGATAAGGCTGCAAAATGTGCTTGATGTCATGAAATGCATAAGACATAGCCCTTTGAAAAATTTCCCCAACATTCTTCAATCCAAAGGGTAGTTTGCAATAAGAAAATGTTCCCCACGGACAAATGAAAGCTGTTTTAGGTTGATTAGCAGGGAGTATGTTGATTTGATTGTAACTGGAAAAACCATCCATAAAGGAGAACATTTCACTACCGGCACAATCATCAATAATTTGATCGATATAAGGGGTTGGATAATTGTCTTTAGGACAAGCTCGATTAATATCCCTATAGTCGAAATATACTCTTATCCTTCCTTGTTTTTGTTGACAGGAACAATATTCGATACCCAATCGGTTAAAGGAATTGGATAAATGAAACCTGCACGAAGTAATTTCTCAACTTCGGCTTTGATAGCAGCAGATTTTCTCGGATGTATTTGACATAAGCATTGTCGGATAGGTTTAGCATCCGGGTAAGTCTTAATTTCATGGAAAACAATTGATGGATCGATTCCCGGCATTTATTCATATGACCAGGCAAACACGTCACAGAATTCTTGAAATAGGGCTTTATAACTTTGGATTTCATCGTTCGTACAGGAAGCACCTATATGAATGTTTTCACAATTCCTGGCTTAACTGAAATGTTAATAGGAACCGTTCGAGAGATATTTTCCAAATTTAACTCAGAATCATAATGTTGCAATGGATTTTGTGGTTCTTTGACATAATCAATTGTAAAAATAGAAGAGAAATAATTTTCGAAATGATCAATCTCAGGTAAAAATGAAGATCGGTGATGTAGATCTTCCCATGGTAAATCATCAACAGGCAAGAGTTCACGAAATCTGTTCATCAGTGTGAACAAGATCGGGAAATGTGGTTGTAACTGAGCTAGATATAGAAAGTGATTCCTCATGGATCACATTTATTGGATCATTTTCGATTGAAGAAGGATCAAAAAACGACTGTATAGCTTGATATGCAATTTCAAAGGGACTCAAAGGCATCGCGCCATCAAATGAATCCACCTCGGAATCAGAAGGTACGATCCAAGGATCATCAAAAGTAATAATATTTGATGAAATCATATGAATATTTGCGATAGGAGGCGATATGTTGGGAGCAGGAAAGGAAAAAGTTCCCAGTAAACCAGAATCTTTAATCAAACCTACGCCGACATCCTTGTAAGGGATAGCCGTTTTACCGATGTGCTGAATACTATTTGTAGAGGCTGGTTCGGATGAAAAATAAGTCAGCTGGTCTATTGTAATGATCTTTCCTTTATGTGGAAACTTGATAAGCCGAAAGATCAATGAAACAACAACAGTCATAGCATAAGACCAACTGCGACCCAAGAGAAGGTTGTAATCTAGAGGGGCATCAACCACTTCCACATCGATATTTACGGTTTTTCCTTCTACATCTATAGGTAAATTCTGCAAAATACCAAAAGGATGGAACCCTCGACCATCAAAAGCTTTTAGAATTGTCGGAGATTGATTGAGTGTGGGAGAACCAAGCGATTTCCAACACTGGATCGTCATAATACACATAGAAGCCCCTTCATAAATAACAGTACAAAAGCAAGGTCTGTTTTTGACTAAGATTGGAATCTGGAAAGCCATTTGATGGGGTAGGTGGGGTGTACTATTCTCTAAATCGAATATTATTAGGTTCGAATCCTGAATATCGACAACTCCTATGGCAGACAATAGTAATTTATGCTGTGCTGGGCAAGATTGCAGCACTTCCAAAGCCGACATTGCTGAAGGGGAAATAGCTAAGTCCTCAACAATGTTGTAATTCTAAGCAGCTCTCATATGTGGATTGAAAGCTGATTTACGAAGTACGCCTTTAGCAGGTAGTTTGATTACTAAGTCTGAGTTGGGTTTCTCGATCTGTAGCGGATCAGAAATAGGAGGAGGTGTAGTTGATGTGGTTGAATTAGAAGATTCTGCTTCTTTACCACCAACAGGATTTTTTCTACCATAATCTTGTGATCGCGTCGCAATCCTGACATGAGACATCATCAGAATGGGTTCTTTCGAGGTGTTTGAGGAAGAACCAATCATCTTACTATCTTGAGTAGGAAAAGGATCCTTCAAGACAGCTGGCGTTTGAGAACCTTTAATGAATTTTGAAACCTCTGCTCGATGTGGGCATTCTTTGGTAAAATGATCCTCATCGCAAATGAAACAAGGATAGCGAGGTTTGCGTTTTTCATCAGTAGATTCATTTTTATCTGTTTTATATTTTTAATTTTGTTTGTTTTTATTCCTCCCCTTATTTTTACTACCAGATTTAGATTTGGTCGTAGATGACTCTATGACATGGATGTTGGCAGAAACTTCAGCGGAAGAATCTCCTTTCGGGGAATCAGGTAAAGTTATTGTAGGAGAAGAATTCTTTGAAGAATTCTTTTTGCTTTTAGTACTAACTAAACCAATCATACCATCAATGGCATGAGACCCTGAAGGAGTTGCAGTTATTTGACCGTGTTTTGGAAGATTAGGGATTTTTTCATGTAAAGTACCTGACTGCATATAAACGAGGTCGAGGGACTAAGCCTGAGCAATGACTTGCTCTTCAGTAACAACTCCTCCCTTAGCTACATCTTCAGTGATTTTGGGTAATAATGATTTAATGAACCATTCTGCCAAAATTTGATCCGGAATGAAAACTTTCACTAAACGCCTCCTACGTCGCCATTCGTGAATATGATCAGAAATATACGTGGACGTGGATTGTTTTAGTGAAGTCAATAGTTCTGTGCCATTGTCGTATTTGACAGGCAACTCAAAATGAGTTAAGAAAGCAGTTGCTAACTGATTGAAATTATTAAAAGAGCCTCGTGGTAACTCAATGTACCATTTGGCAACAAGACCAACAAGAGTTCGTTGAAAAATGCGTAATCGAATTGAATCATCAATTATCGAATTAGACGCACACCAGAGGTGATAAGTCATAACTTGATTTGATGGATCCTCTCCTGATTTACCCTCAAATTTTGGTATATCACTGGGCAACTTATTAGGCATTGGCGGCCAATACAGAAGATAGTAAATAGGATCGTTCACGAGGTGCGACAAATCAGGTAAATCCAAAGTCGCATTAAATGGTAACTGACGGTTAGGGTCACGAAAACCTTGAGTAATGAGACCAGTTTCAGGAGGAGGATATCTGGGATAACTCGGAATCAGATTTGCATTAGGAATGGTATAACCTCCTGGAAAACCAGGATTAACTAGACCAAACAGGGGTTGTTGAGGCTATTGATAAGTATAGCCAGGATATTGTTGATACTGATAAACTAGGGTTTTGCAACGGGACCGAAATGATACTATCCCTGGTACGGTTTATATGTGAATTGCAATTTACTTGTGGCAATCGTACTTGTACCAGCTTGTCCTGCAGGCATCTGGACCGAAGTCTGAACTGTGGGTCTTGATTGGGGTACAGAGACTTGAGGAATTTGCACAGATGTAGGGATAGAAGAAACCGAAGCTACATATACTCCATAAATAGGTGCTGTAGGTTGAACAGATGTTGCAGTAGTTGCAGTAGTTTGAGGCGGAGTCTGAGGTGTAGTAGGTCCAGGCTGCTGAACAGAACCAGGTGTAGGGACTTGAATAGTAGGCTGGATAGGTTGCTGGGTTGGACCAGAAACCAAAGGTTGTCCAGGTTGATTAGGTAACTGCACATTAGGTTGCGTAGTCTGTTGAATTTGAGATTGATTCCACACCATGTTCATTCCGGGGTATTTTCCCATAGAAGGTTGTACATATGAAGGACCATAGCCTGGTTGAATGTAGGGTTGATAATTAAATGGTAAATTTCTAGCTCCTTGTACAAATGATTGACTAGAAGGTGGTTGGAAACCTTGAGTTGGGTACTGACCTTGAGGTTGATAACCCTGAGGCACGTATTGAATCTGGGGTTGATAAGGACCCTGAGGAATATACTGAGTCTGGGGTTGACCTTGGGGTATGTACTATCCTAAAGGTTGATAACCTTGAGGTATGTACTGTCCTTGAGGTTGTTCTCCAGGTAAATAATATTGTCCTACAGTTTGTCCTGGTAAAAAATTACCTTGAAGTTACCCCCCAGGCAGTAACTGACTGCCTTGAGATTTCCCCCTAGGTGGTAATTGACTACCTTGAGGTTTCCCCCAGGCGGTAATTGACTACCTTGAGGTTGCCCCCTAGGCGGTAACTGAATACCTTGAGGTTGAGAATTTGGGATATTACCAGACATCATAGAGATTTTTTTTGCGTTCAACGTTTCAGTTTAAGCTCCATTAATACCAGATGATAACACTTGTTCAATCGGTCGAGGAGTTTCTCCTGAGAAAGTACCAGAGAGAGCATGGTACCTCGAAGGAACAGAAGGACCACCATATAAAAATGTTTTCGGTGATTGGGAAAACATAAATGACTCTCCTGACATGATCGATGAAGGATAATAACCTCTTGGTGTAGGATGAAAAGGAATTCAAGGTGGTGAAAAACTAAGACCCGAGTTTTCTGAAAAATCTGTCAATGATAAATACCAAGCGTCACTTCTAAAAGGACCGTAGAATATTGATTCACGCTCCCTAAGATTCAAAGTCTGTTGGTTTTCGGGAAGAGTTACGTCTTCGTCTGAACTGACAAGTTCTTCAATAGATATGAGGTCAGAAGGAAGATTTTCAGTAATGATATTTCTTACCCTAGGTGAACTAGGATCACTAGAAGTTGGAGTAACAAATCCTGAAGATGGTTCCAAAACAACAGGTTCAGTGTTAGGCTCAGAAATTTCAGGTTCTTCAACTAATTCACTGGAAGGAGAAATACTACCAGTAACTTCAGAAACTAAAATTGGCTCTTTAATATGCTTTTTTGTTGGTATTTGATGATCAGGATGAACACTTATAGATGAATCTTCGACTTCTGTTGATCTAATTCTACTGTCACTAGGTGATACTAGAGCTTGTAGCCCTTCGAGTTGGCTTGGTGTATATTCAGGGGGATTCCCCTGAAGTCTACGGGACTGTCTCGGTAATTCTGCCACGATTGAATATTAATTAATCACACGCAAAAAAAGAAAATTTCAATAAAAACACCTAAAGTCTTTAAAGGAACAAAAAACTGAATCACACGCCTAAAAAAAATCTAGGAGTTCAAACCACGCAGAAACAGTAACTTCCCGTACTAAAAACACTAGTTGGTGATGAAATCCAACTTAGTAGAAGTTTAATACAGAAAGAGCGGTTGGAACAGTTACCCCGACAACCTGCTTAATGAAACAGATTGGCTGGGATTTCTTCACAGAAACCATCTCGAGTGAAGAGAACCCCCCAGAGAGTCCAAGTGAGTCTAGTCGACGTCTGCTCCAGGTACAGTGAGATCTTTCCTTCACCGTCACCTTAGGAAATAATCTTAAGTTTATGGACACTAAGGTTTCCAACAACAACAAATACAACTGGGGGAACAGTCTACGATCCAATTCTACGTGCAAGGGCAGAGTAACAAAGCTCAATCCCCTTGAAGGCTGCTCGACATGGTCAATCCGAGGTTTACCAACAAGTGACCCCAGGCTCCTCGACAATGGTTAATCCAAGGTTTACCGTTTGTAATGCGTGCATATCTTCTATCTTTCCCAATGAAACAGAATTGATTGACTCAAAGGTTCGGATATGATCTCGTGATTAACTCCTTTAAGAGAAGCTTCCTAGAATGTACCAATTACAATTGGATTTATTTCCTACCGCAAGATTTATCTACTTGTTTGTTTTTACTATCTTGGAGAGTTAATTACTCCCTACTCCAAGATACTAGCCTAAGCTATATTGGTGATAAGAGCCCTAGAAATAAAAAAAATTACTAGATCAATTTTGATTAAGTGTTGTTTTTATGGGCTGTTTCTTTAAGTCAATAGGTATGGAAATGAAACTTTGATGGTGTGAAGACTTGACTCCAAACACACTAAAAAATGCACCTAAAATGATAAGAAATTCGTTTTTCTTTCAATGAAGTCTAGCTAAAGAAAGAGTTCGAGAAATGCAATTTCTTAAGAGACAATTCTTTCTTTCAACATGTAGAATAAATGAAAAGAAAATATTTTTGTTTTTCATTAAGAACTCAAAACGAGACAAACAATCAATGCTCACAATAAATCCCTTTCACTTTCGAAACTCGAAACTACAAAAAACAAATTTTCTTTCAAAAGAGATCTACAAGTTCTAGAAAAGCACTCAAAACTATGAAAAACTAATTTTGAGATCTAAAAACTTCGAAAATCTAATTGAATAAAAGCTTCAATTTTTTTTTGAGAATGTTTTTCTTAGTTTTTCAGTAAAATAAGGATTCATTTGCACAGAATAACAAACAAATCAAAAAACATCTAGATATGTTTTCTTTTGTAAAAATGAAATTCAGAACTTATAGCAAAGTTTGTTCAAAGATTTGCAAAGAGAAAACTAGATCTATTCCTCAAAAAGGATGGATTTCGCAACCAAGTCAGACTCATCAAGAAGAAAAAAAGACACCAGTGTGATCTAAGGTATTTCAAGCTTCTAATCTTTGAGTCACTACAGAGACAAAGTGAAAACCACTCCAAGTATGCAAAACTTCTAGAAAATGACTCAAAACAAAAATACTATTGGAACTCACTCACAAGAGATTTTTGACAGGAAAAATACAGATCTGGGTAGACACTAAGAGTCCTAAATCAAATCTAAACATAAACTGGAAGAAGAAATCTTAAGTTTTTCAAAAATTTTAACAGGGTCTGCAGGCTCCAGAGGCAACAGGTGCGGTCCCGCACTGGTTACTTAAGGAAAGTGCGAAGATGCCCGCACTGTGTGTGAAGATAAAGTGCGGTCCCCAGAAAATTTCAAGAAAAACACAAAAGACTTCAAAACTTTTCAAAGCAAAGTAAACCTAAGCTACCCAAGCGAGTATACATCAATAAAAAACTAGAAAAAATCATTTTTCTCAAGTCAAAACAAAGGAAAACCAAAAATCAAAAATCATGTCCCCAGTGGATTCGCCAATTTGTTGGCCAGATAAATCGATCTTGCGGACAAGACCGATCTCCCTAGTATCAGAAGATAGTCTAGCAACAAACAGAAAATTAAATCTATCTTTCTCTAGATATATCATGATTTATAAGTAAATGCTACAAAGGTGTTATGATCCTATCTTGATCCAATGCTTGTTTGTAATAGTCGTCCTTCAGTCACTCGAAAGAGTTATCTTCGAAGATCTGCAATAAAAAACAAGCAAACATCAAATAGCACCTGCATAGCATATATTCATAAATCATATCTATTATGGTGATCAAGGAATCCATAAAATAAACAATCAAATGACAGCTTATTGAGAAAAACAAACTTATTTGTATTAACTTTGAAATAGTAGAAGAACCTTACAACCTTTTCAGCTTTGATGTTGAACAGGTCTTCCTGGGGTCCGAAGTAGGAATTTCCTTTACTCCGACAAGCCTTGCACTCTTCCAACCGAGATACATACAGGTATGTAATCTTTCCTCATAAAATCTTAGCTAAAGGAGTCTAAGTTCCAACAACACTTTACCTCAAATAACACTAAAGCTTGAATTCCCTTTGAGGCTGCCCAATGCCTCTTTTTATAGTGCAAAAGAGAAGGTTATAGTTCCAACTATGAAGGGATATAATCCTCCTTCAAAGGGATAATCTCCTCACATCAAGGGGTTAGCTCCTTAGGGCATGGGATACATAAACCTGAAAAGAGTGGATTTTCCACTACAAGATTACTTCCAAAAGCTTCTAGAAATGACTGAAAGTGAGATTTTTGAGTTTACTTGCACCCTTTTAATCTTTTACAGGGGTCCGCACCCTTAACACAGAGAAAGTGCAGTCAGGTACGCAGGAGACATGACCATTAGGTGCGGGACCGCAGGTAAGACAAAGAGAAAGTGCAATACCAGATTTTTAGAGATTTTTGAGAGCTTTTCTCTTATTTTTAAGGCTTGACATGAGGAACTGATGTTTTAGACTTGCAAATGAGGAAATTATGAGTGATAATGAGCTCATACAGATAACAGAATTTCAAGGTGACAATTTTCAATTCAACAACATAACAGATACCTGATCCTCAGTCTCCCTTTGGTCATCTTCTACTGGCTCTACGGGTGCTGCTTCTATATACAACAGTGCTTGAACCTAGTCTTGATCTCTTCTTTCCCTCTGCAAAATTTGCAGGGGATGTCTTATGAATTGAGGGTTGAAAACCCCTCGGTTTTGTTGTACGTGCCTTTCGAAGTTTTTATTTTCCAATTCTATCTTAGATAGCTTATTTTTCAGATTTTTTTATCACCCTTGCCATATCTTTTATCCTCAAATCTTGCGATGATTCTTCTTTTTCTTTCCCCTTCTCTTGGGATGTCTGTTTCCCTTTTGCCTTTCCAACTACAGTCATATTAGCTTCAATCTCTAAAGCGTTTGTCTGTATCTACTCAAGAGTAGGGGCTCTTCTTTCTCTCAATGTAAAACTAAAATCAGCTTCAAAAGCCCCAGTAAAAATGACCTTTTCTCCTATGGGGGGGTGGGCTTCATCTCTATAGGTAAACTATTGTACAATTTATTGAATCTTTTTACAAACTCAGAAATGTCTTCATTAGGCCTTCTTTTAATTGCATTAAACTCTGTCAATGAGTAACCATGATCTCTCTTTTCTCCCCATCTCTGAGTGAATCTATTTTCTAACTCTTCCCAGTTATTTATTGAACCATTTGGTAACCCTTTGAACCATTTTCTAGCCTCTCCATCTAGAGACTGCACAAATAGTCTCATCACAACATCTAGGTGTTCTACATTCAAATTATCAGCAAAAGTGAAAAACAAAGGTAAATTTTGTTTTGCAGTTGCTTCATTTTCTCAAGTGAAACGAGGAAGTAATTTGAGGTATTCTTGAGGCATGGTGCTCATTGGTTGTGTAAGATTTAGTGGAGCATATATATTCGTTTAGAAAGCTGGTACTGCCATATTCACAACTTGGTTAACTGCTCCTTGAGTAGTTGAGGCTGATGAACTTGCTGCGAAAGTGAATGAAGATGGAGGTAACATTGATATGGGAGTGGGTCGATGAACAATGGAAGAAGAACCAACAACTATATTTGGCTGAGCTTGAGTGAAGGTAAAAGAAACAGACTCAAAAGAATGTTCTTCTAACTTAGGTCCTTGAAAATAAATGGGTGTGGAAGGAGAATATTGTTCTAAGAAAGAGAGTTCATTGGAAATATAGTAAAAAAAAGGGTTATGAGAACTGTTACTAGGAGCAGAAAATGTTGGATCAGGTGTTGAAGGAGTTTGAGGTTTCTGAGCCCTTTTGGAAACCAATCTTTCTAGATCTGGCAAAGTAGGGACTATCTGCTATGAGGTATCCGACCTCGTGTCAGGTATTTTGAAAGACAGAATTTTGAAAATAACAAATACAACCCAATATTTCCTCCTCACTGAACAACAAGAGGAAATAATGTGAAAAACCCAGGGAAAAATAAACTTCATTTCTCCGTTCCTGGCAACGACGCCATAAAATGTTGTATCTCAAGAAACAATCCCTTGGATGCGGTAAGGAATTAGTGCTTAAGACATTTTATAAATGTATGTCAACAATTACCATATCAAATGGCCTTTGTTTAACACCCTTGGAATTCAGTTACTTAATACCCTCAATAATATGATATAATGAAAGCCTTCACAATGCCATAAACTGTTTATATTTGAATGGAATGAAAAGAAGAACTGTAAGAGAAAATCAAAATGATATGCTAAAAACACAGAAGCTACAACTTTTACATTTAAGAGGAAATTCGTGAAGGAAGAGAGAACTTAAAATAATATGCTGTAAACATAGAATCTGTCACTTTAAAGTTCTATCAGGAGTTTATGAAGAGAGAAGAGATGAGGTGAAGGAGCACAAATTAAGGTTATTTAAATCTTACTCACAAATTTAATTAAGAGACCAGATACTACATTACTTCACTTCATTCAAAGAGGAATAGCCACATAGCGAAACATGAAAGACATATCAACATCAACAGGTGTAGGAAAATTGATCTTCTTTCATTAATTTATAAGATAATTCAGTCACAAAATAAGAGTCATACAGAGGTCCAAAACTCAGAACCCCTTTTCTTTATTTCTATCTACTTAAATACATCACAGTGGTTTGTAACTATTGAACTTCTTGAAACTATTCGACTGCCTAAACTGTTAGGATTACTTATGCAATCATAGTTGAGAAATCAAATTAACACTGGAAAATTCATTCGTTTTGCTGAATCTGTTGTTGCTAATGTGTCCTCTCGAAGTGCTGAGGTGGCCCTTCTTGTCATGATGCAATGCTTGCACAACTCTGAAACGATGCCTCAGTGCCCGATTTGACCCAGCTGTCGTGCCCCGAACAGTGCCGCTATACACTTTTCTGCCTAACTCTGGCTATGCCCCTGTGCTTCAAACACTGTTAATTATATCACCTGCTACTTGAATCTGCCTCCTCTCCTTTGATTTGCATTGGGTCACTTACCCGAGTTTCTCTGCCGCATTTTTCCTATTTCTCATTACCAAGGCATTTCATCGGTTTTATGTTATAACCCTCTTTTCTTCCTTCGACATGGTTTAACAAAAGAAATGCCTTACCTCTGGATCTGAAACTTTGGAGATCGATGTTGAAACCGCATCACATCCACCCACACATCACCCTTCCTTGCCTTTAACTTTTCCTTGACACTTATCTTTTAAAACTAGCGACATGCGGCATGCGATCGGGTCCTACCTGGCATCACACATCGCACTTTGGCGACTTTATCACTTATCCGGCAGTTATCCTCTAAAACTTACGATTTGTGATTTTGTGATCGAGCCCCATTGCATCGCACATCGCACTTTGGCGAATTTATCACTCACCTCCCACGGTTATCCTCTAAAACTTTCGATTTGCAATTTTTCGATCGGGCCCCACCGCATTGCACATTGCACTTCGGTGAATTTATCACTTACCTCCCACGGTTATCCTCTAAAACTTACAATTTGTGATTTTGAGATTGGGCCCCATTGCATCACACATCGCACTTCGGCAATTTTATCACTTACCTCTCGTGGTTATCCTCTTAAACTTGCAATTTGCAGTTTTGCGATCGAGCCCCACTTCATCGCACATCAGAATTCGACGATTTTATCACTTACCTCCCGCGGTTATCCTATAAAACTTGCAATTTGTGATTTTGTGATCGGGCCCCACCGGGCATCGCACATCGCACTTTGGCTACTTTATCATTTACCTCCCGTGCCTGTATTTTGAAACTTGTGATTTGTGGTTAGCGATTTAATGTCCATCGTTCCTCTCTTCGCTTCAGTTCTGCGCTTCGATCTCGACCATCCATTTTTCCTTTTTCACCTCCTCCGAGACTCTTAAGTTTTTAAGGGAAATGCACCCCTTCTTCGCCTTTGGGAAATTAGTTCGTTTTCTCCACGATGTAACCCTCCCGAGCTTACGAATGAGCCTGACTCGACCTGTCCAGTGTGCAATGTTCTAAATGTGCCCATCGGTCCGGTTCCCGAACTGTCCTGCACGTGAATGAGCCCGACTCGACCCACCTTCACATCTCATCACACAATGTTAATATACCGACATATAAAACAAAATTCTTCTATAACACACACATATATGTTTTTTTTTGGTGTTTTGAAAAATATTTCAAAAGTAAATGCGAATGAGACACAACAATCTACATGGTCTTTGGTTGCTTCTTTTATTCCTTCATCTTCTTATTTTTTTTCCTTTACTATTTTTCTGGTAGGTCCTCTTTGTTTTTGTTTCTTTTTATGTTTTTTCCTTGAGTAACAGGGCAATTTTATTTTTATTTTTCTATATGGCCAAAATTATGGCATGTATATCACTCCACATGGCCAAGATATGTAGCATGATGACCAAATCTCCTGCCACTCATCCTAGATCTAAACCTTGCATGAGATGTGCTTCTCCTCCATTGATGAGATTTTCGATCAAATTCCTTATGTCCAAATAAGCTACATAAGTAGTAATAACCACAAAAAGCACGATTATACATGTTGGCCAATATCCCTGGATGCTGATATTTTTGTAAGTTCTGTTGATGTGATATGTACATTATTCTCTGATAATTAGCAACAACATGCCCAAATTTGTGACAATTGTAACATTCTACATTAAACACAAAAGGAACAAAAGGTATTTTATTCCTTTGAAAACTTTCAAATAACCACGATCATCTCTAGGAGTGAAGGGTTTTTTGAATGTAGGAGCTCCTTGAGATTTTCTTCTCTGCTGATTGATCAACTGTTGGTTCTACTTCTTGTGTCCTTGGTTCTCACTCTTGTTGCTGGTATTGTTTGCTACAGGTTTCTTGGGTTTTTATTTTTTGTTAATACCTACATGCAAACTAGACTCACCATTTTGAAATCCAAGACCAGATTTATCGAATGGAAATATTTGGATCTAGGGAAAATTATCCAAGGCCACTCTACTCTTCTCCATCTTATACTACTTTCTTAAGGACATCACTTCTCCTTCTAATGTCTCAACTTATTTTTACATACCTTGGTAATACTTCCTCATGCCTTCCTCAACTCTTTCTGATTTAGCCAATTTAATCTTTAAGCTGATGATCTCCTCCTTAAGTTTGGCCTCTCTATCATAAAAAATATGCAATATTTTTTCTTGATCCTTGAATGCAATTGTTAATCTATAAACCTCAACTATAAGAGCATTACTAGCATTCTCATCCACTAGGAAATTCAACATGATCAAAATCTGAATCCTCAAAATTGAAACTCAAAAGAAAACCATTAACAGTTATACCTTTGGTTTCATTTTGCTGCTATACCTTTGGTTTTTTCTCTTCTGATTTCTTCACGTCATCAACTGAACTGTCTAACACCACAAATTATATTCAATAACTTTCCTAGAATTTGTGTAACCTTTTAAGTGGCTTGCTACAATCCCTTGGTGTGCTTATAAGGTAGCTTCTTTTATGTTTGTATGGAAAAATGAGACATTTGAAGACAAAATATTGAATGTAAAATTTAAATTGTAGAATTTACTATATTCTAGAAAATAAAATTTGTATTAATGTCCAATGAATACCAAAATAGATCAGAGATTAGTAAATACAACCAACAATAATAGCCAAGAAAAATAGATGGGTGCAAAAAGCACCATGAACAAGAAATGAAATGAACGAAAAGTGATTACAAGAGTAACATGAAACAAAATGACATAAACATATGTGTATAAGTAGGTTATCCCAATAAGGAAAACCCTAGAAAATGAAGATACATTAAAGAAACTTTGACTGAATTAAGATGCCTTTGCCACATGGTAAGAGGAAATTAGCTTTGTTCATCTTTTGAATTGATAGACTCGTCTTCAACCTTCTTTGTTAAGAATTCAATTGCAATGATAACATATTTAGATTTTATTCTTCTTGATTGTATAGGAAATGTATTGACAAGGTGAGTTTCCTGTTTTCCAAATGGTAATTGAGTTAAAAATATTTCAATGGAATCTTATCTTTCTATGCAGATCTCCCAAATTAATATGCATCTTTGAGCACTGTTTAACACCAAAAATTATCTTGAATAACTTTCCTAGAAGTTGTGTAACCTTTTAAATGGTCTACTTCAATCCATTGGTGTGCTTATAAGATAGCTAATGATCAGAATGGAAAGTGGCTTACACCCATGGTATTCATCCACCCATGGTATTTATCTGCCCATGGAAATCTATCCATGGTATTAATTCACCTATGGTATGCATCCACCCATGGTATTCATCTGAACATGGAATTTACTCATGGTATTGTAAGTGGCATCCACCCATGGTATTCATCACCCTTGGTATTTATCCATCCATGGTATTGTAAGTGACATCTACTCATGGTATTCATTCACCCATGGTATTTACCCATCCATAGATTACCCACCCATAGAATTTACTTGTGGTATTGTAACTAAAAAATGATATAAGTAACAAGTTGCATCTTGTAAAAGGAAAAATGGTCCAATTTATCCACCATAAACTAGATAGGGCATTGGTAGCTTATCTCTGAGAAGATATGTGGCAGCTACATGCCTCTAAACTGTGTCACAATCAGGCTCAAAGGCCTATTTATTATTGAGAAACAATGGAAAACCCTAAACATCCAAAAATATAACCGTAGGAGATGAAACACCAAACTATGGGCCCCATTGGGGTAAATTGGTACATCAATTTCCTGGGGTTGTAACTTTGGCATACGATCTCCGTTTGACGCACATGATACCTCATTAGAAATATCTACCCTAGGACTACAACTGCTGACAATGAATGTCAAGTCGAAGACTCACATTGTAGAAGCTACATTGTGGTGGACCATATGTACTTTTAGAAGATCTGACTTGTTACTTATAACATTTTTTATTTACAATAACACAGGTAAATTCTATGGGTGGGTAAATACCATGGGTGAATAAATACTATGGGTGAATGAATACCATGAGCATATGTCACTTAAAATACCATGGGTGATGAATACCATGGGTGGATAAATACCATGGGTTGATGCCACTTAAAATACCATGGGTAAATTCCATGTGTGGATGAATGCCATGGGTGGATACATACCATAGGTGAATGAATACCATGGATATATGTCCATGGGTAGATAAATACCATGGGTGTAAGCCACTTTCCATTCGGATAAGATAATCACCTGGAGCATATGATGATGATATTATCTTAAGATTGCTTCATATTTGAGGTTATTTCCTCTTTGAATTACCATGAAATTGATCCTAGGTCTGTCTTTAAGTATGCCTTCCTTTCATTGTTTAAAACTAAGACAACCAAAAAAATATTGATAATTTTTGGTGGGAACAGGAACCATGTGATGAGACTATAAATAAACATGACATCCAACATTATCAGTGGAAGGTAGGCTTAGAGAAAAATAATATGTTGCAACATCATTGTTTAAATGACCAAAAACAATAGCTAAGCAAAAGAGATGGGTGCAAAAATCACTCTTACAATAAATGAAATGAAAGAAAAGTGAGTAAAAAAGAAACATGAAACTATATCATTTAAAGGGCATCTATATCATTTCTGAAGCTGATTATACATTCTTCCTTCATTTAATTTTAACTATGCTATCATTTGCACACAATATTGCATAGAGTGAATTTCCTTTGGCTACTTTATGGGTGTGATGGTTAATTATTCTATCAAAATTTCCTGGTACTTGCACCTATTCTCATTCCTTTGAAAATTTATCCATTCGCTAGTGGCAGGTCACAATGCGAATGAATCCTTGGTGAACTTCTTAATAATATTTCAATGCCCCATTGCAAACCCAAGGTCATTTGGTCCATTGTGGTGTTTTATTTCAGCTCCATAGTTCTCAAATTCTCCAATTAAGGTCCCCACAAATGATCTACCATTACAAAAAATATTTCATTTTGATACATATCGTTAGAACTATCTTATTGAAGCATCTCCCTAAAGATCTGTTCTTAACTCCTTCTAGGTTTTGATGGTCAAAAGATATGAAAATCCCTTGAAAGTAGGGATGAAGACCAAAACTGTCAACGCCACCTCATATTTATGTAGCACATATCCAAATTTTAAATATAAACAAATGTGCTTGGAAATATCTGCCATCTATATCCAAAAATATGCTACTTCCTTTTTAAATGATGATTTTCTGTTGATAATATCTTGCCTGGAAATATCTAACAAACCCTCAAATCTTGAGTTGAATATTTCCTTGCTAATTTTCCATCATGAAAACTGAGATTTTGTTTCTAATTGTGTCCTTATTTGGGCTTTTAATCCTCATCGACTTCAGTGTAATATAGCATTCAGGTTGCACTCTTTATCAAAAATATGTTTGAGTACTTCCGAAACATAAGAGAAATTCCGACTAGTAATAGCCAAGAATCATATGCTTACAGAGCAAAGGAATTCAAAAGGAAAAATAATCAGCATTTTGTTTAGAGCTATACCATACTATCAACATTATTTAACTTTTCAATAATGTTGGCAACATTGAAATGATCAACTCCCTACAAAGTAGATGCAACAAAGTTACCTCTTTATAATCATATTATAATGTTGCAACAACTAGTGCATCCTTACTATCGTGGACATTTAGACTGCCATCACTACCTTTACATTAAGCATACCAACAAGTTTATGCACAATACTCTATTTTGAAGATTTACTTTACTCATTCTTGCACATTCAATTTTTATAATTTTCTTTTATGTTAATCAAATTACCATAGCAATTTGATTAAGCGTGATTTGCTAGTGGCTTATATTCCTCTTATTTCTTATAGATATATACAAATTAGTTTAGAAAAAAGTATCAACTATTGTTGTCAAGTCACAATGATTAGGATTCACCTTTATTTGAGAAATTTGCAGAAAATATGTATAATGGCCATTTATTAGTGGGTATTAAGCCTTCCCATTATTATAATCCTAAGTTTGTATCTTTGAAAAAATATAAAGTTGTTGTGAGTAGATCTCCACTTGTTACCAGTTTTGTTAGTAGCATACAGAAAATAAGTCATCTGATTGACAAAAAGATAAATCCCTCATTCTCTAAGAGGGATTGGAGAAAGGTAAATGATTGGAAGATTGAGGTGACCATTCCTCAGAGCCAACCAAAACATGTTTTTTGGTGACTATTTTGTTAACAGTTAGAATACAAACTCCCCCACTAAAGGGAGGGATACGAGAGATTCAAATTCAAATATTTTCCAATATCACACATTGCTGCTTAGTTTATATCTGATTTTCTTTAAATCACACGTGAACCATGGGCATCACTGTCAATTCTCATTATGTTGAATGCGTTTTATTTACATTTTTAAAAAAATAGATAATGACAAATTGGTTGACTTAGTTCTCAATACAAATCTAGATATTGCAGCAACAAGATTTATGGTATATTGAAACTTTGGATGCATGATTTCAATTTACAACTTTAATCTATGTTTAGCAAAAATGTCCATTTTCATCACATGTATTTTAAGCACATGTTGCAGAATAATTTTATTTTAATTTGTAGGCCTATATTTTCAGTCATGACTCATTTTCACTGTAAGCTAACCTTGCATATGTTTTGTGGTTCTTGCTTTTGGTTTATTAACATTATTTCTCATGTTAATAATATACCACATGCTCTTCCCACCCAAAATTAAGTAGAGAATGGAAAATCGGGGCTACATATGTTATTACACTCACCTCACCTTGCAACTTTGTAGCAACCCTCCATATACTAGCATGTTTTAGCATTTCTATCCTCCTCGATGATGTCTAGCAAATATTTTTCACCATTCCACATTATGTTTGTTTTGAAGCTCCCTTTTGTCTTGTTTTGCATACAATATGATTGTGCTTCTTTCAGGATCTAACGCTCCATAATTGCATTATGTCTAATCATTATGCATGAGTTGGATTGCATGTCACACAAGAAAGAGGTTTCACATCATCTATTTAATCATTTCTCAACATGTTTCGTCCTTCAAATCCTACGACCTATGTTATTTATTTATATATCTTTTGAAGATATTATGTATTTCCTTGTTTTGAATATTTATTTGTTCACATCGTTTCCCAGGAACATCCTCTATTAAGTTTATAGGCTCTTCTTTCCATAGAATATGAGGAACACATTTCTTTTGTGATGATATGCTCATCCCTCATTGCTTCCTTAAGACAATTTACACCAATGGAGACTGTACAATTCTTTAATAATAACTAATATTTTATCTTGTACGTGAGTGCATAACATGAAACTAATGGCAAACCTTTGAAAATAGAAATGCCCTATCACTGTTGTAGTTAGAGTTTTGTGAAATTCACCTTTACCTAATTTCTTTTGTAGTATCTTGTCTTTTAAAACTATGGTAATTGATTTTTTTTTCCAGAATTTTACAGGAAGCTCACAAGAAGGTCAACAATCCTTAGAATCAAGGGTTCATGGTTTATAATGGATTGTTGATGAAATGGCTCAGGAAATAGTTGTATCTATAGGTAGGCTATCTAATTATAGCATTGAAGGTGGCATATTAAAGTATATGTTATAAGTTCCCTGGTACAAATTTTTTAAGCTCCAAGTTTTAGAGGAAAAGTTATGGAATAAATGCAGCCATAAGAATTGCAACATATGATATGTCATCCTTGATTAAATTTTGAGGAACACTAGATAACCCAAATAATAGAAGGAAAAAATGCATGCATGGTGGTTTTATAGTGAACCCCTTGAAAAATATTAGATGAGATTCAAGGAAAGAGCCTGTATCAAGTCTATTTCAAACAACTCTCAAAAGCCTATATCAAAGAACTTGAAAGGAGATCAAATAATGACTGGATCACTAGACAGGAAGATGTTTGGTGAGGGTCCCTCTGCAAGGAGTGTTTAGAGAGACTCAAAGGATGAGGCTTCTCTCTCTGCTATATGGGTTGCAGGGAAGGATGAAAAAATATAGTTGGAATTTGTAAAAGAAAAATCAAGACCAAACACTTTGGGCACTAGCATTGAAAATTTATCTTCTAGTAGATAAATACATGGTACTATTTTCTGAAGTGTTTGGACACGTGTTGTATGTTATGAAACCAACTCCAAAAATATAACGAAAGAGAGATCAACGCCTTAGAAATAAGCCACTTTGATGGGGAAACCTCCTTTACATTACATAAATGAACAATTCTTGGATGATACAAATGACAAAACCTTCTTTCTATATATAGGAGTCCATGGGGTCACAATATAATCCTAGATGACCTAAAAATAATAATGTAAGGGCACAAAAATAACAATATGGGGGTTACAGGGGTACAACAATAACAGTAAGGGGGGATACACTAACATAATAAGGGACTACACTAGTAATATAGGGACCTAACATGCCCCTCTCCTTCAAACAAGTGTTGTCCTCAATGCTTGAGTATTTCTTGATGCTTATGTATAAAATTGTCATCCTCCCATGTAGAATATTCCATGGGAAACTTCTTCCACTTGCTGAGATACTTTAAAATTGATCGATTTCATACTTGTCGAGTTCTTGTTTTTGTTACTACTTTGGAACTTCTTTCGTTGTGATGTTGATCTTCATGTTGTTTCATTCGATTTTGCACCAAAGTTAGGTTATCCTTTGAGAGTTGGAGAAATTGTTATTGATGCTCGATGTGATATTCCACTACTTCATTATCCATATTATCTTTCATTTTATCCTTCAAACCATCCAACTTAGCCTTCATTTTTTCATTTAAACAATCTATGTCATCTTTGATTGCTCTTTGTAAGATCGAAATTTGTTGCACTTGGTACCGTAATTTTGATATTTCATACTGCAATTCTTCCTCTTCGTGCGTCATAGTATAGCTTTCTGATGGCTTAATGCGTATGGAAATTTTTTTTGGAGGAATTATAGAACCCAATACTGATAAAAATTCTTCAATATGCCCTTGGAATCACTTCAAACTACTTTTTCAAACAAACGTTATGCAATTTAAAAAAAACAAATACACACCTTTTTCGGATCCACAATATATATCTGTGATTATATCGATATTGAAAATGAATTATCTCTATAATTTCGGATCCACAATATATGAAATTTGGTCCTATAGTATGCCTCTAAATATTCTTTTGAATGCCACAGGGCTGACCTGATTTGGATTCTTCAAGACAAAGTTATGCCCAATCTCCCACAATGACCTAATTATGGACTAGTTCATTAGAGCGAACTTGTACAACGTGCCACGTGTAACTGTTTCCTCCTTTAGCTCTGAAATTCATATATAAGAAACTATAGTCCGTGTGATTTCAGCCACTTTTTACAAAATTCCAATCCAATTCTTGGATAGATAGTTATGACGATTTTCCCAAGGTCACCTCTTTGAGATGAAATTTGGGAGCCTGAAAAAACCCTAACTTCCACATATCATATCTCCGAAAATATTGCGAACCAATATCTGAAATTTTTACACGAAGTTTCTAAGGATTTCAGCTTCTTGTGGAAAAAATTTCAGCTTCTGAACCTTTGTAGATAAAGCGTTATAGCAAAAATTTCACGATGACCTGTTTGGAGCAGCTAAACCCTAGAATCCAAAGCTCTGATACAAAATGTTATGAAACCAGCTCCAAAAATAGAAGAAAATAGAGATCAACGCCTTAGAAGTAAGCCACTTCGAGGGGGAAACCTCCTTTATATTACATAAATGAAAAATTCTTAGATGATACAAATGAAAAAACCTCCTTTCTATATATAGGAGTCCATGGGGTCACAATATAATCCTAGCCGACCTAACAATAATAATGTAAGGGAACAACAATAACAATATGGGGGTTATCGGGGTACACCAATAACAATAAGGGGGGCTACACTAACATAATAAGGGACTACACTGGTAATATAGGGACCTAACATTGTAGAGCTTCTACAAATAGGAGATGTAGACTCTGAATTTGTTGAATTCCTCTATACTTGGGATGATCTCTTAATCTTTAGGCTTGTGAATTGGACTAGCCTTATCCTAGAGTACTTGTAAAAAGGGAAAATTTTTGAAATTCAGCATAGTATCATGTAGTTATTTATGAAGCATAAATACTTGGATTCAATAATCCCCTGGATTCAACAACTCATTCATCTAATCAAACCTATTCTTTGAAGAGGAAATGTGTTGTTTTGTGCTATTAAATGTAAACCTACTTCTATTTATTATTTTGGAAATTCAAGTTTTTTACTTGGAAAGTAATCGTCTGGATTGTACAGACCTACCTCCTAAAGAAAAAAAGGACATTTTATCATTCTTAAAAGAAGTCCTAGTGACTACATTTCATGGATGATTCAAGTAGAAATTCTATATATCAGATTGCATTGTAATTGTCAACTATCTGGGCTGTGGATTTTGAGTACGTTATGAGTACCATTCTATGTAGGGGATATTTCCAAGACATGTAGTTTTTTCTTCCCTATAAATCTAGAAGGCCATTACATAAAAAGTTTTATAGATCATTTTTATTTATTTATTTATTTTATTTTATTTTATTTTTATTTTTATTTTTATTTATTTTTAATTTTTTTAATTTTAATTTTAATTTATTTTCCCAAGAAAAAATCGGACTTTTTATAAAAATAACAAAAAGTTACATGGTAGATGCCGTAGCATTCGATATGAGAGAATCACCCTGTAATAAGTAGGGCAATGGCGGGTAGAAACCCACAATTACATATTTCCAGAAGCACTGGACTTATCTTTTTTGCCTTTTTTCTTTTGTACTTTTTGCCAGCCATCTAGTGAAGGAGAAGAATGTATAATGGCCAAATCCAAGTTGGAGGAGAGTTGGATGTCTTTTTCGGAATCAGAACTTTCAAAAACATGTGCATGCTTGGTTCCAATCACACCTCGGTCACCGATCTGCTCATCCTGTTGGGAATCAGTATCTGTAGGCGAAGATGAGTTCTCATTGATTTCATGAATTCCTTCCATCTTGCCTACACTCTTCTCTTGTGAATATTCTGTTCTTCTTGCTGATTTTCTGTGTCTGCTTACCTCTGATTTTCTTCCGTATATTATTCTTCTTCATCTGATAGTGATACATCTGGAAAATTCCATCCCTTTTTCTTTTTCATCTTCTTGGTTGTTTTTTTCCTGGCTAATGTGTAGGTGCTTTGTAAGTGACTAGTTTGGTGGCACAACCTGCACCTAAACGCTGTGTTTTCGAAGTCTAATATTTGAGATCACTTGAAGTCTTTGTGGATAAGATTTATGCAGTCTGGCAGACCCTTACTTAGGTCCATCTCCATGCAGATACATGAAAAAGTGAATATCCCTTTGTCCATTCCCTCTCGGTCGAGCTTTATGAACATTCCTATAGAGTTCCCAATGTTTCTAGGACCCGATGGTGCCAGAACGAGAGCGGTAGGTTGTGTAATCGCATCCAAACAGGAATTTTTGAAATTACCATTGTATTTGCATCGAAGCCTGGGAACCATGGGATTATAAAGAGGCATGCTTTTCCCCAAAACCATGGTCCATCAGTGGTGGAAAAACAATAGTCCTCTATACTATCAAATTGAACCACGAAGAAACCTTTTGCACAAAGGTAAATATCACAATTATGGGTTTAGTTTTGGTGTATCCATGTGTGTAGCTCTTCTGGTTTTGGCCAGTAGCCATTAAAATGACAGATAGAAACGTTTTCTTGCAAAGCATAAAACAACCCTATCACCTCTGGTATTTCTATTGCCAGATCTGGAATGTTTTCTATTTTTTCAACAAGTCCTGATAATGATAAATTTGGAATTTGTTTTTTCCCCTATGTGGGGGCTTTCCCTCTCAGGATGTCCTTGAAAGAGTGCATTCCTTTTCCTATTTTCATTGGTTTATTAGCTGATGTTGTTTCTGGAATGCCACCTCTAAGTCTAAGATTCAGGAAAATAGTAGCATTTCTTTGAATCTGGTATTCGTTTAGTTTAGTTATTTCCTTTAATGCTCTTCCTGAAAATATCGGATTTTTTGTTGAGCAAAGATACCCGTGACAGATTGGATTTTATGTTTCAGCTCTGATACAGTGTCAGAGTTCTGCACCCATAAGACCATGGTTTTCCCATGTAAGTGTTTAATGA
This sequence comes from Pinus albicaulis, assembly GCA_034641835.2. NCBI lineage: Eukaryota > Viridiplantae > Streptophyta > Pinopsida > Pinales > Pinaceae > Pinus > Pinus albicaulis. The sequence continues at coordinate 445,690,109 of CM076583.1, forward strand.
AAATTTGAAACTGTGGCTGCAACATATAGCTCACACCACCATTACCTCTGTAACGCAAATCTGTACCATTCCCCTAAGGGAAAAGAGCACTGGCATGGGTCAAGTCTTGTTTGGGGGGCGAGAAGCCACCAGTCAGGAGAGATCAGTAGAGTGGCACTATCTCTTGCCAAAGAAGCATCATAGGAAATAAATGAAGGGGCTCTGCCTTGCCCCACTGCCACATCAAACCAGTAGGAAGAGGGACCGTCCCCCCTGCTGCCCTTCCCCTCGTCATATCCCAAACTGCAATATTCCTAAACAGAGTAATGGAAAGCTGAAAACAGAGGGGGATTACCATTACACTTAGCCGTATCCCCGAGCAGTGGGAGCCATAACCTTTCGCGCCAAAACAGGGGAGGGAAACCAGCGAACGGGGGCGAGCGCTGAGGAGGAAGAGCCCGCGATATCCATGTTCCTGAGACCTCCAACCTTGTGCACTGAGCCAAGCATCCTCAATACTAGATTGATCAATCATACCTCCCTTGCCGAGCCCATTGGTCGCCTGCAGCTCCATAAAAAGCCACCAGAACTCCACTACCATCCCATCAATGGCCACCAGAGTGACTTCCTCCTGCACCTGCGGATGTTGGGAGCCATGGCTCTTTTAACAAATCCAAGAAACCGTGTTCAACCCAACCCGATTCCTGTTTGCGGCTACGACACCTAGAAAACCTAGACCAGAAACTATTCCTTCGCTGCGCTCCATCGTAGATCAATTAACAAAGTCATCAATTCTATTTGTTCTATCAGTGTTATTGGAAATGAGAATATCACTTTGTTTTGTTTCTGCTGTTATATTTGGTAAAAAATTCAATATCTTAACATGCATGCTTGTCTGGTTTATTTGAAAATTTTAAAACTCTAAAACTCACCTTCTGTATTGATTTTATTTTGAATTCCTTCATAAATCATGCAATGTTATTGAGAGAGAATTAATATAATTTTAATATATAGGGGTAGAGAGGCAATATCTTTTTACAGTATGGATCCTATAATACTTATATATTTAGTGGAAGAATGAATCAAAATTTTAAGTTGTTTCATATCTTTCAACTAGTGAATACTAACTTTAGAAATATTGATGCAATCACCAGAAACTTGCGAACCTTTGACTTAGAAACTACAAGTCGTGAGGGTCACTTCTCACTGGCATATAGATAAAATTAAGTCCTATAAAACTAGCATGAAATTTTTGAGCTTTCCATGGCATTGCTTCAATTACTTTCAGTGAAAGGTTCAAAACCATGAAGATGAAGGTATCTATCTGCGTTACTGACTATTGGGACATTTGGCTGCAACATATACATTTTTCAAAATCCACTTTTCATGAAAGATAAATTAAAGCAAGTTCTATGACAATAAATGATTAACCTTTGAATGAAATTATTTTTTATATTTCATTTGTGTGAAATGTACTAAATTTTGTACATGGAAAAAAAGTGGAAGTGAAGTTTGCTAAAATGTTAATGAAAACAACTAGGATATGTGAAAGAAAGGCTTATAATTGGTGAAACATTGCACTATATAAAGGAAAGAAAAATAAATTTAAGGCCCATGATCCAATATGTGGTACAAGTAAGTTTTGGATTACTCATTTGGATTTGTTCCCATGGGTAGGTATCCCAACCCAGCTACCCAACTATATTCATTTTTGGTAAATCTTTGAGGCTCTCTTGGTTGTTTCCTTTACACGTGCTCCTAGAATGTTTCCTTGGAACTGTTGATCTCTATTTTTGCTTCCTTATGGATGTAGTTATATGTATCACAATTCAGTAGGAAACGTTGCCCCTTTTTTCCTATGTCCATTGGGTTCTTTCCATCTTCCTATATCAGATGTTAATTAGTGTGAGTTGGTGCTTATTCAAACCAAAATTTGGTTTTCTCTCCATTGGATATTTAGTTTCAAGTAGCCCTAAATTCTATTTTCACCCTATAGGATTAAATTATGCTTGTAGCATTCTACTTCCTCTTGGGGTTGCTTTTCCTCTTACCTTTATGGTAACATTATTGTAAGTGGATTTTAAGGTCGTACTTATATACTCAGAAACTTTCTTATGCTATATACGAGTTATCGAACCACCTCTTACATTGTTGGTCCAATGTATTTTACTCATTTAAAATATTCCTGGTGGTTCTTGTTGGTCATGTTTTTGCTGCTTGTAGCTTATGTAGCTTGTTCGAATAGTATTATACTCCTTGGTCATAATTCTATTTCTGCGAGAAGTGTTTGATATGGATTCCTTACCTATATTTTATGGAAAGTTGTCATCAAGTGTTTCTCTTATATCTCAGTATGATTCCTTCAGTTTCTCTAGTAGTGCTTCGTTCCCATTCCTCACGCTTGTATAATAACACTAGTGTTATGTGTTCCTCGAGTGAGACAATTTCCTTCCATCTACTTGGAGTCTCTTCATTATGCACAAATCCCAATTTATCTTCTTATTAAAGTCTAGCCAAAATTCATTGACAATCCTTCTTTCGTTATGATTTTATTGTTGTCCACACTTTTGGAAAACACCCTATGGCCATTTGGTTGAGTATGGATGCAATGTTATTTGCTTGAGCCCATTTAAATGCAATTTAAGGAATTCTTTTCCCCATTTCAAGTTCTTTTCTTGAGCCAATCAATTCCTTTTGCACTTGATGCTAGGAACTTGATCATTGATGCCTTTTTGTGCATCTACTACTTCTAGAAGATTCTTTCCTATGCATTGATTTGAGGGGGATTTTTATCTCAAAAAGACTCATAAAATATTTTGGAATATATAAAACACTATAACTTCATGATTTTAATTCCATTTACTTTTTTCTTCACCTGCAACTCGTTCCAAAATGTTTTGGCCCTTGGAGTTTTTCTTAGTTATCCTCGACAATGCTTCTCGTCTGATTTTTACAGACTTGTTCTAATTTTTCATTAATTTCTTATAGATCTTCAAGAGAGATATTCAAATTTTTTAATAATATAAGTTTCTTAACATAGACACAAATATGGAAAAACCAAAGGAAAAATCAACTTCCATTTTGGTTTTTCCAAAATTGTTTTTCCTTAGGCTTTGGTATCTTTGTGGAACAACTTTATTCCTTTAAAAATTTGATGTGCATCTTATTTTCTTTGTTTTTGAAAGCCACTTAAGTCTTGACCATTGGAAATATTTAGTATAGATAGAGCTAATATGATCAAATGGTTTGTTGTTTAGTACTTTTTATAGTTTTCATCTTGTTACAACTCATTTAAAGAGTTTCCTTTTTGTTTTAAATCTTGCCAAGTTTTTCGTTTTGATTGGTCTCTATAGAGTTGTTGGAGGAAATTATCCTTGATAACTTTCCTAATTTGATAGGTCCTATTATATTTCCATGTGACTTATAAACCAAATGGTAGTATTTTAGTTTTAATTAGTATTTATGGACTGTGTGAAACATGTAGCTCCCACTTTCCTTTCACTGGAGGTGAGAAGTATTTTCAAAGTTTTTTGCTTATGATTGTTTGCCGTGGAACAATGAGTCGATAACTGTTCACTGAGAGGACAAGTGGCGTAGGATGGTAGCACTGGACATTGGATGTAAAATTTTACTTTGGCAGTGGATTTTGGACTTCCTTGGAAGGAGGTGAATCATGGTATTACTTTGAGGGTGGAGGTGTGAGCCTCTAGACTCCCTTTTTGGAGATGCATGCATAAAATCCTTTAATTTGTTGGTTGAGAAATTTTTCATATGTGTATATTATTGTAAATACTGTATTGAGCTAGATTTATAAAGCTCCATAGAAAGTATTATTATTTGTTGGTTGAAGAAAATGTACATGAGTATATGTGGTTGTTATTGTAAATACCATAAATGAGTTGTGTTATAAAGCTACAATAAATGGTATGGTGGTCATGGTTTTTAGCAGATCTCATTATAAATACTGCAACGAGCTATGTTATAAAGCTCCATGAGTAGTATGCTTTATTTTCAGCAGTCTTGTTAGGTGTAGGTGTCATTGAACATCGAGGATGGTGTTCCCCCAAGGGGGAGGGTTATGTAACATCCCTGGTTAAAAATCCATCTAAAAAATATAAGACAAAGGTCATGGGACACATATTCCAAGATAAATGGTGGGAAAAACATCCTAGTGGGTTTATGGCTAAAGGAAATGGAAAAGGATTTGAAAAGGAAAAGAGGAATTATTGGCATTTTATTTATGAAAATAAAGGAAAATAGGAGAAAAGGGAGGTGAAATGTCATAGGTTACATGTGAGGAGGAAAATTAAGGAAAATAATGGAAAATGAAGAAATAGAGGCCTCATTGATAAAAATGATTATGAGGATCAGTTCGTAACCTTTTGTCAGTTCTATGGTGGAGCTATCTTCTATTCTCTCTCTCATACCCTTGGAAATTTATAGTTTCTTGAAGCACCCTTGGAGGAGTGTGGAATACTTGGGAATTGGAGCAAGAAGGAAAAGGAAAGGTAGGAAGAAGGAAAAGGAAAGGTAGGAAAGCGCATGAGGACATCGTGATCATCATCTACAACTGGATTTCTTTGTAGGTATAAAGTTGCATGTATGGTTTCCTTGCTAGTTTTTCCATGCATGGTACATGCATATGGTTTCTTGGTTGTGATTTTTCACTGGGATGGAGGATTGCCTAGATTGACAATGGTTTTTACTAGCCTTTCAATTTCCTGGATAGACATGGTGTTGTGGTTTTTAATTTTTTTTTCTGGTTGTTTTTTATGTGCCTTTGGTTGTGGGTTGAGTTATTAGTTCCTGGAAGCCTTGGTTGGAAAAATGCTCTGAAAGCCCTGTAACAACTTGGGTTGAGTTACTAGTCCTAGAAACCTTGGTTGGAAAAACAATTTGGAAGCCATTGGTGGGTTTAGTTACCAGTCTTGGAAGCCATGGTTGGATAAATTATTTGGAAGCTCGACAGAAGCTATGGGTTGAGTTACTAGTCCTGGAAACCCTGGTTGGAAAAAACGCTCTGTAGCCCTGGAAAACTTGGATGGAGACCAATCTGGCGATGGTTTGTGATGTATGACCATGAGGTGGAATAAATGGTTGAGGTTTGAGGTGGTTTAGCCTCTGGAAGCCTTGGTTTGGTTTTGATTTATGTGTTTATAAGATACCACATTCATGCTTGGAATATGGCACGGGGGTGACTGGATGAAGAGAGATTTGAATAAGCCATGTCTATGGTCAGGTGGTATGTGGAAGTCCTTGACTTGGTTTAATTTTTCTTAATATGGAAATACGAGCTATTTTCCTCATGTATTGATGGGTAGATATGCTTTTTATTAAGTGGCTTATATGGTTTTTCTATGCTTGTCATTTTTGTTGGTTATATGTTGGTTATGAGCATGTTTTATGACAATGATGATGTATGGATCTCATCATGTTTTGATCTGTAAATGAAAGAACAATGAATATATGATCTAATAAATGATAATGTAGCTAATTTGATAATGCATCAATGCTTCTTAGAGATTATTAAATAATTATGATACCCCTATGCTCAGATATGTTATTATGACCTATAGAATGTATATTTGTGACATGTTTGATGAAATGACTGTCATGGTTGGGATTGGTTAGGTCAAGTCATTGATCAAGTTTTGTGTTAGAGGCTTTGTATTGGTGTAATTAATTGTCTCTAAAGGTCTCATCAAGTTCTAGGTAATGGTTAGGAGACTAGCCATGAAAAAGTGGCTTAAATATCATAGTATCTGGCACACAACCAACTGAAAAAGACTACAATATCTCCCTTGCAAGCATTGTGGGAGCGACTAGAGGGTCCCATTCACATTCATGCCCCATGTCATGGGAGAAACTGGGGGTTTTTTCAGTGAAAAGGAAATTTGACTCAGGGCTTGGGCACTTGGAGGGGTGGTTTAGCTTATGTGGGTCCTATAGTTCCCAAGGAAGGGCAGTAAGGTTTTCTTGTGTTGATTCCACTTCCTTAAGGTGATATAGGAGGTTGAATCATATCATAGTAACTCTTTGTCACATGTTTACCCAGGTTGGTTGGTTACTTGGGTAGATGGGGAGGAGGGTGTTACAGAGTGGTATTAGAGTGAGTTTCTTTCCCTTTGGGTGGTGTCTGTTTTCTTTGTGTGATATTTGATACCACAGAGTGGTATCAGAGCATGGCTCAACACTCGGAATGGACGGGAAAAATGTGTTTGTAATGCATACATGTCAGTTTCATATGTTTTATGTATGTTTGTGGACAATGTGCTTGTTGTGCATGCATGGTGGTGGTCATTGTTGCCATTGTGTCGCTATGTGGAAGTTGATTATGTTGTTGTGGGATGCGTTTGTCATTAGTGCATGTCAGTTATTAATTTTCTAGCCATGTAAGTTGTTATGCATGAAGTTTCATGGTTAAGGTTGTTGTCCATGAGTTTATTGTAGGCATTTTAGGTCATCATGATATTGTTGATATGTTATGATGGTGATGTGTTGGTTGAGATAGAGAAGGAGATGTAGATCATCAAAGGGAAGTTACAACACTAAAATTTGGGGTAAGAGAAGATCGTCATACAATTATTGTATGATTGGCATGCATGTATGTTAGTTAATGGATTGTTATATGCATTTGGGTTCTATACACGTTTATCATTTTATTGTTGTTGTGGTTACATGCATGGAAGATGCTAGTGAATAAGTGTGGTCATATGCATGTGTGTCGAATAGTCATTAATGATAGTAATGTGTTGTTATAGGAACTGTTGTTGTTGTTTTAAGTTAGTTAACTTGATGATTAAATTATATTTTGTTGATAAGTTTGTTATATGTTAACTTGTTGATTGTTATATGATAGTTAACTTGATGATTATCTTATATGTTGGTGATAAGTAGTTATATGTTAACTTGTTGTTGTTATATGTTAGTTAAATTGATGATTAGGGTTATTGCATTAAGATATTGATGTTATATGTATCATGTTAATATAGATTCAGGCATGAGCCAACATATTTGTGATATTTTGTTGTACTAATTTGGACTGAATGTGCAGATGTGATTGTTATGCATGAATGAAATTTGTTTATGAACTTATGAGGTGAACATGTTAGATAGTTACTATTGTGGATATGATAACCTTATTTATGTTTGAGTTGATGTGTTGTGAAATTACATCATGCTAATCTAGATTGATTGTGTAGACAAGATACCTCCCTTGAGATACATTAAGGCATGAGTTTCCTTATGTCGTCTATTTGGTGTTTGAGTGTTTGGTGTCTATTAGGTCGTTTAAATGTTGATTGAATGTTTGATTAATTGCATGATATGAGCATGTATCTATAATATTGCATGAAGTAATGATCTTGTTTTAAGATGGTTGTACTAACACACTATGTGTTGAGATAGATGATGTGTACTTGAGTATAAGTAGGTGATAATTGTAGTATTATGATTTTGACTATTAATTGATTATGAAATGGTTGTTATTCTTGGTAGAGGATGAGTTTAGTTAATAGATATGATGTATTTATATTTTGAACATGTGATTGAAATGTGTGAACAATGTAGGGAAACATGCTTGGTATTAGCATGACTAGGTAATAGTTGATGTGTTTATATAACTAACAGATGGGTGATGTGACGGTACATAATAGGACTCAATTAAAACAAGGAAAAAGAAATAAATTGGGTAATATTTCCTTTGGAAATGTTTGGGAACCACAATTCCAAATGAATGAGCGCTTGCATGAATATAGGAAGTCTTCTTCACCCTAATCTTGTATGTAATTATGTGGATATGTGCTATATTTATGAACATGTATTTGACATGTATAAAATTTGGTTTCTAGTTATGGATGGATTCTTCAAGGGATTCGAGTCTCTTGAGAGATGATATATGTATCTATTCAGATATAAGGCAGTGAGCCTAACATAACAAGGTAAGGTAATTGGTATATTGTATGTTTATATTAGACACTGATAGTTATGTTTTTATGGAAGTATGCTGAAGGGGATTGCATGAAAAAAGAGACTACCATGAAATATTTGAAAAGGCTCAGGTTTAGTTTTCCCTTGGAAGATTTGGGAACTAATGGGGATTGAGTCATTGTAATATTCCCAAATGGGGAAATCAGCAATATAGGTACATAAAATGCATTTTTCAGAAATCTATGCTATAATAACTCATAACAGCCTATGGATCCATTGGTTTATTCATTATAGGGACAAAATCCAAAAGGAGATCAGAAAAAAATCATGCTAGATGGGCTAAACAAGTCTCCCACACCTAGAATAGTCCAAAAACAAAGCAATCCAAAAACTACCGCAACACAGAAATAATGCAGCAAGTGACAGCATAGTCTAATGAGGGTTTATACTCTGAAATTATAAAGACAAATAGATCTGCTATTATATTAATCAATAAAGCTCAAAAACTAAGATCGAGTCTCTTTTACACCATTCCAAGAGAACCTGGGAAGGGTTTCTGGAAATACACCCAAATACAAATGGTGATCTACAACCCTAGGACTTAAGAGTCACTACAAACTGAAGCACATGAAGATAGAAGGATGAAATAATATAGATATGATGTAGATCTACTCAAAGGTCTCTGTTAGTATGAATCTTAATTCCAAGCGTAAATCCTCAGTTTGGCCTACAACATACTGTGCAATTACGGGAGAAGCGGATTGGTTCTGTTCAATCTCGTACTCCCAAACTACCTCTAAAGAGGCACGGTAGTGCATAAGGCAGGGACAATGATGAGAGTAGTGGCCATGGAGACCACACAAAGCATAAGGGTGTTTGGTGTGAATAGTCTTGGTGTTATTGGTTGTGGTAGATGAAGAAGCAGAGGTTTCAGGGACCATAGACTCAGGGAATGTGACATTAACCATGGGCTTGATGCAAGGAAACTAAGGACAAGTATGGGTGGCATGACCGATGACATCACACAAAGCACAGGGCTTTGGAGGCAGAGGAGGTGTAGGGTCAGTTAGGGTAGCTTTGTCCTTTGAGGCCCTTTTGTGAGCTCTGCCCTTCTTACTCGAAGCGGTCACAACAGGAGGCGGTTCCTATTGAGGTGGCTGAGGCACTGTGGAAACGGGAGAAGTCAGGGGGACTGGTTGAACTGGGTTTAAAGCAAGATAAGGTTTAGGTTGACCTGGCGGGGTAGCAGTTGGAGGATCAAGGTACCAAACCGGAATCCCAATGGTCAATTTAGGAAGAGAGAGGGTGGACATGACAGGTGCCGTATAGATGCCTGGTGGAGGGACTAGGAACGGTATCTGACCGGAGGGGTAATGGCTAGGTGAGACGGTTCCTAAATGGTTAAGGCCTGGAGGAACCGATCCAAGAGGATAAAGAGGCTCATGAGTACCAGCTGAAGGGCCAGAAGGAGGAGCTCCAAAAGGCTGCATCGAAGGGCTAGGAGACGGCTGCAGAGGGTGAGGGGGCTGCTGACTAGCCGAGGCGGGCCGCTTGAGAGAAGCCCGAGACGATTGCATCATTCAAACATTCGATGAGCTGGGATAAAAGATAGGAGAAGGAAGACCAGGGAATGTACCAAGCAAGGAGGAATCCTTGTAGACGCTGGGTGAGACATTGGCCAAAGGGTCGATGGTTTCCTTATTAGCCACCGAAGAGATAGTGGGCTCAGGGGAGGTTTGAGACTTTGGTTTGTAATACGTCAACTGGTCAATGGTGACTATCTTTCCATTATGGGGGAAGGACATCTTGCGGTGGACCGCGGAAGGGACAACAGACATCGCATAAGTGTAGCTACGACCCAATAGAACGTTGTAATCTAAGGGGGTGTCTATGACTTCTACGTCAACGTAAACAATCTTGCCCGCAAGAGTAATAGGACAATTGCAGAATAAGCCAATGGGCTTAGAGGTGTGGCCATCCCACGCTCAAAGAGTGATCATGGAAGAAGCCAACTTAGGGGATCCGAGTTGCTTCCAAACCAAAGCAGACATCACGCAGGTGGATGCCCCCTCATCAATAATGCACCGAGAAACGTTAGCGTTCCAGATCTTGACTAGGATTTAGAAAGTGACGAAACTAGGGAAAGGAGGATGTTCTGACCAGTCACCATCAAAGATAATCAATCGATCATTGGAAGGATCTTCAGTGCCCACGGCAGATAGAAGAGCTTTTCGTTGTGAAGGGCATGACTGGAGGAGTTCCAGCATTGAAATGCAGTATGAGATTGTACCAAATCATCGACTATGCTATACGAATGGGTGGATTTTCTAGAAGTAGCATTTCAACACAGTGGTCCCTTAGGGATCTTGGTATGAACCTTTGCCCTAGGCTGAGGGATCTGCAAGGGACCCTTAGGTGTCAAAAGCGGCTCTATAGAGATCGAAGTAGGCAGCTTGGGGACAGACGTAGCGGGAGGCTTGTTGTACTGACGGGATTGAGTCTGAAGATTGATGTCTATGGTTGAAGGTTGATCATATTTCATCATGAGAATCTGGTAATCAGGGGTACTAGATGGAAGAGGTTGGGTAAAAATGTGGTAAACAAGAGGTTGGGAAAAAAGAGGAGGCATGCCGTATCCTGAATACATGCTACCACGAGGGGAAAAAATGCAGGAGGTGCTGGCCCCCCCTTGAGGAAAATCAGAGCCCATGGGAGGTTGAGCAATGATGACAACACAAACACGGAACAAAGGAAAAAGAGACCGAAAAGGGCAGGGAGGTGCAAGATCAATCGTTTACAACGTCCGAACAAGGGCAGAGAGGTGCATGATCAATTGATTTTAATGTTTCTGAGTCTTTGCTTGGCGGTGTTAACCAAGCCCTTTTTCGCTTAGGGTGTGTGTAAATTTTAATTTTTAAACCCAGATGTTTGTAGAGAAAAAGAAAAAGTGTGCTGTATAGCTGAAAATAAACCTACAAATAACAGTATATAAGCTTGCAAAAATAGAAAATAAACATCTAATAATGAAACAATCTGAACCCAAGGAGGTGGGCCTCTCAACAATTATTCTATAGGTGAGAAAAAAACTAATCAAAACACTCTAAAAATCCCAATAGATCTAAGGTCAGGAGGGACAGGGATCTAAAGGACAAAATTTGCTGGAAAGTGGTGCAAAAACAACAACAGATTTGAGGAAAAATTGCTGCAAAAAGAGGTGGCGAAAGGCTATCTCCAGGAGGGAAACAGAGTGAACCCTAAAGGAAAACAAAAAAAAAGCTAAATGAGGTGATTTGGATGGATAACAAGCTGACCTGAAGCGGATATGAAGGTGAGGTATCAGATCTGAAAAAATGGCCGAAGACTCTAATATTTCAGACAACTTGCAACAACAAAAACTCTTCCACAAAAAATGGAGGGTACTGAAGCCCTAGGGGGCTAGGTTCCCACTTAGTTGAGTAAAACAGAACAAGTACAGGTCCAAAATGGGTGGAAACGGAGGTCAGGCAACCCTGAATAGAGGCTCAGACAAACCCAAAAAACTTTCAGAAAAATTCCCGCAAAAAGTCCAGGTCGTAGTTTTTGACCTGTTTTCAGTAGAGGTCGCACTTTTTGGGCTGTAATGTGCACTCTGAGGGTCCAGGTCATAGGTTTTGGACTGAAAGTGCGACTTGCACCTCCGGCACTCTCGGCGGCAGATTTCAGAAAAAATTGTCGTCTCACCTGCGGCTGATGTCTGTCACCTGCGTAATGGGTCTGAAAACACGCGGAAGTTAGAATTTTTATTGTTTTAGGGTTTTATAGGTTAAAAAAACATCAATAAAAGAAAAAACAAGGGGCTGAAGAGAAATACTAGGGTTTGAAGTAGCTGGATATGCAAGGATAAGAAAAACGACAACAGTCGTAATCGTAAACCCATGTGGAGTCGCCAATTGTTAGTATGAATCTTAATTCCAAGCGTATGAAAAAAGACCACTTTAGATGCGCATAACAAACAACCCTAACAACAGAAATGACTACTAATATCTTTAGATCTGCTGTTAGGTGATCAAGATAAATGCTGCAAAATTCTAGATCTATGCATTAGAAGACATTAAACAGTGGAAAAAACAACATTTACTCCATGCATCCAATAGACATGACAAGAATATATCAAATGAATTTTGTATTAATGGCACCTGGGAGGAAAACACAAGAGGGTGTTCGTTGTTCTCCTTAATGGGATGGGTTCTTGTAAGTCCTCATCACTTCAGATCTAGAATTCCTCTCTCTTGATGGTGTAGAAAACCCAGACAAAAATGGAAAAATATGGCTATGATGGTGGATCAATAGCCAGACCAAAATTTTAGATCCAGAGTGATCTTTAGGTAACCAAAGGTGATAAATGAATGGGAAAACCCTTCTATTTGTAACAAAATATTGAGTTAGTCTAGATATTGGTGCATAATTAAAATATTATTACCCAAATCAAGATCCAAATTTTATGGAATATTTTATTATATTTGTTGGAGGGAAAAGGAATTTGACTTGGGTCAAATCCCCTTATTTGTAAATAATAAATAAATAAATGATTTATTTATCATTTTAAGGATGTGGTTAAGTAATAATAAATAAATACATGATTTATTTATCATTTTAAGGATATGGTTGAGTAATAATCAAATAAATAATGATTTATTTAATTATTTAAGGGAGATTTAGTCATATTTAACAAAGAATATTATTTAAGTAATGTTAAATAATTATTCTTAGAAAATAATAAGATAAATAATGATTTATCTAATTAATTTCCTTGTTTTGGGTTTAATATAACCAGGAATATTAATTAAACTACTGTTTAACTAATTATTCGTTGAGGAAAATCAAACAAATATGGATTTTTTTAATGCTTCCCCACGGGGTTTCCTGTTTAGACCATAAACAACTTAATAAAGGTGGTTTTACTAAGTTATTTTCATAGTGAATGCAATTATACTTAGGGTGAAATTGGTCTTACAGGGTGTACTTGGGTCCATCTAATACCAATGGGTTAGATGACCAAAAAATGGTGTAACAGTCTCCTCCAATGAAAGGCTGAACCCTTCAATCACAGGAAAACACTCTAAAAGAGCCATAAGATCCCTCAATGAAGCTTCCCTCCAAAATAACACAATTCCAGACTGAAATTACATTGTAAATGATGGGAATAGATTGGCCTGATGCCAAATATTTGAAATTTGCTCAAGAACCCTCCAAATTGATCTCCTAAGAGAAAGAATCCTTCATCCTATGAAAAACTAGCTCAGAAAATGGGTTTCTCAACCCTCCACTGCAACACCCTGCAACACAACATAATATTATACAAAAACTACGCTGTAGCTGAAGACTGAAGCTTGGCTAGAATGTCGTATATGTGGAATGATAGATTAAGACTATCCCAAGAGGCCTCTCAAGGAAAGAGATGGAATTCCTAAACAAGAATACCTTGTGTTAAACAACACCAGCAATCTTAGCTAAACAACTGAAGAGAGAAAAAGTCTAAACAGACATATCAAAATATAATTCATAAGGTAATCTCATATGGCTGCCATCCTCTTCCTTATTAACAATGTGAGCCTTCTCACCTTGGGTCCCGTCATTAGGGTTTCCACCATCACACAATCAATCTCCCTCCAAAACTGCGCTGTCCCATCATTGATGCCACTCCTCCATAACAACGCTATTTGATTTGGTCAAAGCTGACCTCTTCAACCTACTCCAGCCCTTTTCACACCTAAGGGGCTTCAATCCAGCTTTTATGTAGCTGTCTAAACTAATCCACATTCATACTGGCTGTCTCTATTGATGATTCACTCCCTCCATCCCATCTCTTTTGACTTGGTCAAACTTGATCTTATCTTCATGCATTAGCCCTTTTTCACACATGAGGGTGTTTTATGCAGCTATTAATATGATTCCTTTTCACATTAAGAGGGATTTTATAGCTTCTAAGAATATTTCTGGGCCTCCTTACCCATTTATTTACCTAACTATAGGTTAAGAGAAAAATCAGTGTTCTAATTAGTTGCATGCTAATTTAGGAATATTACAGTCCTCCCCTCCCAAATGTTGCTTGTCCTCAAGAAACTGCAAGGATAAAACTGAAGAGCCTCCTCTCCTCCTCTTGTAGAATCCTTATATAATAAATTCATCCAAGGAACAAGATGTTGTCTCATCAATATATCTCCAAATTTCTCCTCCCAGATATGCAAGTTAGCTTTTAGTGACCATCCCAAATAGCCATCATCATGTAGAAGTAAAACACCCATGGAGGAAACAATGTGATATCTAGAGACATTCTTGAGGCATGAGATCTGATATATGTTAGGAACTATCATCCCCATGTGAATCTCCCATCCCCAAGCTATCATCCATACAAAATGAGCCACCCTCCAAAATGGTAACTCATAAAAAATCCTCTCCACCTTTGGTTCCTGCAATTTAGGTGGGCTGCATAACTGAACATGGTAGACAAAATAGTCTACCCCACACTATCCCTCTCTCCACTTATGATAAGTGTAGAGTAGCTGTTGATTTTGGGCTGCAACAATGTTTCCCTCAAGAGGCAAGAAGAACACTGGATCTTCAAATATCCTCTCTATATAATCATGAATCATGCTGGCCCAATCCATACCATACAAATTGAATGGTACATCATCACCATATGGTACCCAAATCAGAAAAATGCTGAAGGTTATGTGCAAGTTTGGATGGTCCCAATGGTTTTTCCAGTGGATACAACGCAGTCTTTCCAACTGGTGTTTAGAACATCATGTGGCAAGCTGTCTTTCAACAAGTTACTAGCTAGGCATGTTTTCTCATCTACTATGAAGTAGTAAATGGCATTATATATCAGCTGAGTATAATAAGAATAACACCACACTTTCCCAAAGTCATGTAGAGAAGGGTTATTTCCATCATAAGTGTTGGTCCTAGAATGACCATGAAACCCAAAAATAATCTTGCCCTCTTGTGGATCAATGCACTATATAGAGATGGTGAGATAATGAAAATACTCAATGAAATAATCAACAAGTACATAAATACATTTCTTACCATGCTTAGTGAGTAGGCTGAAAATGAAGTCCATAGATGAGTCCTCCCATGATAATCTCCTCATAAAAGTATGCAAAGTGAAGGGATGCATACTCCCCTTGGAACACTCCATCAGTAGAAACATACTCCCAAGTGACAGCATTGTTGACCTTAATCATAAGGCTCTTGTCACTCCATGAATCCTTTCTTTGACATGCCATATGCCAAAGTCATCCACCATCATGTTGCTATATGTGGGAATCTTCTTCCTATGTGGAAGTACCTCCTTATCCTTCAAGGTTGAAGGGTAGCCTCTTTTCATTTTTATTGTGCCATCCCTTTCTCCTGAAACATCATGCCAAGTATGGGAAAGAATCTGCCCATACTCTCCCAAGAGTAGCCAAAGCAACAATAAATCTTTCTGCTCCCTCACACCTCCATCATACAAATCATGAGGTGAAGATATGATAATTGACATGAAAAATGTCATATCAACACAATGCACCCAAACTCCTTGCTTCCATATGATGCAAGTGTCCTGCCAAGTTCCCTCCACCAACATACCCTTTAGAGAAGGATATGTCACATGATGGCCAAACTCTTTCAAGAGTAGCCAACGCAACCATGCCTCTTGCTACCCTATGTCATAAATATACAAGTAGCTCACCAACTTCTTGCTCACCATCCACACCCATTCATCCACATGTGGGTGTCTCCCACCATGCTCCATCTTGGTACTCCTCCAATGAAAAATACCATCCTCCCAAATCAGATTTCTACCTTTGCATTTCATGGGATGTTGAAATGAAACCTCTTGGAGATATCCCAGAGAATACCCCACACCAATGACCACATTGAATCCATAAGGATCCAAGTATGCTGAAGGAAAAACCTCCTCATAGGCCTGTACAATGCTCATCCCAATAGATCCATCATAATGATGAAAGACAAAGTGTCTCTCATTGATCATCTGCTCATCCAATGTCACACAAGTGTAATGGTCATCAGAATGCTCTAATAATAGCTAGGCCCCCAACTCATCACTGTTGTTCAATGACAGAGATGTTGATCTCCTTAATGCTGTATTTTCTGTCTCATGATCAAGATCAATGCTGAACATATAGTTATGCATTGGATTGTTTAGGACAAAGCTCATCCTATCATCCAAAAATCCACACCCCAACCCCAAGTGTTGTGTGCAGCTCAATAATGTCACACTAGGATGATTATTTATCCCCTCCTTGAAAAACTAAAGTCTACACAGCATAGTGAAAGTCTGCTGCTCCAAATTAGTAGTATGTTTTGACCCTTGGTCATGCAATGGCATATTTCCACAACCCTCCATAAGATTTTCCGAAATAATAGAAAGTGGAAACTCATGCATACCTTGGTGAAGCTTGGGAACATCTTGTATGACTACAAGGGTTCCTTCCTCCAATATGTTGGCTCCCCCAACTGTTGAGGATGATGGCGGCTCCTCCATAGTTGTGTCAGCACTGGTACGAGTCTCCTCAAGTGGTGGTGAAGGCTCCTCCCCCTCTGATTTCTTCTTGTCAAATATTTTGATCACCCTTTGAGTGAAATATGCAAAAGCAGTCACTCTTGCATGACTCAAATGGCTGAACCACCAAATGTTTGCTTTACCCTCAAGGTGTAGCACTGCAATCTCAACAACCTCTCTTTCTACCACTGGATGTAGTAGGAAGAATGCATCTAGCTTCATCACCCAAGCCCTTGTTGTACATGTGGATGATCCATCAAAATTATACAATAGAAATCTATTGCCCCTAATTTTCCTATTGCTGCAAGGCTTCCTTTCTTCTTGAAGCTGAATAAATTGTGGAAGAGCTAGAGTCTTCTTGAAAGCTCTAGGTTGAGACTTATATTCTACAGCGTATCCACTCAGGATCTCATGTTCCAAATTCCCTCCATTTCCATGCCTCTTGTCTTCTTCTTCAAAAGGAAAGGGCAAGGTGTAATGATTTGGAGCCTTCTGCAACACTGGTTCTTTCTTCTGAGAATAGGAGGTACATGGACCTTCCTCTTCTTGAAACCCTCTAGAGGTTTCATTGCATCTTTTCTCTTTCATCTGCTTAACCTCCTTGGAGAGGTTCTTCATAGATCTGAAAAGTGATGAGACCAAGCTCATTCCTTCCACTATTTTAGATCTCTTCTCCTTCTCTTCATCGTCTTATAGCATATTGGCTAAAAACTCACAGGCTGAGCCAAGATTATGCTTTGATACCACTATAATATTCCCAAATGGGGAAATTAGCAATATAGGCACAAAAAATGCATTTTTCAGAAATATATGCTATAATAACTCATAATAGCCTATGGATCCATTGGTTTATTCATTATAGGGACCAAATCCAAAAGGAGATCAGAAACAAATCATGATAGATGGGTTAAACAAGTCTCCCACACCCAGAATAGCCAAAAAACAATGCAACCCCAAAACTACTACAACACAGAAATACTGCAACAAGTGAAAACATAGTCTAATGAGGGTTTATACTCTGAAATTATAGAGACAAATAGATATGCTATCATATTAATCAATAAAGCTCAAAAACTGAGATCTAGTCTATTTTATACCATTCCAAGAGAACCCGGGAAGGGTTTCTAGAAATACACCCAAATACAAATGGTGATCTACAGCCCTAGGAATGAAGAGTCACTGCAACCTAAAGCACATGAAGATAGAAGCTCAAATAACATAGATATGATGCATATCTACTCAAATGTCTCCTCCAATGAAAGGTTGAACCCTTCAATCATAGGAAAACACTCTAAAAGAGCCACAAGATCCCTCAATGAAGCTGCCCTCCAAAATAACGCAATTCCAGACTGAAATTACGATGTAAATGATGGGAATATATTTTCATAATGCAAAGTATCTGAAATGTGCTCAAGAACCCTCCAAACTGATCTCCCAAGAGAAGGAATCCTTCCTCCTATGAAAAACTAGCTCAGAAAGTGGGTTTCTCAACCCTCCATTGCAAAACCCTGTAACACAACACAATATTCTACAGAAACTGTGCTGTAGTTGAAGACCAAAGCTTGGAAAGAATTCCAGATATGTGGAATGATAGATCAAGACTCTCCCAAGAGGCCTCTCAAGGAAAGATATGGAATTCCTAAACATGAATACCCTATGCTAAACAACGCCAACAATCTTAGCTAAACAACTGAAGAGAGAAAAAGTCTAAACAGACATATCAAAATATAATTCATAAGCTAACCTCATATGGCTGCCATCCTCTTGCTTATAAAAAATGTGAGCCTTCTCACCTTGGGTCCCACTCATTAGGGTTTCCACCATCACACAATCAATCTCCCTCCAAAACTGCGCTGTCCCATCATTAATGCCACTCCTCCATAACAACGCTGTTTGATTTGGTCAAAGTTGACTTCTTCAACCTGCTCTAGCCCTTTTCACACCTAAGGGGCTTCAATCCAGATTTTATGTAGCTGTCTAAACTAATCCATATTCATACTAGTTGTATTTATTGATTATTCACTCCCTCCATCCCATCTCTGTTGACTTGGTCAAACTTGACCTTATCTTCATGCATTAGCCCTTGTTCACACATGAGGGTGTTTTATCGAGCTATGAATATGATCCATTTTCACATTAAGAAGGATTTTATTGCTGCTAAAAATATTTATGGGCCTCCTTACCCATTTATTCACCTAACTATAGGTTAAGAGCAAAATCAATATTCCAATTAGCTGCATGCTAATTTATGAATATTACAGTGATTGTGTTTTTTTCTAGTCTTGTGCTTTCGGTCTTTTATGATTTGTTTGCATTTGATTTTCATTTTTTTTTTTTTTTTATGTCTAGTGCAAGGCCTTGCCACTTTGTTGTGGTGTCGTATTGATTTTTTTTTTCATGGTCTTCTTCTTGTTTGTTCTTTTTCTTGCATTTTATGTTTTGAGAGACTTGGGAATTGGTTTGGGAAAGAGGAAATTTAATGGAGCTCGAGGAGAGCTGTGTGGTACCCAATAGGTAATTATAACAACCCTGGTTAAAAATCCATGTAAAAATATAAGACCATGGTTGATGTGACACGTATTCCAAGCTAAATGTTGGGAAAAAAATCCTAGTGGACGTTAATTTCGATTATTATGGCTAAAGGAAATTGGCAAAGGAAAAGGCAAAGGCTTTGGAAAGGAATGAGGCATTAATTGAAATTTTAATTATGAAAATAAATGAAATTAGGAGAAAAGGAATATGAAAGATCACATGTTTCATGTGAGGAGGAAAAAATGACAGAAAATAATGGAAATTGAAGAAAACGAAGTCCTCGTTAATAAAAAGGCTTATGAGGATCAATTGTTAAGATTTTTTCAGTTCAATTTTGGAGCACTCATTATTCTCTCTCTCTTATACTATTGAGCAGTTAGAGTATTCTTGGAGCACTCTTGGAGAGTGTGGCATATTGTAGGTTTTAACCTTGTACATAAATTATCTGCAAACGAATTCTTAAAGACAAAAAATAAAAAATAACGAGAGCATAAATCATAAAATAGATATACACAGAGGTTTTTCCCCTGGATCCCAAATAAGGACTACTAGCTTGATTTTTAAGTGTTACAACACATGTATATACATCCTAAAGCATTCATAAACCCTAATCCATTAACCTTAGATTAGAACATAACCATAGCTCCCTTGACTGGATCTACAAAATACCTGGAGCTGAAAAACCATCATGCCCCAAAACCATGTGCAAACCCATGCACAAAACCATAGGCGGGTCCGACCACCTTGATAGCATTGAAAAAGTTAATGGTGTAATCACCACTGTGTCACTGTTCTCAAATTTTATTGTGTCTTAGTCCATGTCCAAAGTTTGAGTCATTTTCAATAAAAGTTAAAAAGAGTCCCAACATCAAGGCATTTTTAAGTGAATGGGTGTCATAGTGTTCTACAGTCCTAAAATAAGTTAAAATATCTGTTTTGGATTATTTTAGTGTTGAAAGTTAGTCGATGTTTGGGCAATAAAATTGCGGTCATATGGTCTAGAATAATATTTACCTTTGTTGCAAATTCATTGTCAAAACAGTCAAAACAATAAAGGGTAGCTATTTCTCAGAAATGGAAGTCATATATTCCACACAGTGAAAAGCATGGTCACTTTCATTGAGATTTTGGTTATCCTAGAAAAGAGGCTATAGGTAAACATATAATCAGTTTCCGAAGTAAGAAAATTAAGGCTTTGTGGCAACCAAAGTTCTTTAAAATCAAAGCGCAACCGAAAGAAAACAACTTAACTAGCAAAGCGAGAGATCCAAAGAAGAGTAGTAGAGAATGTTTAAAGGGAGTTCGCGGGGAAATAGACTAAGGAATGAAGCAAAGGAGAAGAACCGTGTGCAAAAGGAATGGATGGCCATGATATAATCGCAGATCCAAAAGGGAGCAGACCGATGGCTGAGATTAAAGCGCACATGGAGCGACTTCGCACAATGCAGTTTTTAAATTTTATTGTTAAGTCAAATCGCATGGTATGTTAAGTGATTTGCAATGTGATGAGTTGAAGAGAAAGCAAGGAATACCATCAGATTTGGGCGTAGATTAACGACGAAGATTAAAGCGCAGATGGAACGATTTCACAAATCACATTTTTTAAAGTTTATCATTAAGGATTCACATGGTATGTTAAGCGATTTGCGATGCGATGAGACGAGGGACACGTGTCGACATAGCACACTAGTGTTATTTTGCAAATCATAGAGTTATGGTTTAGCTGTTATTAGTGTAAATTAAAATTTGCGGGCGACCGATTTACGACTGCTTCCTATTGGTCAACTGGTTGTGGGGCCCAAGAACCACAGTTCCGCCTATATGCATGTTGTTTGGGGGAAATTGCAGTTTTTTTTAAACTAATTGTTATTGATTGCACAATTATGTATGCTTATAAAACTTCTTATGCATGATTTGTGATCGGTCCCACTTCTCTACCACGTCACCTCCGCTCTCATCGCACATCGCACTTCTCCATTTTCAACATTTAACTCTGACATTTCATAATAAAACTTCCGATGTGTGATCTGTGATTGATCCCACTTCTTCGCCACGTCATCACCCCCCTCATCTACCATTCATTCCGCTCCATGTCTCCCCTATCAATTAAACCTTTTTCAAAGGGTTTCTTTGTAAATTCTCATAAAATGAACCTTCTCCATTATGTCCAAAGGTTTCGGTTTTCTGCCATTATAAAGGGTTTTCAACCGAAAAAGGGAAAGGAACAATGGAACAACAACATAGTTTCTCTCAAACATTTTTCTACCACTACTCTCAGTATCAACATGTTTTTTACTAGGCACTGGGAAACATTCAAGGAATAGCTACACACCATTTTCGATGCTATTCTACACATATTAATAGGAGACAACCACATGTCATTCCCACTGTTTTTACACTTTTTTCTGAAGATTGGTTGCAATAAACCAGCTACTAAGATGTCAAAATTAGAGGTAGAAAATAAACCAGCTACTAGAGCCAATCAAAACGAAGCGAATAAAAATTAGGCTCCCTTTAGGAGGAATTTTTAGCCTCAACAAATCCTACAACGCCCAAGGAGGAATGTTGACGATCAAAATGTTCAGCCTCATTTAGATAATTTTGCTGAAGAAGAACATCAAGGAAATGAGTAAGAAAATGAAGAAATAAACCATGTGGGAGAAACTTCACAGTTGACATGATTGACATTGCAAGAATATGAAGATAGATCAAGAATTTTTTTGTCTTCTAATGATATGAATGCTCAAATTTATCCACAGAATGATAAAACACAATAAGAAGTTCAAAACAGAAATTATCCTTTGAGGTCCAGAGGTCCTGTTTAGCAGCCTCAACAAAAATCAGATTCAGATAAACAAACTGCTAAACATAAGGCTAAGGTAAATGAGGTTCCTCCACCTCAAAATTCTGCTCCAATTGTAAAAATTACAACAGAAAATAAGTAATTAGTTCCAATTTATTTTAGTTTCAAATCTGAATTGAATAAAATCAAAATTCCAGTTCCACTCCTGGAATTATTGAAAACTCCAGCATATAAAGAGTCTTTCAAGAGTTTGCTGCAACCAACTCTTGCTTCTGATTCATTCAACCTTGAGGATGAGCATCCCACTATTTATCTAGGCTATCATGTCCAAGACCAAAATTATGATAACTCACCGCCTTTCTACCTGTCACTCAATATACATGACAAATTGCTGCATAATTGTCTGTTAGATTCTGGAGCTTCTCACAGTCGCATGCCAAATAAAGTGATGGATGAATTGGGATTAGAGATCACCAAGCAATACCATGACCTTTACACCTTTGACTCCAAAAAAGTCAGGTGTCTAGGAGTGATTAAGGATTTTGTTTTTCCCTTACCCAGCTGCCTATGAAGAGCTTAGTGATGGAAATTGTGGTTGTTGACATTCCTTCTAGATTTGGGATGTTACTTTCCAGATCTTGGTCTAAGAAATTGGAAGGTACCCTTTAGATGGACATGTCATATGCTACCATCCTAGTATTTGGAGGGGAATTCAGAAGGCTATATAGGAAAAATCAAATGGCCTACATCATTAGTGATCAGGACAATCCATCAAACCATCCCATATATGCTAAAGAAAAGGAATTTGGGTCATCAATTCTACACCTTATTACTGATGGCAATGATTTCCAAATTGAATTAAGTGAAAAACAACACTTTCAAAGTGAAAATGAGCAGCATTCAGAAGGAGGAAAGATCTGGAAATTGTACTTTGATGGAGTCTCATCAAGAGAGGAATCAGGAGCTAGTGTAGTCCTCATTTCTCCTACTCAGCAGAAGGTGACCATATCATACAAAATCCAAATTTTTACCACTAAAAATACTGTTGAGTATGAAGCACTTGTGCCGGGTATGAAGGCAACAAAAGATTTGGGAGCAGAACAACTAATTTCCTTTGGTGATTAAGAAGGTGAGAAATAATTACCAAGTGAAAAATTCCAAATTTAAGAATTAAGGAATGAAGTTTTGGATTTGATTTAACATTAATTTTTAGCATTTAATATAAATTTTGTCACTAGAGAAGAAAATCAAATTGTTGATTCACTAGCTATTGCTGCTAGGAATTTCAAAATTCCTCTAGATGTCAAGGCAGTCTATGATGTTCAAATAAAAAACATACCTTCAATTCCTAATAACATCAAGCACTAGCAAGTATTTGAGGATAACATGAAGATTCAGAAATTTTTAGTGTGTAGAAGAGTTTGCAGACATACAAATTGATGATGAACAGGAAATTTTGAAAACCAAAATAGCAACCCTTTTAAGAAAACTATGGTTGGGAAAAACATTATAGATCTGAAAACTAACTTTATTCCTAAGGGTTTGGTTCCTTTAGAAAGACTGTTTGATAATAATGATGTTTTTCTGAAGCCTGAAAGCATGGTTGATGGAGAGAGTACAATAGAATGTAATATTGGTACAGAAGATCAGCTAAGATTAGTCAAAGTGTCCAAATTACTTTCTCTGAAAACCATAACAAAATATATCAAATTGATGAAGAAATTTGCCGATATTTTTGCATGGTCTTATAGTGAGTTGAAAACTTATGGCAAGAGCATAATGGAGCACAAGATCCCTTTGAAAACAGATGCAAAGCCTGTAGCACAAAAAATCAGACACATCAATACCATGCTACTTCCAATCATTGAGAAAGAAATCAGAAAATTATGGGAAGAAAATATTATTCTGCCTTTGATATTTTCAAACTGGGTAGCTAGTATAGTCCCAGTACGGAAAAAGAATGGAGAAATAAGGATTTGTGTTGATTTTTGCAACCTGAACCGATGCTCCTTGAAAGATAACTATCCACTGCCCAAGATGGATTATATCTTACAGAAAAAGAATGCCAATGATTGATGAATTTTCAGGCTATAATAAAATTTCAGTTGACAGGCAAGATAGAGAAAAGACAACATTTAGCACACCCTGGGGTACATTCATGTACAACAAAATGCCATTTGGTTTGATGAACACAGGTGCAACCTTTCAAAGGAAAATAAATATTTCCTTTGTGGGAGAAACGGGCAGATTTGTGGTCATCTATTTGGATGAAATTACATTTTATTCAAAATCTGATGAAGATCACTTGAAACATCTGAAGCAAGTTTTTGACAAATGCAGAAAGTTTGGTTTTTCCTTAAACCCCAAAAAGTCGTCTTTTGTTGTCCAAGAAGGTAAATTATTGGGGCATATTGTAACATAAAGTGGCATTTGTATTGATCCCAGAAGAATAGAAGCTATTCATAATATTGGTTTGCCAAGAAATAAGAAGGAATTGCAGTCATTTTTAGGGAAAATCAAATTTCTGAGGCGTTTTGTTCCTAACTTTGCAGCGCTGATCAAACATATAAATGTTTTGCTAAAAAAAGATTCATAATTTAAGTAGCGAGATGAAGCTAAAGATTATTTTTCAGAAATTAAGTCTGCTTTGATTGAAGCACTAGTTTTGATTAGTCATAATTTTGAAAAGGATTTTCTGATTTTTTCATATGCTTCAGAAGAAACAGTTCTAGCTATCTTACTACAGAAGAACAAGGAGGGTTTGGAGTAGCCAATTTCATTTTTCAGTCGTGATTTAAGGGATGTTGAATTGAAGTACAAATTGACTGAAAAACAAGCATATGCACTAGTTAATTCTTTGAAATATTTTCAAGTTTATGTGCTGCATTCAAAAATAATTGCTTTTGTGCACGATATCATTGTTAAAGATGTGTTGCTGCAACTAGATACAGATGGAAGGAGAGGATGATGGCTGACCAAGATTCTAGAATTTGATGTTGAAATCAAACCAACTAAATTGATAAAGGGTCTGGGCTTGGCTCGCTTGATGGCTGAATCTAATTGCAGAGCTTTAAATCTAAATGTAGAGGCAGCTGAAGAAAAAGATGGAGAAGGTAATGCTAATTATCCTGAAATATTTAATTCAAAATAGTACAAGGATCATTAGGGTAATTTTGAAGTCTAAAATGGGCCTCCTAAGGAAATAATAAAATAATAGTTAAACCAATAAAATAATATTTATGAATTTGAAATTCAATTTTTGCACCACAATCCATGTAACCATAGTTAAATTCAATTAAAAAGTTGTACCAAAATAAAATAAAATAAAAGAATTGTATTTTTGTGACTATAAATAAGAATGAGCTTTTCAAGAAAAAGTCATTATCATTGAACAACTAGTGCATTTGTCCTTTGTACTTAAATAACTTAAAATAAAATATAAATATAAATTTATAAATTCTTAATTATATTATATGGTATTAATTAAATTTATATTATTTAAATTGTATAATAACATGTAATTAATATACTATATAAATATAATATAATATAATAAATGTATAGGGATATGCATTGTTTCTTTCAGGAAATATGAAATGACAATAATCTATTTTTATTCAAAAAGTGTGAAATGACATTTATTATGAGTACTTTACTTTGACTTTAAAAGTACTTAGAGCACTACCATGGTTAACCATGGGTTTTTATCCACCATTGAGAATGTGACAAATAAGTACATTTAACTCAATAAATGCCACCTCAACCATTAGGGATGATGTCATTCCCTAAAATGTGATTGATTCTCATAAAGTGAATTTTGATTGTACATTTTCCTTAGGAGGCCCATTTTAGACCTCAAAATTCCCCTAATTGATAGTTTACTTGTTAAATTTCAATTGTCCACCTAAAATGGAGAAGTCTAAAAGAAGAGATTTTAAACTGAGAGTTGTGAAGTATTACATTTTGGAAGACAATCTTTACTGGAAAGATCCTGTTGGAGTCTTGTTAAGATATGTAGATGAAGAAGAATCTCAGGAGATTATGACAAAGATACATGAAGGAGTGTGTGGAGGGCATTTATATTGGAGAGCTACTACGAACAAAATCTTAAGAACTGGCTATTATTGGCCAACTCTTTTCTCTGATGTCTATGCCAAAGTCAAAAGATGTGTCGAATGTCAGAAATTTGCTGGTAAAGAGAAATTGCTACCATTACCTCTCATCCCTATTTCAACAGATGTTCCTTTCTAGCAGTGGGGGCTAGACTTCATCAGTGAAATTCATCCACCTTCATCAGGACATCATAGATGGATTCTCACAGCTACAGACTATTTCACCAAATGGATTGAAGCTATACCAACCAGAAATGTTATTGATATGGTAATTATTAAATTTCTGTTGGAAAATATTATGTCAAGATTTGGTTGTCCACAGAAATTAGTAATTGATAATGCAATGGGATTTAAGTCCACCAATATGTACAACTTTTGTCAGCAATATGGGATTGAATTGACTCATTCCACACCTTATTACCCTCAAGGTAATGGTTTGGCTGAGTCATCCAATAAAATTTTGGTAAGGGTTATTAAGAAAATGATGCCTGAAAATAAGAGGAATTGGGGCACTTAGCTGATACATGCTCTGTGGGCAGATAGAATAAGTGGTAAAAAATAAATTGGAATGTCTCCATTTCAGCTTGTATATGGTACGAATGTTGTAATGCCTTTGCAATTAGCTCTTCCTGTGATGAAGTTCCTACAAGATGAAGTTGATCATGAAAACCCAATCCAAAGGAGAATGCTACAGTTGATAGAGGTACACCAAATTAGAGAATCATTGCTGGAAAAAGTTCACAAGTATCAGGCTAAAGTCAAATCATTTTTTGATAAAAGAGAAAATCAACAATTGTTTCACGAAAATGATTTGGTGCTGTGTTGGGATGCTAGGAGAGAAGACCATGGAAAGCATGGTAAGTTTGAAATTTTTTGGTTTGGGCGATTTAAAATTTCTAAAGTTTTAGAGAATAATACTTTTCTGCTCAAACATCTGGATGATGATCAGCTGACTGGAGGCCTAGTCAATGGTCATTTTCTTAAAAGGTTCTTTATTTAGTAAAGTTAGTTGAGTCACTCCATTGTAAATATCCAATGTGATGTGTTAATAAACTCCATGCCCAATGGTACTTATGTCTATATATATGGTCAGTCTTGAGTCCAGTATGTCAATGGTCAATCCTAGTCTATATTTTTAAGAAGTCTTCTAAGTTTCAAAAGTTTTGAGGCACTGAGTGTACATTCCTTGAAGCCTCACAGGGAGGACTTCATCCCCAATAGGAGCTACTTTTAGCACTGAAAATGTTAATGGTGTAATCACCATTGTGTCACTGTTCTGAAATTTTATTGTGTCTTAGTCCATGTCCAAAGTTTGAGTCATTTCCAATAAAAGTTAAAAAAGAGTCCCAACATCAAGGTATTTTTAAGTGAATAGGTATCATAGTGTTCTACAGTTCTAAAATAAGTTAAAATATATGTTTTGGCTTATTTTAGTGTTGAAAGTTAGTCAATGTTTGGGTAATAAAATTGCAGTCATTTGGTCTGGAATAATAGCTACCTTTGTTGCAAATTCATTGTCAAAACAATCAAAACAATAAAGGGTATCTATTTCTAAAAAATGGAAGTCATATATTCCACACAGTGAAAAGAAAAACTATTTCACCGAGATTTTGGTTATCTTATAAAAGAGGCTATAGGTAAATAGGTAATCAGTTTCTGAAGTAGACAAATTAAGGCTTTAGGGCAACCAGAATTCTTTAAAATCAAAGCGCAACCGGAAGAAAACAACTTAACCAAAAAAGCATGAGATCCGGAGAAGATCAGCATAGAATGTTTAAAGGGAGCTCATCGGGAAATAGACTAGAATTAAGCAATAGAGAGAACCACGTGCAAAAGGAACGGATGGCCATGATCTAATCACAGATCCAAAGGGGAGCAGACCGACGGTTGAGATTAAATCGCACATGGAGTGACTTCACACAACACAGTTTTTAAAGTTTATTGTTAAATCAAATCACATGGTATGTTATGTGATTTGTGATGCGATGGGGCGAGGATCAAGTAAGGAAGACCGTTAGATCTGTGCAGATCAACGGTGGAGATTAAAGCGCAAATGGAGTGATTTTTCAAATCGCAGTTTTTAAATTTTATCGTTAAGGCTTCGCATGGTATGTTAAGCGATTTGTGATGCAATGAGGCTAGGGACATGTGTTGGCATAGCGAACCAGTGCGATTTCGCAAATTGCAGAGTTTATGGTTTAGTCGTTATCAGTGTAAAGTTAAATTTGCGAGCGGCTGATTTGCAATTGCTTCCTATTGGTCAACTAGTTGTGGGGCCCAAGAACCACAGTTCCGCCTATATGCATGTTTTTTGGGGGAAATTTTAGTTTTATTTAAACTGATTGCTGTTGATTGCAAAAATATGTATGTTTATAAAACTTTTGATGCATGATTTGCAATTGGTCCCGCTCCTCTACCATGTCACCTTTACTCTCATCACACATCGCACTTTGACATTTTCAACATTTAACTCCCACATTTCATAATAAAACTTTCGATGCGCGATTTGCAATTGGTCCCACTTCTTCGCCATGTCATCAGCCCCCTCGCCTACCATTCATTCCGCTCCATGTCTCCCCTATCAATTAAACCTTTTTCAAAGGGTTTCTTTGTAAATTCTCATAAAATGAACCTCATCCGTTATATCAAAAAGTTTCGGGTTTTCACCATTATAAAGGGTTTTCAACCAAAAAAGGTAAAGGAACAACAGAACAGTGACAAATTTTCTCTCAAACAATTTTCTACCACTAGTCTTAGTATCAACACTTTTTTTACCAGGCACCAGGCAACATTCAAGGAACAATTACACACCATTTTCGATGTTGTTTTTCACATATTAATAGGAGACAACCACATGTCATTCCCACTATTTTTACACTTTTTGCTGAAGATTGGTTGCCCTAAAATAGAAGAGTGGTCTTTGAATAGACTACCACCTTACGCAACGATTTCGGAGTGACAGACTTCATGATGCCTTGGTGATGTTTATCTTGTTATTAATATAACACTTTGTAATTAAGACTAAGGGATAAGCTTCGCCTCTTGCACAAAGTTGTAATGAATTTTGAAACAGATTTACCTTTTTCTGTGGAAGATGACAGTATCATATTTTGTATATATATATGCCAAAATGATATGAAGTCAGGGTTGGTTGGTGGTTATTGAATTTTGACTTATATGAACTTTAATATTTTTTGTGAATGATACTACTAAGGACTTATTACCAATTTGCTGTGTATTGTCTACTTTATTTGTGTTTCCATATCTTCTTTCTTCTAGTTCTTGTTTGCAAATAATCATACTGTTATGTGTTTCTATTAGTCTCTTAAGCATGTTATGTGTTTTATCAGTTTTTGTTAGTCTCACAAAGTGAGCATTCTTGATAAAATATATGTTATAACAATGGAAGAGCATCACTCATGATAGTTATTCTTCATGATATTTCAGTGAGAATCTTGTTAGACTAGAAATAACTTTCTCTCAATGAAATATTGTCAAACTGCTACTTTTGTCAATTTCTACTAAATCAGTAGATTTATGTTTTATAGACTTATTGATTCTCCTCTCATCTTTCAATTTATTATCATCATAGACTACAAACTTGCACCTTGCTACCACATCAAGTTACAATGCTCTCTTTAGTAGAACTGTGGATTTTCCCGAAATCTCTCTTCAGTATCATATTTTATACCATCTTCCAATCCTATAAAACAAAAAATTAAAATTTCCTTTGAGTTTAAGATGTGTCTGGTCAGGCATTTGCTGTAGTCCAAGTTCCGATTCCAGTGCCAACACACCTAAAATAGGGTCTAATTTTTTTTTCCCAGGTCGCTGCCCCGGACCTCGGCAGGGGGCTACCCCCCTGCAAACCCCTATACAGGGGGGTTTCCATCCCACTTGTGACCCCCCCGCTTCACCGGACACAACTAACAGGGGGGCTATAACCCCCCCTGTGACCCCCCCGCTGCGTCCAACACAACGAACAAGGGGGGCTATCGCCCCCCTTATGACCCCCTTGCTGCGCCCAACACAATGAACAAACATTAGGGGAATTTTGAGGTCTAAAATGGGCCTCCTAAGGAAAATGTACAATCAAAATTCACTTTATGAGAACCAATCACATTTTAGGGGATGACATCATACCTAATGGTTGAGGTGGCATTGCTTGAGTTAAAGGTACTTACTTGTCACATTGTCAATGGTGGATAAAAAATCGTGGTTAACCATGGTAGTTCTCTAAGTACTTTTAAAGTCAAAGTAAAGTACTCATAATAAATTTCATTTCACAATTTTTGAATTAAATATTATTATTGTCATTTCATATTTTTTGAAAGAAACAACGCATATCCCTACACAACCTTCATGTATTTACACACTTTTTAATAAATATTATATTTGTATATTTTCAAATATTGATTTATAAATCAAATCAATTCAATATGTAATATAAAATTCATACATAAAACAATATATTATATTATATTATTTTTATATACTATATTAATTATATGTTATTATAGAATTTAAATAATATAAATTTTAATTAATAGTATTTCTCTAATTAAGAATTTATGAATTTATATTTATATTTTATTTTAAGTTATTTAAGTATAAAGGACAAATGCATTATTTGTGCACTGATAATGACTTTTCCTTGAAAATCTCATTCTTATTTATAGTCATATCAATACATTTTTATTATTATTTTTATTTTGGTACAACTTTTGAATTAATTTAACCATGGTTACATGGATTTTGGTGCAAAAAGTGAATTTCAAATTCATAAAAATTATTTTATTGGTTTAGCTATTATTTTATTATTTTTTTAGGAGGCCCATTTTAGACCTAAAAATTCCCCTAATGGAGGGCTATCACCCACCTGTGACCCCCTCGTGCGTGCGACTATTTATGGAAATAATATAACACATGCCCAATTTTCTCCACTTGTTGTTTTCTTTCCGTAGGGGGCCACAAGAGAGCATAATCATTAGTCTAGCCCTGCAACAACCATTGTTTCTCTACACCAAGAGAACTTATGAGTGCTCAAAGACTTCGTCAATGCATCTGCAACATTCTTCAAAGTGTCCGCGTTTACCAGCAACACCTTTTTATCCTAAAACATATCTCTCACAAAGTGATATTGAACATTAACGTGCTTTGTCTTTGAATGATAAGCAGGGTTCTTAGCCAAGAAAAATTCACTTTGGCTATCATAGTATATCCTTATAGCTCGCTGCACCAACCCCATACTTGAACACAATCTCTGCAACCAAACTGCTTTCTTGCTTGCATGAGTGGCTGCCATATTTTCTGCCTTTGTACTTGAAAGAGCCACTACAGACTATATTTCACTCATCCAACTTACTGCACCTCCAAATAGGCTAAACACATACCCACTTGTAGATCTTCTTTGGTCCAGATCTCCAGCCCAATCTACACCAAAAAAACCACGGATGTCCAAAAATTTGTCCAATCCTGGTCTTCCCTGGTAGCACAAACCATAATCACTAGTGCCACACAAATATCTAAAAACCTTTTCACTAATATCCAATTTTTCTTCCTTGGTTTTGACATAGACCTACTCAATACTCCCACTGCATGTGCAATGTCTAGTCTAGTACAAACCATTGCATACATCAGGCTACCCACTGCACTTGCATATGTAACACAAGACATATCCTCTTCTTCTTCTTATGTCTTGGGACACTGTTCAATATATAGCTTTACACCTACAGGAATAGGAACCTTCACTGATTTACTATCCTGCATATTGAACCTCTGCAATATTGTTTCAACATACTTCATTTGGTTTAACCAAAGCTTCCTATTCTCCCGATCTCTCTTAATTTCCATGCCAAAAATATAGTTTATAACACCAATATCCTTCATGTCAAATTTGGATAACAATTGGGTCTTCAAATCCTAGACAATTTCTTTTTCATTTCCAACCAGCAACATATCATCCACATATAAGACCAAATAAATCAGTAATTAATTTAAAATACATACAATGATCCTCTTTGCTTCTGGTGAAGCCAAGTCCCCATATATAGGTATCAAATTTCTGATACCACATCCTTGGTGCCTTTTTTAACCCAAACAAATATTTTTTTAAACTTCATACTAGTTCTTTCTTACCCTTCACCGCAAAGCCTTCAGGTTGCTTCATGTAGATCTCCTCTTCCAGATCCTAGTGAAGAAATGCTATCTTCACATCCATCTATTCCACCTCAAAATAAAATTAGCAGCAACAGATAAAAGTAATATAATATAAGTAACCTTGGAAACAGGAGAAAAAAATATCACCAAAATCAATTCCTGACACCTGGGAATAACCTTTTTCTACCAACCGAGCTTTGTATTTCTCCACTTTGCCTTCTACATTCATCTTCTTCTTAAACACCTATTTTTTCCCAATGGACTTCCTTACAGCTGGTAACTCCACCAGATCCCATGCCTCATTTTTGTGTAATGATGCCATTTCATCAACCATGGCCTCCTTCCAAAGTTTTCCATCCTCTGAATCCACTTCCTCCCTGATAGTTCTGGGATCATCATCAGTGATAGTTAAAGAAAAATTTGAACAGAAAGAAAATGGACTATACCTTTATGGATACCTTCTTTCCCAAACTAATATTCTCATAACTGGAGTTTGTGGCTCTTCCTCTTCTGAATCCTGTTATGTTGTAGAGTCTGATTCATCCTTATACCCAATAAAGATGCACCTTTCAGATTTATTATCCAACTTGGTCCTTTTCTCCTTTGAAACATGTACATATGCATCACATCCAAATAACCTCAGATATGAAAGAGAGGGTTCTTACCAATCCATATATCATGTGGAGTCTTATCCTCCAATGCTGATGAAGGTGATTTGTTAACCAGGTAACATGTAGTCTCCACTGCCTTTGCTCAGAATTCATGTCCTAACCCGGTACCATTGAGCATGATTCTTGCCTTTTCCATCAGTGTTTTGTTCATTCTTTCTGCAACTCCGTTTTTCTAAGGTGTGTATGGAGTATTCTTCTATTGTGATATACCACACTTCTTAAAAAAATCTTCAAATTCCTTCTTGTAGTACTCTCCACCATTATCTTTCCTAAGCACATTTATCTTCTTCTTTGTCTGGTTTTCCACCAGAGCCTTAAATTCTTTAAATCTATCAAAGACTTCATATTTCTTCCTCAAGAAATATATCCATGTATTTCTTGAGAATTCATCTATGAATGAAACATAATACACATAATTACCCAGTGATGGAAGCGAAACAGGTCCAAACACATC
Organism: Pinus albicaulis; assembly: GCA_034641835.2. Classification (NCBI taxonomy): domain Eukaryota; kingdom Viridiplantae; phylum Streptophyta; class Pinopsida; order Pinales; family Pinaceae; genus Pinus; species Pinus albicaulis. The sequence goes on from CM076583.1 coordinate 445,723,299, forward strand.
ACTGTGCACAAGCTCTAATATCTTGTTCACCCTCTTAGCAGAAGAAGGAAAACTCACTCGATTATGCTTCCCATATACATAATGTTCACAGAAATTGAAATCCAGGGAGAAATTAGACATACCTTCTACCATACCATTACCATGCAGTATCTGAAGGCCCTTCTCTCCAATATGTCCAAGCCTTTGATGCCATAACATGGTATTTTCTCCAAAGACCTCTAGGCTTTCTGCTCCATTTTCAGGAACCACATAACTGTTGGACCCATCAATAACAGTGCTACCATGAAGCTTGTATAGAGTTCCAATATTAGCTCCTTGCATTAATACCAATGCTCCCTAAACCATCTTGCAGGTATCTTTCTAAAACATTATTTTTACACCTGCATCATCCATCTTTCTTACATAAATCATATTTCTAGCCAATGCAGGAATATACAGAACACTAGGAAGTGTTCTAATCCTTCAATCTTGTAGCTTCAGCTTGAATTTTCCACGTCTGACAATTCTAGCCTTCCCATCATCCCCTAAGAAGACATCACCACCATCATACTTCTCACACTCGTAGAACCACTCCCTATGTGGAGTGAAGTGAAAGGGTGCACTCGAGTCAATCAACCATGCCTCATGATCTACATGTGTATTTGAAGAAGAAGCCAAATACGCATCCCCACCTTCATCGAAGGTGGTTTTTTCCTTTTTAGAAGAAGCATCATCAGATCCCTTTCCTTTCTCAGGAGCTTTAGATCTGCAGTCCTTTTTGAAGTGCCCTTCCTTTCTGCATTTCCAGCACACCTTTACAGGATTTCCTGGAGATTTAGATCTCCCACTTGAAAACTTATTTTTGCTTTTGTTCTGGGACCTTCCTTGTACAGATAAGGCATCTCCATTCTAGCCCTCCATATTTCTCCGTCTCATTTCCTTCGAAAACAAGGCTGAGACAATTTCATCAAAATTCAAGGTAGTTATATTGCTACCTATTGCAATAACCAGATTGGCCCACAAATCTGGTAGAGAACAAAACAAAATGATGCACTTATCTTCATCGGAGATATTAATATCAACATATGACAACTAAATTACCACAATATTGAAGGCGTTCAGATGCTCTGTCATTGAGTTTCCATCCTTCATCCTCAGGTTATACAACTTTTTCCGCAGGAACAATTTATTCACCAGATACTTAGATTAGTTCAAAGTCCCTAACTTGACCCACAAATTCTTCACAGTAGCTTCCCCATATACATTCAACAATACTGAATCTCAGATGCACAACCGTATCGTTATATTTTCCTTCTGATCCAAATTCGCCCAGTATTCATCTGACTTTTCCGTTGGTTTAGTACTCGAATCTACCATGATCCACTAATCTTTATCCATGAGCAGATCCTCTGTCTTGAGCTTGCACAACTCAAAACTCTGACCATTAAATTTCTCGATATCTACATTTCCACTACTCTCCATATTTTTTCACTGCAAGAATCGATCCCGTAGATATCCCACTGAACAAGGTCTAGCACAGGTTCGAGCAAAAAACCCCTCAGCAGCAATGGTGTCCCCTTGAAGCTGAAATAGCTCTGATACCAAATGTATGTTTTAACCCTGCACACAAATTATCTGCAAACTAATTCTTAAAGACAAAAAATAAAAAATAGAGAGAGAATAAGACATAAAACATATATAAACAAAGATTTTTCCACTGTATCCCAAATTTGGACTACCAGCTTTATTTTTCATTATATTCCTTCTAGTGTTACGACATATATATATATATATGTCGAAGCATTCTTAAACCCTAATCCATTAACCCTGGATTAAAACATAACCATAGTTCCCTTGATTAGATCTACACAATACCAAGGGCTGAAAACCATCATGCCCCAAAACCATGTGCAAACCCATGCACAAAACCATAGGCGGGTTTTCCCACCTAAAATAGGGTCAAATTTTTTTTTCTCAGGCTGCTGCCCCAGACCCCATGCAGGGGGCTACCTACCCCTTGCAAAACCTTGGATAGGGGGGGCTACCACCCCCCCTGTGACCCCCTTCCTACACCCGATGCAAAAAAAGGGGGGCCGGGGGTGTTCCCCCCCCCGCCCTGTGACCCCCCCTGTGCGTGCGACTATTCGTGGAAAGAATATAACAGATACCCAACAAATGTTTGGAAATTTGGATCAAGAAAGAAAAGGAAGAGAAAGAAAGTACAAGAGGACATCAGGATCGACATCTACAATAGGTTCCGAGTGCAAGTATCGAGTTGCATGTATGTTTTCCTCACTATTTTTGACATGCAAGGTGTATGCATGTGAATTTTCATAGCCTTTCAATTTTCTGGATAGACATAGTGTTGTGGGTTTATTTACATTGATTTTTTTCTGGTTGGTTCAAATGATTCCTTTGGCTGTGGGTTGAGACATTAGTTCTTGGAAGCCTTGGTTGGACAAACGCTCTGGAAGCCTGACATACAATTATTCTTTGAGTTAATAGTTTTGGAAGCCTTAGTTGGAAAAATGCTCTAGAATCCCTAGGTGGGTTGAGTTACTAGTCCTAGAAGCCATGGTTGGAACAAAAACTTTGGAGCCCTTGAGAAGATTGGATAGAGACCAATCTGTGATGGTTGTGATGTCCGATCGTGAGGTGGAATCACTGGTTGAGGGTTGAGGAGGTTTGGCCTTTGGAAGCCCTAGATTAATTGTGATTGATGTGTTCGATGAGATCCCACATTCATGCTTAAAATATGGCACATGGTTGATTTTCTGAAGAGAGACTTGGCTCAACCAATATATACAGGTGGAACGTGGAAGTCCCATCTCTGATTGGTTTTTACATTCAGTAATGAAGATCTCATTCCTTTGGTATTTGGTATGAAAATGTACTAGTTTATGTATGGATTTTTGTTGGGAAAAATATTGAGAGGCGAGGGGTTAAATATTTAAAAATCACAATACTTTTCTTTATTTTACTGATTTCTATACGTGACTTTAATTGAGTAAACTAGCATATGCACACGACTTTCTGAAAGGAAACTTGCGTATACCCAGAGAACTTATTATTAAGATAAATATTCAGAAAATTTACTTAGCCCAATTCATCATTTATTCATTAGACATTTAGTAAGCAATAAACATGTGCAGTAAGAACAGAATAAATCATCACACATAAGAAACACACATGAGCACCAAGATTTAAGGTGGAAAACCAAGTCGGGATAAAACCACCACTGCTGTCGTCTCTATCTTCAATATTTATTATATGGAAAAATTCTTACATTCTTATATTGGTGGAGACTCATACCAACATGCAGACACCCACCTACAGAAGGCTGCAACCTTCTCTCTTTCATCAGCTGCTACTGGAAGGGAGATTCAACCCCCTAATCTTGTTAACCAGTCACTATTGGAAGGGAGCTTCAACCCCCTGAACTGATCAATAGCTCCTACTGGTAGGAAGCCTGGAATTCCACATTGAAGGCTTTGACCCTTAGAACCACTGTAGACCACATTTCATAAATTTTCACACTAGATCCAACAAATTTTACTTCAAAAAAACTTGGAGATCAATCAAAATAACCATCAACCAAATTTGAACAGAACAGTGAGATCATTGCACCCAGACCATAGAACCAAACCCAAACTTATGAATCACCGCACAGAATCAACTTCAGCCCCGATCATTCATAAAAAAATTGTATACACTACTTTACTTATTACAAAATGCGTGTATATGCACTTTCTTATGGATGAAACTGCATATATATATTTATATACTGAGATTAGAATTATGAACTGACTCAAAATAGATCATAGATATTCAAGCATACTTTGTTAGATTTACATAACCCTTATACAGTCAGTAGCATTCATAATTTTCAATCAACCAATTACTGATATTTATACACAATCAACTAGCATCATAGTTAGTATTCAAACAACCCAGATCTATATGAAGACATCATTGACATACATCAAAAATACAACAAAACTACTTAGACATTTCTTTCAACATTCTTCAGAAAAACCCTAGCTCTCATACGCGCCTTTTCAGAGTCAAACCTGCTAGTATACACACATTTACCGTGACTAACCCGTGTATAAATCTGTAAATATTTTAGTACTGCACAACACTTCATATCTACAAACTTACACAAATCATACCCTTGAATTTAACAATCATGCGCCAGACCACATATCTAAACAAGTCATAAACAAATCATGTAAATACATAGTCATTTCAGGTCTAGAGAGCCCAATCCATTATTTTATTCATGAGTGCATCATAATATCAGAAATATCTATTGAATATAGCCCATTAAAAGCAGATATACTTCAGATTGAAGCATTCATTCAATTTTCATTCTCATGCACACCTTTGCACTATTATCTTCACCTCCTTATATAGTTTGAGCCTTAGCCAATACCAAGAGCCAAAACCACACAAGTGTCGATGGTATTTGTGTTGGTGTGTTTAGTGCACGAGTGTAATAAAACACTGGTGCTTGGTAGGAGTGATTGCAACCTACAAGAAATGGTCACAGGAAGAAAGCGTTGTTTGCTGGTTAGTGGAAACATACTAACATGTAGAAAACTAGTTTATGGAACATAATATGCTACAAACAAGAAGAGAAAATAAAAAAACAATAAAACATAATCACAAGTTGAGTCAAGTCAAACGCTAACAATCTGAACGAAGAAATAATCCCTTCTTATTAGCTGCTATTAGTAAAGAAGAGGTAGAACGTTACATACTTGTAGTGGATCCTTAGAGATATGGAGCTCTAATACCCAAAGCAAGGAGGGCTTTCCTCTTGAGCTAGTTTTGCAGGCTTTTTCTTCTCCTTAGGGATTTGAAGTGTTGGGTGGCCAAAAACGGAATCCCCTCACTCTATTGTTACTTCAGAAAACACATTATTGGTTTGCTCATGGGAAATTTGGCCACCATAACAATGTGTTCTCATTTTTCTCTTCTCATGGTGGAATTTTATAAGAAAATTCAAATCCTTCTTCCCACTCTTGGTACAATTTTTGATAGTGACCCAAGAGTGGGGGTTGATTCCATTGTGTGCTCACTTGAGGCCTCAAGGTGTCTTTAGGCGGCTGTCCTTGGGTGGCCTCAAGTGGAGAATCTTCTCTTGGAGTGCGTCAAGTGGTCCCAGATGGTGACCTTCCACCATGCTCAAGATCACATGGCTTATTGAGGGAAAGTCGCGCATACCAACACAAATATCAAAGAAAAATGCGTGCAAAGCGCACTTTGCATGTGTCTTATGTGCGAAATTTGATATTTTTTCCTCTCGACCTTAGAGATTTTTAAATTTTCCAGATTCTCTAATGTTTCTCAGACCTGTAAATCCTTCTGCTTGACATTTCATGATGTCTTTTGCTTTTTCAATTTTCCAGTGATAACAATATTGTTGGACGAGATCAAATAACTGTTACTGTGCTCAATACTATGGAGTAATACCATGGTAAGGACCCCTGGTATCATAAAATTAGTTCACAAACACATACACGAATTTTCTTTTTCTTACCCACATGTATATGCTAGTTTTCCTTGATCAACTCGCATGTAGTTTCTTAAATATGTGCTTTATCCATCTTCTGATTTTGATATATAAAACTTCTGTCCCATCATTTTGACATTTTGTTCCATCACTGTGCCACCTATGATATTAGACAGAACCAATATATTTGGTCTTTTACAAGTGAGTTGCCATCAAGGACAACACATGCAATCATAATTCCAACAATTTTATTGTTGTTGTATCCATTGCATTTTTGTTGTTATTATGTTGGTTATAAGCATGCATTTGATCAATGAAGATGTATGGCTCTATCTATGTTTTTACCTGCAAATGAATACACAATTTATATATGGTCAAATAGATTGTATTGCAGCTTATGATGTAAGGGATAAATTCTTCTTAGTGATTCTTAGATAAGTATGAGACCCCGATGTTTAATTATGTTGTTTATACCTATAGATATAATGTTTGTGACATGTTTGACGAAATGAATGTCATGGGTAGGAGGTGTCCAGATGAGTTCCTGATGATGCGATTTCTTAAGTACCTTTGTTTTAATGTTATTTATTATCCCCTAAAGTTTCATGAAGTTTTGGGCAGTGACCTGGGCTCTTGGGCTAAAAAGGTGGCACGGATCCTGGAGTTGCAGGAAAAAAAAAACTAACCAAACTGGGCCTTGGCCACTACCTTTCCTTGGCATTCCAATGACTATAGGATTTTAGCTGCTACCTTGCCTTGGCATGCCCACGGATAAGGCTAAAATTGTTCAAAAATTCAGTCTCCCTCAAGGTTCAAGGGCTTGTAAGGTTGGGTTACCTCTTGAGGATGTTTTTGATGCCGTGTAAGGTGTGTTTGTATTTTTTTTGTTGGTTCCACTTCCTTAAAGTCATCTAGGAGGTTGAGTTTAATATTAGTAGCCTCTTGTCACATGTTTACCCAAGTTGGCCAGTTACTTGGGTAGATGTGGGAAGAGGGTCTTACAGAGTGGTATCAGAGCATGGTTCAACCCTTGGACTGGATAGGCGATGTGTTGATCCTACATTTATGTTGCTTGCATATGTTTTTAGTATGCTTGTGGTATATATGTGCTTTTTGCATCCATGTTGTGCTGGCCATGGTGGAAGTGGTGTCACTATGGAAGTGCTGATGGTGTTGTTGTCAATATGTTGTCATGAGTGTATGACTGGTTATGTGTTGTTCTTGCTTATGTATTTTCCGTGCATGCTTGCTTACATGTTGCTACATGTTATGTTTGCATTTATTGTTTATGTTAGGTCACATATTGGTCATGCTTGTGTGTTTTCCATGTATGCTTTCTTATGTGATGCTATATGTGGGACATGCATTGGTCATTCACGATTGGTTATACATGTCAAGTGGGTGCATGTGGTCAAGTTTGCATTGGTTTGAGTGAGGTTGTTGTGCATAAGGTAATTCGATGAAATTAGGTAATCATGATGATATTGGTATGTTATGATGCTAATGTGTTTGATAATATAGACTAGGAGATGCATACCATCAAGGTGAAGTTGCAGCATTGGACCTCGAGGCAAGAGCAGATCATCATACAAGTTTGCATGCTTGGCGTGCAGGTATGTGATTCATGGTTGTTGTAAGCATTATGGTTACTTATGTGTTTTTAATTCTATTGTGATTATGGTTACATGTATGATAAATGTTGGTTGATCAGTTTAGTCATATGCATTATGGTTATGTATATGACTCTCATTCTATTGATGTTATGATAGATGCTAGTTGACTAGTGTGATCATACATACATGTGTTGGTTAGTCAAGCATGTTATTAACTTGATGATGAGCATGTTATATGTTATTATATGTTGTTGATGAACATGTTATATGTTAACTTCTTGTTTTTATATGTTAGTTAACTTGATAATTAGGCTTACTACATTAAGATTTTGATGTTATCTTTATCATGATAATTTGGATTGGCCTATGCAGTTGGTTATGGTTATGACATTTGGGTACGAGTCGACATAATTATGATAGTGTATTGTATTATGTGTAGACCATATGTGCATATGTGATTGTATGCATGAATGAAAAATGTTTATGAGCTTATGATGTGAACATGTTAGTTAGTTACTGTTATGGATATGATGATGATTTAGGTTTGAGTTGATGTGTTGTGAAGTTATATTGTGCTAACCTATATTGATTGTGCTAAAAAGATAACCTCCCCTAAGATACATTAAGGTATGATTTTTCTTATGTTGTGTACTTGATGCTTGATTGTTTGATTATGTCATCTATCTGGTGTTGAGTGTTTGGTGTCCATTATGTCGTCTAATTGATTTATCTAACATGGTACGTTTATATTTTGTTTGAATGTTTGACTAATCACATGATATGAGTATGTGTTTATAATACTGCATGAAGAAATGATCTTGTTTGGAGATGGTTATACTAACACATATGTGTTGGGAAAAATGATATGTACTTGAGTATAAGCAGGTGATAGTTGTAGTATTATGATTTTTACTATTATTTGATTATGCCATGGTTGTTAGTCTTGGTAAAAGTTGTTTTGAAATTGATAGATATGTTGTATTGATATTTGGTACATATGGCTGACATGTGTGTTCAATTACAATTCAACGTGATTAGCACAACAAGGTAAGGTAACTGGTATATTTCTATATTTAATTATGCATTGAAAATTATGTTTTTATAGAAGTATGATGCAGGGGATTGCATGGAAAGATATTGCCATGAAATATTGAAGGAGGCTCGATGTGAAATTTACTTTGGAAGTATTGGGGACCATGGGGATTGAGTCATGGTGTTTATTTCCAATATTTTTCTTTCAATATTTTATGATTTTTTGCGCTTGATTTACGGTCTTGATTGCATCTAGTGCATGGCCATGCCACTTTGTTTGCGGTGCTGTATTGTTATTGATTTTCATGGTTTTTTCTTGTTTGTTTCTTGTTCTTGCTTTTTTTTGAGAGCCTTGGGAATTTTTTGGGAAAGAGGAAAGTTAATGGAGCTCGGGAAGAGCTTAATGAAACCCCAATAGATGATATAAGACATGGATGGAGCTCAATGCATGAGTAAGCATAGTGGAAGGTAATAATATGACATCTGAATGGATTGGTTGAGTCCATCGTGGTTAACGGACGGTGGAAGGATAATCATGAGAAAGGTAAAGTAAATGGATCTGAGATATCAGATGCCATGGCTATATTGGGAACTATTGCTCTCAATATTGTGCATATTGTGCATGGATAAAGGAATTTCTATCAACCTAGACCTTATGATATCTGGTAATCATGTTGTGATCATAATTATGATGAAGTCTATATATGTATGTATGTATGTCACTATTTTATGAGATCATGATTGATTTATGTTGATGTTTATATATGTATATGTATGTATGTATGTACGTCATTGATTGACAGGGTTGTCATGGATCTTGATGGTTTTATGTTGTTGGTTTATATGTATATATGTATGTATGTATGACGTTTCCTGACATGATCATGATTGTTTTATGTTAATGATTTAGTATATGTATATATGTATATGTCTATGTCATTATATGACAGGGTTTTCAAGGATCATTCTTGTGGAGGAATGATTTATTATGTAGGTGAATGGAATGAATAGGTTCTTGGTATGATAAGGAATCAAGTGGGAAGAGTAACTTTGAGAGATATATAAGGTAAATTTCATGTGGAAATGATTTTATATTATATGCTTGTGCTATTCCTATGTTTATGTTATGGACATGTAATTATGAGGGGTACATCAATGGAGTGAAATAAGAGTGATCTGCAACATGATAGGATAAGCATGGATAGTGGAACTACGCTGGAAGAAAGGTTGCTTGTTTGGTTAGTGTGTGGTATATGGATGTGAAGTACTATTGTTGTGTATATGTTGTGCATGTTGTATATTCCGTGGTTGTACCTATGGTGATGTGTACATGTAACATATGTAGTATTATGTACATATGATGTTGTATGCCTATTGTATATATGGTGTTGTGTGTATATTGCATATGCAGTGCTAGGTATAGATGGTTCTATGTACTTGTTGTATATGTTGTGTTGTGTACATATCATATTGTGTGCATGTTGGATATGCGGTGTTGTGTGCATATGGTGCTATGTGCATGTTGGATATGTGGTGATGTGTATGTATGGTGCTATGCACATGTTGAATATGCAGTGCTATGCACATATGGTGTTGTGTGTGTGACGTACATATGGTGCTATGTACAAGTGGTGTTGTGTGCATGTGGTGCTATGTACATGTACATGTGGTGCTGTGTGCAGGTGGTGTCGTGTACATGTCATGCATGTGTAACTATGTAAAAGTGGTGTCGTGTACATGTGGTGCATGTGGTGTTGTGTACATGTGGATTTGTGTACACATTGTACAGGTGGTGCGGTGTACATTTGGCGTTGTGTACATGTTTTGCAGATGGTGCCGTGTACATGTGATGTTGTGCACACATTGTGTAGGTAGTGTTGTGTCATAGTGGTACTATGTACACATTGTGCATATGGTACTGGTATACATGTGGTATCGTGTGCATGTCGTACATGTTGTGTTGTAGGCATGCGGTACTATGCATATGCATGGTGTAGTCGTGGTATCGAGACATGTCCATTCATTGTTTTGTATTTTGTACATGTATATGTATTGTGTTGTATTTTACACCAGGTTTAGGCGCATGTGTTGCATGCCGATGTAGGAGTATGTATTGTGTTATATTGTACACTAGGTGTAGGTGTATGTGTTGTATGTTAGGTGTACGTGCATGTATTTTATAATGTTGTATGTCATATGTGGTTGTACGTGTTGTGATGTACACCATGTGCATATGTACGTGATTGCAGAGAAGAAAATGCATTGGGTGCTTATCGAACGTGACAATTGATCCGATGTGTGTTCAGAAAGAAAAAAGGTAGAAGTAAGGATTGATCAACGATAAGTATCGATGTGTTATTTAGTCTTGTTATGCATGTGATCTATGATTATGATTTATGATGGTTACATATGATTTAAGATTATGGTTTATGGTGATTTCATGATTTTAATTTATGATGGTTGTGTTTTGAGCTAACTAGATGTTATATGTTTATACATGATGATTTGATCAAACAACCAATTTGACTTGTTGTGACAGGAAGTAAACAAGATTGCAAGTGTACCTTATCGACGAGTGATCTGAATGTGATCTGATCTAATACTGAAGTAGAACTGATTATTTGCCAACAATGAAATAAAATTGAACCATGACAAAGTAACCCTCATCGAGCAAACTGTAAACACTGAAGATGAACTGACCATCGGAAAAATTGGATCTGATTGGACCTCACTGTAGATCTACACTGAAGCAAGATCTTCCTAGATCAATCCTCTCCACTTGAAAGCTTTTGGACCAAAAAAATTTCATTTAACAAGACATCAGGTGAGGGTACAACTCCCTCACTTTCTGATCTCCATCCACCTCACCTTGCTCAGATTCATTCCCTTGAGTCCTAATAGAAGATATTCAACATCTCCTCACCTGGAAGTGCGAACTTTCCTGTCCAAGATGGTATATTCCTGCAACTCATTCATATATTCAAGTGCCAAATCATCAATGGTAGGAATCTGTGTATCTTCCTCTGGATCAATGATCATCGGAGGTTCATACAACTTCAGATTTTCTAAATTCACAATTGAATAAATGTGCATGTAAGGAGGTAAATCTAACTAGAATGCATTATTTCAAATATTTTCCACAATCTTGAAAGGACCATACCTGATGGGTTTCATTTTCTTACCTTCACCTTTCAACCTGTCTGTACTGATATACAACCATACCTAATCACTGACCTGAAAATGATGATCGATTCGATGCTTGTCATGGCACATTTTGTACTTGGCCCGACTCTTAGCTCTAACTGATATTGTATTGATTCATGTATCTTCTGTATCCATTGAATGAACTTAGCTGCTTTATTTGAATCGTCGTGTCCATTCACTTTATCTTCTTCATCGAACATGAAGTGCATCGGTGACTTTGGTAGATACCCAAAACATTTTTCAAATGGTGATCGATTAGTCGAAGAATGTAAGGCTCAATTGTAAGCATGTTGCACATAAGGTAAATATTCATCCCACAACTTAGGATGCTTATTGCAGTAAACTTGGAGAATATGTATCGCTGTCATGTTCACCACTTCTATCTGCCTGTCAGTTTGTGGATGAAAAATTGTGTTCTTCTTCAGTTTTGTGTCCATGAGTCACCACAAAGTGGACCAAAAATCTCCTACAAAGTGAGTGTATCAATCAGAAATAATGGAAGTAGGTAACCCAAAATGAACCCATACATGTTAAAAGAACATTTGTGCCATTTGTTCTGCACTCACTTTATTTTTGCACGGAACAAGAATGCACATTTTTTTGAAACAATCAACCACGACATACATGAAATCATGCCCTCTCCTGGACATAGGAAGTCCTCCAACAAAATCCATGGAAATGTTGTCCCATGGTTGCAAATGAACTGGAAGTGGCATATACAAACCACTCTTTCAGTTGCTTGGCTTTCTTTCGAACACACAACACATCCTTTAATTTACTTCAAAATTGTTTCATACATGCGAGACCAGTAAAAATACCTTTGAATTTGTGCCATAGTCTTTCTTACGCCAAAATGTCCTGAAATGTGAGAAGAATGTGCTTCCCGAATAACATGTTCCCTTTCTGTTTGTGGTATGCACAACTTACCCAGATGATATAACAACTTGTCATGAATATGAAAATTGACTTCTTCCACCTGAGTACCATGAGTTAGTGATTCATAAGTATCTTTGAAATAAGCATCAATACTATATTGTTCTAAATAACTTTCAAGTTTTAAAGAACTATTTTGCAGCACTACTGAAGCATTCAAAGATGGTATAGACAACATATCAACTACTTTATTTGTTACACCTTTATTGAAATTAATTACTAAGTGAAATTGCTGAAGAAATCCCATCCACATGTAATGGTGAGATTGTTGCAACTTAGTCTATGACTAAAGGTACTGAAGCAACTAATGATATGTGTGAATCACTATTTCTTTACCCATTAAGTAGTGTTTCCATTTCTTTAGAATTTCAACCAAATCAAATAGTTCTTTATCATATGTCGTATAATTTATAACTGCCTCAGAAAATTTTTCTAAATGAAAACAAATAGGTTTCCCATTTTGAAGTAAAACTGCACCCATTACATAACCACTAGCATCTGTTTCAATTTAAAATGGTTGTTGAAGATCTCGTAAAGCAATATTGGTGCAGTGACAATTTTATGCTTAAGTGAATCAAAAGATTTTTGTTGTTTCTCTCTCCACTTTAAGGACACTTTAGATCTTGTTAAAGCATGTAATGGTGACGCAATCAAAGAAAACTGAGCAATGAATTTTCTCCAATATTGAACTGCGCCTAGAAAAATCCTAACTTCAGTCACATTCTGTGGTCGCGGCCACTTAAAAATCACATATATTTTAGCTAGATCTATCTTCAAATGACCACCTCTAACTATGTAACCAAGATAAATCAATGAAGTTTTCCCAAACTCACATTTAGACAGTTAAAGGTACATTTTTTCCCTGTGAAACACTTCGAAAACTTGTTTAACATGCCTAACATGCTCTTCCATATTGGAATTGAAAATGAGGATATCATCTAAGTAGACTATGAAAAATTTATCAATGTATGGATGGAATACATCATTCATAACCCGCATGAAAGTTGCTGGAGAATTACACAAACCAAAAGGCATCACTAACCATTCAAATATTCCTTGCCTAGTTTTAAATGCAATTTTCCAGATGTCATTTTATGCAATGAAAATTTGATGATACCCACTACGCAAATACGAATTAGTGAAATAAACAAAAATTTTCAACTAATCATGTAAATCATCTATCCTGGGAAGAGTATATATATTCTTGATTGTGATTTTATTTAAGGCCCTAAATTCGACACACATTCTCCATGTCCCGTATTTCTTAGGAACTAAAATTATGGGTGAACCACATGGAGATGAACTGGGTCGAATGAAACCTTTTTCAACTAGCTCCTGGATTTGTTTCTTTATTTCTTCGTTCTCTATAATTGGCATGTGATACATTCTGACATTAGGAAGAGGGGCATCAAACATCAACTGTATCTCATGTTGTATTTACTATTTAGGAGGTAGATGTTTTGGTTCTTTAAATAGACTTTGAAAATAATCTACCACTTTAACCAAACTATCTTTAAACTGAGAGTCATAACCTGAAAAAGCATCACGTTGATCCTTATTTTGTTCTTTTACAACGATGAGTACATATCTCTTACTTGAACTTATTAGTCTCTTCATTTGATTAGCAGTAACTAAATCCAAATGAGTTTTGATTTTATGTGCCCGGACAATGTATTCATTCCATCTTTCATAAGGTGATATTTATACTCTTTCCTATGAAACATTGCATCATGATCATAGAGATAAGGAATTCCTAACACTATTCCACATATGTCTAATGGTATCACATCTAAATCCACTTCATCAATGTAATTAGCTGTGATGGAAAATTTTAAACGACACTTCTTTGTGACATTAATCTAAGTCTTTTCTCTTAGCCAACCTAATGGATATGGTCTTGGATGTTTCTATGTCTCCAAACCCAATTTATTAACTAATTCTTCAGATATTAAATTTTCCTATGATCCACTCTCAAACAATGTATCTATTTTTGTGTGCTTAAAGGTTACCCTTATGTGAAATAATTCAACTCTTTTATCTTCATCCAGATGATTTATGTTTGAAGAAGATGAAAAAGTACTAGAACTTGAACTAGCGTAAGAAATTTTACTTGTCGAAACCATTGCGGTTATCTTCCTTTCATCACCTGAATCAGAGCCCAAATATTGTTGGATTTCTGCATTAGCCTTCTTTTCACCTTTATTCTTCTGGAACTTCTTTGGTCTAAGTTCCAGGTGAAGTTTCCAACATCTGTCTTCATCATGTCCGATCCTCTAGCAGTGAGTACAAGTAGGTCTTCACCTTCCTTCTGAGTTGTCGTTGTTTTCTTTCCCTTCGAATTGCTCTTCCTATTGTTGTCTTTGGAATCCTTGATTTCCAACTGTTTGAATTCTTTCTGTGAAAAATTGAATAGTTTGCCACCTGATTCAAGATGTATGTCTTGAACACACACTTCATCAAAGTCATTCGGATTAAACATCAGTAATGTATGCTATAAATATGAATGCAAACTTCCAATGTAATTTAATAAAGTTTCACGTGTATCCAATGTAATACCAAGCGCCAAAGCTTTCTTCTTGAACTCCTGAACATTCTACCCTTTACCTTGCCTCATTTTTTGCCAATCAATAACAAATTGCTGCATGTATCCCAAAGGATAGAATTGTTTTCTGAGAGATTTTAAAAACTTAGACCATGAGGAAATGACTTTACCTTTTTGCTTTAAATCTACTTGTGTTTTATTTTTCCACCAGATTAAATTTGTTCCCCCCATTCTAACTGTAGCTAACTGAATTTTTGTTCTTTCATCAGAAATTTTTTGAATTCTACAATACAATTCTAACTTCTTAATCCAGTTATCTAGTTTCTCTGGGCTCATTTTTCCATCATAAATTGGTAGTTCAAATTTTACATCAAGTTTCAAAAGATATTTCTGAGGTTTCTTTTATGTTTCAGAATATAAACTAGAAGAAGAAGAAGAAGAAGAAGAAGAAGAAGAAGAAGAAGAAAATGATGATGATGAATATGATGGAGGAGAAGAAGGTTTATCAAATTTTCCTTTTCCCCTATCCTTCTTTGATGCCTCTGAAGAAGAAGTTCCATCTCTCACATTCTTATCTTCGTATAGTTCTCCCAACATCCACTGCATGTTCAAAAACATTTGTTGAATCTTTTCTTCATCCATGACCTTCACTTCAAGAGTTTTACCTGCATTGGTTCAGATTGATGAGCGACTTTTCTCTTTCAAACTTTTGAGTCAATCTCCTCGAGTGTTCCTTCTCCACGTTCCAATCTGGACTTGGTTAACATTCACTGGAAAAAATCCTACAACAAAACCTACTCTGATACCAAAATATATGATTTGAATGTGATATGATCTAATAATGAAGTAGAATTGATTAGTTTCCAACAGTGAATTGATTGTTAACTCGATCGCTTAATGTGGAAGACTGAAGGAAAGAAAATTATTTAACGACTTAAAACAGAAATTAAGAAGCATATTAAACATGAAATTACAACAGAGAATATAGGAAAGAGACAATAAACATTGATTATGGAGTTTGTCCATGGTGGAATACGTCTCCAGGTCCGCTTTCAAGATGGGCGTCCATTTTATTAAGGATATATCCAATGAAGTATTTACACAGAAAAACATTAGAAATAATGTGCTTGCAGTCTCCTCTTGTCACTTTCAATAGAAATATCTCTCTCCTAGCTTTCCAATGCTCGTTTCTGCACCCAATTCCACCTCCGGACGACCAAACAACGCTGAAAACAAAACAACCTCTTTCTCTCTCTTAGAATCTGAATACAAAATCACTCTCTGTTCCCCATCATGTGAAATGGTTAAGTTTAAATAAGGAATTATTCGAATTCCTTGAGGCTAATTTTGGCAAGTGGTTGAGAAATTTAATGGTGATTAGGTCTTGGCGCAATTACAAGTGCACACCAAATGGATTAGGTATATGGTGGTTTATTTACAAATTTACATAGTGCAACCAAAACCCAAATTAGACCTTATGATAAAATTATAAGCTTGGAAGTCAGAAAATGACGCAAATTAGTGGGCGGCTTGGCATGTGACCGCTACGGGATAACTATTTGTTGCCACCTTACGGTTATGTCTTGGTGGCTTCGAAACAGTGCAGGCTAAATCCTCCAATATCTAACAGTGGAAACCTCCGACGGTTGCGGTCGTCCCTTCCGCGTAATCATCTCTGTAGTTATCTGTTGCGGTTAGCCCTACACCTCTGCTTGTTCACATGCATCGACGGTTCCGACACGATATATTTCTACGGTTTAGGACTGTGGGTATTACAAGGTTAGAATATGGGTTTATTACAAAGTTTTTAACACAAGGTATGAAACCCTTTTGACATAGGTTTATTACATTGCTTTAGGACTTAAGTCTTAGGTTTAGGTCTAGGACTTAATACATTTTGAACCATAGCTTTATACTTAAAAATTAAAAACATCACGACTTTGCAATTTACCATCACATGTCATTTATTGACACAATAATTAATTCACCATGCATAACCATGAAATCAAACTAAACCATGTCAAAGTAACCCTCATCGGGAAAAATATAAACACTAAAGATAAACTGGCCATCGGACAAACTGGAGCTGACTGGATCGATCTGCACTGAAGCAAGATCCTCCTGATTAATGAGCTACTAATGAGGTATGATTTGAGGTTATTTCAATTTATTTTGACTCTAATGGAAATTATGTGCTTAATACAGGAAGCATGGAAATTCCCTGTTGGGTGATTGGAATTGACTGCAAGAATTAGCAGCGACAACAAAAGGAATTAAAACAAGTAGTAGTGCATTGGTAAGGCACTCCAGGAGAAGGGCCATTATGGGAAACTGGTACCCAATAGTGTCCACTGATTTCCATGAGCATGCTATGACCAGTATAATGGTTTGGAGGCATAGATATGCCTTGGTTTTTGTATCTTCTGATGCGAGAAAGCCTTTCCAAGGAATGGACTACCTAGGATGGGGGTGCTAGTGGAACTTGGAAGGTGAGTGACTACATGGAGGGGGATTACCAGATTTCCTGAGGGATTGTGTAATAGAGAAGGGAAGGTTGGGGGTGGATTTGTTTTGATAATTAGAATTTTTGGATGGAATCAAATGCACATTGGGAGTGTGCCCTGGAACAATGAGATGGTAACTGCTCACTGAGAGGACAAGTGGCACATGATTGTAGCGCTAGACATTGGATGCAGACTTTGAATTTAACAGTGGATTCTGGACTTTCTGGGAAGGAGGTGAGTCTTGGTACTATTTTTGAGGGTGGAGGTGTGAGCCTCTAGATTCCCTTGTTGATTGATACATGCATCGTATCCTTTTATTTACTGGTTTAGAAAATGTGTATATGTGTATATTATTGTAAATACTGTATCGAGTTGGCTTATAAAGCTCCACCGACAATATGATTATTTTCTAGTTGAAGAAAATGTGAATGAGTATATGTCATTGCTACTAATGAGATGTGTTATGAAGCTCCAAAACATGGTATGATTATCATGATGATTTTTTCTTTTGAGCAGGTTATTCATTATAAATACTAAAACTAGTTGTGTTATAAAGATCCATAGGAAGTATTATTTATTTTTAGTGGTTTTTTGGTTTATAGGTATGATTGAACACCGAGGAAAACGTTCCCCCAAGGGGGAGGGTTCTGTAACAACCCTGGTTAAAAATACATGTAAAAATATAAGACCACAGTTGATGGTGTTAGAGTCGGTCTCTTCATCCCTCCGTCAGAGATCAAAATCTCTTTTGTTGCATTTAATTTTAGGTGTTTCATCCAGTTCAGTCATCTGCATTCCATTAGGAGCATGGATCATCTGACGGAAGGGTATTTTCACTCATATCCCTCATGTCATGTACCTGCTGGTCTGTATCTATTCATCAAATTTCATCGAAATCATTTACATTCATTTACAGTCCTGTTTGGTATTTTGGTTAGCAAAGAGTCATTTTAGGGTTTTAAACCTCATTAGGTCTAGGGTTTCATCTTCAAAATGTCTAATAATGCCAACAGGCACATGAGGAAGGTTAAAATAAAGTTTCACTGCAAAAATTTCATCATTACAATATTTGTTCATGATTTTTCTTCAAAACTCTGTTTTGAAGAAAAATCATCAATTTTGTCTTTTGTAATAAATGCCATGTAATTCTCAAAAGTTTTTTAGTTATGAAGATCTTCAGGCGTAGCCCTGGTCACCTTTTCCAAATCCAATGCCAGCCATCCCTGTAAAAAATAGCCAAGAGTTTTGTCATTCAGCTAAAAAATCAAAGGAAACAAGCAAAACAGAGTTTATATTAAAAAGTGCAAAGTGCCAAATTTCAAACATTAGCAAGTGGGTAATTTCAAAGAAAAAATCAAAGTCCTTTGTGTATATAAGATATTTTCATATTCAAACAGTTCATTTGCACCAAGAGACATCAAAGAAGCTGAGTTAAATTGTGGAAGAACGAAAACAGGGTTTGAAGGCCGGAAGTGTGAGTGAGGTTACAGTCGTGGCGTGTTGGGAGAAGGTCGCGGCACACAAGAAAGTCGCGGCGCATAGAGCTGCTCACCACAGTGCTGATTTGAATGTGCACGGCACACAAGGAAGGCGCGATGCACTGGGTTGTGCGCGCGGCGCACAGGGCCGATAAGCAAGATTTTTTCCACTGCTTCATAAAATTCAAATCAACTCAGTTGTCCTCGCTCCGAGTAAGTTTGTGATACTGTGAATTGCTATTAGCTTGTGTTTGCTGTTGTTTGGAGGGAAGAATATAAGATTTTGAATGTTGAAAACATAAAACCTATTCTCTTGTTAGAAATGACTCTCCTAGGGTTTGAAATTTGAGTTTTAAAGTTTGATCTTGGTGCCAAAATACTTCATCTCCCCCACATTGTTCATTCCTTTCCCATCACTATCATACTATCATTATAATCCCTCCCCTATTCCCTTATATCCCAAAACCACTCATATCACTTATTCCCATTTATACCTATCCCTCAATCCTTTCATTTCCTATCCTTATCCCTTTCCCCATATCATTTGCAAAAATTCCTAAATCCCAAATTCCCAAACACAGTCAAGTGACTGTCCTCACACTTTAAATTCACTTGAAAAAACTCCATTTTCCCCACTTCCCTATTTCCCACAGTCCCTCATTTGACTTTGACATATTTGGCATTGAAACAAAAAGGTACCAAATTCTCATTTGCATCTCATACAAATCAACATACACTTGGCATAGAATTGCAAACACCATGGAGACAGATACTGAAACTTCATATGAACAAGACAGTGATTCTACCACTGAGCTACATGCACCGAGAAGGCCTCGTAAAGGTGGCAAACATGTGAGAGAAGAGCCCACCTCATTGACTCAGTTGCAGGCCTGCCCACTTTCCATGGCATGTTTTCGAGAGCAGTCATGCTATCAGTATTGTGAGATGATTGCTCGGATTCAGCATCATCAGGAGTTGGCTCGTTTGTTTTTTTTACATTTGCATGATGGTTAGGTAACTCTTTCTGGTGTAAATTTCACCTTGACACCGGAAGCCATTTCTCAAGAAATAGGAATACCGAATGTAGGGGAAGAGTGGAACAAAAGAAAACAGGTGGACAGAGTGCATTATGAACCATACATCAGGCCTAGCTATGTGAGACAACTCAGCAGGGTATTCCCATTCTGGTTTCTGAAGGAATCCTATGTGCCTTTGATGAGACTCATTATTAGATACTTCAGTTGTGAGGGCCGGTTTTCACGCCTCTATGCCTACCACATCAGGTTATTGATGCATTTCACGAGAGTGAGGATGATGAACATACCTTATTTCATGTGCCGCAACATTGAGCGAATGACCACTCTTGTGCAGAAGAAGACTCCCGAGCAGCAGTACAATAGTATTTATCACTATGCACTCATCAAGATCATTGTTGTACATCAGCTTGGATTGCAGAGCATTGCATGGGAAGATTTCATTTCCCGTGACTTCTTCACAGCCCCTCAGCCTCCTCCGGATATTGTCCATGATGTAGGTGAACCTTCACATCAGTTTGAAGGTCGATAGAGCCTATCAGTGTGCCAGTGTTTGTCACTTATCAGAGAGGCACGAGAAAATTATTTGCAGCAGCCCGACGAGTACTATCTCAACCCGGGGTGGAAGGGGTCTCGTTTCCATCATCAGCAGCACAGGTACAGGTACAAGACAGAGGTAAGAGGCCGATGCAGGATGAGGGCCCTTCAGGAGGCCAGGATACTAATTTCATATTGATTGATGAGGATTTGAGCTCTCCAAGCTCAAAGTTGAGAGAGATCATTTAGGAGATGAAAGCTGAGATCGACACATTAACCAACAAGTTGCAGAGAGATCAATGGATCATAAACTATCTGGAGTAGTGGAACAAAAAATTGGAGGATCAACATACGATCATGGAGTTGCAAAACATCCGTGAGAATCGGCAAGCTGCCCGAGGAAGCCCAACCGAGATGACACCTATTGAGCGGGAGATTGAGGCCAATAGAGAGACTTGGCTTGAGAGGGTCAGCACTCATCTTGAGAAGCTATTGGAGAAGGAAAAAAAGGAGAAGAACATGCTCAGACACATTAAGAACCATTATTGGGCACGCAATCATGTTTGCAAAGTGAGGATCAAAATCCTGAAGGCAAGGCTAAGGAGGGCACTAAAGCGTCGAAAAAAGCATGATAGGCTCCAAATTTTGGCCGAAGCTTCTTTGGCCCAGCATAGCACTTGATGAGGGACCTTCACCCCAAATTTCAAGAAATTTGGGAAAACTTTTGTCAATTTTGAGTTTTTTGTGCCTAAAAACAGATTTTCCTGCCCGATGCGTAGCGCCACTTGGCGCGCGCTTATAATTGGCAGCTCTTCAGGGGGAAAACTTTGCATTTTTGGATTTTTTATCAAAATTTATTCATGCCTATGGATTACCTAAGGATTTCATCCAGTTCTGGGTTGCCTAAAGGGTCAAAAACACCCTAAAAATGGCCTTTCTGCCACTTTTTACACATACAAGAAGCAGTGTTGGGAGATTGAACTTTTGGAGGGGAAAATGGCAACCAAATCTAGAAATTCCACTTGGGTTGGAAAGTAGACAGGTAGGGCTTTCCAACGAGCTGTCCGTCACTCAATTTGGACTTTGGGAAGGGCCTCAAAATCAGCTCCAAACTTGTGCTACACATAGAGATTCCAGGCGCGACGCATAGAGGAATTTGGCCTATTTTTCACTTAGCTGCTCAGAATTTCACCTAGTTTTGGCCAGTTTCACTTTTTCATGTAACTCTTGATGTAAATTGATTTAATTTCTTGACCATGATGTAATTTTGGCACATTTTTACTCATTCTAGTAGATTCATTCACCAAAAGGTGAAATGTAAGTGAATGGATCAGTCTCCTAGCATATAGAGGCAAGTTGTTTCATTGCCTATTTTCTAGTTCCTAGTTTAGATATGGTTGAAACAACTCCTAGAATGATGAGCTCAACCCCTATAGGTATGGGGAGGAGTTATGCTTGTCTATATGATGTATTTTCTCAGTCATTTTCAGGGTTGGACACTTGGGATTGCTTGGCACTTCATTGTACATTTCATCTCTGCATTTTTGGCAAAGGAAAAGACCAGGGTTTGCAACACTCTTTGGGATCCATGTGGCTCTGTGTTTTGATGGTGTTTTTCTCTATGTAATCGTAAGTTCAATGATGTTTATGTGTACTAGTTTCCTTCTCCTTTCTTCTTAAATTAAACAAATGAGTGTTAAAGGTGGAATTCATTAGCTTGCTTTGCTCTGCCTTCAGTTTTGTTCAATTTTCCATGTTTTCATCTGTTTGAGGAGGAATCTTGAGACCCTCTTGCCCTCTTCAGCTCCTCACCGGTCTGATCCATCCATTCATTCAATCTAAAGCATCAAAACAATTTCCTTCCTTGCCCCTATCAGAACTCTGCAAAAACTAGGCCTTATCCCCGCACCCAAAACTGCCTTTCCCTTTGATCCAACAAAACCCCCCAAAAAAAAAATCAAACTCCTTTACTTATATACCTAGACTAAAATTATCTTTTATTTCAAATCATCTCAAGCCCTATTGATTATTTTTGTTGAGATTGACCCGGAGAGAGCCCTCTCCTGTTCTGGTAGGGCTAGCTACCAGACTGAGCGTGGTTTGATGTTACCCTGAACTCTGCCTTCCTTCAGCCTGAGGTAGATTTAGGCAATAACAGATGGGACAGGTATTCCAAGCTGAATGTTGGGAAAAACATCCTAGCGGGTGTTCATTTCGGTTAATATGGCTAAAGGAAATTGGAAAGGAAAAGGCAAAGGCTTTGTAAAGGCATGAGGCATTCATTAGCATTTTATTTATGAAAACAAAGGAAATTAGGAGAAAAGGAAGATGAAAGGTCACATGTTGCACGTGAGAAGTAAAATGAAGGAAAATAATGGAAATTGAAGAAAATAGATGCCTCATTAATAAAAAGGATTCTAAGGATCGGTTGGTAAGATTTTGTTAGTTCTGTTTTGGAGCTCTCATTATTCTCTCTCTCTCTCTCTTATACTCTTGAGCACTTAGAGTATTCTTGGAGCACTCTTGGAGAGTGTGGCATATTTGGAGATTTGGATCAAGAAAGCAAAGGAAGAGTAGGAAAGCGCAAGAGGACATCAAGATCGACATCTAAAGCAAGTTTTGAGTGCAAGTACTGAGTTGCATGTATGTTTTCCTCACTAATTTTGGCATGCATGGTGTATGCATGTGGATTTTCCTAGCCTTTCCATTTTATGGATAACCATGGTGTTGGGGGTTTATTTACATTGATTTTTTTCTAGTTGATTCTCATGATTCCTTTAGTTGTGCTTTGAGTTATTAGTTCCTAGAATCCTTGGTTGGACAAACACTCTAGAAGCCCATCGGACAACTGTGGGTTGAGTTACTAATCCTAGAAAACTTGATTGGAAAAATGCTCTGGAAGCCCTAGGTGGGTTGAATTACTAGTACTTTAAGCCATGGTTGGGTAAAAACTCTGGAATCCCTGTAATGGTTGGGGTTGAGTTACTAGCCCTAGAAGCCTTGGTTGGAACAAAAACTATGGAGCACTGGAGCAACTTGGATAGAGACCAATCCATGATGGTTGTGATGTTTGACTGTGGGGTGGAATCAATGGTTGAGGGTTGAGGTGGTTTTTCCTCTAGGAAGTCCTGAATTGATTGTGGTTGATGTGTTTGATGAGATCCCACATTCATGCTTGGAATATGGCATGGGGGTGATTGGCTGAAGAGAGACTTGGCTCAACCAATTGATGGTCGTGTGGAATGTGAAGTCCCATCTCCAGTTCATTTTTACATTTAGTAATGAAGAGCTCATTCCCTTGGTATTTGGTATGCAAATGTACTGGTTTATGTATTTATTTTATTGATGTTGTATCCATTATATTTCTATTATTATTATGTTGGTTATAAGCATGTATTTGATCAATGATGATGTATGACTCTATCTATGTTTTTACCTGTAAATGAATACACAATATATCTATGGTCAAATAGATTTTATTTTAGCTTATGATGTATGGGAGCAATGATTCTTAGTGATTCTCACATAAGTATGAGACCCACATGTTTAATTATGTTGTTTATACCCGTAGATGCAATTCTTGTGACATGTTTGGCGAATTTCCTATCATGACTAGGAGGGGTCCAGATGAGTTTTTTATGATGTGATTTCTTCCATAGATTTTTTTTAATGTTATGTATCCTCACCTAAAGTTTCATGAAGTTTTGGGCAGTGATTTTGGTTCTAGGGATAAAAAGGTGGCACAAATCCTGGAGTTGCAGGCAGAAAACTGACCAAACCAGGCCTTGGCCACTACCTTGCCTTGGCATGCCAGCGACTAAGGCTCAAATTTGTTTAAAAGTTAGTCTCCCTCAGGGTTCAAGGGTATGGAAGGTTGGGTTACCTCCTGAGGATTTTTTTGATGTTGTATAACGTGTGTTTGACTTGTTTTCATCCGTTCCACTTCCTTAAGGTCATATAGGAGGTTGAATCTCATATTAGTAGCCTCTAATTGCATGTTTACCCTGGTTGTCTAGTTACTTGGGTAGATGTGGGAAGAGGGTGTTACAGTAATGTAAGACTCATATGAAGCTCAGTGCATGAGTAAAGGTCAACAAAAGGTAATAATATGACAGTCGGTTGGACTGGTTGGGTCCATTGTGGTAAATGGACGGTGGAAGTACAAAATGAGAAAGGCAAAGTAAATGGATTTGAGGTGTCAGATGCCTTGGCTATGTTGGCAACCGTTGTTCTCAATGTTGTGCATGGATAAAGGGAGTTTTCTTAACCTTGACCTTAGGTTATCTGGTAATTATGATGTGATCATGATTATGTTTATGTTTATATATGTATACGTGTATATATGTTGTGTCTAACATGGCCATCATGGAAAATTATTGATTAATGCTAATGTTTATATGTATATATGTATGGATGTATGTATTCGTCTAATAGGATCGTGATTTTTTTATGATAATGATTATATGTATGTATGTATGTATGTCACTATATGCAAGGGTTGTTAGGGATCATTCTTGTGGAGGAATGATTTCTTATGTAGGCGAATGGCATGAAGAGATTCCTCGTATCGAGTGGGAAGAGTAGCCCTGAAAAATTCATGAGCTCGATATCATGTGGATATGAGTTGATATTGTGTGTTTATACTATGCCTATGCTTTGGATATGTAATATTGAGAGATACATCAGGAGAATTAAAACAAAGTGATCCACAACATGCCAGGATAAGTATGGATGACAGAGAGACAATGGAGGCAAGGTTGCTTGGTAGAGATAGTGTGGTTTTGGATGTGCATTGCTACTATTGTGTATATGTTGTGCATATTCTATATTAAATAATTGTACTTATTGTGTTGTGTGTCTGTTTTATATATGGTGTTGTGTGTATATTGGATATGCAGTGCTAGGTATAGATGGTGCTATGTACATGTTGGATATGTGGTGCTATGTACATATTGTACTGTGTGCATGATGGATGTGCGGTGTTGTGTGCATATGGTGCTATGTACATATGGTGTTGTGTGCATGAATGTAAATGTGGTGTTGTGTGCATGTGGTGTTGTGTACATGTTGTACATGTGGTTATATCTGCAGGTGGTGCTGTGTACATGTCATGCATGTGGCATTGTGTACATGTGGTGTCGTGTACATGTCGTCCATGTGGTGCTGTGTACTTGTGGTATTGTGTACATGTTGTATCAGTGGTGTGGTGTACATGTCGTGTTGTGTACATGTTGTGCAGGTGGTGCCATGTACATGTGATGCTATGCACATGTTGTGCAGGTGGTGTTATGTACATGGGGTACAATGCACATGTTGTACATATGGTACTGGTGTACATGTGGTATTGTGTGCATGTAATACATGTTGTGTTGCGGGCATACTGTACTATGTATATGCATTGTGTAGTCATGGTGTCATGACACGTGTATTCGTTGTGTTTTACTCTGTGTACGTATATTTATTATGTTTAGACCAGGTGTAAGTGTATTTATGTGTTTTTTTGTACACCAGGTGTAGGCGTATGTATTGTGTTGTGATATACAATGGATGTAGGTGTATGTATTGTATGGTGATGTACGCCACATGTGGATGTATGTGTCATGTTGTACATTATGTGTATGTGTATGTGATTGAAGATAAGCAAAGGAACCAGGTGCATGTCGAGTGTGGCAACTGCTCCGGTGTGTGTATAGAAAGAAAAAAATTAGAAGCAAGGAACGATTGAAGGATAAGTATCAGTGTTTTATTTTATTTCTAATTATGCATGTGATCTATGACTCTCATTTATGATGGTTACATGTGATTTATGATTCTTTACCGTATGATGGTTGTATTTTTAGCTAACTAGATGCGATATGTTTATGCATGAGGATTTGAACAAACAACTAGTTTGAATTGTTGTGATAGGAAGTAACCAAGATTGTAAGGACACCTTATTGATGAGCTACCAATGAGGTACGATTTGAATTTATTTTGAATCTAATGGAAATTATGTGCTTGGTATAGGAGAGCATGCAACGCCTGGTTTGGGATTGTTGAAACTAATTGCAAGAAGTAGTAGTAGACACAAAATTAGTTGACACATGAAGCAATATGTTGGTAAAGTGCTTCAAGAGTAGGGACATTGTGGAACACTGGTACCCAATAGTTTCCATTGATTTCCATGAGCATGCTATAGTCGATACAATAGTTTTGAGGTAATGATATGCCTTGGTTTTTGGACCTTCCGATGTGAGGAAGCCTTGCCAAGGGAGGGGTCACCCGAGGGACTATGTAGCAGAGAAGGGGATGCCCGTCGAACTTGGAAGGTGTGTGACTACACAGAAGGGTATGAATGGATTTGTTTAGGGACTGTGTAGAAGACAAGGGAAGGTCAGGGATGGATTTTTTTTGGTCATTAGAATTTCCATATGGAATCATATGTACATTAGGAGTGCACTTGGGAACAATGAGCTTCTAACTATTCACTGAGAAGACAAGTGGCGCAGGATGGTAGCGCTAGACATTGGATGCAAAATTTGTCTTTGGTAGTGGATTATGGAATTCCTGAGAAGGAGGTGAATCCTGGTATTAATTTGAGAGTGGAAGTGTGAACCTATGAAATCCCTTGTTGCAGATGCAAGAATCATATGATCCTTTTATCTGTTGGTTAAGCAAATGCGCATATGTGTATATTATTGTAAATACTGTATCGAGTTGGACTTATAAAGCTCCATAGACAGTATAATTATTTGGTAGTTGAAGAAAATGTGCATGAGTATATGTGGTTGCTATTGTAAATACTGTAAATGAGCTGTGTTGTAAAGCTCCAATAAACAATATATTGGTCATATTTTTTAGAAGATTTTGTTGTAAATACTGCAGCGAACTGTGTTATAAAGCTCCATGGAAAGTATGTTTTTCTTTTAGTAGTCTTGCTCATTGTAAGTGTCATTGAACACTGAGTATGGTGTTCCCCCCAAGGGGAGGGTTCTGTAACAACCCTAGTTAAAAATCCATGTAAAAAATATAAGACGAAGGTCATGGGACACGTATTCACAGTTGAATGACTGGAAAAACATCCTAGTGTGTGTCACTTCGGTTTATTATGGCTAAGGGAAATTGGAAAAGGAAAAGAGGCATTATTGGCATTTTATTTATGAAAATAAAGGAAAATAGGAGAAAAGGGAGGTGAAAGGACACATTTTGCATGTAAGCAGGAAAATGAAGGAAAATAATGGAAAATGAAGGAATAAAAACCTCATTGATATAAAGGCTTCTGAGGATCAACTGGTAACCTTTTGTAAGTTTTATCGTGGAGCTCTCTTATATTCTATATCTCATACTCTTGGATACTTAGAGTTTCTTGGAGCACTCTTGGAGGAGTGTGGAATAGTTGGGATTTGGAGAAGGAATGAAAAGGAAAGATAGGAAAGCGTAAGAGGACATCGGGATTAGTGGCTATAACTGGATTTCTTTGCAAGTATTGAGTTGCCTGTAAGGTTTCCTTGCTATTTTTGGCATGCATGGTACATGCACATGGTTTCTTGGTTATGATATGTCATTGGCATGGAGGATTTCTTGGATTGACAATGGTTTTTCCTAGCCTTGCCATTTCTTGGATAGCCATGGTCTTGTGGGTTTTACTTTTATTTTTTGGTTAGTTTTCATGTGCCTTTGGCTGTGGGTTTATTTATTAGTTCCTGGAAGCATTTTTTGTAAGGATCTCGAATGAACTTCAACATTACCATTATGCTACTGGAAACGTAGCCAAACCCATGCTGACAAATAACCAACCTGCAATGAATAGAGAAGGTATGGTAATGCTATGGATCACCATTGCTCTACTGACTGCTGCAACCAGATATGCTACCAATCATTCTTAATTGAGCCCCATTATGAGAAAGTAGGCCTTGGTTTGAAAATTTTTCTAGAAGCCCTGTAACAACTTGGGTTGAGTTACTAGTCCTAGAGACCTTGGTTGGAAAAATGATATGAAATCCCTTGGTGGGTTGAGTTACTATACCTATAATCCATGGTTGGAAAAACACTCTGAAAGCCCAACAACAGCTATGGGTTGAGTTACTAGTACTGGAAGTCCTAGTTGGAACAAACGCTATGGAACCCTAGAAAACTTGGGTGGAGACCAATCTGTTTATGGTTTGTGATGTATAAATGTGAAGTGGAATAACTAGTTGAGGGTTGAGGTGGTTTAGCCTCTAGAAGCCCTAGTTTGGTTTTGATTGATGTGTTTTATGAGATCCCACATTCATGCTTCGAATATGGCACAGGGGTGATTGGATGAAGAGATATTTGGCTTAGCCATGTCTATGGTCACGTGGTACGTGGAAGTCCTACACTTGGTTTCATTTTTATTATGGCAATAAGAGCTCTTTTCCTCTTGTATTTATGGGTAAATATGTTTGTTATTATGTGGCTTATATGGATGTTCTATGCTTGTCATTTCTATTGGTTATATGATGGTTATGAGCATGTTTTATGATATTGATGATGTATGGATCTCATCATGTTTTGATTTATAAATGAATGAAAAATGAATATATGACCTAATAGATGATAATTCATCTAATGTGATAATGCATCAATTCTTGTTCGCTATTCTCAGTTAAGTATGATACCCCTATGCTTAGATATGTTATTATGACTTGTAGGATGTATATTTGTGACATGTTTGACGAAATGACTGTCATGGTTGAGCTTGGTTAGGTCAAGTCCTTGATCAATTTTTGTGTTACAGGCTTGGTCTTGGTGTCATTCATTGTCTTGAAAAGTCTCATCAAGTTCCAAGAAGTGGTTAGGAGACTAGACCTTAAAAAGTGGCTTAAATATCGCAGTCTATGGCACAAAACCGATTGAAAAGACTACAATCTCTCCCTTGCAGGAATTGAGGGAGAGAATAGAGGGTCCCATTTGCATGCATTACCATGTCATGGGAGTGACTGGGGGTTTTTTCAGTGAAAAGGAAATTTGACTTAGGGCTTGGGCACCTGAGTGGTGGTTTTTGTGGGTCCTGTAGCTCCTAACGAAGGTCAATAAGGTTTTCTTGTGTCTATTCCTCTTTGTTAAAGTGATCTAGGAGGTTGAATCATATCATAGTAACTCTTCATCACATGTTTACCCCCGTTGTCCAGTTACTTGGGTGGACTTGGGAGGAGGGTGTTACACCCTACACCGTGGGGTTCCAGTAACACTCCACCTCGCCCCCACCTGCTCAGGGCATCACATGAGCCCACCAATGCATTTGTGGGTCTCTTGCAGGCCCTGGTGGCACTGTTACTATTTCTCATAGCATCACCACCCTTTGATAGATGATGCTACATAAGATACTGACATAAAAAAAACTCTAGGACTGACCCCTATGCACCTGCATGAGCTGAGATGTCATGCCTTTGTGCAGAAAACCAACCCAATCAAAGAAATAGTGCACCTGGAGACTCTCAAGAATGAAAATACACTGCCCAGACACTCGATGAGGGGCAACTAAAAAATAAGGTGCACGATCATTGCCAAAGCAACCCACTCGGATAAATCCACAATGGTATCTATCCAGATGAATCCCCTATCTATATCATTTGGGCCACAATGAACCCTCACATATGCCTGAAGATCCACTTACCTAGTTGGAAGTGACATTCGTAATACCTCTCCACGAGGCACCAATCCTATGAAAAATAGATGTGCAATTCTGCGGTAAAGGGAAAATATCTACCTTGTATTTGAAACACCTCTTGATCTGGGTCCCAACACCATATTAGGAAATGTAGGAACTCATCTTGCATTTTGAGAAAAATTCAGTAACCCCCATCCTGCTAAAATGACACTCGCTTGAGCGTTGCTATCAATCGCAATAACGAGGGGCTCCTAGTCATGCTCTCTCCACATCATCCCCATCTTTCCAAAAACGATGAATAAAAGAAAAAAATTAGCCTCACAAGCTCAAAAAATAGCCATTTTTACAAGCTCTCACACCTATTTCCATAAACAAGCCTGTGACCCTGTGTCTATTTCTCTAACAGACGTGAGGTATACCATGTATAGGTGCCATCTAGATGCGCAGTCAATGTGTTTGTTAACATGTAAGTCGTGGGGGACGTCGGTTCCATGACCACACATTTGTTCTACGCACATACGCGAAGAACGAGTGGTTCTCTGATTAATAGTCATGCAAGTTGTGCATTTGTGACCTAAAACATCGCGAGGTTGTCAAACCAATGGCACCACGATTGTTTTTCCCATAGCCGCACACTCTGTGTGGATATCTTCCCTAAATCCCACAAGGAATCTGTGGCTATTCCTCAGCCTTCAGTGGGGACCGCGTGACTGTCTCACAGTCAGCCACACAGTCTTCCTTTCTACCCTAAAAATAGGTCTGCATAGGTCACGTTATACGACCTACCTACCCTAACCTACCAAAATAAAAAATATGGGGTTACAGTCTCTTACCTGTCTATCCTTGCACACTTCTCAGGTGCATAGGATGACTGCAACAGAAGAAAACAAATCTCAGAACAACTCTGCACTCTAGGACAACAGGTAAAAATGAGGTGGCATATGGCCTACTTTTCCCTATATATTTCCCTCTTCATCATATTCTAGAGCCCAGTACAAGCGGTCAGGACCTCTGTTTTCAAGACCATTAGAGACATAAGGATTAGGACCACGTAATCTTCATCATGGTACCCTCTATTCCATTTCAACCCCAAACTCACTTTTTAGGCCCACATCACACTCTACTATACCCCTCAGGCGTGCCTTCTCATGTTATTAGATTCATATTTTTCAACAAATTTAAGCTTATATATGTTTTCATCAAGAATTTTTCATTCGTGGTATTGATTTTCGAGGTTGCAGGTACATCAACAACTTCCTTCCATAATCAGTACCCTGGTGGACGTCGATAGAGAAGGCATCATTATCCACCCAACATGATAGGATTCCTACAAAGCTTTGCATATCCTCATATCCTTTCTCTAAAATGTGCCATGGAGTCCATCATCTCGACCACGTTTACCACCACCACCCCTTGCACATGGTAAACATGCATGGCAGTTGATAGAACCTTCCCATTCATGGATCACCCCACGTTGTTGACCCCCACACACCGTTGGGATCCATGAACATCCACTGAGGCCTAAGAACCATTTCATTTGAATATCTTGAATATCAACCTCATTCTTCTATTATTTACTTATTTCTTACCAACGATACTCCCAGATCGCCTCATTTATTTGTAATGGATCAAGTCGAATGCACTCTCACATTCTACATTTTCCATATAATTCCTCCACATGGAATAACTCATTTGCATCACTTCATCTGCCTCATCAACCCCACACCGAGACCAAACAATGGGGCCCCCACTTTCCTCATAAAATACCTGAATTCCATCATCCTGTAGGTCACCATTTTCATGGGGCACCTGTATCCGTGTATGCACATCTCAAACCACCTTTATATTATTCTGGAAAGTATACAAATACATTTTAGGAAAAAGGAACTCCCACCCATATTTTCATGTCTTATACTCGATGACAGTCCCTAGTCTCCCATGGTTGGAACTCACTGATCACCACACCCTCCATTGATCATTCATCACACCAATCCAAACATGCTTACACCTTCCATCGATGTCTTACCGACTCTACGGAAATTCCCCCCAGAAGAATTGCTTGACTGTCACCACATGCATTACATATCCAACCTTGCGTAGTTTTCTGTAACCACTCATACCGTTAACTTTCATAATAATTCCTTACTGACCCACCACATTAGAATCATCTTCATCCTTCATCTTGATCCCATGAATTCACAGTTTGGATAGTTGGCACTTCTTTTCGGTCGACTTCTAAAAATGTCTTCCAAGATCGATGTAGTACCTTGGGTTCTTCCCCTCTTAAGGGAAATCCCTTGGTGGTACAGTGGGAATCACTATAGCCCATTTATTTCATTGATCTCCCTAAAATTAAACACTAGCATAAGTTTTGCATGTCAGGGCAGTATCGTACGTAGTGAGCGTTTCAATTCTTTCATCCAGTCGAAGACCCATGCATCAATCAACACCTCATTCATTAGTGCTTCAATGCATGGGAGGTTCCCATAGTTGAAGACTCATGCACACATGAGAACATCACTTTATCAGTGCTTCAATTTTGATACATGGGGTCATGTAATTAAGTATATTTTTTAGAGGCGCCCTTGAGGGCATAAGAAATTATCATCATCAACCATCAACATGTCAGCCACTACAATACCAAATTGATAGGAATATTTCATGTATGATTGTAATACTTAGTCACTATTCATCATAAGGAGCATGGGAGACGCCTGCCTTATATAGATTAATTTTTTTCCAGAGTATGATTATCTTTATCCTTAGTCAAGTTTTTTCCCTACTCATCTTCGCAACAAGTTATTTTCTCTCTCAAGAAGTTGATCAGACTCTCTAAACAAAAATACATGATGTATTTTAGCTATATGTTTTCTCCTAACCTCATACATCAAGGGGAAACTATTAACACAAAAAAATCATACACACATTTGTATAATCCAAATGGCGTCCAAAGTCATCCAACAAAGCATACATGTGAAGGATTTTCAATTGAAGAAATCATAAGAAAAAGTCAAAGTTTTCCAAAGGTCTCAAGTATAAAATTCACTCATGTGACCTATCCAAAGGCAAAAAATTAATGATCACACGAATTTTTCTTCGATAGACGCGTAGTAAAGCAAAATTATGAATCAACAGTCCAAGAAGAATTCACACACTTGGAAGATGAGATTCTCTGACATGTTCTAGTCAAGGATAATTGATTTTTAGTTTCCCTAGAGATATGCAGCCTCCAAGGGATCCTATTTTCCTAGTCATAAGTCATTTCCTCATTAATATACCAAGAGAATGACGAGGGATTCAAAATTATATATAAATAGGCCATTGGAAGACCAAAAGGAAGGAAATGTTATGCGGGAAAAATTTCTCTCAAGCAATCCTACATTCCATTGTTGGAGAAGAAGTAGAGAATTGTTATGTTTTCCAAATTGTTTCTCAACAATCCATCATTCTAGTGTGAAGAGGATTTCACCATTGAGAGAGCCTTGATACTTGTGGTTAAGTACAAACGATTTTGAGTTTCCCTAGAGATATGTAGCCGCCAAGGGATCCTATTTTCGCAGCCGTAAGTCATTTTATCATTAATGGACCAAGAGAGGGAAGAGGAATTAAAAATTCTATATAAATAGGCCATTGGACTTGAAAAATTTCTCTCAAGCAATCCTGCATTCCATTGTTGGAAAAGGAGTAGAAAATTGTTATGTTTGCCCAACATTCTAGTGTGAATAGGATTTCACCATTGAGAGAGCCTTGATACTTCTTTGAGAGAGAGGATCATCTTGCAAAAAGAGTGAGGGAAGGAACCTACTTGTTGAGGATTTTGAGCACCTTTTCTCAAAGAATTCTCTCAAATTTTTTAGTATTCATCTTCTACTTTTAGTAGTCAATAAAGGGAGCCTTTTTTCATTACTTTGTTGAATTTTTTTCTTCATTAAGAATTGTTTATGTGTTTGTTTCTTAGTTCTTAGTTTATTTTTATGTATGCAATTTCTTAACCATTTAACAATAATTTTTTTACTCATGTTTTTACAAGTCTAACAAAAACCAATTATATCTGTGATTTGTTTGCAGGGAAAAACCAACTACTAAGAATATGTCTTTTTGCACCCCATTAAAATAAAAACACAAACACACAAAGGAGAGGATGAAGATATTTTTTCCTTGGCTTGGAATGGGAAGAAGGGAAATCGGAAAGAAGACCCAAGGAAAAAATGAATCCAGCCAAAATAATGGCAAGAAGAAAAACTTGAGAAAGATAAAAATTTTCCACTACCACGAATACAGGAACTATGCAACAAAATTTATGCATAAGAAGTGTAACAAGAAGCATTCAGGAGGATAAGGAGGTGAAGCATTGGCTTCAAAATTTGAATTAGACTTCACCTTAATAACATGTGTGGGAAACACTATTATGGGGAGTTTGTGGTACCTTGATTATGATGCCTCATTCCTTATGATAGGTGTAAGGAAATTTTCAGTAGTCTATAGGAGAAGGATCTCTAGATGCATATCGAATTTGGAGATGATGGGAGGTACACTGCAATTGGAATTTATACTGTCACCTTTGAGAGGGAGAAATCCTCCCCTCTTCACCTCAAAGATGTTATGTTTGTACCTAGGATGAAGAACAAAATGATATTTGTAGCATTATTGGAGGATAGAGGCTATGATGTTATTTTTAGTAAAGGGGAAAGCCTTTCCGAGACACATAACTACCGAGAAAGTGAAGCATATTGGAGTTCAATTGAAGAATATATACAAATTTTAGGTGGGGTATTTTTTTTCATTGACCAACAGGGAAGAAAACGTTCAGAGTCAAGATGTTGGAGAAATATGGAACAAGAGACGGGGTCATATACACCATGGTGTCTTAAAAATCATGCAACAAATTACCACGAGTCTCCCTAAAGGCTCCCTTGAAAAGAGGGATGTCTGCTAAGGCTGCACATTGGGGAAATATGTTGAATCCACCTTCCATGGCTGAGATAGAAGGACAGATGCAATATTGGAGTGAGTCCACTCTGATGTTTGTGGACCATTATCTACAACCTCCACAACAACACATAAGTACTATATAATTTTAATTTATGATTTATCTATAAAATGATGGATTTTATTCATGTGGAAAAAAGGAATAAGTGTTTTCCAAATTTGTTGAATTTAAAGAATTAGTTGAGAAGGATATTAGGAAGAATGTGAAGGCTCTCGGGAGTGACAATGGAGGTGAATTTTTTTTGAATGTATTCAATAAATTCTATGAAAAATAACGTATTTGAAGATAATTTATTTCACCACATAACCCACAAAAAATGGGGTAGATGAGAGGAAGAACCAAAACATAGTTGGAGCTACAAGAGTTATGCTGCATGATTAGGGGTTGCCATTGCATCGATAAGCAGAAGCATTTAACACAACAT
Organism: Pinus albicaulis; assembly: GCA_034641835.2. Classification (NCBI taxonomy): domain Eukaryota; kingdom Viridiplantae; phylum Streptophyta; class Pinopsida; order Pinales; family Pinaceae; genus Pinus; species Pinus albicaulis. The sequence goes on from CM076583.1 coordinate 445,758,697, forward strand.
TCTACTTACAGAACTAGAGTGCTCATGGAATAATTGGTATGATCACATTATAGGAATTTTTCTTTAGGAGAAAGCCTAATGTGTCTCATTTAAAAATTTTTGGAGCTTCAATTTATTTTCATGTATCCAAGGATTCAAGGAGAAATCTAGAGCCTACAACAAAGTTGGGAGTTTTTGTAGGATACATCGAAACTCCACACAATTATTGGGTGTATTTATCTTCATTGAGGATGATAGTGGTGAGGAGAGATATCAATTATTATGAGGATATTGCTATGATATGCTCTCTGTAACAATATTTGAGTATCCTACCAGAGAAGGAGCTTCTAGGTCCAAAGGAGGAGCCTCATGATGAGATTCAGGAAGTTGTGCTATAACCACAAATGGAGGAGCACAGAAGAGGTCGATTGGAGACACCCACTCAACCATAATCATCAAGAGAAGGGATAAAGATAACCATAGAAGTTGATATATTGGTTCAGGATTCTAGGGATAATGTTGGAGCCACTACATCAAAACATCGATAGAGGAGGTTACCTGAAAGGTACACTGGTTACATGGCTCTCATCACAGAGCCAATTTAGGCAAAGCATTATTCATTTGAGGAAGAAATTTCTCAACCTGTTTGGGTTGATGAAATGTTGGAAGAATATGAATCCATCATGAATAAAAGTGTATGGGAAGTGATGTTGAGATGAAAATGGAAATCAATAGTTGGTTTCAAATGGATCTACAAAGTCAAGCATGCAACCGATGGGAGCATCGAGAATTACAAGGCCATATATGTGGCAAAAATATTTTCTTAGGTAGAGGGAGTTTAATATGAGGAAACATTTTCCCCTATGGCAAGGTATTCCTCCATCAAATCAATTCTTGCATTAGCTGTGCAGATGGGGTGGAAGATCCACCAGATGGATGTGGAGATCGCCTTTCTCAATGGTGTTATTGAGGAGGAAATTCACATAGAGCAGCCACAAGGATTTGAGACATATGGTCGGGAGTCACATGTGTGCAGACTCAAGAGAGCATTATATGGTCTCAAATAGGTAGCTCGAGCATGGTACACTCAGATCGATAGTTATATTATTGGATTGGGCTTCACAAAAATTGAAGCAAATGCGAACCTCTATCACATTGTGGTAGATGGTAAGTTTCTTATTATTTTTTTGTATGTTTATGATTTAATATTGACAGGTGATGAGTAGCTGATCCTCTCTTGTAAAGAGGATATTTCAAGGGAATTTGAGATGAAATATATAGGCTTAATACATTACTTACTTGGGCTGGAAGTATAGAAAGCTGATGGTGAACTATTTGTGTCTCAGGGGAAGTATGCCTCTAAAATACTTCATAAGTTTCACATGGAGAATTGTAAGCCTATGGAAAATCCTCTATCTACAAACTTGAGGAAGGAGAATGCAAATTCAGGTGAAGAGGTTGATGCTACCATTTACATGGAGCTTGTGAGGTCTTTGATGTATCTTGTGAACACAAGATACAACATGTGCTTTGCACTAAACTAACTTAGTCAAGCTATGGTGAGGCATACCAAGCTGTATTGGAAAAAAACAATGCATGTTTTACGGTTCCTTAGAGGGAATACTAAGTATGGATTATGGTACAAGAGGATAGATGGAGTGAAGCTCCAAGGCTTCACCAATGCATATTGGGTAGGGAGTCCATCAGACAAGAAATGTAACAACCTTGGTCAAAAGTCCATGTAAATAAAGTTAATATAGGAAAAATAAGATCAAGGTCATGGGACACGTATTCCAAGTTGAATGTTGGGTGAAGCATCCTAGTGTGGGTTTTCATGTGGTTTATTATGGCTAAGGAAATTGGAAAAGGAAATTTCAGAGGATTTAGAAAGGAAAAGTGGCATTTATTAGCATTAATTTGTGAAAATAATAGAAATAGGAGAAAAGGAAGGTGAAAGGTCATAGGTTGCATGTGAGGAGGAAAATGAAGAAAATATAGGCCTCATTGATAAAAAGGATTCTGAGGATCAGTTGGTAGCTTTTGTCAATGTTAGTCTTATGTTAGTTCAATTTTGGAGCTATCTCTCGCTCTACTCTCTCTCTCTCTCTCACTCTTGGACACTTAAAGAATTCTTGGAGCACTCTAGAATTGGATTAAGAAAACCAAAAGAAGAGAAAATAAGGCAATGAGAAGCAAAGATAAAGTAAGGAAGAGTAGGATCAAGAGGCTACAACGAGATAACTTGCGGGTATAAATTTTCATGTGTGATTTCTTTGCTATATTTGAAATGCATGGTACATGCATGTGTGTATTTGGTTCTCTTGCTGTCATTGGCATGGGTCTTGCCAGGTGTGACAATGATTTTCAACATTTCTTTTCCATTTCCGGATAGCCTTGGATTTTTGAATGGTTTCAAAACTGATTGTGGTGGTCTCTGAAGAAGAAAAAAAGGCCTAGGAATCCCTGAACCATTGAAGGTGGGATTGTGGTAAAGATGGATTTTGTGTACCTCAGTGGGCCTAGGAATCCTTGACTAGTGAATGACGAGATAGATGGTAAAGCCTAGAGGTGTATGCCCTCGATTAGGCCTAGGAATCCTTGATTGATGAATGGTAGGATATACAGTAAAGCCTAGAGGGTGGAGTCTCAATTAGGCCTAGGAATCTTTGGTTGGTGAATGGCATGATATACAGTAAAGGCTAGAGACTAGGAGACAGAAAAATTCCTTATAATGTAGATGGAGATATCTAGAGGCATCCATGCTTGTGTAGGCCTAGTGATATCTGGACTGGTATATGGTGGGATTTTGGTAAATCCTGAGGAAATATGGATTAGTTTTGTTGTGTCCCACATTCATGCTTGGAATATGGCACAGGGGTGATTGGCTAAAAGAAATATTTGGTTCAACCCAATCTATGGTCGGGTGGTACGTGGAAGTCCCAGATCTAGTTGCATTTTTCATATGTTAATGAGAGCTATTTTCCTCTTGTATTTTATGGGTATATGTAATTGTTATTATGTGATATAGATGGTTGTTTTATCATTGTTATTATACTGGTTATATGTTGGTTATAATCAAGGTTTTATGAAATATCTTCTTCATGGATCTCATCATGTTCTATTTTTAAAATTGAATGAATAATGAATATATGATCTAATAAATGATGATGCAATTATTTTGATAAGACATCAATGCTTCTCTATGAATCTATTATTATGACCTATAGATTACATATTTGTGACATGTTTGATGAAATTCCTGTCATGGCTAGTAGGGGTCTGGTCAAGTACTTGATCAAATTTTTATGTTAATAGCTTGATTTCATTGTTGTGTATCATTTCTAAAAGTTTCATGAAGTTTTGGGTAGAGGTCCGAGACCTAGTCCTCAAAAAGTGTCTTGGAATCTGGGGTAGCTAGCTCAAGACTTCATAAAAAAGTCCACAGTCGTTGGCATGCCTTGTTGTAGGAGTGAATAGAAGGCCTCAGTCACAAGCATATCTTTTCATGGGAGTGGATGAGGGTGAAAATCAACAAAAAGACAAGTTGTATTAGGATTTAGGCACTTGGAAGAGTTGGTTTCCTGCTAAAGGGTATCTAGCTCCTGAGGAAGTTCAGATAGGTTGTGTTTTGTTGGTTCCACTTCCTTAATTATACATGGGGAGTTGAATCACATCATAATAGCTTCTCGTTGCATGTTTGCCCGAGTGGACCAGTTAACTTGGGTAAATGTTGGAGGAGGGTGTTATATGGTGGTACCAGAGAATGGTAGCACTCTCCTTGGGTGATATACGATACCAAAGGGTGGTATCAGAGCATGGTTCAACTATTCGACTGGATGAGAGGAAAATATTTTTCATGCATGAATGTAGGTGGTATATGTGCTTGTTATGTATGCATGGTGATGGTCATTGTTAAAGTTATGTTGTCGTGTAGAAATTGATGATGTTGATGTAGGGAGATGTTTGTCATGAATGCATATCAGTTGTATATGCATTTTTTATGCATGTCAGTAAATATATGTTGTTATGCATGAATTTTCATGGTTATGGATATGCATGCATGGTAGGTTAGGCATGCATCGTGGAGGTAATTATGTAGGTTGTTTCATCATGATGTTGTTGGTATGTTATGATGTTAATGTGTTGGATGAGATAGAATAGGAGATGTAGAAAATCGACAAGGTTGCAACATTGGACCTCAGGGTAAGAGAATATCATCATACATGTTTCTATGTTGGAAATGCATGTATGTTGGTTAATGGTTTTTATGAGCATTAGGGTTACTTATATGCTTTTCATTCTATTGTTGTTGCGGTTACATGTGTGATAAATGTTAGTTGATCAATGTAGTCATATGCACATGTGTTAGATAGTCATGAATGTTAGTAACTTGTTGTTGCATGCACCGTAATCATACATATGATGAGTATGGTAATTTCATTTAAGATATTGTTGTTATATGTATCGTGCTAATTTGGATTGGCCACTTATGCAGATGGAAAGGGTTATGAAATTCAAGTATGATTAGACCTATTGTGATATTGTGTTGTACTAATCTAGACTGACTGTGCATGTGTGATTGGTATGCATGAATTACAATTGTTTACGAGTTTATGATGTGAACATGTTAGATAGTTACTGTTATGGACATCATGACCTTATTTATGTTTGAGTTGATATGTGGTGAATTTATATTGTGCTAATCTAGATTGATTGTGTAGATAAGATAGCCTCTCCTGAGATATATTAACATATGAGTTTACTTATGTCGTCTAATGATAAGAATTTCGATTAGGGCCTAAAATTTAGCTAAAAAATCAAAGTGATCATAAATTCTTCAGACTAGGATGAAAGTGTAGAGCTCGTCACCAGGATTCCAACGCAACTCATTTCATCAAATTCCGAGTTCGTATGAGTAAGTTATGACCTGTTGTTTGTTTACTCAGACAACTAAAAAAATTGCAGGTTGCTGACAGGCAGCCTAATCAACAAAAAAATAATCTTTTGGGAATATTCTACAGGTTTCTGCCAATGAGGTTGTGACAAAATATTTTTAAGGTGGGAATTTCAGTTTTTATTTTAAATATTGTATATTTATATAATATATATAACATAATATATTTTATGTTTATAACACACACACACACAGATATATATATATATATATATATACTATGGTGTTAGTTATGCCATGTATTAATTTCTAACGGTGGCATAAATATTAAACAATGCCAAGGATTAAATATATGCATATGGTAAAGAGTATGCAAAGGCCGCCAGAATCATATAACAAAAATGTGTTGTATGGGAGCAAGGTCGGGGTTTGAACCCCATACCTCCACTCCACCACGGCCGTGCCTTACCATTGGGCTGCAAGCTGAATTCATTAAACTTTGCTATATTAAATTATATTTAAACCAATACAGGTGGGGCCGGTGGAACCATTAGGGCTAAGTGCGCTTAACCATTAAATTGTGCTTATGGATTAGTTAATCAGCAGTTAAGGTTGGCAGACTTTATGGCGGAGCGTGCCAATTTTGGCGGCTGGGCTATTTTTAGCCATGCTAACTGGATATTTTCCAGTTTTGGTGGAGGGAATTGGGGAAAAAATTGAATGTGCTCTATCTTGAGCATCACTTAGCCAAATTTCAAAAATGAAGTCATTTTTTACTGTATTGGACCCTTTGAAGCCAATGGTGCAACTTTCAGAGGAATTTTGAGACTTCTAGGTGCGAAAATTCTACAAGGAATTTTCATGGAGCCCAGGGCCACCAGGTGTTGGAGGCATAGCTAGAGGCCACTCTGAGTGAATGAACAATGAATTTTGGATGATTAACATGTTTTGGAGATAGTGAGACAAGTTTCAGGAGTAGATGACAACTTATAAGAGTGTTTTTGCCACAAGATAGCTCAGGGAAGCTCAAGGCCACCAATAGAAGAGATCATGGCCAAGGGAGCCATGGTCCAGTTCCAGTGATTGAACAGTCAATATAGGGGTATTTTGGCATTATGAGCCCATTGGTATAGTCTGCAAAACCAATGGATTTGATCATCATCTTGTAAAAAAATTTGACCATCTTAATCCCAAAGAGCCTAGTCCATTGATGGAGGCTCAAGGAGACGTAGCCCAAGAGTTGAAGATGAACTCCTTTATTATTTTTCTGTTGTGTGTTGCTGGTTATTTATCTGCAATTTATGTTTGTTGTTCATGCATTTAATCATCTAAAAACAATTTTTAATTTCTCACACATAAAGCATGTAAAAAACACATGAACTTGACACAAGAATTGAATTTCACAAATGTATGATCACGATCCTTAGGTTGTTTAAATGGAATAGAAGGTGTTTTCACAACAAAAAAAGTCAGCCACGTATTTCAGATCAAGCTAGTATCAAAGCTTAGATTAGCTCACTGTAGCCAAAGATAGCTAGGGTTAGCTATTAGTTGTCTAATTGTGCAAGGAGAATTTAACGGTTTGAAAGTTTATGTGTGAAGGAGAAGTTAGATTGAGAGCTTGGTTCTCAAATCACAATAAAGAAGTTTGTGAAGCTTTGTGAATTTTTGTGAAGATTTTATTCATTACAATTGTGATGGAAACTTCATTAAGTGGTGATTCTAAACCATCCTCCTTTGCAAGACTCTTTGATAAAGAGATGAAGCAGGACTCACACATCATGAAAGATATGGTGCAACAGCTGTATGAAGATGTAAAGGAGAGCACTAAACTTCAAGGGAAGTTGATTTCTATGAATAAAGAGAAGCAATAACTTCTTCAAAAGAAGCATGAGATGGAGATTCAGCTCCATGATGCCAAAGAAGCCTTAGCCAAGCATGTATTGAAGAAGAGGCAAATAATTCAAGTTTGTCTTCAATTTCCTCTCAAGATAAATGTGTAGGTTCTTTTGAAAAAAACACTAGAGGAATAGGGTCCAAATTGATGATCAAAATGGTCTATGAAGGTAAAGGATTAGGAAAACATGCACAAGGCATAGTTGAGCCAATTATGGTTGAGGAAAGGCCTAAGTATTTGGGTCTTGGCTATGGACAACTTTATGGAGAAATCTCTAAAGCCATGAAGGCACTTGAAATAGTTCCAAGAAGGACTTTTGTTGTAGGTTCAAATCCTCAAACATGTAAAGTTTGTATTCAATATGAATGCAATTGTTTGAAACCCATGTTTCAACAAGATGCTTTTAGACATGCAGCTTATGGTGAACAAGAGAGTTGTGACAACTCTAAGGACATGAACATTGTTGGTGATCTTCAAAAGAGAGCTGGAATATCTTCAAGTGCATCTCCTCAAGAAGGTTATAAAGATGAACATTCAAAGAATCATTCAAGGTATAATTCTTCCTATAATCATGTTTTTTATGATTATAGCATGACAAATCTGCATGCATTAATGGGAGAAAAATTTGTTGTTCATATTGTGCTTTGCATAACCATCAAGTTTCAAGATGCTGGAAGAGAATGATAGCATACATGAAACAATAAAAGAAAAGGTGACTTGATTAGAAGATGCAAAATATTTTCACTCATTGTCAGATTAAGGGACATCTCATTAACCAATGTTGGACACTGCATCCAACCACCCATTCAAAGGATTTGAAGCAAGTGGAGAAAAAGATTGACGAGAATGGAACAAGAGATTCCATCATTGATTTGAGTCAAGATGATTCACAAGAAGAGGATGTTCAGGAGGAAAAATTGCCATTGAAGTGGATTGGTAAGAAATGTCTTGATTTCTTGACCAAGTAAGGCATGCATTTCCTTTGTACATAGATGCAAATTTCAACCTTATGTATGCCTGTGTTTTTGTTGAAAGTATGACAAGTTGCAGCAAATTATCACAACTTGTATGATGCAAGATTGCATGTGAATGTTGTTCGGTTGAAGGCATTTTATTTGTTGCAAAATTTCACCAAGATGGTGTAAAAGATGGGTATTTTACTCATATATGTTGCAACAATTTATCATTCAGTTCAGCTCTTATGATCACCCATATGTTTTTGGTTTATGTACTTATTTGTACTTGAAAGAGTGTAATATTCCAAAATACCAAAAGCATAAATATAGTACATAAAAATGGAAATAGTAGTGAGTAATATTACATCAATATATGAGACTAATATGGAGCCATTTTATTAAGCAAATCAACAGAAAAGAAGTGCAATATAATGAGGCACAAATCATATAATATAAACAAACAAGCCTCCAATGATCAAACACTCTCAAAAGTGAGATGCTGCTACTATACAAAATGTCGGAGAGCTGCTACAGCGCAATTATAGATGCATTAAGGAGCATGAAATGATAGAAAACAACTGATAAATTCCTCAAGATATACTGGAACTAAAGATAAAGGTGCTACAACACTTTTCCAAGACAACCTAGAGAGGGTTTCCAGAAATACACAAAAAGGCAAATGGTGATCTACAACCATAGGACTGAAGAATCAATTCAACTGAAGCACATAGAAGGAGGAGTCTGAAATAATGAAGAACTGAGTGGAACTCCTCCAACGGAATCTTCAAGTGAAAGGCTGATCCCTTCACTAAAAAGAAAACACCCCAAATGAGGCACTGAACCACCCATTCTGAAATACCGCTGTCCAAGACTGAAACTACGTTGTAGGGGATGGTAATGGCTTGGCTTGGTGCCAAATGCTGAAATAATGCCCAAGGACCTTCCTTACTGACCTCCCAATGGAAAGGCTACCTCTCCACTGAAACACAAGCTTAGAAATGGCCCTATCAAAGCCTCCACTCCTGCAACCTTGCAACACAACACAACCTTGACAGGAACTGCATTGTAGAAGAAAGATGGAGCTTGGCCTAATGCAGAAATGTGGCAATGTAGCTCAATTATCTCTCCTGAGTGGGCACTCGAAGTCCCCCAAGGATGAGGGTGGGATTCCCGCTTGGAACACCCTTGTGCTAAACAGCACTGCAGTCTCCACTAAACAACTGAAGAGATAAATAAGTCATAATAGACCATAAACAAAATGATACTCAAACATGCTCTCCATGGCTGCCATTCCCTTCCTTATATGCTTGGTGAGCTTCCTCACCTTGGGCCCCACTCATTAAAGCCACTACTTCCATGCAAGGAATCTCCCTCCAAAACTGCACTATCTCTCATTGATTATCCACTCCCTCCATACCAGCACTGTTGATTTGGTCAAAGTTGACCCATTCTTCATGCTTCATCCCCTATTCACACATAAGGGTGCTTTATCCAGCTACTTTGATGACCTCCATTCACATTAGGAATGATTTTATTCCTACTAAGAAGATTTATGGGTCTCCCTACCCTCTTATTCTTCTAACTAAGAAGAAAAAAAAAAATTTAATATTCCAACTAGCTGAAAGCTAATTGGGAATATTACAAAGAGAGAGTTGAAAAGTGTACATATGCATGAGATTTTGTATGTATAAATAGAGAACATGGGATAGGTTCATTGTAAATATATACATGCATGAATGTTGTCAATATGTATCATATGTTTATCGACTTGTGTTGATTGTGTCACATGCATTTCACATTGATTTATGTCAATTATGTTGTACATTTCATGTCGACTTGTGTTGTTGATGTCGCATGTTGTTTGTTGAATATGTTTGTCGATTATGTTGATCGACTTATGTTTTACTCGATGGTGTTTTTTGATTGTGAATCGACATTGGATACACCAATGTGCAATAAGATCACCATGTACTTGATGTTACAGGAGGTGAGAGTCATTGCTTTAAAGGAACAAAAAAGAGGTGGTCGTCATTTCAATTCTTGCATAATGTTTTCTTTTCAAGATTGATTGTGTTTTCTTGTGACAAGATGTCGCAGGAAGTTTGAGGTCCATTGAGTGAGAAGTGGACAAGATGCAAATTGTTTTACAACCATTGCAGAGCAATCCGGTTTCTTGTGTTGACGACAAGAGTTCACTCATATTGCAAGCTTAATTTGGGTAAGAGGATTTCCAAGAAGAAGCTTGTATGAATTTGTTGCAAGAGGGACTTGATTCTCAGTGGGAAGGCTAATAGTTTCCAAGCACATAGAGATTGATTTGGTACAACAGTATGTGTACAATAGCAAATAATGCTGAAGTGGGTCAACAACAACCAGAGAGCAATGGTTGAGAGACATAGCCAATTGCGATGCAAGGCATGTCAAGGTGATTGTCAAAAAGACTTGTCAAGTAAAATCAGTTTGTATAACTTGAAATCAGAAGAGTGTTGAAGCTCAACCAGTTAATTATTAGCTTTTATGGGTCCAAAAGCCTATTAGTGGGAAGGAGTGATCAGAATTTGGATCAGGGACTAAAATTTAGCTAAAAAATAAAAGTTCTCAGAAATTATTTAGACAAAGACAAAAACATAGAGCTTGTCTCTAGGATTCCAACGCAACTTGTTTCATCAAATTCTGAGTTCGTATGAGTAATTTATGACCTGTTGTTTGTTTACTCAAACAATTAAAAAATTACAGGTCGCTGACATGGTAGCCCAGTCAACAAAAAAGAATCTTCTAAGAATATTATACAGGTTTCTGTTTATGAGACTATGACAAGTGGCAGTTTTAGATTTGCCAATTTGATCCATGTGGGTGAAATTTCAATTTTTATTATATATATATATTATTTACTTATTAAAGATTTGAAATATTATAAATCCACATTATTCAAACACATCTCAAAGTAAATCAACGCATTATTGGCATGTATGATATATATATGTCATATACTATGGTGTTAGTTATGCTATGTATTAATTTCTAATGGTGGCATAAATATTAAACAATGCCAAGGATTAAATATATGCGTATGGTAAAGAGTATGCAAAGGCCACCAGAATCGTATTCCAAAAATGTGCAGTATGGGAGCAGGGCCGAGGTTTGAACCTCAGACCTCCGCCCCACCATGGTTGCGCCTTACCATTGGGTTGCAGGCTGAATTCATTAAACTTTGCTACATTAAATTATATTTAAACCAATACAGGTGGGGTCAGCGGAGCCATTAGAGCTAAGTGTGCTTAACCATTAAACTACGCTTATGGATTAGTTAATAAATAGTTAAGGTTGGCAGAATTTATGGTTGAGCGCGCCAATTTTGGCGGCTAGGCTATTTTTAGCCATGCTAACTGGAGTTTTCCCAATTTTGGTGGAGGAAAATGGGGAAAAAATTGAATGTGCTCTATCTTGAGCATCACTCACCCAAATTTAGAAAATGAATATCCATTTTTTACTGTATTGGACCTTATGAAGCCAATGGTGCAACTTTCAGAGGCATTTGGAGACTTCTAGGTGTGAAAATGCTACAGGGAAGTTTCATGGAGCCCAGGGCCACCAGAAGTTGGAGGCATAGCCAGAGGCCATTTTGAGTGAATGAACAATGCATTTTGGATGATTGACATGTTCTGGATATAATGAGATAGGTTTCAGGAGCAGATGAGGACTTCTAAGGGTGTTTTTCCATAGGACATCTCATGGAAGCTTAAGGCCACCAGCAAAAGAGATCATGCCCAAGGGAGCCATGGTCCATTTCTAGTGATTGAACAATAAATATAGGGGTATTTTGGAATTCTGAACCCATTGGTACAATCTTCAAAACCAATGGAGTTTAGCATCATCTTGTAAAATAATTTGACCATCTTAATCCCAAAGAGGCTAGTCCATTGATGGAGGCTCAAGGAGACGTAGCCCAAGTGTTGAGGGTGAACTCCTTTATTATTTTGCTGTTGTGTGTTGCTAGTTATCTCTCTGCAATTTTTGTTTTCTAGTCATGCATTTAATCAAATAAAAAAATTGTTAATTTCTCACACATAAAGCATGTAAAAAACACATGAACTTAACACCAGAATTGAATTGCACAAATGGATGTATGAGCACGATCCTTAGGCTGTTTAAATGGAATAGAAGGTGATTTCACAACGAAACAAGTCAGCCACCTATTTCAGATCATCTAGTTGGTGTTTGAATGTTTTATTATGTCATCCATTTGGTGTTTGAGTGTTTGGTGTCTATTATGTCATCTATTTGTTGTTTGAATGTTGGATTATTTGTATTATATGAGTTTGTATCTATAATATTACATGAAGGAATGATCTTGTTTTGAGATGGTTTTACTAACACATATGTGCTGAGAACAATTGATACATACTTCAATGTAAGTGGGTGCTAGTTGTAGTATTATGGTTAGTAACTGTGAGTTGACATGTGTGAACAGTTGCAGGGAAACATGCTTGATATTAGCATGCCAATGTAATGATTGATTTTTTTATATAACTAAAAACTGGGTGATGTGATAATAGATAATAAGACTCAATTGCAACAAGGTAAAATATAAAATAAAGGAATTGGGTGATAATTTCTTTGACTATATTTGGAAACTATAGTTATGGATAGATGAGTTCTTTTCATGAGTATAAGAAGTCTTCTTAACCGTGATTTCTTCTGACATTATGTGGATGTGTGTTATATTCATGAACATATATTTGGCAAGTAGATTAGCTAGTTTCTAGTTATAGTTGTATTCGTTAAGGGAATTAGAGTCCCTTTAGAGAGGGCATGGATGTGTTCATTTACAAGTCAACATGCTTGGCACAACAAGGTAAGATAACTAGTATATTGTTATATTTTCTTATACAATGAAATTTTTGTGGTTATGGTAGTATGATGCAGGGATTGCGTGGAAAAAGAGTTTTCCATGAGATTTTGAAGAAGGCTCAGGTTGAGCTTTCCGTTGGAAGCACTGGGAACCACAGGGATTGAGTCACGGTGTTTGTTACTAGTCTTGTGATTTAGCGCATAGCCATGATTGAATTTAGTGCATGGCCATGATACTTTGTTTGAGATGTCACATTGTTATTAGTTTTCATGGTTTTCTTCTGGTTTGTTTCTTGTTCTTGCCTTTTATGTTTTGAGGGTCTTGGGAATTGGTGGGGAAGGAGGAAAGTTAATGGAGCTCAGGAAGAGATGAATGAAACCCAATAGGTAATGAAAGACTCAGATGAAGCTTGATGCACGTATAAGGGAAGTTGAAGGAAAGAATAAGACATATGGTTTAGTTGGTTGGGTCCATTGGGATAAATGGATGATGGCAGAAAAATCATGAGAAAAGTAGCAGGAAAGATATAGTAAATGGGCTTAAGGTAAAAAATTCCTTAGCTATGTTGGGAACTATTGTTCTCAATGTTGTGCATGTGTGCACAGATAAAGTGAGTTCTCTTAACCTATACCTTATGATATCTGGTAGCTATGTTATGATTATGAATATGCTTATGTCTATATATGTATATGTATGTACGTATGTCATTGTCTGACAGGGTCGTTAGGAATCATGATTGTTTTATAATGATGTTTATATGTACATACGTCTGTATGTATTTTATTTTCTGACAGGAATGCTAGGGATTACTCTTGTGGAGGAATGCTTTCTTATGCAGGTGAATGACATGAAGATGTTCTTGGTTTATGAGGAATCAAGTGGGAAGAGTAACCTTGAAAGATCTACAAGGTCAATATCATTTGGATATGAATCAATATTATATTCTTGTACTATGCTTATATTTATGTTATGGATAGGTAATGTTGAGGGATACATCAGCAGAGTGAGAGCAGTGTGATCTGTGATATGTTGGAACAAGCATGAATAGTGGAAATCTACTAGAAGGAAGGTTTCTTAGTAGGGACAGTGTGGTCTTTGGATGTGTGGTACTACTAATGTGTATATGTTGTACATGTTTCACTTGTGATGTTGTGTGCATGCAGTGTTGTGTATATATGGTGTTGTGTACATGTTGTTTATGCAATGATGTGTACAAATGGTGTTGTGTGCATGTTTGATATGCGATGCTGGGTACATATGTCATTGTGCGCATGTTGGATATATGGTGCTGTGTACATATGGTGTTGTGTGCATTTTTGATTTGCGGTGTTGTGTACATATGATGCTCTGTGCATGTTTCATATGCGGTGCTATGTAAATATGGCATGGTGTGTATGTTGTACATATGGTGCTATGTACATGCGGTGTTTTGCGTATGATTTTACATGTACTGCTGTGTGCATGTGGTGGCATGCACATGTTATAAATGGGATGCTGTGTGCAGGTGGTGTTGTGTACATGTCGTGCATGTGGTGTTGTGTACATGTCATGAATGTGGTGTTATGTACATGTGGTGTTGTGTACATGTCATGCATGTGGTTATATGTACAAGTGGTGTTGTGTACACGTTGTGCAGGTGGTGTTGTGTACATGCTTTTTTGTGTACGTGTGGTACTATGTATGTGCATTGCATAGTTGTGGTATCATGACATGTGTATTTTTTGTGTTGTACTCTTTGTAGGTACTTGTATTATGTTGTACACTGGCTGTAGGTGTATGTATTGGGTTGTGTAATACACTGGATGTAAGTGTTTGTATTGTTTTGTGTTGTACATCAGATGTAGGTGTATGCATTATGTTGTACATCGGGTGTAGGTGTATGTTTTGTATGTCAAGTGTAGGTGCATGTGTTGTATGGTGTTGTATGCTATGTGGTTGTATGTGTGTGATGCACACTATGTGTATGTGTACGAGGTTCAAGCGAAGGCAGTCGGTGTTTTTCGGTTGTGGAAACCGATCCGGTGTGCATAAGGAAAGAAAAAGGATAAAAGTAGAAGCTAAGGATCGATTAAAGGATAAGTATAAATATTTTATTTCATTTTTAATTATGCAAGTGATCTATGATTCTAGTTTATGATGATTGCACATGATTCGTGATTTTGATCTATGATGGTTGCGTTTTTAGCTAACCGGATGTGATATGTTTATACATGATGATTTGATCAAACAACTAGTTTGACTTGTTGTGATAGGAAGTAAACATGATTGCAAGTGTACCTTATTTATGGGCTATAAATGAGGTATTATTTGAGGTTATTTAAATTATTTTTGAGACTAATGGAATTTATGTGCTTGGTATAGGAAAACATAAAAATGCCCGATTGGGTGGTTGAAACTGACTGCAAGCATTAGCAACAACAATAAAAGGAATTGAAGCAGGAAAAAATATATTGGTAAAGAACTTCAGAAGTAGGGCCATTGTTGGACATGGGTACCCAATAGTGTCCATTGAGTTACATGATTGTGCTATGATTGGTATGATGATTTTGAGGTAGGTATATGCCTAGCTTTTTTTGACCTTCCAATGTGAGGAAGCCTTTCCAAGGGATGGATCACTCAATATAGGGGATGCTGGGGAACTTGGTAGGTGAGTGACTACAAGGAAGGAGATTACCAGATTTCCCAAGGGACTGTGTAGTAGTGAAGGGATGTTAGGGGATGGATTTGCTTTGGTAATTAACATTTCTAGATGGAATCAAATGCACATTGAGAGTGTGACCTGGAACAATGAGTAAGTAACTGTTCATTGAGAGGAAAAGTGGCACATGATTGTAGCACCAGACATTGGATGCAACTTTGACTTTGGTATTGGATTCTGGACATCCTGGGAAGGAGGTAAATCCTGGTACTACTTTTGAGGGTGGAGGTGTGAGCCTCTAGATTCCCTTGTTGACTGATGCAATCATCATATCCTTTTATTTGATGGTTAGAGAAAATGTGCATATGTGTATATGATTGTAAATAATGTATTGAGTTGGACTTATAAAGATCCATAAAAATTATGGTTATTTGCTGGTTGAAGAAAATGTGCATGAGTATATGTGGTTGCTATTGTAAATATCATAATGAGCTGTGTTATAAAGCACCAGTAAACGATATGATTTTCATGTTTTCAACAATATGTCATTGTAAATACTGCTACGAGCTATGTTACAAAGCTCCATATGAAGTATGTTTTGTTTTCAGTGGTTTGGTAGTTTATAGGTGTCATTGAACAAAAAGTAGGGTGTTCCGCTAAGGGGAAGGGATCTGTAACATCCATGGTAAAAAATCCATGTAAATAAAGTTAACAAAGGAAAAATAAGACCAAGGTCATGGGATGCGTATTCCAAGATGAATGTTGGGAAAAGCATCCTAGTGTGGGTGTTCATTCGGTTTATTATGGCCAAGGAAATTGGAAAAAGAAATAAAAAATGATTTGGAAATACAAGTGACATTTATTTGTGAAAACAACAGAAATAGGAGAAAATAAATGTGAAAGGTCACAGGTTTCACGTGAGGAGGAAAATGAAGGAAAATAATGGAAGTAGGAGAAAAGGAAGGTGAAAGGTCATAGGTTGCATGTGATGAGGAAAATAATGGAAAATGAAGAAAATAGAGGCCTCATTGATGAAAAGGTTTATGAGGATCAATTTGTAGCTTTTTTCAGTGTTAGTATTTTCTCAGTTTAGTTTTGGAGCTCTCTCTCACTACTCCCTTTCTATCTCACATAGTCTTGGACACTTAGATCATTCTCGGAGCACTCTAGCATTGGATCAAGAAAACCAAAGGAAGAGAAAAGAAGGAAAAGGGAAGCAAAGATCAAGCAAGGAATATAAGAATCAAGTGACTAAGATGAGATTACTTGTAGGTATCGATTTGCATATGTGATTTCCTTGCTAGATTTGGCATGCATGTGTGTATTTGGTTCTCTTGTTGTCATTCGAATATGTCTTTCAAGGTGTGACAATGATTTTCAACCTTGCCTTGCCATTTCTAGATAGCCATGGTGTGATGGGTTCTCTTTAATTGGTTAAGTTGGATTGTAGGATGGTTTCGAAACTGAGTGGGGTGGTCTATAAAGAAGAACACAGGGCCTAGGAATCCATGGACTGGTGAAGGTGGGATTGTGGTAAAGCTAGATTTTGCGTACCTCGGTGGGCCTAGGAATCCTCGACCGGTGAATGGAGGGATATGTGGTAAATCCTAGAGATGTATGCCCTTTATTATACCTAGGAATCCACTACTAGTGAATGGCAGGATATATGGTAAAACCTAGAGGGCAGAGTTTCTATTAGGCCTAGGAATCCTCGACCGGTGAATGGCGGGATATACAGTAAAGCCTAGAGACTAGGAGATAGACAAATTACACTGATTTAGGTGGAGATCTCCGGAGGAATACATGATTTTGTAGGCCTACTAATCCCAAGACCAGTATATGGTGGGATTGCAATAAAGCCTGGTATTACATGTTTGTTTTTTGTGCCTATGAATCCCTTGGTGGATTGCGGTAAAGCCCGAGGAAATCTAGATTGGTTTTATTATGAGTTCCACATTATTACTTGGAATATGGCATGGGGTTGTTTGGCTAAAAGAAATATTTGGTTCAATCCAATATATGGTCGGGTGGTACGTGGAAATCCCAGACCTGGTTGCATTTTGCATATGCTAATAAGAGTTATTTTCATCTGGTATTTGATGGGTATATGTAATTTTTATTATGTGATCTTGATGGTTGTTTTATAATTTTTATTCTACTAGTTATATCCTGGTTATAAGCATGTTTTATGACAGATCTTAGTCATGGATCTCATCATGTTTTATTTTGTAATTGAATGGACATTGAATATATGACCTAATAAATGATAATGAAACTATTGTGATAAGGAATCAATGCTTCTCTACAAATCTCAGATAAGTATGAGACACCTATGCTCAGATATGTTGTTATGACTTGTATATTACATATTTGTGACATGTTTGATGAAATGCCTGTCATGGCTAGTATGGGTCTGGTCAAGTCCTTGATCAAATGTTTGTGTTAGTAGATTGATTTCATGGTTATGTATAATTTCTAAAATTTTCATGAAGTTATGGGAAAAGGCATGATACCTAGCCCAAAAAAAGTGGCTTAGAATCTTGGGTTGTTGGCTCATAATTGCCTTAAAAAGTCCATAGTTGTTGGCATGCCTTGCTGTGGGAGAAAATGGAATGCCTCAATTGAATGCATGGATTTTCATGGGAGTGGCCGAGGGTGCAAATAAAAAAAATTGCAAGTTTCTTTAGTAGTTAGGCACCTGGAAGGGTTGGTTGCCTCTTGAAGGGTTTGTAGCTCCTAAGGAAGATTGAATTGTTTATGTTTTGTCAGTTCCACTTCCTTAACTTTAATTGGGGAGTTGAATCACATCATAGCAACCTCTCATCGCATGTTTACCCCAATGGACTAGTTATCTTAGATAAATCTGGGAGCCAGGTATTACAAGAAAATTACTTCAAGTGTTATCTTCAGTGTTGGGCCTGCAACTATTTCCTGGTACAACAAGAAGTAGAGGTCTGTGGCACTCATCTTAGCAGATGCTTAATATATGGTTGCATGTAAAGAAACATGTGAGGCCATATGGTGAGGAAAATACTTGTGGGAATTTTCAGTCAAGAGATGGATCTGAAACTGATATATTGTGATAATCAGTGTTGCATTAAGCTCTTCGAGAACCCAATATTTGATGTCAGGTCCAAGAAAATCGATAATCGGTATCATCATTTATGGGACTGTGTGCAAAGGATAATTATGTTGCTACAATACATTCCAACTGAGGAGAAAGATGCTAACATCTTGACAAAGGCATTGTCAAGAGGAAAATTAAAATTCCATTGGTGCAGGATAGGGGTGGTGAAAAATCCCTTTCTTTCTAAGAGGGAGTGTTAGAAATTGTAGGAAGAAAGACTCAATTTGACTTTATCCTTATTCAAATTGAGTAAATCGAATTTCCACATCAACAAGACATCTTGGTGGAAATTAACCAATGTGAAATGGCTCTTTTCACTCAGTTAGCTTAGTAAATTTGAGTTAGGGGCTTGGAGTTTAGTCATGCATGTGTTGATTACTAAATTATAGTATTATAGTTCAGTTATTTTCAGTTGTAGTTAGTTAATTGACCTCTAACTATTAATAGATTCAGTTGAAGGCCGGTTGTGCAGTGGGACAATAGTCTAAATCAGAGATTTGTCAGTTAACTGATAAATCAACCCAAAATAGCTCATGCATGCACATAGTTCGAAATTCTCAGTTGAGGTGGAGGAGACAAAGGCTAGTGTAACATGAGTTATATACTAGTTGAGTGTACAATTGTTGCATGCAGTCAGGAGATCAATTCCTTGAGAATTGCACAATGAAAGAGGGTCTTCCCTATTGTTTAGGAGCTCTAATTTTCCTAGGATTGCACAAGGAAATAGGAGGTTGGAGGAGCAATAAATTGGATAAGTGTTGGCTAGAGGCTCTCATTCAAGAGAGAGAAAAATGCTGCTTTTGTAGGTTGTGCTTAAATATGGAGCAAGCAATTGTAATAATTTCTCTATTCAAATGATTAATGAAAAGTGGCTTGAGGGGTTTTTCCTAGTTGGGTTCCCCTTAAAATCACTATGTACTTGTGGTTTTTCTTGTTGCATGTCTATGCATGTTGTTCTAAATTGTGATTTTCACTATGCAGATTAATAAAGTAGAATTTGTATCCCCTAATTTCAGTTCAAATTCTTTGAGGAGTTGCAATTTCTATCAAATTTATACAAAATCACACTTAAATAATACTCATGCAAGTTAAAGGATCCAAATTTTTTTGAGTAACTCCAAAAAGTTACACTTAAAATTACTTATGCAAGTTTATCGATCAAAATTACAAACTCTTTTTATAAGATTTAGTACTACATATTTTAACTCGTTTAAAAAAAAGTTAAATAATAATTATTTTTAAATATTGCATATTAAAAAAAATTGAATGAATCTAAACAGATCTTTATAAGGTATTTTAAAGATATCCAAATTTATTCAAAACATGCAACAATAGTGAGGTTTATTTTTAAAAATAAATTTCTGCATTGAGTTGGATATACTAAAACATTTAAAAATTAAAATAGTTGTAACACTTATAATATTGTTAAAAATGGTTGTAACTCATATATATATATATGTGTGTGTGTTTATTTTATATATTTAATTTTTGTATATTATTAGAATAATACTATTATAACTTTAAATAAATATATACATTTTATATAATTATTTATAAATATATACATTTTATATAATTTAAATATATGAACTAAATAAAAAATTATATAACAGATAAATATATAATAACAAAATTTAAACATTAAACACTAAAAGTTATATTGTTTATATTTAACTTTTATATTTTATTGGAATATCACACTTATATATATATATATATATATATATATATATATATATATATATATATTACAAATATTAAATTAATTTTGTAATTCTATTATAATGGTTTATAAATATATAAATTTATATAATAATATAAATAAAATCTTAATATATCAAATAAAAATTATATATATATATATATATGATACAAATTTTCTCTCAAAACTAACTTAATCATTATTGGTCTCTTAGTGCTTGTGAAGTTTGACACTCATAACAACATTCCTTCTCTTATCAAGTAGGTTTTAACTTTCAAAGATTTATTTTTTAATCATGAATGTCTTTGAAGTGATTTCATATTTGCGAACCTCATTGAATCATTTTTCCTAATTTCACGAACTTCAATTTTATTCAATTTTTTTCCCTAAAATCGGTAAATTAGGATATAATGAAGCGCCAACGAAACGTTGCAGAACAATCCATATGTATTTATGAGATATAAGATAGGACATTCTATGTAAGATATAGTTCAACTATGGAAACACTAGAAAAACTGCCATATAACATCGACTGGACCCTGGAATCACCAATGGTATATGTATTGGAAGTTCAACCTATTACTTGCAAAGAAATCCAGCTGTAGCTACTGATCCACCTCTTCATCCCTTGCGCTTTCCTGCTCTCCTTTTCCTTCTTTCTCGAAATATAGTGTATGCTAAAGGCTCCAAGCATGCTCCAAGAATGCTCCAAGATTTATCTAAGTGTGAAAGAGTATGAGAGAATGAGAGAATATAAGAGAGCTCCAAAACATAACTAAAAAAAGGTTGTGAACTGATCCTTAGAAGCCTTTTTATCATTGAGGTCTCTATTTTCTTCATTTTACTTAATTTTTCCTTCAATTTTCCTCACTTGAAAATCTGTGACCCTTCATATCCATTTTCTCCTATTTTCCTTTATTTCATAAATAAAATGTCAATTTATGCCTCTTTGCCTTTGCCAATGCATTTGTTAATTTCCATAGCCATTAATTAATCACTAGTGATACCCATCACTATGTTTTTCCCAACATTAAGTTTGGAATACTTGTCCCATGACCTTGGTATTATTTTATTTACATGGAAAATTAACCAGGGGTTGTTAGAAACCCCTCCCCTTTAGGGGAACACCGTTATCGGTGTTCAATGACACTTATAAACCAAAAAAATACATGCTATCCATGGAGCTTTAAAGCACAACTTGATGCAAAATTTACATCATGTCATATTGCCAAAACCATGACTATCATACCATGAACACCATATTTCTTATTGGAGCTTTATAACACAATTCATTGAAGTATTTACATACACATGAATATATATAGACATAACCAAAACACAACATCAAACACATATATCAGAATATATCTTCTCAACCAACAAGTAAAGAAGGATACATAGCCAACATCTGATCAACCATATCCCATGTAGCTTCATTGGGCCCAAAGTGCTTCCAGTGCACTTTAACTTTCTCAATTGCTCGATTTTGGAGCATGAGAATATTTCTCTACAAAATTCACTGAGGTTCCGAATGAAATTCTCCTTCTAGGTCTACCTGCAATACAGACCAATCAATCACATGATAAACATCCTTCCACATATATCTTAAGAAATGAAACATGGAAAACATCATGGACTTTAACTATCAAAGGGAGTGCAAGTATTTAGACCACTGGTCCAATCCTCTCAAGGATCCTGAAAGGCCCGCAATATCAAGGTGCCAACTTGGAACATGACCCAATCCTCAAGGAGCTTCTCTTCAGCTTAATGCGCAAGTACACATGCTCCCCAACTTGAAACTCCTTATCTAAATTATGTTGATCTACATAACTCTTTTTCCTATCCCGTGCTGCCTTTAAATTCCTTTTAATAACTTACATTTCCTCTTCCATATTCAATGACATATCCGGTCCAATCAGTACCCTATTCACTGGATCACTCTAACTGATGGGAGTATTAAAAATCCATCCACAAAGTTCCTCAAACAGACTCATATTCAATGACTCCCGATACCCATTGTTATAAGAAAACTCTACTAGTGGTATATACTCTTCCCATTTCCGTTGCTAATGCATGACGTAGATCCTCAACATGTCCTCAAAAATCTTGTTGACCCTCTCTGTCTATCCATCTTTTTGCGGATGATAAGTTATACTAAAAATTAAATCTATTACCAAACCTACAAACAAATCCTCCCAAAACCTAGAAGTGAACTTGGCATCTCTATTCGATACAATCTTCTTAGGAGCACCATGCAATCTCACTATCTCCATGATGAATACCCAAGCTATCTCATTGGCTGAACTAGCAAAATTCACTGGAATGAAGTGAGCTACCTTGGTCAAAATGTCAACCAAAACCATGATGGAATCATGATTTCTAGAAGTATTTGACAAACTTGTAATGAAATCCATGGAATATTCCTCCCATTTTGATTCTGAAATCAGAATCCGCTGCAATAAATCACCTCTTTTTTCATATTTGGCCAATAGTAGAATTTCTTCACAAATATCAAGTTTTTCTGATATCTCAGGTGACCTCAATACAACTTAACATGAATTTACCTCAAGATAAGTTTCTTGATCTCACTACTATCTGGCACATAGATCCTATCCCTAAATCTCACCAAACCATCTGTTGTAAGATGATAATACACATCGTGATCACCTATAATCTACTACTGTAACCTGTGCTTAAGCTATTGGTACCTGCCATCCTGCTTCCCTACCTGCAAGATCCACTCTTGCAAGTATGCCCCATATTAAATCATATCTGCAATGTAGTTTTCGTACACTCTTCTGTTAATAGCACCTGCAACCCTATTCTACTTTCCCTTGATGTACTTGATCTTGAAATAAAACTCACTGGGTGTAGCTAACCACCTAGCTTTTCTGAAATTCAGATTCGGTAGGTCAAACAAGTACTTCCACCCACTATGATCATTCATCAAAACAAACCTCCTACCAAGAAGATAATGCCTCCACATCTTCAGTGCATGAATGATCGCTGCCAACTCAAGATCATGAGTCACATAATTTTTCTCATGCTCACTCAGTTTCATTGACTCATAGCATACTTCATGTACTTCCTACATTAAAAATCCACCAAGTCCTCTTTTTAAAGCATTTGTACATACCACAAACTCTTTATTTGGATCTGCAATCTTTAGAATTGAAGTGTTTGTAAGCAACTAATTCAACTTCTCAAAACTAGCTGCACATTCCTCTGTCTATTCAAATTTATTTTCTTTCCTCTTCAATGATGTAATAGGATAGGAAATTTGTGAGAATTTCATAATGAAACTCCTATAATAACCTGCTAATCCCCTGAATTATTTGAACTCATACATATTCCTAAGAGTTTCCCACTCCATGATATCTCTGGTATTTTCTAGGTCCGCTGCTATACCTTCCTTGGAAACCACATTTGCCAAGTAATGAACTTCTATCTCAAAGAAACTGTAGTTACTAAGTTTGGTATACAATAGAATCTCTCTTAGAAATATCAACCCTTCTACTAGATGTTCTTCATGCTCTTCCTCATTGTTAGAATATATCAATATGTCATCAATGAATACTATCAGAAAATTTTCTAGATAATGACACAAAACTCTATTCATAAAACACATGAAAGTAGCTGGAGCATTAGTCAAACCAAAAGGAACCACAACAAAATCATAATTCCCATACCTGATTTGGAAATTTGTCTTGAAAATGCTCTCTTCTTTGATGCATGCCTGATGATATCCCGATCTCAAATAAATCTTTAAGAACACTGATGCTCCCTTAAACTAATCAAACAAGTCATCAATTCATGACAATGGGTACCTAATATTAATCATTACCTTGTTCAATTGCATATATTCATCAGGAGAGTACCACCCCTCTTCTTCACAAATAAAACTAGTGTAATCCAAGGCGATGCACTTGATCTAATGTATCCATTGTCAATAATTTCCTTAAGATGCAACTTCAATTCCACTAATTTTGGAGTGCTCATCCTGTAAGGTGCCTTGGATGTTGATGCTTCTGCTAGTACCAACTAAATTAAGAAATCCACTTCCCTGTGAGTGGCAAATCTGAAATATCTGCTGGAAATACCTCCTAAAACTACTGCAAAACTAGATACCTCTTCAAAATTTCAACATCCTCAACATCCTCCCCTTTACCAATGGAAATATGAACTGCAAAAATACACATCCTTTCCTGCATAACTATAACCATTCCCACTGATGTAGGGTTCTTCTTACCTTGCAAGATTCTCTTCTCTCCATCATCATCCAAACATTCAATATCCTTATCATAGAAATCTACCTTAGTCTTGTGAATGTACAACTAATCCATACCCAACAACATACTAGATGATCCCAACGGAAGCACATTTAGATGTGTTGATGTAGACATACTATTTAGCTCAAATGCACAAGATCTCACCCAATGATGAACTCTTTTCTTAGTAGTTGTAGCCAACTGCACCAACTAAGACTCTTCATGCACTTCTTTATTCACGCAACACTTATCCACCAGGTCAGGACTGATATAACTATAGTCAGATTCAGGTTCAATCAAAATAGAAAAAACTTGATCATGAAGCTTACCTTCCATCTCGATAATAGATTCCTGATGATCAACCTACCTATTATCCAATGCTACATAAATATGAGGAATACTAAGTCCAACATATCCAACTGTTTGTGCCTCTTGATAACTATAAATTTTAGGTCAGCCACCTTGATGCTATGGAAAATCTCTCCTACGATGATCTTGCCACAAATCCAACAATACAAAGGCTTCCTGCCATCACCCTTACTCTTCTCCTTAAACTGAAATCATTGTCCTCTTTCAACTGCATTGAACTTCTTGTGCAACACTACATTATCCTTGTCATATTTATCCTGAGGTTTACCTATATTCCTAGCCTAGTTTCCTTTATTAGTCTCACTATCTTTCCAATATTACTTAGACTCAATCTTGTGCTTCAATTTCTATAACAATGCTTCAAATTTCTTATGGCTTCCTCTAGTATATAGGCTCATCAAACTCAATCCTGTCTTTAAATGATACCGAAAACCCATTGATGAATCTCTGATTCTCTGCTTTCTCCTCCTTAAGATAAGGTACATATATCAACAACTATAAGAATATGCTAGTATACCCCTCATTGACCATAGATCCCATATTCAACTCATATAAGTCCTTTCCCATATCATCATAATATATTGCAGATAGATACTTCTTCCAAAAAAGTCTCTTGATCTCACTCCAAGTCTGCTCCTCTTCTCGAATGCCTCTGACATTCTTTATATCTTCCCACCAAATGTATACTTTCCCTTTTAGGCTGAAAGTAGCTATCTTGGCTTTAATTTTTCTTAATAATCATGTAATTTGAAAAAATTATTCATCCCAAGTAATCAAGCTTCTGCATATTGTGACTTATTCATTTCTCCATCAAATTTAGGAGGCTTTTCTTTATTGAACTCCTCTTGCAGGTAATGATTCTCACTCCTATACATATGGTTGTGATGATGATGATGATGTCTCTATGAACCAAAAATTGAATAGAACCCGTGGTCATTACCCCTCCTGTAATGTGTATCCAATAACCTACTATATCTAACTGTGTCATCCCTTTCATACCTGTATCTTGATTGAGACCTACTTCCATATACCTTGTTGGTCCTTTCCTCTTGTTCATGACTAATCCTAAGTGGCCTCTGTATCTGCAAATCCGAAAAACTATAAAGGATCACTGCATTGACTTCTAATTTCTTTTCATGTGCTTTGGAAAGTCTTTCCCATGACTGAATGATCACTTCATTATCTGCTTTACAACTTTTGATCTCGACCTTCAAACTTCTCAATTTATTTGCTATGTTAGGGGAGTACTCATCGCCATATTGTTCATATGATATATAGGAGAATCACATGAACTGTAGTCCACCATTCTGATATTCATATTGATCTTATTCTTCCTAAAAACATACCATGTCAGATAAATCAAATATAAACATGATCAAACGTACCTCACTAAATTTCAATTGAGGTTATCTCGTCTGCACAATCAATCCGGATTAGCACAACATATGTATATTGTTAGGTCCCTGTAATTTGTCAAATTGGCAAGAACAAATAGACAAGGGTACATCAAACCAAATTTGGAGTCCTAGGACTTAGCCTTCCTGGACTCAGAGAGAGCTCTCTCTATATTTGTATAAAAGGTATAACTTGTTTGATTTTAGGATGTTGATTTTAGGCTAGTTAAAATGATAGAGTTTGTTTGTTTTGTTTTGTTTGGTTGGGTTGGTTATTAAGTATAATAGATATAGTAAGAGAGATTCAAACCATTGGGCTATGGCGTCTGTGAAAGGCTTGAAAAGTACAACAATAAATCAAGGGTGTTTCATAGGGCAAGTTAACAAAGCCAAATGGATCTTAATAGCTTATGTGGGTATGAAATGAACAATAAGTTGTGAATTTAGTAGGTTTAAAGGCAAATTAAGAATCCTTTAACATATAATATAACAAGAAGAGTCTTTAAGAGCACTTTTCTTAAGAAAGAATCAAAGGACAGGGCGCAACATAAACTTCTTTGACCAGACTTCACCAAGTAAACTTTAAAACAACAATCCAACAAACCCTAGAGAGCAGGGAAATCCTAAATTCTCTAGCTATTTACCTTCAGAGAAAGAAAACATTTAAGATAACAAACAAGTGATGATTAAAGAGAATGGAACTCCTAAATTCTTCAATCAAACTTAAAAAGACCTTCAAAGTGACTATTCAAGATGGACCAAAGGACAGAGCAAACCATAAACTTCTTCAGCCAAACCCTAATCAGTAAAATTCAAAGAAAAGGCCTTAAAAACAATGTTTCAAGCTACACCAAAGGACAAGGCATACCATAAACTTCTTTGGCTTGACTCCATTAAATCATTTTCAAGACAACAAGCTAAGTGGAACCAGAGAGCAACTAAGAATTCTCCAATCAGACCCAGCAGAGGAAAACATTTGAACAATAGAAGGCAGACAGACTTAAGGTGCCTCTAACAACATATCTTAACCTAAATTTTTTTCTCTATTGCAAGAGAAAAGATGAAAAATATGGAAAAAATAAGGAAACGAGTACAAGATCAGAAAAACATCACCATTTAAACAAATTCATGAGTCCTATGAATATGCTTGCTCCATTGATGTTCAGTCCAAGACAGTCACAAAACTCCAAATCCAACTTCTTCACAACTCAAAATCTATATCATATTGAGCTCAACAATCAACCAAAAACAAAAATTATGAAGCATTACATGGAGTATTTAATTGAAAAATGAGGAAGTAAACCCTAGCTAGGGTTTTAGAAGTCATTCATTACATAGTAAATGTATTTTGACCTTTGAGACCATGCAAGGCCCAAGGAAAAAATATCTAAACTCATTTATGGAAAAAATAACTTCTAACATAACTATTTGAGCTAATTTAGGAAATTTTTTGACTTTAAGGCTTCAAAATATATTCTGCAATAACTCCTAGTAAGGGCGAAGCTCCAAGGTATAGGAGGCGCAGCGCGGGTGCAAACGCAGAACACAAATACTGGAAAAATAGCTTGTATTGCAGCTGGCTTTTGGAGGCCTTCCTGGTGTCTAAATGAGCTCCATGATTGCTCATTGGAAATCCTATCCTGTCTAGTTTCCAAATTTGCCTTCATTTTGAAAAATGGTTCCCATTTTCCTTGTAAAAAATCACTTCTCCCAAGACTGCTAAACGCGCAGCGCCAGTGCTGAAAAGAGGGCAGAAAGGTGATTTTTTGGTAGTTTTTGGCCCTTTTGAGGGATCCGTTTTGCTCCAAATGGTCTGAAATTTTTGAGGATGATGTCCTTGGCATGAGGAAAATGAACATGTTTACTTTTTCCCATTTTAGTGCCCCCAAAAAGAGCGCAATGCCCGTGGCGGTGCGTGTTTGGCCCAATTTTTTGCAAGCCAAACTGTCAAAAATCAAAGATGTGCACAAAGTGCCAAAATTTGGAATTTTCTTTACTAATCATGGTTGGGAGGCTTGGAGGGACACATCAACAAGAATTTTGAGATTTTCCTTCTCCTTTGTGTCATTTAGAGCCTGAATCTTTACAAGGGCTCATTTGAGCTTGGCCCTTGCAATCCTGCTTCTCATGGCATAATGTTTTGCCATCTTCCTCTGCATGTCAGTGTCTCTATTGGCCTTCTCTAGCTGACCCTCTAGGTGCAAGTTTTCCCTCTCAAGCCAATATTCCCTATCTTTGCTAATTTCAATGGCAAGCAACTTACTTGGAGTGAGCTGCTCTGCCAATTCTGCTTCTTTCTCTCTTTCCCGATCTAAAGCCTTCCTCAACCCAATTTTCCTTGGTCTCTTTGTAGGAAGATGTTCTTCCTCATACTCACAGTCATCAGAAGTGCCCAAGGTATCATCTAGCAAAGCCTTGGCTCTTCCAGCCTCTTTCTGAGCTCTGATTTCTCTGACCTCATTGATGGCCTTCTTTGCCTCTAACTTCTGATTGTCTACCTTAAAATAGTTAACTACATTTTTTTCCCTACCAATATTAGCTTGAAGCTCACTAATCTTGGCATCCTTTATTTTTAGCAACACATTGATAATCCTCTCCTCATCCTCATCCTCAAGGTCAATCAGTTTAAACTCCTGTTCAGTTTCATGTGTATCCTCCTCTTCAACAATGATCTGCTTTGTAACCTTTTCCTTACCCTTATCAAGCTATTTTCCTGGTGAAGAAGGCATGGCCCCTTGCACCTCAAGTGTAGCAAACACATGCCTGTAGCCCCTCTGGTATGTTAAAGGAAAAGGCTCTATGTCACTCATTTTAGTGCCATATGTCTCAATGTTCCCATCATTTCTTGATGCTTTGTCATCATGATATGGAGGTGAAGGGTTGTGGAAAGGTGATGTGGAAGGGTCATCATGGGGTGAAGGGATGTGAGTGAGTGGAGATGTATGAACAACAGGAAGTGATGGAGAAGTAGATATGGGAGGATGGGAAGATGAAGGAATATCTTGCTGATGATGGCCATGTGGAGTAGTGAAAACCTCATGGGAAATGAAGGTATCCTGTGGAATGTTCTTCTGCTGGAGCTGGTGCATATCCACTATCTTGATAAGTGAGTGGTGAAATAGGCTCTGCATTTTCTGATTATAGTCTCTCTTTTGCACAATGTAGGCCATTTTTTCAATGCTACAGAAAATATAATATGGTATATGCAGCATCCTAACTCTAGTGAAATGCATAAGAAGCTGCATGTGGTATGAGTAGAGGCGGGAAAACCTTCCCTCACATGTGAAATACTTCATTATTATCCTCGTCATAGGTGCATATCTATCAAGAATATGAGAAAAAGGGAAGATGGAATTGTGGTGATCTTTATACCTAGGTTTGAGGTAGGGTTCAAAATAACTCATGTCTAGGTTTGCTTGCTTGAACCACTTCTCTCTCACACTAGGTATTCTTGTAGCATCTGCAATGGTATTTGTAGACATCTCAAAGTTGACCCCGGAAATATTGACTTGTTTGTCATAAAAATTGATAATGAATAGTCTTGTTAGCTCCAGGTGGTTTTGGACTTGCTGTACTCTTTCAGAAAATTCAAAGCAGCCTACATGTTTGAAGCAGGAAACAGTAAGAGGAGATGCCATGAGTTCCCTTGTATTGAGGGGTTCAAATATGTTTATCTTCCCTCCCTTATGATCATGTCTCCTTGGAATTTGTGCCTCACCACCACTGTCTTCACCCTCAGACATTTAGACTCTGTTTTAGAAACCTTAGGGCTGATGTGAAATGAGATGAATGGAGGGTAATGAAATGGCAACTTTGCATATGAAGGGAAAGAGTGAGAATGAAGTGAATGGATGTATGGAATGGGTGAGGGGAAAAATAACTCAATGAAAACCCTCAAGCAATTTAATGACCCCTGCTTATGATTGATTTTATTCAAGGAGGATGAAGTAGGGATGAAACAATGATTTCAAGCTTAAAACGTAGGGTTTGATTAGGGTTTCATTCCATTCAATTAAGAATAATCAAATAGGTTTAAAAATATGGCTCATGTTATGTAATTACCACTTTAATATTTCTTGGATGATTGTGGAAAGATTTTGAAGGTGATTTGGAGTGATTTGGGTGGTTGGAAGGCTTAGAAACCATTTCTGTCCAAGCATGTAGTGCCAAGGCTAAGGTCGGCGTGCAGTGCCAAATATTTCTTCACAGGGTCCCGTCGGGCAAGAGCATAGTGCTTTGGTAAGGGCACAACACTAGCTCCCAGGCCCACAATGCCTTCAAAATTTGCATGGAGGAAAACTGCCAAGCGTGCATCACCAACTCCCAGGCATGGAGCTCCAAGCCAAATGCGTAGCGCCAAGAAATTTTCCCAAATTCACTCAGAAAACTCACAAATTATTCTCTCCTTGAAACTTCTAATGCTTTGCAAGGCAACAATGATTCATATGAAATGTAAAGTGGGCTTTTATAGACTTGTAGATTTATTTTAACTTTGAAAACCCATTTTCTAATGTCAAAAGTCCTTTTTCTTTTCTCACTAACCCTTTTACACTTTTTTGCATGCAGGTTTGCTGAAGTCTTGAAGTTAAATTTTCTTTTGCTCCTTGAGGCATGACAAGTTAATTTTGACAAGTTTGGGATTTAATCACATAACTTCATCTTCAAAATATTCTGTAGTTTCCACCATTAAGTTCAACTCATCTTTTCCACCTTCTCTGGCCACTTTGTTCAAAACCCATAGGTGTCTACAGTTCTTTACAACAATCATCAATGTTGTCTTCTAATTTCTCTATAGCCATTTCAAGTTCATTCATTTCTGTCCAGTTCACCTTACCTTTTTTCCATATTCCATCAATCTTTTTTGATAAAATTTCTTCATTCTTGGCCTTGTGTGCTTCCTCCATGTCATTTTCCTACAAGTAATTATTATTTGGTACTCAAATGGACTAACAATTGTATAAACCCTAATCATCTACAAGACCAAGTGTTTCCTCTTTCCCTTGCTGTAAGTTTTTTTCATTCAGGAGTAGACATTTTACATCATCAGTACCTTTAGCTGATAAATCTTTCGACACTCCTACAGAAGTGCAAA
The DNA here is from genome assembly GCA_034641835.2 of Pinus albicaulis. Taxonomy (NCBI): domain Eukaryota; kingdom Viridiplantae; phylum Streptophyta; class Pinopsida; order Pinales; family Pinaceae; genus Pinus; species Pinus albicaulis. Next base: position 445,789,865 of record CM076583.1, read on the forward strand.
AATTTGTCCATTTTTCTCATTTGCAGGTTTTGAAATGAGAAGATAATCCTCCTTTGGATTTTTTTAGGTCCTTCTTAAATAACCATGTCTTAACATTCTATTACATCTGAGCCAGATTCTAGCAAAGGACAAGAAGTGCCTGAAACATCCAAGGATAACCTTAAAAATTGTAAAAACCCTAATGACCTAATGGGAGGGTCCTTTGATCTGATTTTGAATGAAATTTGACTTGGATATTTTCAAGTGAAAATAACGTATTTGTTATAGGATATTATTCCGAAAGGGACATGGGAATGAGTTAGCTATAGGTAACCCTAAAGGGAAGGTGGAGTTTATGGATAGGGGAAAACAGGGCAATGAGGTTATAGGCAGGAAAGAAGGATGAAGATAAGAGGCATAAGCCCATAATGCGTTTTTTAAGAGCAACACGGTGGCTTTGGGAAGACCAACTGAGGAATAGTGAAAATAGGTTTATAAGGATAATGAAGGCAGTGAGATTTTTGAAACTCAAAATATTCAAGGAATATTGTTTTTGGAAAACTATAACCATTCTATAGTCATCTAAATATAGTGAAAAATACTGATGACTAACAGTGGCTCCACTTGGGGAGGGAAACTCCTTTACAAGGTGTCAAGAACCTTAAATCTCTAATTTTGCAGATGAGATGCCTCACATGCTTGGTAATTTCCTTCATTTTGCAATGCTGATCTTGTTTTTGTTCTTGGAAGCTGTGATCTTTAAATCTGAAAAAAAATGATTGCTTCAACATCAACTCTACCTACCCACCATAATTTTCCTAACATTTTCTCTTCACTTGGGTGCATTTGGATTGGAAAACCCTGAACATCATTTTCTTTTGAAAGCACAAACTATCTACTTCTACCCTTATATGATCTAAAGGTTTAGATTAGACTAATGAGCTCTTTTATTTTCTACCTAATCTACTTATCTATAAAGGTTAAACAGTTTGACAGATTTTCATTCTCTAATCTACTACATTAAAATTTTAAAATATGACCAAATCAAGGTTGAGTAGTTTGATTTGTCATGAGCTGTGGCATCTTGGACAAGATTCACATAGATTTTATTTTTTTCATAAGTAAAACTTGAAACTTGAGGGCCATAATTCAAAACTTTTCACTCATCCCTCTCTTTTCTCTTTGGTTCATATTTGAGCTTTGGGAACCAGTATCTTTTCCTAACCTAGTCTACTGATGAGCCAAGTTTAAATGGTTTGGAAAATCTTCATTTTCTAACTTATTAGCAGAAATTTAAAACATGTTCAATCATGGTTAGGCTGTATGACTGAACAAGACTTTCCTTTCTCAAAAGTAGTGGCATTTGCACTTGTATTCTTTCAGAAACATTCTTTTTTGGTATGGGGCTTTACCTCTTCTTTTATCTGACCTCTTTTTCTTCTTTTCTTTGTTTTTTTGTTTCATTTTTCTGATATTTTATTTAAGCAATGTTATGTACAATGAACAAAGATTTAAACTAAGAAAAAAAAAATAGTGCTTGAGCATCCTGCCATTGATAGGACCTCCAAATAACTCTATTCCATCCATTTATTGTAGAAAGAATGCATTGTTACCTCTTGCTGAATGGATGATGTATGGACATTTCCACATATTTTCAAATTTTCTATGCTTGCCTTTGTCCTCTCTTCTCGAATCCCACTTCAACACTTTTTCTCCAATCTAGAAATCATTGGCTTTAGTCCTCTTGTCAAAAAGATTCTTGATGTTCTCTTGTACTGCTTGTGTTCTGTTGTATACTTCTTCCCTTGATTGCTGCATTTGAATGGTTTGGTTTAGCCTCTTTGTATATCATTCTCCTCTGATTGTACCTCTTGAATAAGCTTCATCACTGGGACTCCCAAGGATGTTGGAAAAATTGCATCCATGCCATACACTACCTGATAGGGAGACATATTAATTGATATCTTGTTTGTTAATCTATCTGCCCATAGTGCATGCACTAATTTGTTGTGCCATGACTTCTTGTTTTCTTCCTGCAATTTCTTGATGATATTTACCAAAATTTTGTTAGAGCACTTAGCCAACCCATTACCTTGAGGGTAATAAGCTGTAGAATGCCCTAATGTAATGTGATACCTGTGGCAGAAATCCATCATTCTCTTGGATTTAAATGCAATAGCATTGTCGGTAATAATTTTTCTAGGACAGCCAAATCTGGACAGGATATGATTTTCAAGGAATTTGATGATTACTGAGTCAGTGGCAGTCCTTGAAGGGATGGCTTCTATCCATTTGGTGAAATAGTCAGTTTCAATGAGGATCCATTTGTGTTGGGTAGAGGAGGTAGGGTGGATTTATCCAATGGAATCTAAACCCCATTGTTGAAAAGGAGCTTCAACAGTGATAGTTTGTAAAGGCAAAGGTAGTAGTTTTCTCTTTCCCTCAAAGATTTGGCATTTATGGAAAATCACTACTAGCTTGTGGATATCAAGGAAAAGAGTGGGCCAATAGAAACTAGCTCTAAGGATTTTGTTGGCAGTGGTTTTCCAATAGAGATGACCTCCACACTCTCCTTCATGAAACTCATGCATGATTCTATCTGCATCTTCTTCAAGTAAACATTTAAGCAGGATACCAACATAATTTTTCTAATATAAAGCTTTATCTAGAATGCAAAAATTTATAGCTTTTAGTTTCAAGAATCTAGCCTTTGTTTTGGACAAACTAGGAGGAGCATTTAGATTAAAAAGCACATGTAATATATCATCATGCCAGAGTGAGTTCTAGAATTCTTCTTCAATGGGTGGAGTTTCCAGTTCCTCTTGTTCATCAAGGAATGTATCACGTTTATGTCCAATGCTTAAAAGTTTGATTCAACCATAAGTTTGGCCAATCCTTACCCTTTGATTAGCTTGGTGGGCTTGATTTCTAGATCATACTCTAAGATGACAACAATCCACTTACCTCTTTTACCATCAAGATCCTAAGTTAGTATGTCCTTAACAACTGCATGAGGAACATCAATGATATGTGAATGCAAGATGCAAGCTCTGAAATCTTTTAATGCTTTGATTAAGGCAAAATCTTGTTTTTCCATAATGTTATATTTTAGAGGTGCATCTATTAGTGCCTTGCTGAAGAAAGCTATGGGCTATTCTTGTCCCATTATGTTCTTTTGTAGCAATACTACAACAATTGTGTGTTTTGATGCAAATGAGAGGATGAAGAAGTCCTTGGTAAAGTCAGGGTTGAGTAGAAATGGTGTTTGGGTAAGTGCTTGTTTTACTAGTTCAAAGGATTGTTTTGCTTCTATGGTCCATTTGACTCCTATTTCTCTTTTCAGCATGTTTTTAATGTTTCTTAGGAGTTCTGCAAGGTTTGGTATGAACCTTCTTAAGAAGTTGATCTTTCCAATGAAATATTGTAGCTCTTTGATGTTTCTAGGGTGACTAATCTACAATATACCCTCAATCATTTTTGGGTCTATCTTAATCCCTTCTTCAAATATGATATGGCCTAAAAGTTTTCATTCTTGAAGACCAAACAGAGTTTTCTTGGGAATCAAAGATAAACCATACTTTCTACACTTTTCAAAGACCTTTCTTAAGTGAGTTAGGTGTTCTTAATAATTTTTTAGTAAACAGTGATGTCATCAAAATATATCACAATGAAGTAACCTATTTCTTCAGAAAAAACAATGTCCATGGCTCTTTGGAAAGTGGCCCTGGTATTCATTATCCCAAAAGGAATTTTGACATACATGAAGGTGCCCCAAGGTGTAGTGAAGGCAGTTTTGTGCTGATCATCTGGGTGTACTAGAAACTGATTATACCCTGAAAAACCATAAAGAAAATATATTCTTTTGGAGCCAACTACCCCTTGTAGTATATGATCCATCTTAGGTAAAGGGTAGTTGTCTTTCAAGGAGACTTTGTTTAAATTTCTGAAGTCTATGCATAGCCTAATTTCCCCTATTTTCCTCCTCACTGATACAAGATTTGAGACCCATTCCGAGTACCTAAGTGGGACTAGTATTCCAACATCATACATCTTTTTAATTTCTTTCTCAACTAGAGGCATTAGGACAGGGTTTATCCTACGCAATTTCTGCTTGAGTGGTTTCTGATTTTCCTTGAGAGGAATCTTATGTTGAATGATGTTTGTATCATAGGACTTTAAGTCCTCATAGCCCCATGCAAACACATCCTTGAATTCCTTGAAAAGCTCAATGTATTTATATTTTATAGGAGCTAGTAGTGTTTTGGATAGCTTGATCATTTTAGATTCTTCCTCACTGCCTATGTTGCATTCTTCTACATCTGTTTCGGTGGATTCCATTTTAGGCTTCCTAGCAACATCGTTGAAATCAAACAGTTCTTCTAAAGGGGCAATTCCTCTTGGAAATAAGTTGTCTTTGCATTGAAATACCTCAAGGTCCATTTTTCTCGAATCTTCACACAATTTTGCCTCATGAGGGTGTTCTAGTAGATTTATATCAGCAACATAAGGTGGCTCTGTTTTGTGTGTTTGTTCCTCAACAAAGTAGTCTTCTTCATGATCTGAGTTTGGTTTTGGCATTTAAAATTCATTTTTGGATTGCAGGAAGTCTTCAATGTGTTTGTCACCTTCAAAAAATTTCCAATAATCTATGTTATTAGGGATTGTGGGTCTGCTTTTGACCTTCACCGTGTATTTTTCATTGGCATGAGGAAGTTGACAAGTGCTGGCAGAAAAGGCTAGTTCATTTGCAAGGCTGTTTTGAGTTCTTGGGACAGAGGTAAGTTCATATTTTTCAAATGTTTTTAGGAGGTATAACACAAAATTTATATATTCTCTTAGCGTAGGGTTTTTGGCTGAATATTATCCTTTTATTTGCCTAATAATCAGCTCAGAATCTCCTTGAACGGAAATCCTCTTAGCTCCTATATTTTTTAGCAATTGTAACCCTAGGAGAAGAGCTTCACACTCTGCAATATTGTTTGTACATTGAAAATCCAGCTTGTAGGAGTGACCTTCATTAGTGTTGTGTATCCAAACATCTTCTCCTGAATCAGCTTTGCCACAAGAGACATCAAAGCTCATGTTCCAAAGTGTTTCAAGTTCAGATTCACCATTATGTTGTTGTGCATGGCTGCTAGGGTTTTGTCTGTTATGTTCTTCATATTATGTTTGGTTTAACTATTCTAATAGGTCTTTCTCTTCCTCTTTTTCAGCTACTTGTTCATTAAGGTCATATTTATTGTATAGAATAAATGAATCAAGGTTTGAATGGATAGAATAGAGAGGGGTGTTGTTTGGCTTATCTTGGTTGCTCACCATGTATTTTATGAGGGATTCTCTATACAGTCTTGTTGTTTAGTTAAAGACTGGGATGGTAGCATATTTCATGTCCATTTGGAGGGTTCCTTGGAGTTTGGCTCCCCGTGATCTTGATAAAAGCATCCATATTTTGGGGGAATTTCAGCCACTACAATATCCATTACAAGGCTCTTGGCTAGTATTTGTGCTAGGTTGACACATAGATATTAGATTAGGCCCAGACATTTAACTCTACTTGAATCAAAAGAGTACAATTCTTTTTATGGTCTGGTTATTTCGAGGCCTAATCTTTCCATCACTACCTTTGGCATGATGTTATGTGAAGCACCAAAATATAGCATGGCATTGTGTAGGATTTTTTCATGGATGTTCAAACTGACATAGAATGGAGGCACAAATCCCTCTTGAAACTTTCCCTCTACATCTGGTCCAAACAACAATTTATGGCTTGTCATCAGTCATATTTAGAGTATCGGTGTCATTTCCTATGTTTAAAGCCTTAAAAAATTGATATCTATATACATCTTGATTCAATAGTTCAGTAAGGGGTATGGCTATTTTTATCTTTGCAATTTCACCCTCAATACTGAATGGTGTTTGTGTTCTTAGCAGAGTTAGATCAATTTTATCATACATGGTATTTTCATCAAATTTAGCTTGCTAATTTTTATTTGGGATTTCAGTTAAAGAAATTTTTTCAGGGCCACTAGTTGATGTACTGGGGCAGCTTTGGTCACCATCATGTTGGCTGATTTTTTTTTATCTGATCAGAATTCTTAGCCATAGTGCTGGTATTTTTTGCTGTCTTTTTAGGAGTGTTATCAGGGGTCTTCCTAGCAGAAATTTTTGGTTTTTTTCTCTTGGGGATGTCTTGTGTTTTCTTACTTCTGAGGTCATACGGCCTATGAACCTCCATGATAGCATTTTCAAACCCTAGTTTGTATTCTTCAAAATCCTCATATGTTCTTTCAGTTTGGTTTAAGGAAAATAGAACTTGTTCTTCTTCTGTGAGAAAAACAACATCCTCACTATCAGAGCCTATTAGATTCACATGGTTTTCTTTCGGCTCCTCAATCTCTCTTTCCTCTTCATCTACATAGTTTTGTTGGAAAGGAGGTTTGATTTGCTGATCATTTTCTCTTTTTATTATTTGGGGAGGATCTCTTTTGAAGTTTTGGTTTCTGTTTTTATTTTGAGGATTTGTTTGGTTTTCCCTAGGAGGTGCTCTTTCATTTAATTTGATTCTCTCCATCATCCTTTCCATTTTCCTAACTAGGCTGTCAATTTTAGCATCAGATGTGGAGGCCATAGGTTCCTCTTTGTATGTAACCCTCTTTTTTGTTCTCATCCTAGCCCTTTTAGCAATTAGATTGACTTCTACACTCACTGCTCCCCTTTGAATGTCTTCTAGGGTAAGGGGATCTCTTTCTCTTAATTGGTAAGCCATTTCTGGATCAAAGCCATCTGGAAACTTTACTAGGGCTAGGCCTTTTGGGGGTTTCATGTGGGGAGGGAGTGCATTATATACACTATTGAACCTAGTGCAGTAGTCTTGAACACTCTCCCCAAAATTTCTTTTAAGGTTATCATACTCTGATAAGATTTGAAGAGGATTTTTCTTAGTTTCCCACTTGTTTATGAATGTTTGATAAAGGGAAGGGAGATCATGAATGCTATTAGGAGTTAAGTTCTTGAACCATTTCTTTTCTTCTCCTCCTAAAATTTTGAGAAACATTCTCATTTTTATGGTCTCCTCTTCTATTTCTTGGTAGTCAAAAGCATCATTCATCTTGTCTACATGATGTTGGGAAGTTGTAGAATGAGTTCCATTAAAGTGAGGGATTTTAGATTGATAGTCCCGTGGCATAGGCAGTAAAGGTTGTGGTAGTACCAGAGGGGAATACCATGCTGCCATGATGGGAGGTAATGGAACCCAAGGAGGATTTATAAGAGGAGGGTTTATGAGTGGAGGTGGAGGATGAAATGGAGTGGTTTGCACAATGGATGTATGAGTGGGGGTAGCAGATGTACTTGGACCAGCTAGCTGATATTGAGCAGATTTGGAACGAAAGGAGTCAAAGTGTTGGAGAAGTTGAAAATCAGGAGGAGTGGAAGGAGAGGATTCTCTACTAGGACCCTGCTGTAAGCTTGTAAGCTCAAGGTCTGTCTGTCTATCCAACTTTGAGACTTAGTTCTGAATAGGTTTCTTCTATGGTGTAAGTCAAATTGGGTATCTTGCAAGGATGTAAGGTTTTCAGGAAAAAAACTTGCTTTGTGAATTGGTCTGACAATAGTTGAATCTTCAGTCCTAGAATTTTTTCTTAAGATTCTTTCTGGGTCACCAACTATCATAGGAGGGTTTAGGTCAGGGTGAGATCTGGTGCCAATCCTTTTTGAAGCCAGATTTCAGACCCACAACACATAGAGGCTGAAATTTTATATGAGTTTTGGAAAATAGACCTATCTGAAAGATTGCTGAATTCACAAAGTATGTGGCTGGGTTTTATACTATTAGGGTTGATTAATACATTCCCATAGGAGTCTGTGAGGACCAGTGGAGTTAGAAGGCCTACTGAAAGCCAGTGAAGTCACTAGGTGGATGATGCTAACTATTTTGAAGATTTGTTTGTTGTCCACCATAAACTATTGGATACCAATCTTGGGATATTTTTGGGTTTTCTGAGTTCTTTATATAACACTAATATTTTTAATGAGTGTCCCCAGCAGAGTCATCATTATGTTAGGTCCCTATAATTTGTCAGATTGGCAAGACCAAATAGACAAGGGTAACATCAAACCAACTTTGGAGTCCTAGGACCCAGCTTTCCTGGACTCATGGAGGGCTATCTCTATATTTGTATAAAAGGTATAACTTGTTTGATTTTAGGATGTTGATTTTAGGCTAGTTAAAATGATATATTTTGTTTGTTTCGTTGGGTTGGTTGTTAAGTCGAACAGATAGAGTAAGAGAGATTTAAACCATTGGGCTATGGGGTCTGTGAAAGGCTTGAAAAGTACAACAATAAATCAATGGTGTTTCATAGGGTAAGTTAACAAATTCAAATGGATCTTAATGGCTTATGTGGGTGTGAAATGAACATTAAGTTGTGAATTTAGTAGGTTTAAAGGGAAGTTACAATCCTTTAACATATACTATAACAAGAAGAGTCTTTAAGAGCACTTTTCTTAAGAAATAATCGAAGGACAGGGCGCACCATAAAATTATTTGACCAGACTTCACTAAGTAAACTTTAAAACAACAATCCAACAAACCCTAGAGAGCAGGGAACTCCTAAATTCTCTAGCTATTTACCTTCAGAGAAAGAAAACATTTAAGATAGCAAACAAGTGATGATTAAATAGCAGGGAACTCCTAAATTCTTCAATCAGACTTAAAAATACCTTCAAAGTGACTATTCAAGATGGACCAAAGGACAGGGAAAACCATAAACTTCTTCAGCCAAACCCTAATTAGTAAAATTCAAAGAAAAGGCCTTAAAAATAGTGTTTCAAGCTACACCAAAGGACATGGCATACCATAAAATACTTTGGCTTGAATCCATTGAATCATTTTCAAGACAACAAGCTAAGAGGAACCAGAGAGCAACTGATAATTCTCCAATCAGACCCAGCAGAGGAAAACATTTGAATAATAGAAGGCAGACAGACTTAAGGTGCCTCTAACAACATATATTAACCTAAATTTTCTGCTCTATTGCAAGAGAAAAGATGAACAATATGGAAAACATAAGGAAAAAAGTACAATATCATAACAACATCACCATTTAAACAACTTCATGAATCCTATGAATATGCTTGCTCCATTGATGTTCAGTCCAAGACAATCACAAAACTTTAAAGCCAACTTCTTCACAACTCAAAATCTATATCATATTGAGCTCAACAATCAACTAACAACAAAAATTATGATGCATTACATGCAGTATTTAACTGAAAATGAGGAAGTAAACCCTAGCTAGGGTTTTAGAAGTCATTCATTACATAGTAAATGTATTTTGACCTTTGAGACCATGCAAGGCCCAAGGCAAAAATATCTAAACTCGTTTATGGAAAAAATAACTTCTAACATAGCTATTTGAGCTAATTTTGGAAATTTTTTGACTTTAAGGCTTCAAAATATCTTCTGCAATAACTCCTGGTAAGGGCACAACTCCAAGGTACAGGGGTACAGTGCCATTGCAAACGCGTAGTGCCAAGATTGGAAAAATAGCTTGTTTTGCAGTTGACTTTTGGAGGCCTTCCTAGTGTCCAAATGAGCTCCATGATAGCTCATTGGAAATCCTGTCCTGTCTAGTTTCCAAATCTTCCTTTATTTTTCAAAATGGTGCCCATTTTCATTGTAAAAAATCACTTCTCTTAAGACTGCTAAATGCGCAGTGCCAGTGCTGAAAAGAGGGCAGAAAGGTGATTTTTTGGTAGTTTTTGGCCCTTTTTAGGGACCAGTTTTGTTCCAAATGGTATGAAATTTCATAAGGATGATGTACTTGGCATGAGGAACATGACTATGTTGAATTTTTCCCATTTTAATGCCTCAAAAAAGAGCGCAACGCCAGTGGCGCTACACGTTTGGCCCAATTTTCTGCAAGCCAAACTATCAAAAATAAAAAATGTACACAAATTGCCCAAATTTGGAATTTTCTTTGTTGATCATGGTTGGCAGGCTTGGAGGGACACATCAGCAAGAATTTTGAGCTTTTCCTTCTCCCTTGCCTCATTTAGAGCTTGAATATTTCCAAGGGCTCGTTTGAGCTTGGCCCTTGCAATCCTGTTTCTCATGGCATAATGTTTTGCCATCTTCCTCTGCATGTCATTATCTCTCTTGGCCTTCTATAGCTAACCCTCTAGGTGCAATTTTTCCCTCTCAAGCCAATATCCCTATCTTTTTTAATTTCTATGGCAAGTAGCTCACTTGGAGTGAGTTTCTCTACCAATTCTGCTTCTTTCTCTCTTTCCCAGGCTAAAGCCTTCCTCAACCCAATTATCTTTAATCTCTTCCTAGGAATATGTTCTTCCTCATCCTCAATATCATCAAAAGTGCCTAAGGTATTGTTGTAGCACAATTTTACTCAGAAAAAAGTCGGGAGAAGTTCTTGGCAATTTAAGGTTGCTAAGGAACAATTATAGAAGTGGAACAAGTTCAAGGAGATAAACAAAATGTTTTAAAGGCATTTGAAACACTGTGCCTAAGAAATCTGTTATTGGGTGATTTAATTACATTTCAGGGGCAGGCATGGGTTTTCGAAATCAGAAATGGCTATCCTTGGATGGGCATCAGTGAATCCATATTCTACATACAAAATAACCAGTCATGGCTTTATAGGCTGGATAAAGTCGACCATTGTTCTGGAGGAAAGTCATGGAACACAACCAAACTAGTGTTTTTGGTTCAAGATGGAGAGGATCCTGCTTCACCAGAATGGCCAGGTTGAGTAATAGGTCTTATGGTGTTCAAGCAGGCCTGCTTTCCCGAAGGACTTCATCTTGTGCTTTGCATAGCGTGCTCGCAAGGACGGGCCAATCTTCTCGTTGTATTTGATAATAAGGAAGAGGATCAAGCGGTAAATAAAAATCATTGAGAATATGATGACCAAGTCCAACCATTTGGACCGCTTTGTAATGATTTCAAACATAGATTTTAAGATATATTCACCACTGATTTTGGGCATTCCTTTAATCTACGGTTTGAAATCTAATCAAAGCAAATCGTTTTTGTATTGGCCCTGCATTGCCCAAGAGTTGAAGCTAATATATGACATTGGATAGTGCCAAATTGGCTTTCGGAGATCTTTCAGAAAACGGAAAAATCCAGCAACCAGCATATATATTCCCAGGATTCCTGCTCCTGTGATGATTCCCATCAAGAAATTGGGCACCAAGGTGGCCACTGTCATCATCAAGCTATCAACGACGGTCATGCAAGCGAAGAGGTTCAGCAAAAAATATAAGTAGTGAGTAAATCCAAGATGCAATTTCACCATGTAGTAGGTGATTGTCCCGGATATTGTTGCAACAAGTGCCAGATATGGCATTGAAGACAGCGTGTTGGAAATGACAAATGCAAGCACTCCGTAGTGTCCATCGAACCTTTCACACTGAAAAACCTTCACATCCTCCACAAAAGATGGGAATCCTCCAATGGACATGAATGTCATGAATCCAGAAACATAGGATGCGCAGGAACCTATGGCCAAAATAGCAGTATAATCAGTTCCAACGTTGTAGTATATGGGTCCTAAGTTACAATCACACACATACCTTACCTATGCCGATAAGAAAAGAGGATTTATTCAATAAGCTATTAACAACATGCTTGAAAGAATTCCCATATACACGAACCAAGCCCCTACCAGTCATTATTTCTGATGGAAAATTCGTTGATCTTTGTGAGTTTTAAAATGTTGTTAGGAAGCAAGGTGGTTTTGATTTGGTTTCTGCAAATAAAATGTGGAGGTCAATTGCAAGGAATTCAGGATTCGGCACAGAATGTGTCCATAAGACTCCCAATGTTTCGCTTTCAGGCATGTTGGAATGGATAAACTGGGTTGCGAGGAACCCCTGTGGTTCTGTGAAAGGACAAGGTGCTAAGATCTATAGGCAGAGTGAGGAGATGGCTCAAAAATGTTCGGGATTTGTTTAAGTGGCTCACAATTGCATAAGGAAGCAAACACATATAGTATTGTAGTTGAATCGACGATCTGGATCATCTAGCTCAGATCCAATGGTCTTGCGGCAACACAAATTAAATGGATCTTATGAGAGATAGTACCCTCGCAAAATGGTTTAATTGAAACCACTATTTACGAAATCTACGGCTATGATGCATTACGGCATCACTTAGCCTTTTCTCAAGAAACCGCTATCAGTGCTCCCGTAGCCGGTTATTGGTTTTCAAAAACCATGGGTGACTTTGTCATTAATACGTATGGGTGTAATGGGACCCAAAGTGTGCCATTCGTTCTTTTTACTTGCACTAGAGTAAGATCCTATTTTTGGGTTTTATATTATATATTATATATATAATATTAAAACATGCATTTTGTAAATTTAAATAATTCCAAGACTTCCAAGAATTAGTTTTAAAAACTGACCATAGCAGTTAGGAAGTTACATTAGATGGCAGACATAAAAGCAGAGGTAGGGAGAGGAGCAGAGGTTCCAGTTTTTTGGACCTCCAGACAGTGATCTTTGTAATCAGATTTCAAGTGATTAATGAAGGAAAAGCAAGCTTCTAGTATTTGTTGATATTGATACGTCTTCTAGTTTACATAATGAATTTTCAGTCCTTGAATAAAATGAAGTATCGAAGCAGCAGGTCTCTTTTTACGTGTGTAAATAAGAGTTAAAACCCTTAATAGGCGCTCCTTCATTTTAACTGTTATTTCCTTATAATTCTTCTAAAGTTTGAGATGATAGATTCTGTACAACAGCATGTCATTTTGGGCTTTTTCCTTTCATTCCTCTTCTGATCATTTCATTCCATATCAACAGATAATAGCATTGTGGGACATTTATAACATTCGATTTTGAAGGTTTAATGATTAAATCTGGAGGTGATTAAACAGGGATCAATATTTCTGTGACATAATTATTTGAATGTCTTAAGCACGGATTCCTTTTCACAGCCAAGGAATGATAGATTCTATACAACAGCATGTCATTTTGGGATTTTTCCTTTCATTCCTCTTCTAATCATTTCATTCCATATCAGCAGATAATAACATTGTGGGACATTTATAACATTTGATTTTGAAGGTTTAATGATTAAAATCTAGAGGTGATTAAACATGGATCAATATTTCTGTGACAGAATTATTTGAATGTCTTAAGCACGGATTCCTTTTAACATCCAAGGAATTGTTTCTTAAGGTACAACAGGTATCATCTAGAAAAGTATTACCTCTTCTAGCCTCTTTCTGAGCTCTGATTTCTCTAACCTCACTGATGGCCTTCTTTGCCTCTAACTGCTGATTCTCTAACTCAAAATAGTTAATTACATTATTTGCCCTACCAATATTTTCTTGAAGCTCACTAATCTTGGCATCCTTGATTTTGAGCAACACATTGGTAATCCTCTCCTCATCCTCATCCTCAAGGTCAATCAGTTGAAACTCCTGCTCAGTTTCATGTGTATCCTCCTCTTCCACAATGACCTACTTTGTAATCTTTTCCTTACCCTTATCAAGCTGTTTTGCCGGTGAAGAAGGCATGGCCCCTTGCACCTCAAGTTTAGCAAACACATGCCTGTAGCCCCTCTGGTATGTCAAAGGAAAAGGCTCTATGCCACTCATTTTAGTGCCATTTTTCTTAATGTTCCCATCATTGCTTGATGCTTTGTAATCATGATATGAGGGTGAAGGGTTGTGGAAAGGTGATGTGGAAGGGTCATCATGGGGTGAAGGGATGTGACTGAGTGGAGATTTATGAATAACAAGAAGTGATGGAGAAGTGGATATTGGAGGATGGGAAGATGATTGCTGATGATGGCCATGTGGAGTAGTGAAAACCTCATGGGCAATGAAGGTATCCCATGGAATGTTCTTCTGTTGGAGCTGGTGCATAACTACTATCTTGATAAATGAGTGGTGAAATAGGCTCTGCATTTGCTGATTATAGTCTCTCTTTTGCTCAATGTAGGTCATTTTTTCAATTCTACGGAAAAGATAATATGGTATATGCAACATCCTAACTCTAGTGAAATGCATAAGAAGTCGGATGTGGTATGAGTAGAGGTAGGAAAAGCTTCCCTTACATGTGAAATACTTCATTATTATCCTCATTATAGGTGAATATCAATCAAGAAGATGAGAAAAAGGCAAGATGGACTTGTGGTGATCTTTATACCTAGGTTTGAGGTAGGGTTCAAAATAAATCATGTCTAGGTTTGCTTGCTTGAACCACTTCTCTCCCACACTAGATATTCTGGTAGCATCTACAATGGAATTTGTAGACATCTCAAAGGTGACCCCGACAAGATTGACTTGTTTGTCATGCAAATTGATAATAAATAGTCTTGTTAGCTCTGGGTGGGTTTGGACGTGCTGTACTCTTTCACAAAATTAAATTAGCCTACATGTTTGAAGTAGGAAACAGTAAGAGGAGATGCCATGAGTTCCCTTGTATTGAGGGTTCAAATATATTTATCTTCCCTCCATTATGATCATGTATCCTTGGCATTTGTGCCTCACCACCACTGTCTTCACCCTCAGATATTTAGACTTTGTTTTAGAAACCTTAGCGCCAATGTGAAAAGAGATGAAGGGAGTGTAATGAAATGACAACTTTGAAAATAAAGGGAATGAGTGAGAATGAAGGGAATGGATGTAGGGAATGGGTGAGGGTAAAACTAACTGAATGAAAAACATCAAGCAATGTAATGAACCCTTCTTATGATTGATTTTCTTTAAGGAGGATGAAGTAGGGATGAGACAGTGTTTTCAAGCTTAAAACTTAGGGTTTGATTAGGGTTTCATGTTAGAAAATTAAATATTACAGAGCAATGAAACACATAAAATATGCGTAAAATACAAGCACACAAAACACATAAAACCAGAGAGACACAGATATACGTGGTTCACCCAGTTTGGGCTACGTCCACCCCGAACAGCCAGTCCATCCTTTCTATTATCCAACAAAAATGAAGAGACAAAACCTACAGCAGATCCGTTGTAATATCATCTGTTCTCTCTCACAGTATCCCTATTTGTTTCCCGCTCAGAGAATACACATACATTACATAGCCGCAATACAATGCCCTCATAAAATCGAGGGGTTGCCTTCTAGGGAAAAAAACCCTAAACTAAACATAACTTCTACCATCAGATCATCCGCCTAATGAACAACCCAGATTGTCTAGAAATTACTATACTTTTACAAGGCAATTTTACATCTATTTTTGGGCGCTGCCCCCGAAATTTCTTACCACTCGAGGAGACATTTGGCCCCTGGACCCCCTGCACGCATCCCCCGCGTGCAAGGGTGTACAATTTTTCTGGGGTATACATCCAGCTAAAACAAAGATATTTGAATCGGGAAGAAAATCAGACTCCACACCCAACAATCTCCCACTTGGAGACTGATTGTAGCAACTCCACCGCTACTTCATTTGCTGGACAATGACTCCTCTTTGGACCTGGCTGTTCCTCATCTTCATCATCATCCTTGAAGACCAATTGAAACTAAGCACATTTTCAGTTTATCCCTGGTTACAACTTTTGTTAGCATATTTGCAGGATTCTGGCTAGTGTGTATCTTTTCCAGCTTCAACTCTCCATCTTCCAATACTGACCATATGAACTGGTACTTGAGATGTATGTGTTTAGTCATAGAATTAAATGCTGAGTTCTTTGCAAGATGAATGGAACTTTGGCTATCAGTGTATAACGTGCCCATATCATGCTTCTTACCTAATTCACCCATAAGCCTTTGTAACCAAATCATTTCTTTACTAGCCTCTGTAGCAGCAACATACTCTGCTTCTGTAGTTGAAAGTGCAACAACACTTTGGATTTTTGAAACCCAACTGACAACTATTCCACCTACAGTAAATAAATATCCTGTAGTGCTCCTCTTGTTATCTCTGTCACCTGCCATATCTGCATCAACATATCCCTGTAGAGCAATGTTTGAACCACCAAAGCATAATGCTTGATTTGTGGTACCTCTCAAATATCTGAGAATCCATTTTATTGCCATCCAATGTTCTTTTCATGGATTATTCATGTACCTGCTTACAACTCCCACTGCATGTGCAATATCAGGCCTTGTGCATACCATTGCATACATTAAGCTTCCAACTGCTGATGCATATGGAACTTTAGACATATAATCCGTGTTTTCTTGGGCCTTTGGGAACATCTCCTTACTAAGTTTGAAATGGCTAGCAAAAGGTGTACTAAATGGTTTTGCATTGTGCATATTAAATCTTTTCAACACCTTTTCTATGTACTCATTCTGAGACAGTGTTATTTTGTGATTTTTCTTGTCTCTAGTTATCCTCATACCAAGGATTTATTTTGCAGCTCCCAAATCCTTCATTGCAAATGAATTTGCCAATTTTCTTTTGAGCACATTTATTTCCTGCATGTTAGATCCTGCAACAAGCATGTCATCTACATACAATAACAATATAATATAGCTGCCATCATTTTTCCTTTTTAGATAAACACAATGATCAAAGTGACATCTAGTATAACCTTGTTCAGACATAAACTTGTCAAATTTTAGATACCACTGTCTTGGAGCCTGTTTTAAGCCATACAAGCTCTTCTTTAGCCTGCACACCAATTTTTCTTTCCCTTTGACCTCATATCCTTCTGGTTGCTGCATGTATATCTCTTCCTCCAAATCTCCATGGAGAAATGATGTCTTTACATCTAACCGTTCAAGATGTAAATCTTCCGCTGCTACAAGACTTAAGATAGTTTTGATTGAAGTCATCTTAACAACAGGAGAAAATATTTCATCAAAATCCATACCTTTCTTCTGTGCAAACCCCTTCACCACAAGTCTAGCTTTGTACCCCTGTTTTCCTCCATCTTCTTCCTTCATCCTGTAAACCCATTTATTCTGAAATGTAGTTTTACCTGCAGGCAACCTGACTAAGTCCCAAGTCTGGTTATGCATTAAGGAGTCCATATCTTCTTCCATGGCTAGCTCCCACTTCTTCCTGCTTTCAACCTGCATTGCTTCTTCATAACATTTAGGTTCACCAGAATCAGTCAGCAATAAATAATATAATGAAGGAGAGTATCGTTCAGGGGGTCTACTTATCCTGGTAGATCTTCTAACACCACTTTCAGGTGTTTGAGGTGCCTGTTGCTGTTGTGGTGGTTGTTGCTGCTGTGGTTGTTGATTATTATCATTTTCAGGCACCTTTACTTTTTCAGTTATCTCATCAAGAACCGCGTATTCCTTGCTTTATTTTTCCTGTTTCTTTTCCTGCAACTGATTCTTATACAAGACCTTTTCATTGAATATTACATCTCTGCTCCTAATGATTTTGTGATTTTCATAATCATATAAGAAATAACCAAAATCATTAGCACCATATCCAATAAAGGTACATTTCTTTGATTTTGCCTCAAGCTTTGTTCTATTTTCTTTATTAATATGGACAAAGGCCTCACAACCAAAAGGCTTTAAAAAAGAGTATTTTACCTTTTTACCTGTCCATGCTTCCTCTGGAATACCATCATCCAAGGAACTTGAAGGCCCTCTGTTTATTAGATAAACAGCAGTATCTATAGCATCTGCCCAAAATTGTAAAGGCAATCCTGCATGCAATCTCATGCACCTTGCACGCTCCATGATTGTTCTGTTCATCCTTTCTGACACACCATTTTCTTGTGGTGTTCTTGAAACTGTCTTCTCTCTGCGAATTCCATGCTCTGAACAGTACCTATCAAACTCTTTGCTGCAATATTCACCTCCATTGTCTGATCTGAGACACTTCAACTTCTTTCCTGTCTCAATCTCAGCCAAAGCTTTCCATTTCTTGAAAGTATCAAATACATCAAATTTATTCTGAATACAATAAATCCATGTTTTTCTAGTTGCATCATCAATAAAAGTAACATAATAACGAGAGCCACCGAGAGATGATACCTGAGCAGGTCCCCATACATCTGTATGCACAAGCTCCAATTTTTCGCTCTTCTTTTCTTTCTCAACTCTGAGAAATCTGACTCTCTTTTGTTTTCCATAAATGCAATTTTCACAGAAATCTAAATCAACATTCTTCAAACCTGGCAACAAATTTCTTGAGTGAAGAATCTTCATCCCCTTCTCACTCATATGTCCGAGCCTATGATGCCATAGTGCTGCATCTGCTCCTTTGGAAGTTAAAGCATTAACAGAGTTAGAAATACCATTGCATAAATACAATGTACCAACCTTTTCTCCTTTTGCTATTACCAGGGCTCCTTTGGTGACCTTCCAAGCTTTATTTGTGAAAGTTGTCACACAACCTTCACTGCCTAATTGCCCTGTTGAAATCAGATTTTTCTTTAAATCTGGAACATGCCTTACCTCATTTAGTAGCCATTGGTTTCCATTCTACTGTTTTACAAGAACCTTACCCATTCCAACAATTTTACAGGGTTTATCATCACCCAAATGAACTTGTCCAAAATATCCTTGAACATAGTCATGAAAATATTTCTTATTAGGTGTGGCATGGAATGAAGCCCTTGAATCTACAACCCAAGAATCAGTAACATTTTCGAAATAAAGAATCAAAGCATCTTGTAACACATCACCTGTTGTTTTGCATCTCCTTCTTTTCCCTTCCGAGATCTACAGTCTTTCTTTAGGTGTCCTTTCTTTTCGCATTTCCAGCACACTATCCCTGATTTGGACTTGGATCTCCATTTCCTTGATTTACTGCAATATCCCGAGCTCTTTCCTCTTTCCATTCTTCTTCCCCTAGAATCTGCACTCAAAGCATTATTCGATGTCTCACTGGAGCTTTTCCGTCGCATTTCCTCGCTAAGGATAGCACCGAAAACATCATCAAAATTTAAAGTACTAGATCCAGAGACATAGTTACTAATGGCCATTACTAAACCATTCCAACTCTCTGGCAATGAGCACAAGAATAACAGAACTCTAACTTCATCATCAAAGTCTACCCCTACAGAACTTAATTGATCGGTAACTGTATTAAAATCATTTAAATGTTCTGCAACAGATCCACCTTCCGACATCTTCATATTAAATAGTCATTTCATAAGAAATAACTTGTTTGAGGCCGATGGTTTTTCATATAGTTTCGCCAACGTCTGCATCAAACCATCTGTTGTTGTTTCCTTCGAATATTGAAGGAGACTGGCGCCGCAAGGCACAACCGTACTGTTTAGAGTGTCTTTCTATCGACAATATTCCATTCTGCATTTGTCATGGCCACCGGCTTCTTTTCTTTTCCGCTCAATGGTAGGTACAGATCTTTCTGATACAGATAATCTTCCATCTGCATCTTCCACAGCGGGAAGTTATGGCCGTTAAATTTCTCAACCCTAAACTTAGCATCTTCCACCATTGCTCCCACTCGAACCAAGAACCCTTCTTTCCTGCTATTTTATCAGCCAAATATACCTTCGGCTTTGATACCAGTTGTTAGAAAATTAAATATTACAGAGCAATGCAACACATAAAATATGTGGAAAATACAAGCACACAAAACACATAAAACCAAAGAGACACAGATATACGTGATTCACCCAGTTTGGGCTATGTCCACCCCGAAAAGCCAGTCCTTCCTTTCTATTATCCAGCAAAAATGAAGAGACAAAAACTACAGCAGATCCGCTGTAATATCCTCTGTTCTCTCTCACAGTCTCCCTATCTGTTTCTCGCTTAGAGAATACACATACATTAAACAACCGCAATACAATGCCCTCATAAAAGCGAGGGGTTGCCTTCTAGGGAAAAAAACCATAAACTAAACATAACTTCTACCGTTAGATCATCCATCTAATGAACGGCCCAGATTGACTAGAAATTACTATACTTTTACAAGGCAATTTTACATCTATTTTTGGCTTCGGGGGCAGCGCCCCCGAAACCCTTGTTGGGGGACTACTGGCCCCCGAACCCCCCAGACCCCGCACGGGGGAAAAGTCCCCTCCACACCCGCTGCGTGCAAGGGTGTACTATTTTCCTGGGGTATACATCCAGCTAAAACAAGGATCTCTGAATCAGGAAGAAAATCAGGCTCCACACCCAACATTTCATTCCATTCAATTAAGAATCATCAAATAGCTTTAAAAATATGGCTCATGTTATGTACTTAACACTTTAAGATTGCTTGGATGACTGTGGCAAGAGTTTGAAGGCGATTTGGAGTGATTTTGGATATTAGAAGGCTTAGAAACCCTTTTTTTCCAAGCGCGCAATGCCAAGGCTGAGGGCACAGCGCTAAGCCAAGCGCGCAACGCCAAAGCTGAGGGCGCAACGCTAAGCTAAGAGCGCAACGCCAAGTTCTAAGTGCGCAATGCCAAAGATTTCTTCACAGGCTCCTGTCGGGCAAGAGTGCAGTGCTCTGGAAAGGGCGCAACACCAGCTCCTAGGAGTGCAACGCCTTTAGAATTTGCGTGGAGAAAAACTGCCAAGTGTGCAGCGCCAACTCCCAGGCTTGTAGCACCAAGTCAAATGTGCAACACCAAGAAATTTTCCCAAATTCGCTCAGAAAACTCACAAATTATTCTCTCCTTGAAACTTATAATTCTTTGCAAGGCAACAATGATTCATATGAAATGTAAAATGGGCTTTTATATAATTATAGATTTATTTTAACTTTGACAACCCATTTTCTAATGTCAAAAGTCCTTTTTCTTTCTCACTAACCCTTTTACACTTTTTTGCATGTAGGTTTGTTGAAGTCATGAAGTTGAATTTTCTTTTGCTCCTTGAGGCATGAAAATTTCATTTTGACAAGTTTGGGATTTAATCACACAACATCATCTTCAAAATCTTCTGTAGTTTTTGCCATTAAGTTCAATTCATCTTTTCCACCTTCTCTGGCCACTTTCTTCAAAACCCATAGGTGTCTACAGTTCTTTACAACAATCATCAGTGTTGTCTTCTAAGTTCTTTATAGCCCTTTCAAGTTCATTCATTTCTATCCAGTTCACCTTACCTTTTTTCCATATTCCATCAATATTTTTTTATAAACTTTCTTCATGCTTGGCCTTGTGTGCTTCCTCCATGTCATTTTCCTACAAGTAATTACTGTTTGGCACTTAAATGGACTAACAAGTGTATAAAACCTAATCATCTACAAGACCAAGTGTTTCCTCTTTCCCTTGATGTAAGTTGTTTTCATTCAGGAGTAGACAGTCTATGTCATCAATACCTTCAGTTGATAAATATTTCAACACTCCTGCAGAAGTGCCAAAATTTGTCCATTTTTCTAATTTGCTGGTTCTTAACTGAGAAGATAATCATCCTTTGGATTTTTTTAGGTCCTTCTTGAATAACCATGTCTTAACATTCTATTACATTTGAGCCATATTCTAGCAAAGGAAAAGCAGTGCCTAAAACATCCAAGGATAACCTTAAAAAATGTAAAAACTGTAATGACCTAATGGGAGGGTATTTTGACCTGATTTTGAATGAAATTTGACTTGGAGATTTTCAAGTGAAAACCGAGTATTTGTTATAGGCAATGAGTTAGCTATAGGAAACCCTAGAGGGAAGGTGGAGTTTATGGATAGGGTAAAACAGGGCAATGAGGTTATAGGCAGGAAAGAAGGATGAAGATGAGAGGCATAAGCCCATAATGAGTTTTTTAAGAGAAACATGGTGGCTTTGGGAAGACCAACTGAGGAATAGTGAAAATAGGTTTATAAGGATAATGAAGGTAGTAAGATTTTTGAAACTCAAAATATTCAAGGAATATTGTTTTAAAAAAACTATAACCATTATATAGTCATCTAAATATAGTGAAAAATATTGATGACTAACATATATATATAATGAGATAAACATATCAATCATCTCAACATCAACACCTTACCAACATTATAACACACCAACACCATTATGATGAGAAAATACTGTAAAAATGACCATCAAAATGCATGAGTAACAAACACATAGACAATGAACATGCTCGTATGACAAGCACACCTAGCTCATCCAGTCCAAGTGTTGAAATTGGGAGCTATGATACCAATCTGTAACCAACCCTCCCACATTTACCCAATTTCACTAGCCTATCAGGGTAAACATGAGAAAAAGAGTTAATATGACATGAACCAACCTCCAAGCTTTAGTTATGGAAGTAGGGACGACACAAAACATTCCTCATGGATGGCACACTCAGGAGCCAAAGGACCACCCCTAAGTGACTGAGCCCTGAGATGGGGCTGCATTTCTCAAAAAT
Organism: Pinus albicaulis; assembly: GCA_034641835.2. Lineage (NCBI taxonomy): Eukaryota > Viridiplantae > Streptophyta > Pinopsida > Pinales > Pinaceae > Pinus > Pinus albicaulis. The sequence continues at coordinate 445,812,066 of CM076583.1, forward strand.
TAACCCTCAACCACATGCATGACAAGATGTCCATGCGGTTATAGGTCTCCAACCACATTCAAAACACTTCTTGAGTGAGGTTGTGGCCTAAATTTCATAGTTCCGAGGGTGCGGTCTTGAAATATGAGACACAATTCTAGGCCAGCATGGAGACCACTACCCAGAACTATATGAATTATAAAAATCATTAATTACATGAAAAAAAGGCTAAGCCTTCAAACTCGAATCAAAATTCGACCTAGACTAACCAAAACATACTAGGAATTTAATCAAACACATGGGAAACATGTAAGCTATAGGTCATGAATGCATATCTGATCATAAAAATATAATATTCATCTGAGAATCATCGATAAGGTCCTATTCTCTCTTCACATAGTTGCAACAACACTTATTATTCCATGTATTCATCAATCGATCAATAGCTAAACAATTCATGACAATATCCATAATTGATACACATTATATAACCAACATATAACTATAAATTAACCAACATATAAACCATGGAAAAACACCCATAATATTACCATCATAATCAATACATATACTCATAAATCACCATAGGAAAATGTCTCACATTAACATAGGAAAATACCAACCAAGTCAGGGAATTTCGCATACCACCCGACCATAGATTGGGCTGAACCAAATATCTCTTTCAACCAATCACCCCTACACCATATTCCAAGCTTGAATGTGGGATCTCATGGAATAAGTCAAGGAAAAGAAAAATAGGGCTTAAAGAGGCCAATCCACCTCAACCCTCAACCAATGATTCCACCTCACGGTTAAACATCACTAACACTAACCAGATCGGTATTTACCAAAGCTTACTAGGGCTCCAAGAACTAGTAACTCAACCCACAACCTTCCAGGGCTCCATAATGTTTTTCCAACTTAGCTCCAGGGACTAAGAATTCAACCCACCAATGGATCTAGAGCGTTTGTCCCAAGCTAGGCTCTAGGACTAGTAACTCAACCCAATATGTTACAGGGATTCCAAAGCATTTATTCCAGCCCACAACCATAAGGAATTATGAGCAAAAATTAGAAAACAATCAAGGTGAAAAAAAGCACAACACCATGGCTATCCCGCAAATGGCAAGGAAAGGATTAAAAAACTGTTAATCCAGGAAATACTCCATGCCAATGACAACACATAAGTAGATAATCACATGCATATACCATGCATCTAGAAATAAGAAAAGAAATCACACATGAAACCTGTTACCTACAAAGAAATCTAGCTATAGCCGCTGATCCACCTATTCCCTTGCACTTTCCTACTTTCCTTCCTTATTTCTCCAAATCCAATATATGCTAAAGTTCTCCAAGCATGCTCCAAGAATTCTCCAATATTTCTCTAAGTGTGCAAGAGTATGAGAGAATAGAAGAGAGCTCTAAAACTAAACTAAAAGAAGGTTGTGAACTAATCCTCAGAAGGCTTTTTATCCTTGAGTCCTCTATTTTCTTCATTTTCCTTCAATTTTTTTCACATGCAAATCTATGACCCTTTATCTCCCTTTTCTCCTATTTTCCTTTATTTTATAAATAAAATGCCAGTTAATTCCTCTTTTCTTTCGCCAATTTCCATAACCATTAATCAATCACCAGTGATGCCCATCACTATGTTTTTCCAAACACTCGTCTTGGAAGACGTGTTCTATAACCTTGGTATTATTTTATTTATATGGAAAATCAATAAAGGGTTGTTACAAATAGGCACTCATGATTTTTCTTTTTAAATTTTAAAATCAATTGTAAGGCACTGACAAATACCAAAATTAAAATTCTTTCAACCCGAGGAATTATGTCCCATCAAAATTTGTTAGACCAATAAAAAATTAGGAATAATATTTCGAGGAAATTAGAAAATTATTTTTGAATTTATGGAAAATAGGAAAATTCATCATTTTCACGAAACTTTGGCTAAAATTTCAAGACAACCAACACAATAATGCATAGTCATTGCAATTTGACCACAAGACCAATCCTATAGTCCCTTACGAGGAAGGGATTGAAATGAAGTATTATATTTTTAAAAATTTAAATAATAAACAAATTTACAACACAATTATAACAAACAATAAGATAATAAAAATGTATATATAAAATGGTTATAAAATCCAAAGCTTGAAGAATGTTAAAATTCAAAATGTAAAATATGTTCACTATTTGGAATAATACCTCCCAATACCTTGAACCTTCCAAAGTGCAATAATACCTCCCACTACCTTGAACCTTCCAAAGTGAATGGGAGGAATTACTTTATCCTATCATGACCTCTATGGTCTCATTATGGAAATGGGGTTATAAAATTTCTCCCTCTCCAAATTTAGCAAAATCAATTTTGGACTACACCGTCACGTTCAACTCATCAAGATATTTCCAGCGATATAAACTTTATCAAAATCTGACACCCAGATTAAATGTTGTGGCCATTTAAAGTTTGGCCAATAGCATCCTACCATAAAATCAAAAAATGGCACACGGATCCTCCCATTGGCATATATGGTGCTACTATGTCACCTGCAAATTCCACCACGGCTTCTGCCACATCACTACACCACCATACCCTCTGCACCTCCACATTAGTCCTCTAGCATTACCCCAAAAATCCTCCAGGGTGTGAATTACATGTTACATGCTGCAAGTATTTATTTTATTGTAGCCCCCATATCCTAGGTTGTTATGAGGTTTCATCCATTTCAAATTCATAGGGCACAATAGGAAATATTAATGTTAATTATTGAGTTTTATCTTGTTATCCCGAATTCCACATAAAACATTTGCATTGCAAGGAAATTCTCCTAGGGGATTGTAGACACTTCCCCATATGTTTCTAGGAATATTTTCTGTCCCCTGGCTTCGTCAATTGTATCCTATGCTATGTACGCACACATTTAACCTCTCTAGGTTTACGAACTGCGAAGACAATTTTCTAGTCAAGTGTCAGGGGAGATTTCTCATCCCCCAACTCTGTCAACTGTGACTCATCCCCTAAGTGACACATTTTAACCTCCTGGGGTTGGCGGCTTGTGATGAGATCACACTGACATCATCTCGTGATGATGTCATGCCTACCATTAGGGGAATTTTGAGGTCTAAAATGGGCCTCCTAAGGAAATTATAAAATAATAGTGGAAAAAATCAAATAAGATTTGATGACATCATCAAATTTTAGAGGGAAAAATGAAAAAACTACTTTTTCAACTCATATTTTCAACTTATCTCCAAAAGTTTTTACTCAAAAATTTACGTGAGAACACTTTACAGGGCTGAGAAATTCAATTTTACATCAAGTACCCATGTTGCATACTTTCGATGGGTCCTACTACACGAAAAATGAGAAATACATAAAACAATGCGATTACAATCACATTTTTTTATGTATTTCTCATTTTTCGTGTAGTAGAGTTCATCGAAAGTATGCAACATGGGTACTCCTTGGATGAGGAATTAAATTTTGCATCCAAAAAGTACTCTCGCTCGAAATATGAGTAAAATTTTTGGGAAATAAGTTGAAAATACGAGTTGAAAAAGTAGTTTTATTATTTTTTTAACATTTTTACCCTTTTATTTAAAAAATGGTGAATCATCCCCCATGGCTGACATCATCATCTTGAATCCTATTGGTTGTTATAAGGTTTATTTTTGTTGTACATTTTTCTTAGGAGGCCCATTTTAGACCTCAAAATTCCCCTAATGATCATCCTTCCATGTGGCCATTTTTAAAGGCACCATGTGTCACTCAGTTATGGGCCACAAGGCCATCTTTGATTGTCACGTGTCACGTTGTGCAATTTCCATGTCATCATTATGTCCATGTCGTCCTGCCACATTGACACTATCTTGGGTCTCACCCAAGCCCGAACCCTCATGTAAATCAACACTTCACTGTTATGAAATTTATTAGTGGTTTTACACCATGGACGCTTCCTATGACACTCCCACGTCATTGCACTCCACCTCTCACTGGAACAAGGTAAGGATACCTTCCTATCAGGTCATGGTATTATAATATATAATAATTATATGATATATATCCCACCATATTATGGTATTCATTATCCGTATCACTCAAAGTGCTTAACACCCCACCAAGGCTCGAGATTGCAACATGAAAATTCTTCGACCCTTGATACATACCCTCCATCACGTAACTCCCATCTACTGAAACCACCTTGGAAAGGCACACCCACTTAGCTACGAGGGCACGACAGGAGTATATCTATTAATTGAAGGGAAATATCTTCTATTAAACACCCACTAGAACTTAGAAAATATATGTGTCTATTTCTCCTGAGTTGTAGCATCGATGAATTTCAATGACTCTCTTACATAGAGGCCACGACTCCATGACTTCCTTATCACGAGATTCATATTCAATCAATCCCAAAGGACACTAATATAATTTTTCCACATTAAGAAAATATCTTCTCGGACTTTTCACGAGCCATTTAAACATTCATACAGTCTAATAATGGGAGAATACACACATACATCCAACCCACTAGTCATAGAAAATTAGCAGTACTGATGCAAATAAGGAAACCATGCAAAATAATGTAAGAAAATCATAATGTTTGAATCTATTAACCCAACAACTCATGTTCACAATAGATATACAAGTTATCTATAAATGAGTAAACACTTTTATAAATACATAAAACTACCTTTTTAATTAGGAATTATTATAGCCAATTCATGGAAATCAACACCCTGCAACCTCAATAAAAACCATACCAGATGTTGTTGGTCCATCCATGCATAACATATCATTCTAAACATAAAATAACACACCATTTTGATCAAAAACACTAGTGCAACTCAAACACACACACAACATATGAACTTCAATACTAAAGGATCATATTAAAACTTGGTCACAATAATGAGTTTCCCCGACCTTGAAGATGTAAAACCAACTAGTACATAAGATATTAGGATAGTTAAGAAATCCTCAAACACCTTGCTCATGAAATTTAGATGCCAAATGAGTATCAGATAACAAATATTTCTTGGTTACTATTATACCACTAGGCATAAACACAACAACTCTCCTACACTGAGTCAACAAGGTTAAATACACCTAGCTCAGACAACCCATAATCATCACAATTACTTTAGATGGTCAGTTAAACAGGATATATGATGAACCAGATTTTATTTCTTTAATATTAATGGAAATAATGATTGTTAATTCACGACACAAGTATTTAAAAAGTAATGAACACTTATCTTATTTAGAAGGGGGACTTTGACTCTCCTCCCAACCATAGTTTAATTTGAATTACAATATTTCTTGCAAAAAACCACCCTCGAGATAGATTCAAAGCTTGAGTAGTGATTTTTCTGAGGGAATATGCTCCAACTAGTCAATGAAACACACAAGAGTGCAACGATCTTACAGTGATTCCACCTGTAACCCTAGTAGGAATTTTCCAAAAACTGTGGCTCCTTCTCCTCAACAACAACTCATTGTTCCTCTCTATTTCTCAGTCACACATTCCAACATTCCTTCAACCAACACCTTCGTTTGTGCATTATTTTCTCCAATTTCTCAAACCCTCTCCTAAACACAAGACAATTTCTCCTCTTCCTTCCCTTGTTTCATTCTCCATATTCCTTTGTCTATCTGTTTCTTTTTCTTTTGTCTCTGTGTGTGACCCCTTGTTCCTCTATATGCTTTTTTATCTCTCCTGCACTTCCCTTTATGTGTTTACCACGTCAACATGTTCCAAGAGACCTAGAAAAACCCCCATCCTTGTGCGTAGGTGCCCATGCAACCATGCAACCTTCACATTATTGTATCAACTTGTCTTGAAGTTCTATAGGCAGACACGTGACTTCTTAAATGCACCTCTGAACTTGGTCATTTCCCTAGGCACTTCCCCTAGTAACTTCTCCACTTAAGCTTTGAAACCATGTCCTCTCCTTGAAAAGTCATTGTTTTACATTTTCCACACTATTTACATGAATTTACACTTAATAATACTTTTTTCAGGAGAGATTAACAAAGATATTTGTGATGAATTATATGTTTTTTATGAAGTTTAAAATAATAAACTATATTGAAAATTCACTTTAATATTTTTCAATTTGATAAAATTAACTATAATATATTTTTTTTCAAATTATAATTTCAAATAAAAAAATTAGCCATAATATATTAAATATTTGAAATTTTTGTAATTTTGTTAAAAATTATAATTAGAAATAATAGATCACATATCAAATTGACAATAAAATCCAATTTAATGGATCATATGTGGAGTTGGCCATAAAACCTAAAATTTGAAAAGATGTTAAATTTAAAAATTTAAAATGTATTTTAATATTTATAATTGAATATTTCTACCATATGTTTTTAATATTTTGATAAAATTGTAGTAGTATTTAATTCCATTAGAAAGTGTAGCAAGAAAGGCTCAATGTGACTTTAGCCTTAGTCAAATTGAGTAAATCGGATTTCCACATTAGCAGGACAACTTGGAGGCAATTAACTAGTGTGACATGGCTCTTGTCACTCAATTAGATGAATAAAATAGAGTTAGGGGCTTGGAGTTTTGATCCGGATTTTATGTAGGAACACAACAGAATATAGATATAACCATAAACATAGAGATGCAATGGAAATAATGCTTCATTTTATTAATAAAATAATGACTGTAATAAACAACTAGTGTACTGATAGGCGTATCTCTGAGAAGAGATATGGCAGCTATAGGCCTCTGAACTGTGTTACAATGATATATAATGGAAATGATCGAGCAAGGGCATTGGTAGAATATCTCTAAGAAGAGATGTGATGGCTATAGGCCTCCCCACTGTGTCACATAACTGAAAAGATGGGAACAAGCGAGCTAGGGCACTAGTAGCTCTTATCTCTGAGAAGAGATGTGTTAGCTACCAACCCCTGAACTGTGTTACAATGAGCCTCGAAGGCCTATTTATTGTTGAGAAACAATGTAAAATCCGAAACGTCCAAAAACCTAACCCTAGGAGATGAAGCGCCAAAACTGTGGGCCCCGTTTGGGTAAGTTGGTGTTTCAACTTCTCAGGGATGTAAATTTGGCATTCGATCTTCGTTTGACGCGCTCAATAGCTCATTAGAAAGATCTATCAGAGGAATACAACTTTTGAGTGAGCAACATGGTCTATGAGCAACATGGTCTATGACCCATGTTGCTCCCCATTTTCTCAAAAAGCGTTGTTTAGGGCCTCAAAACGGCTCCAGAAGTTCAAGACCGGAAAAACTGCTATAAATAGTAACTTGTGCTGAAACTTACAAACTGAAATAACTGATGGTGGGGGTTCAAATGGACTTAGTGGGTGGCCACCAATATCCACTTGAATCATTAAGTCCCCAAAACGACTCCGAGAGTGCAGGACCCGAAAACCTGCTAAAAATAGTAAGTTGTGCTGAAGCTGAAAAACTGAAAGAATTGATGTTGCGGGTCCAAATGGAATAGGTGGGTGGCCACCGATATCCACCTAGATCATTCCTCCCTCCTTAGGAAGCAATGGTCTCCATTGCGTTAAGTTCCTCCATGGGGGGGTGGGGGGTGAAAATTCTGCTAAACTTGGTGTTGGATTTGTCCAGGATGTCGCGGACCTCTTGGCAGACGTGCTGGGTGTAGATGTGATGCTGGTGGGAAGCCGTTGAAGGATATGGGAAAATTTATCCATCATTGCATTCATCTGTTTCTCGAGGGCCTCCTTGAGAAATATTTTGATAGGATCTCCTGCCCCCTTGTCTTTCTTTCCTTCCGCCATGGGGGGTCGTCGGGGTTGCGAGGTTGAACTCCTTATACCCTGGCCACGTTGGGGACATGAAAAGAAAATTAGAGAAAGAGTAGACCAATCTGATACCACTAATCCAGATTTTATGTAGGAATGCAACAGAATACATATATAACCATAAACATAGAGATGCAGCAGAAATAATGCTTCATTTTATTAATAAAAGAATGACTCCAATAAATAGCTAGGGCACTCGTAGGCATATCTCTAAGAAGAGATATGGTAGCTACAGGCCTCTGAACTGTGTTACAATGAGACATAATGGAAATGAGTGAGCGAGGGCATTGGTAACGTATCTCTGAGAAGAGATTTGATGGCTAAAGACCTCCTCGCTGTGTTATAGAACTAAAAAGATGGGAACAAGCGAGCTAGGGCACTGGTAGCGCTTATCTCTAAGAAGAGATGTGTACTCTACCAACCCCTAAACTGTGTTACAATGAGCCTCGAAGGCCTATTTATTGTTGAGAAACAATGTAAAATCTGAAACGTCCAAAAACCTAACCCTAGGAGATGAAGCGCCAAAACTGTGGGCCCCGTTTGGGTAAGTTGGTGTTTCAACTTCCCGGGGACGTAACTTTGGCATCCGATCTCCGTTTGATGCGTCCAATAGCTCGTTAGAAATATCTATCTGAGGACTACAAATTTTGAGTGAGAAACATCAATATATGACTCAAGTTGCTCCCCGTGTTCCCAAAAAGCGTCGTTTAGGGCCTCAAAACGGCTCCTGAAGTTTAGGACCCAAAAAATGGCTATAAATAGTAAGTTGTGCTGAAACTTAAAAACTGAAATAACTGATGGTGGGGCTTCAAATGGACTCAGTGGGTGGCCACCAATATCCAGCTGGATCATTAAGTCCCCAAAACGGCTCCGGGAGTGCAAGACTCGAAAACTTGCTAAAAATAGTAAGTTGTGCTAAAGCTGAAAAACTAAAAGAATTAATGCTGCGGGTCCAAATGGAATAGGTATGTGGCCACCGATATCCATCTGGATCATTCCTCCCTCCTTAGGAAGTAATGGTATCCATTGTGTTAAGTTCCTCTATGAGGGGGGGGGGGTGAAAATTCTGTTGAACTTGGTGTTGGATTTGTCTAGAATGTCGCGGACCTCTTAACAAATGTGCTGGGTGTAGATGTGGCATTGGTGGGCAGTCATTGAAGGATTTGGGAAAATTTATCCATCATTACATTCCTATGTTTCTCGAGGGCCTCCTCAAGCAATATTTTGACATGATCTCCTGCCCCCTCGTCTTTCTTTCCTTCTGCCATGGGTGGTCGTCGGGGTTGCGAGGTTGAACTCCTTATACCCTGGCCGTGTTAGGGACATGAAAAGAAAAATAGACAAAGAGCAGACCACTCTAATACCACTGATCTAGATTTTATGTAGGAATGCAACAGAATACAGTTATAACCATAAACACAGAGATGCAGTGGAAATAATGCTTCATTTTATTAATAAAAGAATGACTGCAATAAACAGCTAGGGCATTGGTAGGCATATCTCTGAGAAGAGATGTGGCAGCTACAAGCCTCTGAACTATGTTAGAATGATTCATAATGGAAATGAGCGAGCGAGGGCACTGGTAGCGTATCTTTGAGAAGATATGTGATGGCTATAGGCCTCCCCACTGTGTTACAGAACTGAATAGATGGGAACAAGCGAGTTAGGGCACTGGTAGCGCTTATCTCTGAGAAGAGATGTGTCTGCTACCAACCCCTAAACTATTTTAAAATGAGGCTCGAAGGCCTATTTATTGTTAAGAAACAATGTAAAATTTGAAACATCCAAAAACCTAACCCTAGGAGATGAAGCACCAAAACTGTGGGCCCCGTTTGGGTAAGTTGGTGCTTCAACTTCCAGGGGACGTAGCTTTAGCATTCAATCTCCGTTTGATGCGATCAATAGCTCGTTAGAAATATCTATTCGAGGACTACAAATTTTGAGTGAGCAACATCGGTCAATGACCCATGTTGCCCCCCGATTTCCCAAAAAGCATCGTTTAGGGCCTCAAAATAGATCTAGAAGTTCAGGACCCAAAAAAAATACTATAAATAGTAAGTTGTGCTAAAACTTAAAAACTGAAATAACTGATGGTGGGGGTTCAAATGGACTTAGTGGGTGGCCACCAATATCCACCTGGATCATTAAGTCCCCAAAACGGCTTCGGGAGTGCAGCACCCGAAAACTTGCTAAAAATAATAAGTTGTGCTGAAGTTGAAAAACTGAAAGAATTGATGTTGCGGGTCCAAATGGTATAGGTGAGTGGCCACCAATATCCACCTAGATCATTCCTCCCTCCCTAGGAAGCAATGGTCTCCATTGTGTTAAGTTCCTCCATGGGGGGGGGGGTGTGCAAATTCTGCTGAACTTGTTGTTGGATTTGTCCAGGATGTCGCGAACCTCTTGGCGGATGTGCTGGGTGTAGATGTGAGGCTGGTGGGCAGCCGTTGAAGGATTTGGGAAAATTTATCCATCATTGTGTTCCTCTGTTTTTCGAGGGCCTCCTCGAGAAATATTTTCATAGGATCTCCTGCCCCCTCGTCTTTTTTTTCCTTCTGCCATGGGGGGTCGTCGGGGTTGCGAGGTTGAACTCCTTATACCCTGGTTGCATTGGCGAGATGAAAATAAAAATAGAGAAAGAGCAGGCCACTCTGATACCACTGATCTGGAATTTTTGTAGGAATGCAAAAGAATACAGATATAACCATAAACACAGAGATGCAACAGAAATAATGCTTCATTTTATTAATAAAAGAATGACTGCAATAAACAGCTAGGGCACTGGTAGTCGTATCTCTGAGAAGAGATGTGGCAGAAACATGCCTTTGAACTGTGTTACAATGATACATAATGGAAATGAGCGAGCGAGGGCACTGGTAGCGTATTTCTGAGAAGAGATGTGATGGCTACAGGCCTCCCCACTTTATTACAGAACTGAAAATATGGGAACAAGCGAGCTAGGGCACTGTGCGCTTATCTCTGAGAAGAGATGTGTCGGCTACCAACACCTAAATTTTGTTACAATAACGGTCGAAAACCTATTTATTGTTGAGAAATAATGTAAAATCTGAAACGTCCAAAAACCTAACCCTAGGAGATGAAGCGCCAAAACTGTGGGCTCCGTTTGGGTAAGTTGGTGTTTCAACTTCTTGGGGACGTAACTTTGGCATCCGATCTCTGTTTGACACACTCAATAGCTCATTAGAAAGATCTATCCAAGGAATAAAAATTTTTGAGTGAGAAACAGGGTCATAGATTGATGTTGTTCCCCATTTTCCCAAAATGCTTCGTTTAGGGCCTCAAAACAGCTCCAGAAGTTCAGGACGCGAAAAAATGCTATAAATAGTAAGTTGTGCTGAAACTTACAAATTGAAATAACTGATGGTGGGGGTTCAAATGGACTCAGTGGGTGGCCACCAATATCCACCTGGATCATTAGGTCCCCAAAACAGCTCCGAGAGTGCAACACCTGAAAACCTGCTAAAAATAATAAGTTGTGCTGAAGCTGAAAAACTGAAAGAATTGATGCTGTCGGTCCAAATGGAATAGGTGGGTAGCCACCGATATCCACCTGGATCATTCCTCCCTCAGGAAGCAATGGTATCCATTGTGTTAAGTTCCTCCATGGGGGGGGGGGTGCAAATTCTGCTGAACTTGGTGTTGGATTTGTCCAGGATGTCGCGGACCTCTTGGCGGACGTGCTGGGTGTAGATGTGCCGCTGGTGGGCAACCGTTGAAGGATATGGGAAAAGTTATCCATCATTGCATTCCTCTATTTCTCGAGGGCCTCCTTGAGCAATATTTTGATAGGATCTCCTGCCTACTCATCTTTCTTTCATTCCACCATGGGGGGTCGTCGGGGTTGCGAGGTTGAACTCCTTATACCCTGGTTGCGTTGGGGACATGAAAAGAAAAATAGAGAAAGAACAGACCACTCTATACCACTGATCTGGACTTTATGTAGGAACACAACAGAATACAGATATAACCATAAACACAGAGATGCAGCGGAAATAATGCTTCATTTTATTAATAAAAGAATGGCTGCAATAAACAGCTAGGGCACTGGTAGCCATATCTATGAGAGGAGATGTGGCAGCTATAGTACTCTGAACTGTGTTACCATGATGCATAATGGAAATGAGCGAGCGAGGGCACTAGTAGCGTATCTCTGAGAAGAGATGTGATGGCTACAAGCCTCCCCACTATGTTACAAAACTGAAAAGATGGGAACAAGCGAGCTAGGGCATTGGTAGCGCTTATCTCTGAGAAGATATGTGTTGGCTACCAACCCTTGAACTATGCTACAATGAGGCTCGAAGAAATATTTATTGTTGAGAAATAATGTAAAATCCGAAACGTCCAAAAACTTAACTCTAGGAGATGAAGCGCCAAAACTGTGGGCCCCGTTTGGGTAAGTTGGTGTTTCAACTTCCTGGGGATGTAACTTTGGCATCCGATCTCCATTTGACACGCTCAATAGCTCGTTAGAAATATCTATTTGAGGAATAAAAATTTTGAGTGAGCATCATCGATCTACGACCCATGTTGCTACCCATTTTCCCAAAAAGATTTGTTTAGGGCCTCAAAACGGCTCCCAAAGTTCAGGACCCGAAAAACTGTTATAAATAGTAAGTTGTGCTGAAACTTACAAACTGAAATAACTGATGGTAGGGGTTCAAATGGACTCAGTGGGTGGCCAAAAATATCCACCTGGATCATTAAGTCCCTAAAATGGCTCCGGGAGTGCAAGACCCGAAAACCTGCTAAAAATAGTAAGTTGTGATGAAGCTGAAAAATTGAAAGAATTAATGCTACAAGTCCAAATGGAATAGGTGGGTGGCCACCGATATCCACCTATATCATTCCTCCCTCATTAGGAAGCAATGGTATCCATTGTGTTAAGTTCCTCCATGGGGGGGGGGGGGGGAGCAAATTCTGCTGAACTTAGTGTTGGATTTGTCCAGGATGTCGCGGACCTCTTGGCGGACGTGCTGGGTGTAGATGTGCTACTAGTGGGCAGCCATTGAAGGATCTGGGAAAATTTATCCATCATTGCATTCCTCTGTTTCTCGAGGGCATCCTCGAGCAAGATTTTGATAGGATCTCCTGCCCCCTCGTATTTCTTTCCTTATGTCATGGGGGGTCATCATGGTTGCGAGGTTGAACTCCTTATACCCTGGCCACGTTGGGGACATGAAAAGAAAAATAGAGAAAGAGCAGACCACTCTGATACCACTGATCCATATTTTATGTAGGAACGCAGCAGAATACAGATATAACCATAAACACAAAGATGCAGCGGAAATAATGCTTCATTTTATTAATAAAAGAATGATTGCAATAAACAACTAGGGCACGGGTGGGCATATCTCTGAGAAGAGATGTGGCAGCTACAGGCCTCTGAAATGTGTTACAATGATACATAATGGAAATGAGCGAGTGAGGGCATTGGTAGTGTATCTATGAGAAGAGATGTGATGGCTATAGGCCTCCCCACTGTGTTACAGAACTGAAAATATGGGAACAAGCGAGCTAGGGCACTGGTAGCACTTATCTCTTAGAAGAGATGTGTCGGCTACCAACCCCTGAACTGTGTTACAATGAGGGTCAAAGGCCTATTTATTGTTGAGAAACAACGTAAAATTCAAAACATCCAAAAACCTAACCCTAGGAGATGAAGTGCCAAAACTGTGGCCCCGTTTGGGTAAGTTGGTGTTTCAACTTCCTGGGGACATAACTTTGGCATCCGATCTCCATTTGACACGCTCAATAGCTCATTAAAATATCTATCCGAGGAATAAAAATTTGGAGTGAGAAACATCGGTCTATGACCCATGTTGCTCCCTGTTTTCCCAAAAAGTGTCGTTTAGGGCCTCAAAATGTCTCCGGAAGTTCAGGACTCGAAAAAATGCTATAAATAGTAAGTTGTGCTGAAACTTACAAACTGAAATAACTGATGGTGGGGGTTCAAATGGACTCATTGGGTGGCCACAAATATCCACCTGGATCATTAAGTCCTCAAAACGGCTCCGGGAGTGCAGGACCAGAAAACCTGCTAATAATAGTAAGCTGTGCTGAAGCTGAAAAAATAAAAGAATTGATGCTGCGGGTCCAAATGGAATAGGTCGGTGGCCACCGATATCCACTTGGATCATTCCTTCCTCCTTAGGAAGCAATGGTCTCCATTGCGTTAAATTCCTCCATGGGGGTGGGGGAGGGGAGGGTGCAAATTCTGCTGAACTTGGTGTTGGATTTGTCCAGGATGTCGCAAACCTCTTGGTGTACATGCTAGGTTTAGATGTGCTGTTGGTGGGAAGCTGTTGAAGGATCTAGGAAAATTTATCCATCATTGCATCCCTTTGTTTCTCGATGGCCTCCTCGAGCAAGATTTTGATAGGATCTCTTGCCCCCTTGTCTTTCTTTGCTTCTGCCATGGGGGGTCATCAAGGTTGCGAGGTTGAACTCCTTATACCCTAGCCGCGATGGGGACATGAAAAGAAAAATAGAGAAATAACAGACCACTTGATACCACTTATTCAAATTTTATGTAGGAACGCAACAGAATACAGATATAACTACAAACACAGAGATGTAGTGGAAATAATGCTTCATTTTATTATGAAAAGAATGACTGTAATAAATAGCTAGGGCACTGGTAGGCGTATCTATGAGAAGAGATGTGGCAGATACAGGCCTATGAACTATGTTACAAAGATACATAATGGAAATGAGCGAGCGAGGGCACTGGTAGTGTATCTCTGAGAAGATATGTGATGGCTACACGCCTCCCCACTGTGTTACAGAACTGAAAAGATGGGAACAAGTGAGCTAGGGCACTAATAGCGCTTATTGCTAAGAAGAGTTGTCTTGGCTACCAGCCCATGAACTATGTTAAAATGAGGCTCGAAGGCTTATTTATTTTTGAGAAACAATGTAAAATCTGAAACGTCTAAAAACCTAACCCTAGGATATTAAGCGCCAAAATTGTGGGCCCCGTTTGGGTAAGTTGGTGTTTCAACTTCCCAGGGATGTAACTTTGGCATCCAATCTTCGTTTGATGCACTCAATAGCTCGTTAGAAATATATATCTAAGGACTACAACTTTTGAGTGAGCAACATCGGTCTATGATTGATGTTGCTCCTCATTTTACCAAAAAGCGTTGATTAGGTCCTCAAAACAACTCCGGAAGTTCAGGACCCGAAAAAATACTATAAATAGTAAGTTGTGCTGAAACTTACAAACTCAAATAACTGATGGTGGGGGTTCAAATGGACTTAGTGGGTGGCCACCAATATCCACCTGGATCATTAAGTCCCCAAAACGGCTCCGGGAGCGCAACACCTGAAAACCTGCTAAAATTAGTAAGTTGTGCTGAAGCTGAAAAACTGAAAGAATTGATGTTGCGCATCCAAATAGAATAAGTGGGTGGCCACCAATACCCCCCTGGATCATTCCTCCCTCCTTAGGAAGCAATTTTCTCCATTGTGTTAAGTTCCTCCATGGGGGGGGGGGGGGGGTGCAAATTCTGCTGAACTTGGTGTTGGATTTGTCCAGGATGTCACGGACCTCTTGGTGGACGTGCTGGGTGTAGATGTGCTGCTAGTGGGCAGCCGTTGAAGGATCTGGGAAAATTTATCCATCATTGCGTTCCTTTTTTTCTCGAGGGCCTCCTCGAGCAATATTTTGATAGGATCTCCTACCCCCTCGTCTTTCTTTCCTTCTGCCATGGGGGGTCATCGGGGTTGCAAGGTTGAAATCCTTATACCCTGGCCGCATTGGGGACATGAAAATAAAAATAGAGAAAGAGCAGACCACTCTAATACCACTTGTTATCACAAAATCTGACCCTGATAGGTTTCTCATCAAGTAGACTCTAAGTAACTTTTTCAAACCAATATTTTGACTGAGGCTTAGCCTCCTCAACCTGAGAGGGCTCTCTCAATAGGTTTAAGATTTTTTATTAATGATTAGATGGCTAACTCTAGGAATAAAAAGGATAAAAATGTATAACTAGTTGAATCAAATATTAGCAAACACTCATTGGGCCATGGAGTCAAGATAGTCTTCAACAAAACATCATAATTTGTCAAACATGGAAGTCAAGGAACTTGGAGTCTAGGTTTATGAGAAAAATAGTAACACAGTGAAAAAAGACAGTCTATTTGCATGTGAAGGAAGTTAGAGCATTGTCAAATGAAATCTAAGTAACACATAAAAATACTACTACAAGTAGGTAATTGAAAAAGCCATAGAAAAATGATACACTTAAACTCCTTGTGAATCTTGAGTAGCCAAACAAATCTCTGTATTAAATTGAGAAGAACACAATGACATACAATAACAAAGTTTCATTGCTAATGAAAAATTCCAACCTTGATGAATTCGACCTCATGCTTCATATAGAGCATTTAAAATCTTGGATTCCATGATCCATCATTAGGAGAATTCGAATTTCCATTCTTGACACCTATTCTATTCATAAAAAAAACTATTAATTACAAACTGATAGCTAAACTGTCTTTTAAGAGTCCTAATAGAAATAGGAGTGAAACTCCTAAACATGTTTGAAACAACCTTATCTAAACCTTTAATTCTTTCTTGATAGCTGAAAGTCCATGTTTTCAAACTTTGATGATGCCTCCAACCTTGTTGTAAACTTGTTGATTCATAACCCAACTGTCCTAAGAACCAGGAGACAGAGTTCTTGATTTTTAGCCCTTAACGTCCATGTTTGTCTTCGAGCAGATTTTCTAACATTGATGACTGTTTCATATGTGTCACATGTGCTAATATTCCCTTGAAAACTTTAATCCTCCACCTGTGTAGAGAAAATCTTCGAAAAATTGAAAAAGGCATGAAATATGACTGTGCTACGAAAGTAGCCTGTTTTCGTAGCACAAATTTTACATTACTATAAAACATTTCCTTTAACCATTCTTTCTACTGTTTTGCAATTTGAGTATTCACCTATGACCTTCATCTTTCCACCAGAAACATTAAAACTTGAAACCCATCAATCCTTATCTCCAAAATCTATATATAAAGTGCCAAAAAATCATCTTCAGCAGTTTCGTAGCGCGCTACGAAACTGCTGTGCAGGCTCTTTTTTTAACACAGTCCTCAAAAATTTAAAGTTTGAGGATATTCAAAGCTTCTCCAGGATTGATATCAACATCAAAAAGCAAAACAACCTAACTTTAAAGGTGTTTTTTCCTCAAAATGGTCTTCTTCTTAATGACAAACTGATTTAAGATTTATCATTTACTGCCCTGTTTCATTACCCTATTTCATTGTTGTTGTAGTTTCTCTTGAGATCTTGTCAACTAAATTTATAGATCTTCAATCTGTCTCCTTAGCTTTCTGTTGGTGGTTCTCAATTAAGTATTCATTACTCTCGCAAATCTTTCTTCTTTTATTTCTGGTGCAGTCCAAGTGAAATATTGTGTTTCACTGCTAATGATTTTAGGTTTAGCAACCCTTTAAACTTCCCAGAGGGCTTTCATCCTCTTGAAATTTGTCTTTTCAATAGCATGCTTTCTTTCTCTCTTCCTTAGCCTGGAAATTTCAAGATTGGTTGATTTCAACCTTTCCTCCATCTCTGCATAACTGATTTTTTCTATTTGAGTGGGGAATACTCTGTTTTTTACCTTTTCTGGTATAGGTGATGAAAGGTTTATAATTTCTTCATGAACAGTGGAAGCTTCCTCTGTTTTCTCCAGCTCAACATGCTCTTGCATCTTTTTTGACTGTCTAGTTACAGGCTTCCTTGCCTTGAATACAAATGCTGCAACTTCATCAATGAATACTAGTTTCTTGGATGACTTCATCTTTTTCTGCTTTCCTTCATCAATTTTTATGAAATCAGCTTGAACCAAAGGGGACTCTTCTATATCAATGGCTTGTAAGATATCATCCAAGTTTCCCTTTAAGCCTGGAGTATCACTTGCTCTTGAAATCACTGCTTTACCCTTTTCTTTTGTAACTTGACTCCTAGTCAATCTTTGTTGAACCTGTTTATTCGCTGACTGTTCATGTGCAATCTCTTTATCTTCAACTATCCTTTGTTTTGCAAGTTCAGGAGTTTCAAAAATAACCACTGATGCTTTTCCTACTGGCTCTTTCACCTGTTTTCTGGGTTTTAGCTTAACAAACCTTTTTGACCTTGTCACTATAGGCTTGCTGGATTCTATAGGTGGAGTTTCTTTTCCTTTAGGGTTACTACTTGTAGTTTGTGCTTCCACTCCAAAACCACATTAAAAAAAAATGATGACCATTCTCTATTGATATTTCAGAGTTCATGTAAGACCATCAACTTGATTAAACCATGGTGGAATAAAGAGGTTTCACACCCTTCAAACTTCATTTGAACCTTATATGCCATCTTAGCTATACTTCTATTTAGAAAAAATGGCAAATATAAAGATATCAAGCCAGTAAAGTGCAACAGAAGTTTGAAATGATATGAATATACTATATGATACCTTCCCTCACAGGTAAAATACCTCTGGATGATGTATAGCAAATTGGCATATGAATCTTTGGTGCAGCTCCTGGGAATTGCGTTGTTTAAATCCATTTCTGCAAACTCTGGCTTTAGAAACACTTTTCATGCCTCCATGTAAAATCTGAAACCTTTGAACCATCTCTCTTGCCCCCTAGAAATCTCTGTTACTAAGGAAATAATCTCAGGAGTAACTAACAAGTTTAAGATTCCAATTTTTGTGTTTGAGCCAGTAAAATGTAAAGCAAACTCCTTTGTCACCTGACTGTGTCCTCCCTGTAACTTTTCACAAATTTCAAACACCCTGCTTTCTTGAAAGCCTCCAATACTGATTTTCCTTTAGCTAGGGATCCTATGCTTTCAGGCTTTGTCCTTAAACAATGTCCTGACCTGTGATTTTTCTTCTCCTCAGTCATTTTTGTCCTTGAATTTCTCAAAGTTTCCTATGAACTCTGATTATCAGCCTTGCTTGAATTCAAAATAGTCAGCCTCGCTTGATTACAGTAATCAACCTCGCTTGATAATGGATAATAGAAGCTTTGGTGTGAGATTACCACAAGCTTTACTCTTGAAAACAGTCTGTTGGAGTGTTTTGCATGCAAAATGGAATAAGAAACCAGCCAACCCTTTCAAATTTGAACTTAGATTTCATAAATGAAACCTCTACGAATGCAATGATGATTTTGAATGGCTGTTTGTCTTGGAAATGACCTCTAATTGACACCTAATGATGAAAAAATTAACAAAATTTGAATGATTTGCTGATTTGACATGACCTGCTACGAATCCGTGCTTTCGTAGCGCGCTTAGTGTAGTTTCGGAGAAATTCACTACGAAAGTAGCTGCGCTTTCATAGTGCAAAACAACTTTTTTCCATTGACTAAACTACAAAAGTATGGTTTCGTGGCTAATTTCAGAAAATTTTTAAAAGGGTTAAAATATGACTTCTAAACAGAATATGGGACCTTTAAACCATGGAATGAGGTTTTCAAACTTTATTTGGAAATTAAAATGACACTTTTGAGACTCTAACCCTATCACTTACCCCTTAAAACATGAAATGACTCAACACCTATCTAAGACCATGACTAGGAACAAGGTAAACTGTCAAAGTTTAGAAGAATTTTTTTTATGGCGATAACACCACTGACCCAGATTTTATGTAGGAACACAACAAAATATAGATATAACCATAAACATAGAGATGAAGTGGAAATAATGCTTCATTTTATTAATAAAAGAATGACTGCAATAAACAACTAGGGCACCGGTAGGCATATCTCTGAGAAGAGATGTGGCAGCTATAGGCCTCTGAATTGTGTTACAATGATACATAATGGAAATGAGCGAGTGAGGGCACTAGTAGCGTATCTCTGAGAAGAGATGTGATGGCTACAAGCCTCCCCACTGTGTTACAGAACTGAAAAGATGGGAACAAGCGAGCTAGGGCACTGGTAGCGCTTATCTCTGAGAAGAGATGTGTTAGCTACCAACCCCTGAACTGTGTTACAATGAGGCTCTAAGGCCTATTTAATGTTGAGAAATAATGTAAAATCTGAAACGTCCAAAAACCTAACCCTAGGAGATGAAGCACCAAAACTGTAGGCCCCGTTTGGGTAAGTTGGTGTTTCAACTTTTTAGGGACGTAACTTTGGTATTCGATCTCCGTTTGATGCATTCAATAGCTCGTTAGAAATATATATCCAAGGAATACAACTTTTGAGTGAGAAACATTGGTCTATGACCCATGCTCCTCCCCGTTTTACCAAAAAGTGTCGTTTAGGGCCTCAAAACGACTCCGGAAGTTAAGGACCCGAAAACTGCTATAAATAGTAAGTTGTGCTGAAACTTAAAAATTGAAATAACTGATGGTGGGGGTTCAAATGGACTCATTGGGTGGCCACCAGTATCGACCTGGATCATTAAGTCCCCAAAATGGCTCTGGGAGTATAGGACCCGAAAACCTGCTAAAAATAGTAAGTTGTGCTGAAGCTGAAAAAATGAAAGAATTGATGCTGCGGGTCCAAATGGAATAGGTGGGTGGCCACCGATATCCACCTGGATCATTCCTCCCTCCTTAGGAAGCAATGGTCTCCATTACGTTAAGTTCCTCCATGGGGGGGGGGGGTGCAAATTCTACTGAACTTGGTGTTGGATTTGTCCAGGATGTCGTAGACCTCTTGGCAGACATGCTGGGTGTAGATGTGCCGCTGGTGGGCAGCCGTTGAAGGATCTGGGAAAAATTATCCATCATTTCATTCCTCTGTTTCTCGAGGTCCTCCTTGAGCAATATTTTGATAGGATATCCTGCCCCCTCATCTTTCTTTCCTTCCGCCATGGGGGGTCGTCAGGGTTGCGAGGTTGAAATCCTTATACCGTGACCGCGTTGGGGACATGAAAAGAATAATAGAGAAAAAGTAGAACACTCTGATACCACGGATCCGGATTTTATGTAGGAATGCAACAGAATACATATATAACCATAAAAAAAGAGATGTAGCAGAAATAATGCTTCATTTTATTAATAAAAGAATGACTGCAATAAACATCTAGGGCACTGGTAAGCGTATCTCTGAGAAGAGATGTGGCAGCAACAGGCCTCTGAACTGTGTTAAAATGATACATAATGGAAATGAGTGAGCGAGGGCACTGGTAGCATATCTTTTAGAAGAGATGTGATGGCTATAGGAATCCCCACTCTGTTACAGAACTGAAAATATGGGAACAAGCGAGCTAGGGCACTGGTAGCGCTTATCTCTGAGAAGAGATATGTTGGCTACCAACCCCTGACTTATGTTACAATGAGGCTTGAAGGCCTATTTATTGTTGAGAAACAATGTAAAATCCGAAACGCCCAAAAACCTAATCCTAGGAGATGAAGCGCCAAAATTGTGGGCCCTCTTTGGGTAAGTTGGTGTTTCAACTTCCCAGGGATGTAACTTTGGCATCCAATCTCTATTTGACGCGCTCAATAGCTCGTTAGAGAGATCTATCCAAGTGTTGGGTGTGGAGCCTGATTATCTTGTTTATTTTGCATCAGAGCGTTGGACCCTTGTACCTTAATGGGGCGGCAACGCCACCCGTAATTAAACGCTGCCTAGGGGGTCCAGGGGGGGCAGCTGCGGCTTTATGGAGTCCCCCCCTGGCGAGGGGTTTCGGGGGCCCCCGAAGGTAAAAAAATATGTATAATTTCCTTGTAATAGTATAGTTATTTCTAGTCAATCTAGGCCATTCATTAGGTGGATGATCTGAATGTAGAAGTTATGTTTAGTTTAGGGTTTTTTTCCCTAGAAGGCAACCCCTCACTTGTATGAGGGTATTGTATTGCGACTATGTATTGTATGTGCATTCTCGGAGCGAGAAACAAATAGGGAGACTGTGAGAGAGAATAGAGGATATTACAGCGGATCTGCTGTACGTTGTGTCTCTTCATTTTGCTGGATAATAGAAAGGAAGGACTGCCTGTTCAGGGTGGACATAGCCCAAACTAGGTGAACCACGTATATCTGTGTCTCTCTGGTTTTATGTGCTTGTGCTTTCCGCATATTTTATGTGTTTCATTGCTCTGTAATATTTAATTTCCTAACAACTGGTATAAGAGCTGAAGGTCTATTTGGATGATATACTCGCAGGAAAGAAGTGTTCCTAGTTCGAGTGGGAGCAATGGTAGAAGATGGTAAATTTAGGGTCGAGAAATTCAACAGCCAAAACTTCTTGTTGTGGAAGATGCAGATGGAAGATTATCTGTATCAGAAATATCTGTACCTACCATTGAGTGGAAAAACAAAGAATCCAACAACTATGATAGACGTAGAATGAGATATTCTTGATAGAAAGGCACTCGGAACAGTACGGTTGTGCCTCGTAGCGTCGGTAGCCTTCAATATTTCGAAGGAAACAAAAACAGAGGGTTTGATTAAGGTGTTGGCGAAAATATATGAAAAACCCTCGGCCTCAAACAAGGTATTTCTTATGAAACGTTTATTTAATATGAAAATTTCGGAAGGTGGATCTATTGTAGACCATTTAAATGGTTTTAATACAGTTACCAGTCAGTTAAGTTCTATAGGGGAAAAATTTGATGTTGAAGTTAGGGTTCTTTTATTTATGTGCTCATTTCCAGAAAGCTGGAATGGTTTATTTATGGACATTAGTAACTCTGTCTTTGGATCTAGTACTTTAAAGTTTGATGATGTTGTCGATGCTATCCTTAGCGAGGAAATGCGATGGAAAAGCTCTGGTGAGACATCGGGTAATGCTTTGAGTGCAGAGTCCCGAGGAAGAAAAATGGAAAGAGGAGAGAGCTTAGGATATCGCAGTAAATCAAGAAAAGGCAGATCCAAGTCCAGATCGGGGATAGTGTGCTG
Source organism: Pinus albicaulis (assembly GCA_034641835.2). Classification (NCBI taxonomy): domain Eukaryota; kingdom Viridiplantae; phylum Streptophyta; class Pinopsida; order Pinales; family Pinaceae; genus Pinus; species Pinus albicaulis. Next base: position 445,834,744 of record CM076583.1, read on the forward strand.
GAAATGTGGAAAGAAAGGACACATGAAGAAAGACTGTAGATCTCAGAAGGGAAAAGAAGTAGACGCACAACAAGAAAACAATTATGAAGCAAATGTGACAGGTGATGTATTACAAGATGCTTTGATTATTTCTTTCAAAAATGTTACCGATTCTTGGGTTGTAGATTCAGGGGCTTCATTCCATGCCCCACCTGATAAGAAATATTTTCATGATTATGTTCAAGGAGATTTTGGACAAGTCCATTTGGGTGATGATAAAACCTGTAAAATTGTTGGAATGGGTAAGGTTCTTTTAAAACAACAGAATGGAAACCAACGGCTATTAAAATAGGTAAGGAATGTTCCATATTTGAAGAAAAATCTGATTTCAACAGGGCAGTTAGGCAGTGAAGGTTTGACAACTTTCACAGATAAAACTTGGAAGGTCACCAATGGAGCGTTGGTAATAGAAAAAGGCGAAAAGGTTGGCACATTGTATTTATGCAATGGTATTTCTAACTCTGTTAATGCTTTAACTTCCAAAGGAGAAGATGCAACATTATGGAATCATAGGCTCGGACACATGAGTGAGAAAGGGATGAAGATTATTCACTCAAGAAATTTTTTACCGGGTTTGAAGAATGTTGATTTGGATTTCTGTGAGAATTGCATTTATGGAAAATAGAAGAGAGTCATATTTCTTAGAGTTGAGAAAGAAATTAAGAGCGAAAATTTAGAGCTTGTGCATACAGATGTATGGGGACCTGCTCAGGTATCATCTCTCGGTGGCTCTTGTTATTATGTTACTTTTATTGATGATGCAACTAAAAAAACTTGGATTTATTGTATTCAGAATAAATATGATTTATTTGATACTTTCAAGAAATGGAAAGATTTGGTTGAGATTGAGACAGGAAAGAAGTTGAAGTGTCTCAGATCAGACAATGGAGGTGAATATTGCAGCAAAGAGTTTGATAGTTACTGTTCAGAGCATGGAATTCGCAGAGAGAAGACAGTTCCAAGAACACCAAAAGAAAATGGTGTGTCAGAAAGGATGAACAGAACAATAATGGAGCATGCAAGGTGCATGAGATTGCATGCAGGATTTCCTTTACAATTTTGGGCAAATGCTGTAGATACTACTGTTTATCTAATAAATAGATGGCCTTCAAGTTCCTTGGATGGTGGTATTCCAGAGGAAGCATGTATAGGTAAAAAGGTAAACTACTCTTTTTTAAAGCCTTTTGGTTGTGAGGCCTTTGTCCATATTAATAAAGAAAATAGAACAAAGCTTGAGGCAAAATCAAAGAAATGTACCTTTATTGGATATGGTGTTAATGATTTTGTTTATCGTTTATATGATTATGAAAATCACAAAATCATTAGGAGCAGAGATGTAATATTCAATGAAAAGGTCTTGTATAAGAATCAGTTGCAGGAACAGAAACAGGAAAAAAAAACAAAGAATACACATTTCTTGATGAGATCACATAAAAGGTAAAGGTGCCTGAAAATAATAATAATCAAAAGCCACAACAACAACCACCACGAAAACAAAGGCACCTCAAACACTTGAAAGTGGTGTTAGAAGATCTACCAGGATAAGTAGACCCCCTGAACGATACTCTCCTTCATTATATTATTTATTGTTAACTAATTCTGGTGAACCTGAATGTTATGAAGAAGCAATGCAGGTTGAAAGCAGGAAGAAGTGGGAGCTAGCCATGGAAGAAGAGATGGACTCCTTAATGCATAACTAGACTTGGGACTTAGTCAAGTTGCCTGCAGGTAAAACTACATTGCAGAATAAATGGGTTTACAGGCTGAAGGAAGAAGATGGAGGAAAACGGAGGTACAAAGCTAGACTTGTGGTGAAGGGGTTTGCACAGAAGAAAGGTATTGATTTTGATGAAATATTTTCTCCTGTTGTTAAGATGACTTCAATCAGAACTATTTTAAGTCTTGTAGCAGCGGAAGATTTACATCTTGAATAGTTATATGTAAAGACAACATTTCTCCATGGGATTTGGAGGAAGAGATATATATGGAGCAACTAGAAGGATATGAGGTCAAAGGGAAGGAAAAAATAGTGTGCAGGTTAAAGAAGAGCTTGTATGGCTTAAAATAGGCTCCAAGGCAGTGGTATATAAAATTTGATAGGTTTATGTCTGAACAAGGTTATACTATATGTCACTTTGATCATTGTGTTTATATGAAAAAACAAAATGATGGCAGTTATATTATATTGTTATTGTATGTAGATGACATGCTTGTTGCAGGGTCTAACATGCAGGAAATAAATGTGCTCAAAACAAAATTGGGAAATTCATTTGCAATGAAGGATTTGGGAGCTGCAAAACAAATCCTTGGTATGAGAATAACTAGAGACATGAAAAATCACAAATTAACACTGTCTCAGAATGAGTACATACAAAAGGTTTTGAAAATATCTAATATGCAGAATGCAAAACCAGTTAGTACACCTTTTGGTAGCTGTTTCAAACTTAGTAAGGAGATGTGCCCCAAGACCAAAGAAGAAATCGACTATATGTCTAAAGTGCCATATGCATCAGCAGTTGGAAGCTTAATGTATGCAATGGTCTATACAAGGCCTGATATTGCACATGCAGTGGGAGTTGTGAGAAGATACATGAAAAATACAGGAAAAGAACATTGGATGGCAGTAAAATGGATTCTCAGATATTTGAGAGGTACCACAAATCAAGCATTATGCTTTGGTGGTTCAAACATTGCTATATAGGGATATGTTGATGAAGATATGGCAGGTGATAGAGATAATATGAGGAGAACTACAGGATATGTATTTACTATAGGTGGAATAGCTATTAGTTGGGTTTCAAAAATCTAAAGTGTTGTTGCACTTTCAACAACAGAAGCAGATTATGTTGCTGCTACAAAGGCTAGTAAAGAAATGATTTGGTTACAAAGGTTTATGGATGAATTGGGTAAGAAGCATGATATGGGCACGTTATACAGTGATAGCCAAAGTGCCATTCATCTTGCAAAGAACTCAACATTTCATTCCAGGACTAAACACATACAGCTCAATTACCATATCATATGGTCAGTATTAGAAGATGGACAGTTGAAGCTGGAAAAGATACACACTAGCTAGAATCCTGCAGATATGCTAACAAAAGTTGTAACCAGGGAGAAACTGAGAACATGCTCAGTTTCAATTGGTATTCAAGGATGATGATGAAGATGAGAAACAACCAGGTCCAAAGAGGAGTCCTTGTCCAGCAAATGAAGCAGCGGTGGATTTGCTACAATCAGTCTCCAAGTGGGAGATTGTTGGGTGTGGAGCCTGATTATCTTGTTTATTTTGTATCATAGCATCGGACCCCTGTACCTTAATGGCACGGCAACATCGCCCGTAATTAAACGCTGCCTGGGGTGGCAGCTACGACTTTATGAAGCCCCCCCCAAGCGAAGGGTTTCGGGGGCAGCGCCCCCGAAGCTAAAAACAGATGTAAAATTGCCTTGTAATAGTATAGTAATTTCTAGTCAATCTGGGCCGTTCATTAGGTGAATGATCTGACGGTAGAAGTTATGTTTAGTTTAGGGTTTTTTTCCCTAGAAGGAAACGCCTCGCTTGTATGAGGGTATTGTATTGCGGTTGTGTATTGTATGTGTATTTTCGGAGCGAGAAACAGATAGGGAGATTGTGAGAGAGAACAGAGGATATTACAGCAGATCTGCTGTACGTTGTGTCTCTTCATTTTACTGGATAATACAAAGGAAGGATTGGTTGTTCGGGGTGGATGTAGCCCAAACTAGGTGAACCACATATATCTGTGTCTCTCTAGTTCTATGTGTTTTGTGTGCTTGTGTTTTCCACATATTTTATGTGTTTCATTGCTCTGTAATATTTAATTTCCTAACAACTTTTGAGTGAGAAAAATCGGTCTACGACTACAAATTTTGAATGAGAAACATCGATCTATGACCCATGTTGCTCTCCGTTTTCCCAAAAAATGTCGTTTAGGGCCTCAAAACGGCTCCGGAAGTTCAGGACCCGAAAAACTGCTAAAAATAGTAAGTTTTGTTGCAACTTGAAAATTGAAAGAACTGAAGATGGGGGTTCAAATGGAATAGGTGGGTGGCCACCAATATCCACCTGGATCATTAAGTCCCCAAAACGGCTCCGAGAGTGGAGGACCCGAAAACCTGCTAAAAATAGTAAGTTGTGCTGAATGTGAAAATCTGCAAGAATTGATGGTGCTGGTCCAAATGGAATAGGTGGGTGGCCACGGATATCCACCTGGATCATTCCTCCCTCCTTAGGAAGCAATGGTCCCCATTGCGTTGAGATCCTCCATCGGGGGGGGTGCAAATTCTCGTTGAACTTGGTGTTGGATTTGTCCAGATGTTGAAGACCTCATGACGCGTGTCGGGTAGATGTGCCGCTAGTGGGCGCCCATTGAAGGATCCCCGGGAAAATTTATCCATCATTGTGTTCCTCTTTTTTTCGAGGTCCTCCTTGAGCAATATTTTGATAGATCTCCTTGCTGCCATCTTTCTTTCCTTCCGCCATGGGGGGTCTGCTGGGGTTGCAAGGCTGAACTCCTTATACCCCGGCCGCGCTGGGACATAAAAGGAAAAATAGAGAAAGAGCAAGACCACTGGATACTGATCCGTATTTTATGTAGGAATGCAACAGAATACACATATAGCCATAGATACAAATATGCAGTAGAAATAATGCTTCATTTTATTAATAAAACAAATGACTGAAATAAACAGCTAGGGTGCTGGTAGGCATATCTCTGAGAAGAGATGTGGCGGCTACAAGCCTCTGAACTATGTTACAATGATACATAATGGAAATGAGCAAGCGAGGGCACTGGTAGCATATCTATGAGAAGATATGTGTCAGACACAAGCCTCACCATTATGTTATAGAACTGAAAATATGGGAACAAGCGAGCTAGGGCACTGGTAGCACTTATCTCTTGGAAGAGATGTGTTGGCTACCAGCCCCTTAACTGTGTTACAATGAGGCTCGAAGGCCTATTTATTTTTGAGAAACAATGTAAAAATTGAAACGTCCAAAAACCTAACCCTAGGAGATGAAGCGCCAAAACTGTGGGCCCTGTTTGGGTAAGTTGGTGTTTCAACTTCCCAGGGACGTATCTTTGGCATCTGATCTCCATTTGACACTATCAATAGCTCATTAGAAAGATCTATTAGAGGACTGCAACTTTTGTAGTCTCATGTTACTCCCTGTTTTCCCAAAAAGTGTCGTTTAGAACCTCAAAATGACTCTGGAAGTTCAGGACCCGAAAAAATGCTATAAATAGTAAGTTGTGCTAAAACTTACAAACTGAAATAACTGATGGTGGTGGTTCAAATGGACTTAGTGGGTGGCCACCAATATCCACCTAGATCATTAAGTCCCCAAAACGACTCTGGGAGTGCAGGACTCGAAAACTTGCTAAAAATAGTAAGTTGTGCTGAAGCTGAAAAAATGAAAGAATTGATGTTGCAGGTCCAAATGGAATAGGTGGGTGGCCACCAATATCCACTCCGGGATCATTCCCCTCCCCAGGAAGCAATGGTCTCCATCGCTAAGTTCCTCCATGGGGGGTAAATTCTAGCCGAACTTGGTGTTGGATTTTTCCAAGATGTCATGAACCTCACACGTGCCGGGTGTAGATCGCCGTTGGAATGATCTCGGGGAAAGTCATCCATCATCAAGGTTTCTCCCTGTTTCTCGAGGGCATCCTCGAGCACAATTTTGATAGGATCTCCTGCTCCCTCATCTTTCTTTCCTTCCGCCATGGGGGGTCGTCGGGGTTGTGAGGTTGAACTCCTTATACCCTGGCCGCGTTGGGGACATGAAGAGAAAAATAGAGAAAGAGTAGACCCACTTTGATACCACTGATCTGGATTTTATGCAGGAACACAACAGAATACAGATATAACCATAAACACAGAGATGCAGCAGAAATAATGCTTCATTTTATTAATAAAATAATGACTGCAATAAATAGCTAGGACACTGGTAGGCGTATCTCTGAGAAGAGATGTGTTAGCTACAGGCCTCTAAACTATGTTACAATGATACATAATGGAAATAAGCGAGCGAGGGCACTAGTAGTGTATCTATGAGAACTCGAATAAACAGTGAGAGCACTAGTACAATGAGGCTCGAAGGCCTATTTATTGTTGAGAAACAATGTAAAATCTGAAACGCCCAAAAACCTAACCGTAAGAGATGAAGCGCCAAAACTGTGTGTCCCGTTTGGGTAAGTTGGTGTTTCAACTTCCCAGGGATGTATCTTTGGCATCTGATCTCCGTTTGACGTGCTCAATAGCTTTTTAGAAATATCTATCTGAGGACTACAAATTTTGAGTGAAAAACATTGATCTATGACTCATGTTTCTCCCGACCATTTTCCCAAAAAGCGTCGTTTAGGGCTGCAAAACGGCTCCGGAAGTTCAGGACCCGAAATAGTGCTATAAATAGTAATTTGTGCTAAAACTTACAAATTGAAATAAATGATGGTGGGAGTTCAAATGGACTCAGTGGGTGGCCACCAATATCCACCTGGATCATTAAGTCCCCAAAACGGCTCCGAGAGTGCAGTACCCAAAAACCTGCTAAAAATAGTAAGTTGTGCTGAAGCTGAAAAACTACAAGAATTGATGCTGCAGGTGCAAATGGAATAGGTGGGTGGCCACCGATATCCACCTGGATCATTCCTCCTTCCTTAGGAAGAAATGATCTCCATTGCGTTAAGTTCCTCCATGGGGGGTGGGATATGCAAATTTCACGAACTTGGGGTTGGATTTGTTCAGATGTCGCGACTTCTGGAAGACGTGTCATGTAGATGTGCCACCGGTGGGCAGCCATTAAAGGATCTGAAAAAAAAAATTGTCCATCATTGTGTTCCTCTGTTTCTCGAGGGCATCCTCGAGCAAGATTTTGATAGGATCTCCTGCTCCCTCGTCTTTCTTTCCTTCCGCCATGGGGGGTCGTCGGGGTTGCGAGGTTGAACTCCTTATACCCTGGCCGCGTTGGGGACATGAAGAGAAAAACAGAGAAAAAGCAGACCCGCTCTGATACCACTGATCCGGATTTTATGCAGGAACGCAACAGAATACAGATATAACCATAGATACAGAGATGCAGCGAAAATAATGCTTCATTTTATTAATAAAAGAATGACTACAATAAACAACTAGGGCATTGGTAGGTGTATCTCTGAAAAGAGATGTGGAAGCTACAGGGCTCTGAACTGTGTTACAATGATACATAATGGAAATGAGCGAGCAAGGGCACTGGTAGCGTATCTCTGAGAAGAGATGTGATGGCTACAAGCCTACCCACTGTGTTATAGAACTGAAAATATGGGAACTAGCGAGTTAGGGCACGGTAGCACTTATCTCTCGGGAAGAGATGTCACTACCAACCCATGAACTGTATTAAAATGAGGTTCAAAGGCCTATTTATTGTTTAGAAACAATGTAACACTTGAAACGTCCAAAAACCTAACCCTAGGAGATGAAGCGCCAAAATTGTGGGCCCCGTTTGGGTAAGTTGGTGGTTCAACTTCCTAGGGACGTAACTTTAGAAACCGATCTCTGTTTGATGTGCTCAATAGCTCGTTAGAAAGATATATTCGAGGAATAAAAATTTTGAGGGAGAAACATTGGTCTACAACCCATGTTGCTCCCCGTTTTTCCAAAAAGCGTTGTTTAGGGCCTCAAAACGGCTAAGGAAGTTCAGGACCCAAAAAACTGCTATAAATAGTAAGTTGTGTTGAAACTTACAAACTGAAATAACTGATGGTGGGGGTTCAAATAGACTTAGTGGGTGGCCACCAATATCCACCTGGATCATTAAGTCCCCAAAACAGCTCTGGGAGTGCAGGACCCAAAAACATGCTAAAAATAGTAAGTTGTGCTGAAGCTGAAAAACTGAAAGAATTGATGCTGCGGGTCCAAATGGAATAGGTGGGTGGCCACCGATATCCACCTGGATCATTCCTCCCTCCTTAGTAAGCAATGGTTTCCATTGTGTTAAGTTCCTCCATGGGGGGGGGTGCAAATTCTGGTGAACTTGGTGTTGGATTTGTCCAGGATGTCGCGGACCTCTTGGCGGACATGCTGGGTGTTGATGTGCCGCTGGTGGGCAGCCGTTGAAGGATATGGGAAAATTTATCCATCATTGCATTCCTTTGTTTCTCGAGGGCCTCCTTGAGCAAGATTTTGATAGGATCTCCTGCACCCTCATCTTTCTTTCCTTCCGCTATGGGGGGTCGTCGGGGTTGCGAGGTTGAACTCCTTATACCTTGGCCACATTGGGGACATGAAAAGAAAAATCAAGAAAGATCAGACCACTCTCATATCACTGATCCAAATTTTATGTAGGAACGCAATAGAATACAGATATAACCATAAACACAGAGATGCAATGAAAATAATGCTTCATTTTATTAATAAAAGAATGACTGCAATAAACAACTAGGGCACAGGTAGGCATATCTCTAAGAAGAGATGTGGCAGCTATAGGCCTCTGAATTGTATTACAATGATACCTAATGGAAATAAGTGAGCGAGGGCACTGGTAGCATATCTCTAAGAAGAGATGTTATGGCTACATGCCTCCCCACTCTATTACAGAACTGAAAAGACAAGAACAAGCGAGCTAGGGCACTGGTAGTGCTTATCTCTGAGAAGAGATATGTCGGCTACCAACCCCTGAAATGCGTTACAATGAGGCTCGAAGGCCTATTTATTGTTTAGAAAAAATGTAAAATCTGAAACGTCCAAAAACCTAACCCTAGGAGATGAAGCGCCAAAACTGTGGGCCCCGTTTGGGTAAGTTGGTGTTTCAACTTCTTGGGGACGTAACTTTGGCATCCGATCTCCGTTTGAGGCGCTCAATAGCTTGTTAGAAAGATATCTCTGAGGAAAAAACCTTTTTATGGGAAAAATTGGTCCATGACCAATTTTGTTCCCCATTTTCCCAAAAAGCATCGTTTAGGGCCTCAAAACAGCTCTGGAAGTTTAGGACTAGAAAAATTGCTATAAATAGTAAGCTGTGTTGAAACTTACAAACTAAAATAAATGATGGTGGGGGTTCAAATGGACTCAGTGGGTGGCCACCAATATCCGCCTGGATCATTAAGTCCCCAAAAACCTGCTAAAAATAGTAAGTTGTGCTGAAGCTGAAAAATTGAAAGAATTGATGCTGCGAGTCAAAATGGAATAGGTGGGTGGCCATCGATATCCACCTGGATCATTCCTCCCTCCTTAGGAATCAATGGTATCCATTGCGTTAAGTTCCTCCATAGGGGGGTGCAAATTCTACTGAGCTTGGTGTTGGACTTGTCTAGGATGTCGCATACCTCTTGGCGGATGTGCTGGGTGTAGACGTGCCGCTGGTGGGCAGCCGTTGAAGGATCTGAGAAAAGTTATCCATCATTGCTTTCCTATGGTTCTTGAGGGCCTCCTCGAGCAAGGTTTTGATAAGATCTCCTGCCCCCTCATCTTTCTTTCCTTCCGCCATGGGGGGTCGTCGGGGTTGCGAGGTTGAAATCCTTATACCCTGGCAGCGTTGGGGACATGAAAAGAAAAATAGAGAAAAATCAGACCACTCTGATACCACTGATCCAAATTTTATGTAGGAACGCAACAAAATACAGATATAACCATAAACACAGAGATGCAGCGGAAATAATGCTTCATTTTATTAAGAAAAGAATGACTGAAATAAATAGCTAGGGCATTGGTAGGCGTATCTCTGAGAAGAGATGTGGCAGCTACAGGCCTTTCAATTGTGTTACAATGATACATAATGGAAATGAGAGAGTGAGGGCACTGGTAGAGTATCTTTGAGAAGAGATGTGATGGCTACAGACCTCCCCACTGTGTTACAGAATTGAAAAGATGGGAACAAGCGAGCTAGGGCACTGGTAGCGCTTATCTCTGAGAAGAGATGTGTTGGATGCCAACCCCTGAACTGTGTTAAAATGAGGCTCGAAGGCCTATTTATTATTTAGAAACAATGTAAAATCTGAAACGTCCAAAAACCTAACCCTAGGAGATGAAGCGCCAAAACTGTGGGCCTCGTTTGGGTAAGTTGGTGATTCAACTTCCCGGGGACGTAACTTTGGCATCCGATCTCCGTTTGACGTGCTCAATATCTCATTAGAAAGATATATCCGAGGACTACAAATTTTGAGTGATCAACTTCATGCTCCCCATTTTCTCAAAAAGCGTCGCTTAGGGACTCAAAACGGCTCCAGAAGTTCAGGCCCGAAAAAATGCTATAAATAGTAAGTTGTGCTAAAACTTAAAAACTGAAATAACAGATGGTGGGGGTTCAAATGGACTCAGTGGGTGGCCACCAATATCCACCTGGATCATTAAGTCCCCAAAACGTCTCCAGGAGTGCAGGACCCGAAAACCTGCTAAAAATAGTAAGTTGCGTTGAAGCTGAAAAATTGAAAGAATTGATGCTGCGAGTCCAAATGGAATAGGTGGGTGGCCATCGATATCCACCTGGATCATTCCTCCCTCCTTAGGAAGAAATGGTCTCCATTGCGTTAATTTCCTTCATGTGGGGGGGGGGGTGCAAATTCTGCTCAACTTGGTGTTGGATTTGTCCAGGATGTCGCGGACCTCTTGGTAGACATGCTGGGTGTAGATGTGCCGCTGGTGGGCAGCCGTTGAAGGATCTGGGAAAATTTATCTATCATTGCCTTCCTCTGTTTCTTGAGGGCCTTCTCGAGCAAGATTTTGATAGGATCTCCTTCAAACTCATCTTTCTTTCCTTCCGCCATGGGGGGTCGTCGGGGTTGCGAGGTTGAACTTCTTATAGCCTCGCTACGTTGGGGACATGAAAAGAAAAATAGAGAAATATTAGACCACTTTGATACCACTGATCTGGATTTTATTTAGGAACACAATAGAATATAGATATAACCATAAACACAGAGATGCAACAGAAATAATGCTTCATTTTATTAATAAAAGAATGACTGCAATAAACAGCTAAGGCACTGGTAGGCATATCTTTGAGAAGAGATGTGGCAGCTACAGGCCTCTGAAATGTGTTACAATGATAAATAATGGAAATGAGCAAGCGAGGGCACTGGTAGCATATCTCTGAGAAGAGATGTTATGGCTACAGGCCTCCCCACTCTATCACAAAACTGAAAAGACGGGAACAAGCGAGCTAGGGCACTGGTAGTGCTTATCTCTGAGAAGAGATGTGTCATATACCAACCCCTGAACTATGTTACAATGAGCCTCAAAGGCCTATTTATTGTTGAGAAACAATGTAAAATCCGAAACGTCCAAAAACCTAACTCTAGGAGATGAAGTGCCAAAATTGTGGGCCCCGTTTGGGTAAGTTGGTGTTTCAACTTCCTGGGGAGGTAACTTTGGCATCCGATCTCCGTTTGATGCACTCAATAGCTCATTAGAAAGATATATCTGAGGAATACACCCTTTGAGTAAGAAAATTCTATTTATTACCCATGTTTCTCCCCGTTTTCCCAAAAAGCATCGTTTAGGGCCTCAAAATGGATATCGAAGTTCAGGACTCGAAAAAATGCTATAAATAGTAAGTTGTGCTAAAACTTAAAAACTGAAATAAATAATGGTGGGGGTTCAAATGGACTCAGTGGGTGGCCACCAATATGCACCTGGATCATTAAGTCCCTAAAACGGCTCCGGGAGTGCAAGACCCAAAAACCTGCTAAAAATAGTAAGTTGTGCTAAAGCTGAAAAATTGAAAGAATTGATGCTGCGGGTCCAAATGGAATAGGTAGGTGGCCACCGATATCCACCTGGATCATTTTTCCCTCCTTAGGAAGAAATTTTCTCCATTGCGTTAAGTTCCTCCATAGGGGGGGTGAAAATTCTGCTGAGCTTGGTGTTGGATTTTTCCAGGATGTCGCGGATCTCTTGGCGGACATGCTGGGTGTAGATGTGCCGCTGGTGGGCAACCGTTGAAGGATCTAAGAAAAGTTATACATCATTGCTTTCCTATGGTTCTCGAGGGCCTCCTCGAGCAAGATTTTGATAGGATCTCTTGCCCCCTCATCTTTCTTTCCTTCCGCCATGGGGGTTCATCAGGGTTGCAAGGTCGAACTGCTTATACCCTGGCCGCGTTGGGGACATGAAAAGAGAAACAGAGAAAGAGTAGACCACTCTGATAACACTGATCCAGATTTTATGTAGGAACTCAACAGAATATAGATATAACCATAAACACAGAGATGCAGTGGAAATAATGCTTCATTTTATTAACAAAAGAATGACTGCAATAAATAGCTAAGGCACTAGTAGGCGAACCTCTGAGAAGAGATGTAGTAGCTATAGGCCTCTGAACTGTGTTACAATGATACATAATAGAAATGATCGAGCAAGGGCATTGGTAGCGTATCTTTGAGAAGAGATGTGATGGCTATAGGCCTCCCCACTCTGTTACAGAACTGAAAAGATGGGAATAAGCGAGCTAGGGCATTGGTAGCGCTTATCTCTGAGAAGAGATGTGTCGGTTACCAACCCCTGAACTATGTTACAATGAGGCTTGAAAGCCTATTTATTATTGAGAAACAATGTAAAATCTGAAACGTCCAAAAACCTAACCCTAGGAGATGAAGCGCCAAAACTGTGGGCCCTGTTTGGGTAAGTTGGTGTTTCAAATTTTCAGGGACGTAATTTTGGCATCCGATCTCCATTTGACGCGCTCAATAGCTCATTAGAAATATATATATGAGGACTACAACTTTTGAGTGAGAAACATCATGGTCACCATTTTCCCAAAAAGCATCGTTTAGGGAATCAAAGCGGTTCCGGAAGTTTAGGACTTGAAAAAATGCTATAAATAGTAAGTTGTGCTGAAACTTACAAACTGAAATAACTGATGGTGGGGGTTCAAATGGACTCAGTGGGTGGCCACTAATATCCACCTGGATCATTTAGTCCCAAAAATGGCTCCGGGAGTGTAGGACCCGAAGACCTGCTAAAACTAGTAAGTTGTGTTGAAGCTAAAAAAATGAAAGAATTAATGCTGCGGGTACTAATGGAATAGGTGGGTGGCCACCGATATCAACCTGGATCATTCCTCCCTCCTTAGGAAGCAATGGTCTCCATTGCATTAATTTCCTCTATGGAGGGGGGTGGGGGGTGAAAATTCCGTAGAACTTGGTGTTGGATTTGTCCAAGATGTTGCAGACCTCTTGGCGGACGTGATGTGTGTAAATGTGTCGCTGGTGGGCAACCGTTGAAGGATCTGGGAAAATTTATCCATCATTGCGTTCCTCTGTTTCTCGAGGGCCTCCTCGAGCAAGATTTTTATAGGATCTCCTGCCCCGTTGTCTTTCTTTCCTTCCGCCATGGGGGGTCGTCGGGGTTGCGAGGTTGAACTCATTATACCCTGGCTACATTGAGGAAATGAAAAGAAAAATAGAGAAAGAGCAGACCACTCTCATACCACTGATCCCAATTTTATGTAGGAATGCAACAGAATACATATATAACCATAAACATAGAGATGCAGCGGAAATAATGCTTCATTTTATTAATAAAAGAATGACTGCAATAAACAACTAGGGCACAGGTAGGCATATCTTTGAGAAGAGATGTGGTAGTTACATGCCTCTGAACTGTGTTACAATGATACATAATGGAAATGAGCGAGCAAGGGCACTTCTAGCGTATCTCTAAGAAGAGATGTGATGGCTACAGGCCTCCCCACTGTGTTACAAAATTGAAAAGATGGGAATAAGCGAGCTAGGGCACTGGTAGCGCTTATCTCTAAGAAGAGATGTGTCGGCTACCAACCCCTGAGCTATTTTAAAATGAGGCTCGAAGGCTTATTTATTTTTTAGAAACAATGTAAAATCTGAAACATCCAAAAACCTAACCCTAGGAGATGAAGCGCCAAAACTGTGGGCCTTGTTTGGGTAAGTTGGTGTTTCAACTTCCCGGGGACGTAACTTTGGTATCTAATCTCCGTTTGACGCTCTCAATAGCTCGTTAGAAAGATATATCTGAGGACTAAAACTTTTGAGTGAGAAATATTGGTCTAAGATCGACATTACTCCCCGTTTTCCCAAAAAGCGTCATTTAGGGCCTCAAAACGTCTTCGGAAGTTCAGGACTCAAAAAACTGCTATAAATAGTAAGTTGTGCTGAAACTTAAAAACTGAAATAACTAATGGTGGGGGTTCAAATGGACTCATTGGGTGGCCACCAATATCCACCTGGATCATTAAGTCCCCAAAATGGCTCCGGGAGTGGAGGACCCAAAAACCTACTAAAAATAGTAAGTTGTGTTGAAGCTGAAAAACTTACAGAATTGATGTTGTGGGTCCAAATGGAATAGGTGGGTGGCCACCGATATCCACTTGGATCATTCCTCCCTTTTTAAGAAGCAATGGTATCCATTGTGTTAAGTTCCTCCATGGCGCGGGGGGGGGGGGGTGCAAGTTATAACTGAGCTTGGTGTTGGATTTGTCTAGGATGTCGCAGACCTCTTAGCAGACGTGCTGGGTGTAGATGCGCCGTTGATGGGTAGCTGTTGAAGGATCTGGGAAAATTTATCCATCATTTCTTTCCTATGTTTCTCGAGGGCCTACTCGATCAAGATTTTGATAGGATCTCCTGCCCCCTCGTCTTTCTTTCCTTCCGCCATGGGGGGTCGTCGGGGTTGCAAGGTTGAACTCCTTATACCTTGGCCGTATTGGGGACATGAAAAGAAAAATAGAGAAAGAGTAGACCACTCTAATACCAATAATACATATTTTATGTAGGAACACAACAGAATAGAGATATAACCATAAACACAAAGATGCAGCGGAAATAATGCTTCATTTTATTAATATAAGAATGATTGCAATAAACAGTTAGGGCACTGGTAGGCGTATCTTTGAGAAGAGATGTGGCAGCTACAGGCGTCTGAACTGTGTTGCAATGATACATAATGGAAATGAGTGAGCGAGGGCACTGGTAGTGTATCTCTAAGAAGAGATGTGATGGCTATATGCCTCCCCATTGTGTTACATAACTGAAAAGATGGGAACAAGCGAGCTAGAGCACTAGTAGCACTTATCTGTAAGAAGAGATGTGTCAGCTGCCAACCCCTGAACTGTGTTACAATGAGGCTCGAAGGCCTATTTATTGTTGAGAAACAATGTAAAATTCGAAACATCCAAAATCCTAACCCTAGATGATGAAGTGCCAAGACTATGGGCCCTGTTTGGGTAAGCTGGTGTTTCAACTTCCTGGGGACACAACCTTGGCATCCGATCTCCGTTTGATGCGCTCAATAGCTCGTTAGAAATATTTATCTGAGGAATACAACTTTTGAGTGAGAAACATCAGTTTATGACCCATGTTGCTCCTCGTTTTCCCAAAAAGCATTGTTTAAGGCCTCAAAATGGCCTCGGAAGTTCAGGACCCGAAAAACTGCTATAAATAGTAAGTTGTGTTGAAACTTACAAAATGAAATAACTGATGGTGGGGGTTCAAATGGAATTAATGGGTGGCCACCAATATCCACCTGGATCATTAATTCCGCAAAATGGCTCCGGGAGTGCAGGACCTAAAAACTTGCTAAAAATAGTAAGTTGTGCTGAAGCTGAAAAACTGAAAGAATTGATGCTGCAGGTCCAAATGGAATAGGTGGGTGGCCACTGATATCCACCTGGATAATTCATCCCTCAAGAACCAATGGTCTCCATTGCGTTAAGTTCCACCATGGGGGGGTGGGGGGGGGGGGGGGGCTTGGTGTTGGATTTGTCTAGGATGTCGCGGACCTCTTGGCGGACGTGCTGGGTGTAGATGTGCCGCTGGTGGGCAGTCCTTGAAGGATCTGGGAAAATTTATCCATCATTGCATTCCTCTGTTTCTCGAGGGCCTCCTCGAGCAAGATTTTGATAGGATCTCCTGCCCCCTCGTCTTCCTTTCCTTCCGCCATGGGGGGTCGTCGGGGTTGCGAGGTTGAACTCCTTATACCCTAGCCGCATTGGGGACATGAAAAGAAAAATAGAGAAATAGCAGAACAATCTGATACCACTGATCTAGATTTTATGTAGGAACGCAACAGAATACAGATATAACCATAAATACAAAGATGCAACGCAGGGAAAATTTTAGGGGCGAATTTTAAGGGATTTTAAATTTTAATAGGGCGAATTTTTTATATAAAACCCATTTTCTATAGTTTAATAAAGTTAGCCCAATAATTATTTTAAAAATAATTAATTATTAAATATTAGCCGACCAAAAAAAGGCGCATAAAACTGAAAAAATGAAATTCGCCTCCCATTTTTTTTGGTTGGAGCAGATTTCCATGGCATTTGCCTGGAATTACAGGGTCGGAGGGAGGGGTTAGAATGATTCGCCCCATTTTCACTGGTTCGCCGGAATTTAGGAGAGCTAGCTGGGCTTTGTGTACAGTCTCGCTGATTTTCTTGCTGGCTGAGCGAGGGACTTGATCGACCCTCTCTGGTCCATTAGAGCCTTCGTTTTTGACCTATGCGGGGTGGTTGGATTCAAGGGATAGGGGTGGTTGGATTCAAGGGTACAGCTACCGTCATGGATTCAGAGGCTTTGCAGCTAAAATATCAGATACCCAGGCAGCGACTATGGCCAGTGAGTAATTTCACTGTTGTGACCACCAACTTTAGATCAGTTCGTCAGGAATTGATGGGCTAAGCCAATTTTTATTCTGGTTTCCTGAACCCATATGTTCTGTGTTTCTGCTCCCATTACAAAAAGGACTGGTTGTTTTTCTAAATAGTTGTCTTCACAGTATCCTTCTGATTTGCAGAGATGCCTGGAGTTGTTTCTGTATTTCCCAACAAGCTGAGAAAGCTCCATACAACCCATTCTTGGGAATTCTTGGGCATGCCATATGGCAATTATTTGGGAACCCCAAATGACTCTACTAGACCTCAAGAGGACGTCATCATCGGCGTCATAGACACAGGTACCATTAATTCAAAAACCCTAGTTATTATGTCCTCAGTTTATTTTTCCTTTTGGAGGGCAAACACCCTTATGGGAAAGACATTAGCAGGCCAGAAAACTTCAGCGTTGAACCTGCATCCCAAATATTTCCATTCTGACACAATCACCCTACACTTGCACCTGGACCTCTACACTTTCCTCGGACAAACCACTCGGATTTGTTCTCTATGAGATATAACAACAAATTGGGCACATTACTAGTCACTCTGTTTTTAGGTGGAAAAATAGCAGGGAACATATTCCATGGAATTAGAATAAGCACATAGCCAGAAATATACATTCAAATTATTGTGTATATCGTTTGAATTTCTCGATATCCTAATTTTGGACTGAACTGACGATTATTTGGAGTGATACCCTACGGAGTCTCAATATTTACATATTAATGAACATGTATATGGCCTGAATCCCCAAGCTTCAGCGACCATCTGATGTCTCCAATCCCTTCACGTTGTAAGGGAGTATGCCAAAGTGGTGAACAATTTCCTAATTCAACATGCAACAGGTAAAATGTACTCCATTGAAGTTCAGATTGCTGCATGAATTCTAACAGCCTTGTGATATAGCGATATTTTTGTTAGATATTTGAAGAAATATCACTGACAATTCAATGACTTATTTCAGGAAATTGATTGGTGCTAGGTATTATTTGAATGGACTGGAGGCTGAGAAAGGGGAAGCGTTGAAAAGAGTGAGTTCGGGGGTTAACAGAGAATATAGATCTGCAAGAGATAGCGCAGGGCATGGAAGCCATACTGCTTCTATTGCAGCTGGAAGATATGTGAGGAATATGAATTATAGTGGTTTAGGAGCTAGAGGTGCCCGTGGGGAGCTCCACTGGCTCGAATTGTAGTATACAAAACATGCTGGGAATCTAGATGTTATGATTCAGACATTTGGCAGCATTTGATGATACCATCAAATATGGAGTGGATATCTTATCTCTTACATTAGGTCCTGATCTTCCTGAAAGTGACTACTTCAGTGATGCGATCTCAGTGGGCTCATTCCATGCAACACGAAATGGAATTACTGTTGTTTTCTCAGTCGGGAATGAAGGGGGTTCTGCTTCTGCAACAAATCTGGCTCCCTGGCTTATTACAGTGACTGCTAGCTCTACAGACAGGGACTTTATTTCTCTCATCAAATTAAGCCGGAATAATTCTACCTACCATGTAAGCTCTAATTATTCTCATGATCAACCATTACCCAGGATAACCATGGTTATAATTTCAGGGAACAATATCTCCTTATAAATTAACAACGATTACCGATTGCATGTTAACCCAAAGGCAATAATGCCAAAAATTCTCCTTCATGATTCATATTTGTACTCTCAGATAGCATCCTCATCATCTTGCACAAGTAAGTTACATTCCAAGATATCTAACTGGATTTCGTAGGAGACACATTGTCCTCTAGTGTTTGCATTCACTCTCAATTCTTCAGTTATGACAATTCCATATTTCTGGACTTCATCTTATTGTGGTTCCATGGGTGGAATTATTCCCCCATGTACGCGAGTCCAGTGAGCCTCCTGCCTGACAGTTTCATTCCTGTAAATATTTGTAAAGGAAAAACTTCATATTTGTTTTCTAGAGTTGTCACCATTACACAATTTATTTCATATGGGAAGGTAAGTGAGTCCCTCCATAATATAATATCATATATTTGCAAAAGAAATTACTCAAAAATGTGATAAAAAATTTAACCCACACGAGAAGAAGTGGCTAACAGTAATCTGTAATTGTCAGGGTGAGAGTCTGAATATAGCAAAGATGAATGCGCTTGCGGAGCTATTGTCTGTGGCAAATGCACATGAAAAATACTTCACTCCTTACCAATCGAGGTATTTCAGGATAGAATCAGGCATATTGAAGGCACTGCTTATTTAGTACCAGATCATTCTGTCTACTATGATCGATGGATGAGATGTAACCCTCTGGCTTTTCGTGGTGGATTGTGCAGCTTCTGTCTAAAGAGCTCTTTAGATCCTTCTAAAGTGGCAAGAAAGATAATGGTTTGCCTGCATCCTGAAGACTCTTTTGAGTCAAGGATATCGAAAAGCCAAATAGTCCAAGTAGCTGGGGGATTGGGGATAATTCTCATCGATGAGATGGGCCAGAATCTTGCCATTCCTTTCATGATCCCTGGTGCGATTGTGGACAACAAAGTGGGTGCTAAAATTATTGCCTATATCAACACTAACAGGTGCATCATCTGAGCAATATGCCTGCAAGCACAATCGGTCAATCATTAAAAGCTATAAATACTTATGTTTTTCTATGATAGCCTATAATGAATTCACCCACATTTCATTTTTGAAGTGCCGTGAAATCAAAAGCTTGAAGAATTTTCCACAGTTTAAAAAGGGTTATAAGAAATAAATCTACCTTGGTAGGAGCAAGGCTTATCAGTAATGAGGAATTAGAAGAGCTGCATCTCTTCTAATTTTGCAAATAACAGTATTAGTCAAGATAAACCCTTTTAATGGAATAAGCAAGCTTACCTATTAAGTCTTATCCCTGCATCATATAAGCCCATTGAAAACGTAGGCTGCTCTTTTCATGTCACTTTGATTAAAGGATCCAGACAGAGTTGCTTGTTTATTTTTTTCTTACACATTTGGTTTGCTTAGATTGATCAAATGAAGAGGTTTTTAATGTCTCAACAATCCGAAACTGTGTCAGGTTTCCTAGAGCCTATATCTTGCCTGCAGAAACAGTCTTCGGACTCAGACCAGCACCTCAAGTTTTAGCATTCTCCTCAAAAGGTCCAAAAACGCTAACACCGGACATCTTGAAGGTATGGGAAGTTGGATCTCTTGACCTCAATGCTTCAATTATCAGAAATTTCATTTGTAACCATCTGATGTTTTTCTGTTGCTTTTCTTCTTGGATAGCCTGACCTAACAGCTCCAGGGTTGAATATACTAGCTGCATGGTTACCAGTAAAGAAAGGCATGCATTTCAACCTTGCTTCAGGTACTTCCATGGCTTGTCCGCATGTGTCAGGTATAGCTGCACACCCATCTTGGACTCCATCGGATATTAAGTCTGCCCTCATGACCACAGGTAAAGTAGCCTGTACATTTTCTATCTGAAAGCAGAATCTTAAAGGTTATAAAATCTTAGAGACCTGAAATATGTGGTTTTGTGTTGCAGCTAATGTGTTGGATAAAAATAAGAAAATCATGACTGCTGCTCCACGAGGAAGGACTGCAAACCCATTTGGCTTTGGAGTGGGACTTTTAAACCCTGTGAAAGTAGAAAATCCGGGACTTCTGTATGATGTTGGCCCTAAAGATTATATCAAATTTCTCTGTGGGATTGTCTATGATAATTCATCTCTTAGGCGAGTCACAGGAGATCATAGTGTATGCACAAAGTTCCGCACAACAGCTTCCAATCTCAATTATCCTTCCATATCAATTTCAAAATTCAATGGAAACAGCTCGGTCGTCCGAACAGTGACAAATGTAGGAAACACAAATTGTACCTATATAGTGAGGGTTTCTCCACCAAGAGGAATAAGTGTCCTGAAATTTAACTTCTATGGCCAAAAGATTTCATTCACAGTGCAGTTCAAAAGGGTCATCCAAACTCGGGGATACGTATTTGGATCACTGTCTTGGGTAAATGGAAGACAAAGAGTAAGAATCCCTTTGGTGGTGGGCTGTTAGCCACTTAGGACTTGTATGGGATTCACTTTAACGTGAGTTGAATATATCCTAGAGTAACATGGAATACTGAGGGAATTGATTAGTTATTTCTAAGGAAGGAAAGATGCACAGTTCTGGTTATTTTTTTGTGACAATAAGTGTTTGCAGAATATAACTTCTCATAGATCTCCGAAGAACAATTTGGAATTGCAAGATAGAAAGCTACGGACAGTCTTCTGTAGAGACAATGAAAATGAGGATCTCTGTATAGTTTGGAGAATCTCATTTGAAATATGCTTGTCAAAATATTTGATGAAGTAGGAAAGAATGACTTTGAAATTTATGGAGAATGCTTTTTCTTGGAAACCATCCTTGCAACAATTGCAAACAGAGAACATATCTTATATGATAAATGGTGAGATAAGCAACGAAGTATTGGCTTGGTTTAGTTGGAAAGCAATTGAGAAAATTGAAAGGAGATTAGACGTGCTTTCTTTCAAATCACTGCACAACTTCTCCAAGGCCAAACTATTAATCCAGATTATTTACTATTGTATTGTTTTTCAATTTGGTGTTGCCAATTTTCAATACAGAAGCATATGGTTCTTACGTCTGTAAGCCCAATTTCTCCTAAGGCAGGAATATACTTCAACTTTTGTATTACTTTTGGTCAATATTCATGTTAAGCTCTTACCAATTTTTTTTAAATTAGTGGAATTGGTAATTGGTGGTTAATTCTAAATACTTTTACTATAACTTCTAAGTGATCTGCCCTGCATATATAACACAGCCATAACTTTGTAATGAAGGATTTGAACATAAAACCTTTCATTCACATTTAATTTTTTTATGAACTTGCCAAGTGAAGTCACAGGGACCCGGGAGCTGTCTGCAAATAACGTATTGTTGCATATTGTTTGTGAAGGATCATTCCTTTTTTTGGGTTTTACAACATTATTTAATACTATTTAAGATGTTATCAGATGGAGATAACTTTACTAATTGGTATTGACGATTGGAGCACTTTTTTGAGAAAAAATAATTCAGTTCAATTTTTTTCTCAATCAAGCATCCACTCTCTATTTTGTATGTTAGGGAAAGATTATTTTCTTTTTCCCTTATGTAATCAAGCATCCACTCTTTAGCTTGTATTTCAAGGTAAGATATTTTTTTATACTGATATAATATGTCACAATATCACTTTTTTAATCTAGATGGAAAATAACAATTACTCTTTCTAATTAATAAATTAGAATTACAATTCAGTTTAATTTTTATAATGGGTTGTCAATTACGTAACATAATAGTTTGGATGGTAGTTTTTGTTGAAATCTGGTAATTTTTTTTTTTAAATCAGGTAGTTGGAATGTTTTACGGTGAAAATGGATTCAACACCATCAAAAACCTCTAGAACACTCAAAATACTGAAATTTAACCATTGTAACCCAGATTTTCAAAAATATTTGCCACAATTTTTCATAATCTTACCGATCTTATTCTATTTTACAATATCAAAAACCTCCTATAATTAAGAAATTTAAATTTTTTTTTAGAAAAATCAGCTAAATTTCTGTGTAAGTTCAGCTAAATTTCTGTGTTTCTTGGATGGTCCATGCGCCATTGATTTTCACCTCTTTACCACCAAATAAGAGAGGGAGCATTTATCAAGTTGTTTGTTGCATGCAACCAAACAAGAGGGGCAGAGGATGCATGGCAGAGATGACAATTGAACAGAATGCCCCAACCTCCTCCAGTTGCTGGGGAAGGCAGGTCGAAGTGGAGACCTCAAAATGCAAGGGAATCTTTGGGACCAATGCCATTCAAGCTAGTAGGAACTCGGTCTGCAATAAGACCAGTAGAGGAATGTGCTGCAATTGGTTTAAGAATTTTTTTATTTTTAGAAGTCTTCCGAGGCAGAACTACATGACATATTGAGGAAGTGCCAACCTGACAGATGGAGTTAGGCAAACTGCCAGGTTAGATCCTGACTAACAAGTGCCTTGATAGTTGTCAAATTCACAGTCACAAGATGTAAGATATAGATGTCAATATTCAAGTAAGGTGTGCATAAATGTTGGAATAATCCCTTCTTCCTTGAAATTTATTCTTGGATGGCCTTATCCCTAGCAGCTTCCATTTATAGTTGTTACACTTATGGTGGAGAAAATGGTAACCAGTGGATGGATTTTGAATTCTACTATGAAACTTGTCCAAGGTTTCTTGGATGGGAACAGGTGGGTGTTTTATTTGGCATGTAATGGAAATCTATAAATTTTGTTTGGTGAAAATGGTAACTGGTGCATAAATGTTGGAATCTATTTTGAAACATATTGAAGGTTTTTTTGGATGGGAGCAGTTGCTTTTTTTATTTGGGATGGAGATCTATAAATTGTTTTTGGTGGCAGCATAGTTGTTGGGAACAGGCAGGTTGGTAATTGATTGTGAGTAAAAGTCGGGCAGAAAATTTACAAAAGTTATACTAGACCTGGATTGAGCTATTCAGTGTAATTGCTTCTCTAATTAAGATTTTATCTTTGGTTGAAAGCATTTATCTCCATAGAATGACAATGGATTTATGAAAGAGCATGGATTTATGAAAGGGCATATATTTGTATATCAGTAAGACTAAAAAATCAGTTTCTAATTGTAGTGATAAATTGTGTTTGGTGGTAGCATAGTTGTTGGGAGCATGTTAACAGTTGTTTGTGACTAAAAGATGTCCTGGAAAGTCCATAAAATCCTACTAGACCTGGATTGACCTGCTTCAGTGGAACTTCTTTTCTAATTAAGAGTTTATCTCTGGTTGAAAACTCTTATCAATAGAGAGCGATGATGTGTTTCTATGTAGGTGTTGAAAACGCTTATCGATAGAGAGTTATGATGTGTTTCCATGTAGGGGGTATGTGTTGATGAGAGGCATATCTATGTATATCAGTAAGACTGAATAATCCATTTCTAATGGTAGTGATGAATCTAGTATGTATCTGCCAATATGATTTGGAAAGCATTTGAAATTGTAAGCATGGACCACTATGAAGATATTTTGGAGCTTTTAATGAAACTTTATCAAGAATTATGTGAATAGTCAGTTGCATATGTACAGTGTACTGTAAATGGACGAGTCTTGTAGACTAAGCTACTTAACTTTTTTACTGTTTTCATACCGCATCTTTCAACATTGAACATGCATATCCCTTCTTACACATTCTAGTTGTTGGAATGTTGAAGTATTTTATGCAGCTTTGATTTTAATATCTGCTATTGAATGATTATTATATGGATGATATGTTTTTTTTGCAGTTCAGGAGAGTTGTTTTATTCATTTATGGATTTCGGTGCTTATTTATTTAGCATTCTTGCGTTCTGTGCTTTTGTGTTATTGTCTAACTTTGTGCTCAGTGCTTTTGCTTCTCTGCCTCTGCTCGTTCACATTTCCACCTTATAATGCGCTTCTCTTTGAAGCTGTTCTAGTTTAGAACACTTTTTCCTTGGAATTCTAGTTCACTCCATTTGTTTGCTTTCTCTTGCAGGATGTATTTACTTTCTCCTTGCTTGTTTTATATGGCTCTACTATTACTATACATATGTATATTCTTCAATTTGAAATCAAAATTGCTCTACTTGTTACCGCTACTTTTCTAACTAACAAAACATTCATTTGTTTTTTTGCAGTTATGGAGAGAAGTTGTTTTTCACATTTATGGATTTCGGTGTTTTTGTGATTAACGCTCTTGCATTCTGTGCATGTGTTATTGTCTGGCTTTGTGTTCAGTGCTTTTTCTTTTAGTAGACTCTGCCCTTAAATAAATGCTTCTCTGCCTCCGCTCATTCACATTTCCATCTTATAATGGCTTCTCTTGGAAGCTGTTCTAGTTCACTCCACTTGTTTGGTTTCTTTTGAAAAATGTATTTGTTCTCTTTCATTGCCTGTTTTATATCGCTCTACTATTATTATAGATATAAATATTGTTCAATTTAAAACAAGATTTCAAAATAGTGGCAAACTTATCAAATACATATATAACCAAAACGATCCTTTGAATATAAGAGACAAAAGGTCTAAAGGCTACTTGCTAGCACTACTTCTATATCTAGTAGTCAAAGGTCCATTTTAAATTCTTGCAATCAGAACCCACCTGCAGGTTAATTACCTACAATTAGAACCCACCTACAAGTTAATTACTTGAGAAACAATTGCAACAATCGCCCTCACGAAATGTGACATCATCTTGCCCAAGGCATACACATTAGTCCACTTTGCAGAAATTCATAAAAGGTTGGTGAAGACCTTGAATAGTCTACATAACCCATCAAGGAAGAAGCTATCTTCAATGCACTCGAATTATCTTTCTTGTCTTAATGGTAAGAAAATATGGCTAAACACGTTCCTAGAGTCGTTACTGGAAAGTCAATAACCATATCATTTAATTTCTTCTGGGTGCACAGTAAAGGCATCTTTTTTGTCATCGGTAGGTGCCACTACTAATTGGACTATTGCCCATTGAATTTGTTTTCGTTGCATGCATGTATTATGGTGATTGCTGTATAAGTAAAAGATAATCAATAAATACACTTCACCCCTATCCCGTGCCCTGTGTATCTATTATTTTCAAATTTTTCGATTGTTGAAATGTTTGCCAATGCCTTTCACTGTAGAGGCTTTTGCAAGAACAACCGACCTTATCCAAAACTCAAAGTGAATAGAGATCTAACTTGGGCTCCTTTTGTAGCTTCCTCCTCTCTGTTTTAACTCTTAATACATTTCATTTTACATTCTTTATTTGAAGTCTCAATTTTGTTTGGCCAAGTTCTCCGAATTATTTTTAGAATTGTTTGAATCGCATCATATTGCCCAAGGAACTTCTGGTCGTATTAAAAGGTTATAAAATATGGCTGCTTCTCAATGTTCGATGTATTAGAAGGTTCTAAGCTGCTTTTTGTACTCAAATAAATACTAGGCTAGGTTATTGAATTTTTGGTTTTGGGTTTCTTCTTGCGAGGTAGCTTGCCTTTTAGCAACAACATTCAAGGTAGGAACAACATTCAACGTTACCTTGTTAAATTTCCATGAAAAATTTACAACTACTTAGATGAATCTCTGATAATTGAAACTAGTTAACTTTCACCAAGATACAATGCCTTTTAACAAATTATAAGCAGTGGAATAAAAGACACAGAGATAAAAACACATCACACAATTGACACTCTTTTCTCTGGAAACCCAACAGGGAAAACCTGCTTGCTTGATGTGGCTATTTTATCGATTGTACTTGGAGCAATTGAATCTATTACAAAGCAATATGTCTCTCTTGAGAAAGCATTATGCTTCTCACACAAATCTCAGCTAATCATTAGAGAACCTTTGAGGTCTAAAATGGGCCTCCTAAGAAAAATTTACAATCAAAATAAACTTTAAAATAACCAATAGGATTCAAGATGATGATGTCAACCATGGGGGCTAAAAAAATAAAAAGATTAAAAAGTAATAAAATAATAAAACTACATTTTCAACTTATCTCCCAAGTTTTTACTCAAATTTCGAGTGGGAGTATTCTTTGGATGCAAAATTTAATTCCTCATCCAAGGAGTACTCATGTTCCATACTTTCGATGGACCCTGCTACACGAAAAATGAGAAATACATGAAAAAACGTGATTGGAACTTTAGCGCTAGCCTTCTTGATTGATCTGTGCTCTAGCCTAATTGATCAACTTAGTGCTGGTCTTTATACTGATCTCTACTTTGATACCATGTTAAATTTCCATGAAAACTCTGCAAATACTTAGATGAATATCTGATTGTTGAAAATGTAGCGAGCAAGGTCTTCAATTGCACGCATTAACGAGGGTGAAAACTGTTTCAGTCATAATTGACTTCATCACATCCACGAAAAACTTGCCAGTAATTGATATCTGGCCAGATTTGTCATGCCTAGAGAACAAGATGGTTCTTTGGGTTATATTTTATTTGGACTTAGAAGTTATAACTACCAGATTTGAAAAGATGCATATACAGAAAATGTATCTCTCCTTGTACAAATTTAAAACAAGACATCATTTGTACAACAATACTAGGAGAGCATTGGCAAGTTCTAGAGTGGACCTCCTCTCCAATCAATGGAGCTATTAGGTAAATACAGGGTGCCACTGCTACTACTTGTGGGATTCTGCTACAAACAGATTCATGGCATGGCATGGGCATGACATGGGGAATTCTAAATGGAGTTTTTCTAATGGTTCTCTTCATGTTGATGGTTATAATTTTAACAGATTCAGCAGGGTGGATGCAACTGGCACATATTCCTTTCAATATCCAGATTTTGAAGGCACGAGAAGGAATAATATTTTGAAGAAGAGAGAAGTAGTTCAACTTATTATAGTTACCATGCTAGGTCTTCCTTTAAGATATTCCCAGCATCAAATCATTTCCATAAATATGGTTGTGTAAGAGTCGTGATGGTGTTGTAATGTAAATTGTGTTTCCATAGTTGATCTAAAGTATTTTGTGATATTGTTATTGTACCATGGCACCTAGATCAGATCCAATGTTTATCAACACTTTTTTAATAGCATGTTTTCTTTTCTTCCCATTGTTTTTCATTTCTCCTCAAACTCCTATCCAACCTCAATATCAGTGCTAGTAGTAGCATGAGCAACAACACTATGCTTAGCAGAACTAGAAGAATGCGTTTTCCGAACTGCACGAGAACTACTTCCCTCACGAGTCACCACGTGCCATGCTTGGTCTTGGTGGTTCTCTTCCTTCTACTCTTGGTTCAACTACCATATCTTCATTAGAACCAACACCCCGAACTCCACTAGACAACGATTCACCATTTTGTAGTAGTGATTTGCCATTTGTATTGGTGATTCGCCATGATTTTACAAGATAATATAATCTCATGAGAAATTCGCTAAAAAATTATATGTACATATTATATTATTAATAAAATTGCCTTCCATTTTTCCTATGTATCATGGGGATTCGCCCATTTTTTATATATATAAATTTAGGGGGGTTCTTAAAATTTTCCCTAGCTAGGTGTTTGTTGATGTTTGAGCATTGATCGACTACTCGCACACATCCAGGTGTTTTCCTGTCCTGGGCATCATCCCACTTTTTCATAGGGATAAGCGTGCACAATCCATCATGAGGTTGGCTCATCTCTCAAGGCACGTTAACGATACGAGTTATATACGAGCATGGGATAATCAATAATTTTATTTTTCCATGAGTCGGGTGGTGGGTGGGAGCGAGTGGGAGGCTACTTACCCTCTTAGAGACTTGAAATAAAGCTAGGAGATCGATTCTTGGCATTAGTTGAGGTATGTGACCTGAGCAAGTTAATTCTCATATTTTGATCCATCCATTAGTAGCAGCACCAATTTATCCAGTAGCTAGCCGCATCAATTGTTCCAAAGATTAGGTTTCGTCTAGAGAGGTTGATGCAGGGGCATTAGACACTAGCCAACAATGTAGGAGGGTTGTCCACATGTTGTGGCTAGTGGGGGTCAAAAATATTTGAATTGTAGCAGCTAGGTGTCAATACCTCAGCTGATTGTATTAGTTAGATAAGTTAGAGTCATAGAAGTCAAATAGCCCAGTTAGTATAGCTGTCATATTTCAGTTAATTGAATTATTGTAATTAGGCTGTTGATTTTCTAAAACGGTCCTCGCAGAGGAACTGAAGAGCCACATTGTAATATGTATAAATTGTATTCTCCGGATGTAGAAAAAGACGAAGACAGAGAAGAGGAGAAATTTCTGCAATAAAACTCTGTGGATTGAGAAATTGCTTCTGGTTGAATAGACTTCGAGTCCTGTTGAATTCCAAACTGTCTGAATTGATAATTGTGAAGAATTGTTTAAATGTGAGGTGATTGTGCACTGGAAATTCCGTTTCTCTGTCTTTGATTTCCCGTAAATTGTTTGGATAACCCTGTGAATTCACCCAACCGCAGGCGAGGCCTGTGTAGAGAACCATGGGCATGAACACTGTTCAATTATAAAATTCCCTCTTTATAAAGAGATAGAGTACTGCTTTCGAAACCGGAACCGTGGTTTAGACGTGAGTTAATGAATGAGAAGGATAGTACAACTGTCGTGAACCGTAGTTAATCACTGTACAAAAAACTGCGAGTGGGTTTGCAAGGCGGATTGCCCATATCGCACCGCTTTTGGGTGAATAGGCGGTATTTCCTTAACGTGAGCAATTCCATAGACCTGTTGACGCGTGGCGAGGTGGACCCTCGGAAAACCACCGTTCAGAGCGCGCCATCACATGTTAATGTTCGTACCAGGAGGTCGAGCGATATGCGTACGAGCCATTAATTTGGGAGAGGGCCATCAGACGGTGATCGTTGGATAAAGATGCACGGTAGATAACTGGTACGGTGCGTGCGGTTGATTGGGCCATCGAGCATAGAGGTGGGGCCCGGTGCGAGGGTTATTACACAACGAATGGGTTTAATATAAGTTTCGAAGATTAAGCATTTTCTATAAGGTGGGAGGTATAATATAAAGTTCGGAGATAATATATATAAGCCGGGAACATAATATAACATTCGAAAGTTGCGAATATGTTTATTTGTCAATTTCTTTGAAATTGATAAATAAAATAAAAAGAACATAAAGAAGCCACGTGGGTAAACGAAAGGGAAATGCTGACAGAGCCACGATACAGTTGACCAGCTCTCCTTAGGGGTCCAATTTCAGTTTTGTTGCGTCATTTGTGGTATCAGAGCCATTGTTTTAAGGTTTTTTTACAGAAGAGCTTACATGTCAATCCGAGTTGGTAGAGGTGCTGGCAGAAGGAGGCCCGTTGCCAACACAGAGGTGTTGGGGATGTTGCAGAGGGTTGAAGCCAAAATGGATGACATGGAGCGAAGATAACCCAGAGATCCGGAAGACATCAGTGAACCTGAAATAGAAGAAGCTGAAGAAAATGTTGAGATTCCTCCTGACATGAGGATCCTTAGAATTGTTCTGGGGTCTACAGTTAAGCCCAGAATTGAAGTGTCGAGTTATACAGGGGGACTAAATCCAGAAGAACTAGTGGACTGGATTAATGAATTGAAAAAGTGATTCGATTATGAAGAAATAAGTGAAGATAAGAAGGTCAATTTTGCAGTAACAAAGATGAAGGGACATGCTGCACTTTGGTGGGATGGAGTGCAGGCAGAAAGGAGGAGAGTTGACAAGCAACCTATCAAGAGCTGGACCAGAATGATGGCCAAATTAAAAGGTAAATTCTTGCCTAGTGATTACCAGTTGACATTGTATAAGCAAATGCAGAACCTGAGACAGAGGTTGCTGACAGAGGAATTCTACAGAGTAAGCATAAGGGTTGGGAAATTCCAAGACACACCTGAGAAGACTGCCAGATATGTGAATGGTCTCAATCTGGAGATCCAAGATGAGATTTTTCTCCTGTCTCCTAAGACAGTGGAAGAGGCCTATCAGATGGCCTTGAAAGAAGAGGAGAAACTCCTGAGGAAACAGTCTGCCAAGAAGAGAGGTAATTTCCGTGGGAAGGGAAGTCAGGGTGGTAGAGGAAAGCCTGCTACACCCAGGGATGGAGCTAACAGTGGCTCACCTCAGAATGCATCTGCAAAGGATGATGCAAGGGGCACAAGGGGTTCTTACAGAGGAAAAGGAAGAGGAGGCAGAGACAGAGGCAGAGGTAGATATTTGAGGTGTTATAGATGTCAGCAAGTGGGAAATAAGCACTATGAGTGTCCAGAGAATGTGGGTTCTGGTCCAAGAAATGCTGTTGTTGCCCAGGCTGGAGAAGAGGCAAAAATTGAAGAAGAAATTCTTCCAGAGAGGGGAGAGTCCTTGGTGGTAAATAAGGTCCTGTTGAAGCAAGCCAAAGAGGTCACTGAGCCTGCACAAAGGAAGACTTTGTTTAGGAGCATATGAAAATTCCAAGGGAAATGCTGCCAACTAATCATTGATAGTGGCAGCACATACAATTTGGTTTCCACTGAGGTAATAGAGAAGCTGAAGTTGAAGACAAGGGAGCATCGAAATCCCTGCAGGGTGTCCTGGCTGCACAAAGGGCACCAACTAGTTGTGAAAGAATAGTGTGAGATAGAGCTGCAAATGGGAAAATACAAAGATAAGGTCCTATGTTATGTAATGCCCATGGATGTGTGTCATATACTGCTGGGTAGACCTTGGAAGTTTGACAGAGTAGCAGTGCATGATGGCAAGAAGAACACTTACAAGTTCTTCAAGGATGGGGTACATCATACATTGATACCCATGGAAGAAGGAGAGCCATCCAACAGAGTGATTGAAACAAAGATCTTGTTTCTGAGCGGGAAGGAATATCTACAACAGATAGAAGAAGAAGAGGTAAGCTTTGCTTTAGTTTGCAAACCTAAAGTAGTTCTTAATTCTACAAAAATTTCTGATTTGCCAGTAGAAATCCAAGAGATGTTAGATGATTACTGTGACATTGTTGTGGATGATTTACTTGATGAGCTGCCACCTGTGAGAAAGATCAGTCATCAGATAGATTTTATCCCTGGTTCAAATTTTCCAAATAAGGTAGCCTACAAAATGACTCCCAAGGAAAATGAGGAAATCAGGAGACAAGTACAGGAGTTGGTGGACAAGGGGCTGATTAGAGAAAGTCTGAGTCCATGTGCAGTACCAACAGTATTGAGCCCAAAGAAAGATGGAGGCTAGAGGATGTGTACTAATTCCAGAGCAATCAATAAGATCACAATCAGGTACAGATTCCCTTTTCCTAGAATTGAGGATTTAATGGAATGTTTGAGTGGTGCTAAATATTTCTTAAAGATAGATTTGAAGAGTGGATACAATCAGATTAGAATACGAGAGGGTGATGAGTGGAAAACTTCCTTTAAAACAAATGAAGGACTATATGAATGGATGGTAATGCCTTTTGGGTTGTCAAATGCACCTAGCACTTTTATGAGACTTATGAATGAAGTGTTGAAAGAGTTCATTGGTAAATTTGTGATAGTGTATCTGGATGATATATTAGTTTTCAACAGAACTAAAGAAGAACATTTAAGGCATCTTAATCATGTCTTGAAGAAGCTGCACCAAGAGAAACTGCTGATAAATTTGAAGAAGTGCACATTCATGAAGGAAGAGTTGGTGTATTTGGGGTTTTTTGTTTCTGCAGAAGGATTGAAGATGGACCTAGAAAAGGTTAAGGAAATTATGGAGTGGCCTTCACCCAGGAATGTCTTTGAGGTAAGAAGTTTCCATGGACTTGCTAGTTTTTATAGAAAGTTCATAAGAAACTTCAGTAAGATCAATACACCCATAATTGAGACAATAAAGAAGAGCAAACAGCCATTTAAGTATACTGTTGAAGCAGAAAGAAATTTTAAATTGTTGAAGCAAAAGATAACAGAGAAGCCTGTTTTGATTCTGCCTGATTTTACTAAACCATTTCAAGTAAAATGTGATGCCAGTGAGGAATCCATTGGAGTTGTGTTGAGTCAGGATGATAGGCCTATGGCATATTTCAGTGAAAATTTGAATGACACCAGAAGAAAGTATTCCTCT
This sequence comes from Pinus albicaulis, assembly GCA_034641835.2. Lineage (NCBI taxonomy): Eukaryota > Viridiplantae > Streptophyta > Pinopsida > Pinales > Pinaceae > Pinus > Pinus albicaulis. Next base: position 445,866,955 of record CM076583.1, read on the forward strand.
TATGAGAAGGAATTCTATGCAATTGTTCAGGCACTGAAGAAGTGGAGACATTATTTGATGTCCAGGGAATTTGTATTATATTCTGACAATCATGCTTTGCAGTATATTGTACAACAGCCCAAGTTGAAACATAAACATGCTAAATGGGTTGAGTATCTCCAAGGTTTTAATTTTATTTTGAAACATATAAGTGTTCAAGCCAATAAAGTAGCTGATGCTTTGAGTAGGAGGCACATGCTTGTTCAAGAAACAAATTTTGAAGTTGTAGGATTTGATTTTTTGAAAGAATTGTATAAAACAGATCCAAATTTTAAAGAAGCATTTGAGGCATGTAGTAAACCTGTTTTAACAAATAGAAGCTAGTGGCTGTATTATTTCCTGCAGGAGGACTTGTTATTCAGAAGAAGCCAACTGTGTGTACCAAAATGTTCCATGAGGGAAAATTTGATCAAAGAGAAGCATAGTGGTGGATTTGCTGGACACTTTGGTACTGATAAGACTTATGAGTAGCTGAGTCACTTCTATTATTGGCCCAAGATGAGAGTAGAAGTGGACAAGTTTGTGAAGAATTGCAAAACCTGTCAGTATGCCAAAGGAAGGAGCCAGAATGTAGGATTGTACACTCCCTTGCCTATTCCAGACAGGCCTTAGGACATGGTAAGTATGGATTTTGTTCTAGGATTGCCCAAGACTCAGAGAGGGAATGATGTAGTCTTTTTTGTAGTGGACAGATTCTCCAAAATGGCACATTTTATTCCATGCTACAAAACTAGTGATGCCACCCATGTTGCTAACTTGTTTTTCAAGGAAGTTGTTAGATTGCATGGGTTGCCCAAGAGTATTGTTTCAGACAGAGATACTAGATTTGTGGGTCATTTTTGGAGGACATTATGGAAGAAACTTGGTACCAAAATGAGTTTCAGCTCAGCTTATCATCCTCATACTGATGGAAAAACTGAGGTGGTGAATAGGAGTCTGGGAAATTTGTTGAGAAGTCTTGTAGGAGAGCATCCCAAGCAGTGGGATCATATTTTGCCTCAGGAAGAATATGCATATAATGACTCACCAAATAGGAGCACAAGGCAGAGTCCATTTCATATTGTTTATGGAATGCACCCCAGAGGAATATCAGAGTTGAGAAATCTGGGGAAGCCAGAGCTAAGGAGTGCAGATGGTGAGGAATTTGCTTTAGAGATCCAAGCCATCCATGAACAAGTGAAACAACAACTACAAGGTAGTAGCATCAAATACAAGAGTAGAGCAGACTTGAGCAGAAAATAAGTTCACTTTGAAGTAGGAGATTTGGTTTTGGCACACTTGAGAAAGGAGAGATTCCCAAAGAAGCAGTATAACAAATTGAAGTTCAAAAAGATTGGGCCATGCAAGATACTTAGGAAGTTTTCTGCAAATGCTTATGAGATTGAATTACCTCCTGATGTTGGAATATCTCCCATTTTTAATGTTGCAGATTTGTACAAGTATGAAGATGATGGTGCAAAAGAAAGATCAACAGACAAGGAACAGATTGAGTGGAGGGAACAACTACCTCCAGCACATCCATTGCAACCAGAGAAAATATTGGACAAAAGAGTGTTCAGAAGGACCAGAGAACAAGAGTACTTTCAATACTTGATCAAATGGAAGGACAAGCCAGAGGAAGATGCCACTTGGATGAATGAAGACATGTTGCACAAGATAGGCAGATCAGTGGAAGAGCTCGTGGACAGGAGCCCATGAAGAAAATTTCCCTCGGGAGTCTGATGCAGGGGAATTAGACACTAGCCAGAAATGTAGGAGGGTTGTCCACATGTTGTGGCTAGTGGGGGTCAAAAATATTTGAATTGTAATAGCTAGGTGTCAATACCTCAGCTGATTGTATTAGTTAGATTAGTTAGAGTCATAGAAGTCGAATAGCTCAGTTAGTCTAGCTGTCATATTTCAGTTAATTGAATTATTGTAATTAGGCTGTTGATTTTCTAAAACGGTCCTCGCAGAGGAACCAGAGAGCCACATTGTAATATGTATAAATTGTATTCTCCGGATGTAGAAAAAGACGAAGAGGGAGAAGAGGAGAAATTTCTGCAATAAAACTCTGTGTATTGAACAATTGCTTCCAGTTGAATAGACTTCGAGTCCTGTTGAATTCCAAACTGTCTGAATTGATAATTGTGAAGAATTGTTTAACTGTGAGGTGATTGTGCACTGGAAATTCCGTTTCTCTGTCTATGATTTCCCGTAAATTGTTTGGATAACCTTGTGAATTCACCAAACCGTAGGCGAGGCCTGTGTAGAGAACCATGGGCGTGAACACTATTAAATTATAAAATTCCCTCTTTATAAAGTGATAGAGTACTGCTTTCGAAACCGGAACCGTGGTTTAGACGTGAGTTAATGAACGAGAAGGATAGTACAACCGACATGAACCATAGTTAATCACTATACAAAAAACCACGAGTGGGTTTGCAAGGTGGATTGCCCATATCACGCTGCTTTTGGGTGAATAGGTGGTATTTCTTGAACGCGAGCGATTCCATAGACCTGTTGACGCGTGGCGAGGTGGACCCCCAAAAAACCACCGTTCAGAGCACACCATCGCACGTTAACGTTCGTACCAGGATGCCGAGTGATATGTGTACGAGCCATTGATTTGGGAGAGGGCCATCAGATGGTGATCGTTGGATAAAGACACGCGAGAGATAACTGGTACGGTGCGTGTAGTTGATTGGGCCATCGAGCATAGAGGTGGGGCCCGGTGCGAGGGTTATTACAAAGCGAATGGTTTTAATATAAGTTTCGAAGATTAAGCATTTTCTATAAGGTGGGAGGTATAATATAAAGTTTGGAGATAATATATATAAGCTGAGAACATAATATAACATTCGAAAGTTGCGAATATGTTTATTTGTCAATTTCTTTGAAATTGATAAATAAAATAAAAAGAAGATAAGAAGCCACATGGGTAAACGAAAGGGAAATGCTGACAGAGCCACGCTACAGTTGACCAGCTCTCCTTAGGGGTCCAATTTCAGTTTTGTTGCGTCAGAGGTTTGGTTTCATTCATCTAGATAAAAGTATCAGCTTAGTTCCCGATAAGATTAGGTGGTTTCTAGAGACAAGCTTATCCAATCTCGTTTTCGTTCATTCAAGATTAGGTGATCAGGAGATCATGTCCAAGTTATGCAAATTTCTCAAAAATTAAAGTGTTCAAAATTGGTTTCAATCTGAATGACCGGAAAGGTCTCGTCGCTACAATTCTGGCGCTGTGAATGGTTCTCAAAATCAAGGTCTTATGCGAAAGTTATTGAGGTTTGAAATCTCTAGTAAAATCCATTTTTCAGTTGACCAAGTTTGACTTTCAAGCTTTTGAAAAATTAAAAAAAGAATATTCCAAGAATATTCCATCTGGGCGAATGATTTTCAAACAAGTGGCATATCCTTATTTAAGGGTTGTTAGAATTTGAAGTTTTGTGTCCAATCATGGGCTGCCACGTGGCAGGCACGAAGGCCACCATGTGGCCCTAGGCTGGAGAAATTTCGGCAGTGTTAAAATTTTTGTGACTTTACAGGATTCGACCCCAGATCGACTGGCTACCAGCCCATAGGACCGACCGTGCGAGCTGCACGTTGGTTCTTATATTTCTATGGTCTTACATTGTATTTGAAGTTTAAACTTATAACGGGCAGAAAACAAAAGGGGTTAGCCCCTTACGGATAGCCCGACATCCATGTGACCAGGCCCCTATGACTAGGAACTCTACCATCAAACTTATCCGCCGACGGTAGCCACTTGCAAGGATTCCGCATGTGAACGTAATTGCAATACAACATGCCATGGTTAGTTAACATAGATTCTGGCGGGTTCCCCGGTACTGGTCACATGCTCACAATAGATAACGTTAACATTTATCTCCACCTCTGACAGTTCTGCCATATTTGAGGTGGATCTGACATTTTTGGAGATTATTCCATTTTTAACGTGTTAACTGGAGTTACTCCACTTTTAGTGGGGTTTTGGGGGGGACATTGGGAAATTTTCTAGTTTATGCCATAACTCCCTCAATATTGAACGAAATTGGATGAAATTTTAGTCAATTGGGTCTCTTCGACCTTCTGAGAAGTTTGGGATAGGTTTTAGGTTGAACAGAGGTGATCTTCAGCATTTTTTTCTTCAGGGAAGATGAAGGAGCCATCAAGGCCACCATGAGACACATTCACTTTGAGGCCTAACTAGGGGAGTTAGAGTCCTTTTTCAAAGTTCCAATAGTCTAAAATGGATATTTCAAATTTTCTGAATTTGATGAGATGGTTTGCAGAGCCTGTAAATAACATTTGAATGCCGAAACCGGAGCAAATGGAGGCTATTTTTGATTAACCAAAACTCTATATTGACTATTTTAGTCATTTTGGAACAAATGGAAGTGGTTTCCAAAAATTTTGATAACTTATAGAGCTCGAAAAGCTGATGTGAAGTTCTGGGCAGCCTTGGAAAAACCGTGGAGGATAGCCTATTTGAGGAATGCAGTGCTCAATTTGAGAAATTTATCAATTGATATTTGATGTCTGATGTATATTGGATACAACAGGAGTGGTTTCAGTGACAGAAATAGATTTTTGAGGGAGTTTGTGCCATTTTGAAGCTCATATTAGCTTAGTGCATCGACAAAAGGAGTCGTGTCAACAAGAGACTAAATCTATTTTTCAGAGTTTGGATAGCCAATTGAGGGATATTTATGGTATTTTCAGTCCTTTGGATCATTTTTGTATTCATTGGAATTAAGTATTTACTTGTAAAAAAACTTACCATAATCCCAAAGAGCTGAGTCATGATGACAAAGCTCAAAGGAGACGTAGCCCACTAGATTTCGGGTGAACTCCTAGATTAAAATTGTTGTTGTGTTTGAATGATTATTTTATATCTTATGTTGCTGTCATACATGTTAAAGTACAACAAGAAAAAATGAAGTTGGGACACATAAACAGTAAAAATTCATACACCACTTTCAAGTAAATAATTCCACAAAATTCTCAATTACAAGCTAGATCATTTTAATTTGAACTCAATGTTAAGTTCTTGAAATAAATACAAGTTATCCATACCATTTTTATATCAAGTTGGTATCGGAGCATAGTTTCTTGCTTGAAAGAGTACTTGGTTGCTTGATTTAGATAGAAATTGTTTGCTTGTATAGCTTGAAAGGTGTTAAAAAAGTGTAAAATATTAACTGTTTTACTGTTTGCAAACTGATTGTTGTTTGAGTTTGCTTGAATTTTGGAGATAGCTGCTGATTAGTTATGTATTGGAGAGAACAAAAAGGAAGAAAGAGTTGAAGGCATATTCCTTACCCCAAAGGACCTCAAAGTCACCCTTGGAAAACAAACCCTCTTGACAAGTGTTTGTTTAAAAGCTTTTGGAATTTGTTTGTTGTTTGGCTGCTTGAATAAGAGTTGGTATTTACAGCCATTTGCTTAAAAGGATTTTTCATTGGTTTTGAAAGCTTTGAGAACTTTTTTAAAAGTTCCTTTTGTTCATTGACATCATAATGAAAACTTCTACAAGTGAAGTTTCCTCCTTCACAAGATTCTTCGATGATGATATGAAGCGTGACTTTATTATATTGAAGGACATGGTATAAATTTTGTTTGAGGATAAAAGAGAAAGTACTAAACTTCGTGAACAATTGTTTTCCATGAAGGAAGAGAAGAAATAAATTCTTAAAATATTGCATGATATGGAGAGACAACTCCATCAAGCCTAAGAGGCTTTGACCAAGAAAATGTGTGAGGAAGAGGTAATCCGTTCTAACTTGTCTTCAGTTTCCTCATTAGAAAGATGTGTTGGTTCATTCGAAAAACATACAAGGGGAATAGGGTCCAAATTAATGATTAAAATGGGCTATGAAGGCAAGGAATTAGGCAAGCATGCACAAGGCATAGTTGATCCCATTTTAGTTGGGGAATGACCCAAGAATCTTGGTCTTGGTTATGTGTAGTTTAATGCCCAAGACTCCAAAAACATGAAAGCATGTGAGGCTAATTCAAAGAGAACCTTTATTCCAAGTTCTAAGATACAAATATGTCAAATTTGTTTCAAAGATAATTGCCATTGATTTAAGCCTTTATTGCAACAAGAATATGGTAGACATGTAGCTTATGGCATGCATGCAAGTTCAGACAGTTTTCAAGACAAAAACAGTGAAGTTAGTCTGCAAATGAAAGCTATAGCCTCTACTAGTTCAACTTCTCATGAAGAAAAAAAGTATGAACATTCAAAGCAGCACAAGAGGTATAAATCTTCTCATGATCAATTTGATTTTGTTTCTGCAAAGCATGATAATTTTGCATGCTTAAATGGAAGAAATATTTGTTGCACATATTGTGGTTGATTTAACCATGATGCTTCGAGATGTTGGATGAGGAAGAAAGCATACAGGAAGTAGATGAGGCAAAGAAAAATTTCAAAGAAGGTGCATAAGTTTTGCACTTATTGCCAAAAGAAGGGACATGATGTCTCTCATTGTTGGAACTTGCATCCAACTAGTCGTCCCAAGCACATGCAGCAAGAGGACAGAAAAATTGGCAAAGAGGGAATCAAATATTCCATTATCGATGTGAAAATGGAAGTTTCACATGAGGAAGAGTTGCATGAGCAAAAGTCGCCATGGAGGTGGCCTGGTAAGAAGTGGATAAACTTCTTAGTATAGTAAGACGTACTCATTTTGTACATATGCCACGTTGGATCATTGATCAAGGTAGTGATGTACAGTTTCCTTCTGCAAATTTCTCGCCAGAAATTTTCTGAGTGAGTGCAAGAAAGATAGCTCTTGACAGGAGGACAAGCATCGAGGAATGGAAGTATGAATTTCTTTCTAGTTGTGGTTCAAAGTCACTTTCCATGTAAGGAAAATGTTTGAAGGCTGAAGAGAAGAGGGTGCAGTACTCTTATTTGATTTATAGATCAGTTTCAGTAGTCCATAGAGCTTTTGGGGAACAAAAGCTTCTCATTTTCGAGGTGTGATCAAAAAATCATGTCCAAGTTATGAAAATTTCTCAAGAATGGAAGTGCTCAAAATTGGTTGCAATCTAAACAACTAGAAAGGTCTCGTCACTGCGATTCTGGTGCTGTGAACAGTTCTCAAAACCAAGGTCGCACGTGAAAGTTATTGAGGTTTGAAATCTCCAGTAAACTCCATTTTTTAGTTGACCAAGTTTGATTTTCAAACTTTGGAAAAATTAAAAAAGAATATTTCGAGAATATTCCTCAGAATATTCCCTAAAATATTCCATGGAATATTCCATCTAGGTGAATGATTTATGGACAAGTGGCATCTCCTTATTTGATGGTGGTTTGACTTTGGAGTTTTGTGGCTAATCACAAGTTGCCATGTGGCAGGCCCAGAGGCCGCCACGTGGCCCCAGGCGGGAGAAATTTTGGCAGTGTTGAAATTTTTGTGACTTCAAAAGATTCAACCCTGGGTCGACTGGCTACTAGCCCACAGGATCGACCGGGCGGGCTGCAAGTTGGTTCCTATATTACTATGGTCTTACGTTGTATTTGAAATTTAAACTTATAACAGGTGGAAAACAAAAGGGGCTAGCCCCTTAGGGATAGCCCAACCATCCATGTGACCAGGCCCCTGCGACGAGGAGCTCTACCATCAAACTTATCCACCGATGGTAACCACTTGCAGGGATTGCACATGTGAACATAATTGCAATATAACATGCCATGGTTAGTTAACGGAGATTCTGGTGGGTTCCCCAGTACCGGTCACATGCTTAGAACAGATAAAGTTAACATTTATTGCCACCTCTGAAAGTTCCACCATATTTGAGGTGGGTTTGACATTTTCGGAGACTATGCCATTTTTAGCGTGCTAACTGGAGTTACTCCACTTTTAGTGGGGTTTTGGGGGGACATTGGGCAGTTTTCTGGTTTCTGCCATAACTCCCTCAATATTGAATGAAATTGGATGAAATTTTAGTCAATTTTGTGTCTCTTCAACCCTTTGAGAAGTTGGGATAGGTTTCAGGTTGAACAGAGCTGTTATTCAGCAGTTTTTGCTTCAGGGAAGATGAAGCAGCCATTAAGGCCACCATGTGACAAATTCAGTTTGAGGCCTAACCAGGGGAGTTAGAGTCCTTTTCCAGAGTTCCAATAGTCTAAATTGGATATATTCAGATTTTTTGAATCTGATGAGATGGTTTCAGAGCCTGTAGAGAACGTTTGAAGTCTAAAAATCTTCAGTAAAGTTCTACGGGTCATTAGTGCCAGCTTTTGCTAGCAGTAGTGCAGGGCTTAGACAGAGCTACTTGGGACCATATGCAGTGAACTAGTGGTCATTATTGATTGAAAAAATCATTATAAATCTATTTACAGAGGTTTCAGCAAGTGTTAAATACTTTTATAGGTCGAAAAATCAGCAGAGACATTTTCATTAACCCTAGTGCCAGGGGGTGCCGATAGGTGATTGAGGCGAAACTGGAGGAGCCAGAGGCTATTTTGATGAACCAAAACTATATATTGACTATTTCAGTCATTTTGGAACCAATGGAAGTTGTTTAAAAACATTTTTAGAACTTATAGAGCTCGAAAAGCTGATGTGAAGTTCTAGGCAGCCCTGGGCAAACCATGGAGGATAGCCTATTTGGGGAATGCAGTGCTCAAATTGAGAAATTTATCAGTTGATATTTGATTTCTGATGTATATTGGATACATCAGGAGTGGTTTCAATAACAAAAACATATTTTTGAGGGATTTTGTGCCATTTAGAAGCTCAGAGTAGCTTAGTGCACCGACAGAAGGAGTCGTGTCAACAAGATCCTAAAGCTTTTTTTAGAGTTTGGACAACCAATTGAGGGATATTTATGGTATTTTAAGTCCTTTGGATCATTTTGGTATTCATTGGAATTAATTATTTACTTGTAAAAAAACTTACCATAATCCCAAAGAGCTTAGTCATGATGACAAAGCTCAAAGGAGACGTAGCCCATGAGATTTTGGGTGAAATCCTAGATTAAAATTGTTGTTATGTTTTAATGATTATTTGCTGCCTTATGTTTCTGTCATACTTGTTAAATTACAGAAAGAAAAAATGAATTTAAGACACATAAACAATAAAAATTCATACACCACTTTTAAGTAAATAATTCCGAAAATTTGTCAAGTACAAGCTAGATCACTTTAATTTAAACTCAGTGGTAGGTTCTTGAAATACATACAAGTTATCCAGACCATTTTCAGATCAGGTTGGTATCGGAGCATATTTTATTGCTTGACAGAGTACTTGGTTGCTTGATTGACATAACAATTTTTTGCTTGTATAGCTTGAAAGGTGTTAAAACAGTGTAAAATATTGACTGTTTTATTGTTTGCAAACTGATTGTTGTTTGAGTTTTCTTGAGTTTTGGGGGTAGATATTGATTAGCTAAGTCTTGGAGAGAACAAAAAGGAAGAAAGAGTTGAAGGAATCTTCCTTACCCCAAAGGACCTCAAATTCACCCTTGGAAAACAAACCCTCTTGACGATTGTTTGTTTAAAATCTTTTGGAGTTTGTTTGTTGTTTGGTTGCTTGAATAAGAGTTGGTCTTTACAACCATTTGGTTAAAAAGCTTTGTCATTGGTTTTGAAAGCTTTGAGATCTTTTTTAAAAGTTCCTTTTGTTTATTGACATCATAATTACAACTTCTACAATTGAAGTTTCTTCCTTCACAAGATCCTTCGATGATGATATGAAGCATGGCTTTATTATATTGAAGGACATGGTACATATTTTGTTTGAGGATAAAAGAGAAAGTACTGAACTTTGTGAACAGTTGTTTGCCATGAAGGAAGAGAAGGAAGAAATTCTTCAAATATTGCATGATATGGAGAGACAACTCCATCAATCCCAAGAGGCTTTGACCAAGAAAATGTGTGAGGAAGAGGTAATCCATTCTAAATTGTCTTTAGTTTCCTCATTAGAAAGATGTGTTGGTTCTTTCGAAAAACATACAAGGGGAATAGTGTCCAAATTAATGATTAAAATGGGCTATGAAGGCAAGGGATTAGGCAAGCATGCACAAGGCATGGTTGATCCCATTTTAGTTGAGGAACAACCCAAGAATCTTGGTCTTGGTTATGTGTAGTTTAATGCCGAAGACTCCAAAAACATGAAATCATGTGAGGATAATTTAAAGAGAACCTTTATTCCAAGTTCTAAGATGCAAATATGTCAAATTTGTTTCAAAGATGATTGCAATTTCTTTAAGCCTTTGTTGCAACAAGAATATGGTAGACATGTAGCTTATGGCATGCATGCAAGTTCAGACAGTTTTCAAGACAAAAACGGTGATGTCAGCCTGCAAATGAAAGCTGTAGCCTCTACTAGTTCATCTTCTCATGAAGACAAAAAGGATGAACATTCAAAGCAACATAAGAGGTATAAATCTTCTAATGATCAATTTAATTGTGTTTCTGCAAAGCATGATAATTTTGTATGATTAAATGGAAGAAAGATTTGTTGTACATATTGTGGTCGATTTAACCATGATGCTTCAAGATGTTGGATGAGGAAGAAATCATACAGGAAGCAGATGAGGCAAAGACAACTTTCAAAGATGGTGCATAAGTTTTGCACTTATTTCCAAAACAAGGGACATGGTGTCTCTCATTTTTGGACTTTGCATCCAACTAGTCATCCCAAGCACATGCAGCAAGAGGACAGAAAAATTGGCGAAGAGGGAATCAAAGATTCCATTATTGATGTGAAAATGGAAGTTTCACATGAGGAAGAGTTGCAGTAGCAAAAGTCGCCATGGAGGTGGCTTGGTAAGAAGTGGATAAAATTCTTAGTACATTAAGACGTACTCATTTTGTACATATGCAAATTTTGGTTGTATACATGTATTTTATGTTGTAATATCTCATTTGTTTGAGCCACCTTGGATCATTGATCAAGGCAGCGATGTACAGTTTCCTTCTGCAAATTTCTCGCCAAAAATTTTCTGAGTGAGTGCAAGAAAGACAACTCTTGATAGGAGGACAAGCATTGAGGAAAGGAAGTGTGAATTCATTTCTAGTTATGGTTCAAGGTCACTTTCCATGTAAGGAAAATGTTTGGAGGCTGAAGAGAAGAGGGTGCAGTACTCTTATTTACTGTACAGATCAGTTTCAGTAGTCCAGAGAGATTTTGGGGACCAAAAGCTTCTCATTTGGGAGGTGTGATCAGTAAATCATGTCCAAGTTATGAAAATTTATCAAAAATTAAAGTGTTAAAAATTGGTTGCAATTTGAACGACCAGAAAGGTCTCGTTGCTTCAATTCTGGCGCCGTGAACAGTTCTCAAAACCGTGGTTGTATGCGAAAGTTATTGAGGTTTGAAATCTCTAGTAAACTCCATTTTTTAGTTGACCAAGTTTGACTTTAAAACTTATGAAAAATCAAAAAAAGAATATTCTGGGAATATTCCTCGAAATATTCCCCAGAATATTCCATGGAATATTCCATCTAGGCGAATGATTTTTGGACAAGTGGCATCTCCTTATTTTATGGTGGTTTGACTTTGGAGTTTTGTGGCCAATCACGCACTACCACATGGCAGGCCTGGAGGCCGCCACGTGGACCCAGGCTGGAGAAATTTTGGCAGAGTTAAAAATTTTGTGACTTCACAAGATTCGACCCCGGGTCAACTGGCTACCAGCCCACAAGACCGACTGGGCGAGCTGCACATTGGTTCTTATATTACCATGGTATTACGTTGTATTTGAAGTTTAAACTTATAACGGGCGGAAAAAAAAAGGGGCTAGCCCGACCATCCATGTGACTAGGCCCCTATGACCAGGAGCTCTACCATCAAACTTATCCACCGAGGGTAACCACTTGCGGAGATTCTGCATGTGAACGTAATTGCAATATAACATGCCATGGTTAGTTAACGGAGATTCTGGCAGGTTTCCCAGTACCGGTCACATGCTCACAACGGATAAAGTTAAAATTTATTACCACCTTTGATAGTTCCACCATATTTGACGTGGTTCTGATAGTTTCAGAGATTATGCCATTTTTAGTGCGCTAACTGGAGTTACTCCACTTTTAGTGGGGTTTTAAGGGGACATTGGGCAGTTTTCTGGTTTCTGCCATAACTCCCTCAATATTGAACGAAATTGGATGAAATTTTACAATTTTGGGTCTCTTCGACCTTCTGAGCAGTTTGGGATAGGTTTCAGGTTGAACATATGTGATCTTCAGCATTTTTTTCTCTACGGAAGATGAAGGAGCCATCAGGGCCACCATGAGACAAATTCAGTTTGAGGCCTAACTAGTGGAATTAGAGTCCTTTTCCAGAGTTACAATAGTCTAAATTGGATATTTCAGATGTTATGAATTTGATGAGATGGTTTTCAGAACCTGTAGAGAATTTTTGAAGGCCGAAAAGCTTCAGTAAAGTTCCAGGGGTTATTAGTGCCAGCTTTTTCCAGCAGCAGTGCAGGGCTTAGACAGAGCTGTTTGGGACCATATGCAGTGATCCAGTGGTCATTCTCAGCTGAAAAAATCATTATGAATCTATTTACAAAGGTTTCAGCAAGTGTTAAAGACTTTTAGAGGTCTAAATCTCAACATAGAAATTTTCATTAACCCTAGTGCCAGGGGGTACTGATAGGTGACTGAGGTGAAACCGGAGCAGCCGGAGGCTATTTTTGATGAACCAAAACTCTATATTGACAATTTTAGTCATTTTGGAACCAACGGAAGTGTTTTTATAACATTTTGAGAACTTGTAGAGCTCTAAAAGCTGATGTGAAGTTCTGGGTAACCCTGGGCAAACCTTGGAGGATAGCCTATTTGGGGAATACAGTGCTCAATTTGAGAAATTTATCAGTTGATATTTGATGTATGATGTATATTGGATACATAAGGAGTGGTTCTAGTGATAGAAACATATTTCTGAGGGAGTTTGTGCCATTTAAAAGCTTAGAGTAGCTTAGTGCACCAATAGAAGGAGTCATGTCAACAAGAGCCTAAAGCTGTTTTTCAAAGTTTTGACAACTAATTGAGAGATATTTATGGTATTTGCAGTCCTTTGGATAATTTTTTTATTAATTGGAATTAAGTATTTACTTGTAAAAAAACTTACCATAATCCCAAAGAGCTGAGTCATGATGACAAAGCTCAAAGGAGATGTAGCCCACGAGATTTTGGGTGAACTCCTAGATTAAAATTTCTGCTATGTTTGAATGATTATTTGATGCCTTATGTTGTTATCATAAATGTTAAATTACAACAAGAAAAAATGAAGTTAAAACACATAAACAGTAAAAATTCATACACCACTTTCAAGTAAATAATTCCGCAAAATTGTCAAGTACAAGCAAGATCATTTTCATTCAAACTAAGTGGTAGGTTCTTGAAATACATACAAGTTATCTAGACCATTTTCAGATCATTAGGTGGTTTATAGAACAAGATTTCTTATCCGATCCTCTTTCATCTAGAGACATGTTGTGATCCATTAGTAAGCTTCATCTGTATCTATAGTCCGTATCTATAGATTGATGTATAGAATCTGTAAGTAAGCCTCCTCCATAGAGGTACCACAGTAGTAAGTCTCATCTATAGATGTCAACTAGTCAGATTCATCTTTATGTATAGATTGTCTAGATAGAATCTATCTTTTTCCTGACCCAACCACTGTGGTTTAGGGGAGCAGCAGCCATGGATGAACAAATATCGGATCCATGGTAGGTGGGGTTATGCAACAGATAGGCATCATCGAGATTCTTCATAATAGCGTAAGTAACAAATATGCCTACCCTTCATTCATTCATTCGACTAGGGACTATAAGAAACAATGTCGATCAGGCAAATAGAACCAACTATGTGTGTCTATTAGCAATGATCAGCTCCTTTTGACTATGATTGACTGGCACTGATTAGAACTTAATGATATGACTGTTACAGCACTGACTAGAGCTTAATGCACTGACAAGAGTAGCTTCATGTTGCACCGAAAAGAACCCCTCAACTCATCTAGACCCTCAAGTTAGGTCAATTTTCGAGTACCTCGATCCATCCATCAATCATCCCCTCAGGTACACCGATCAATCAGTCAAGGTGTCCCCCATTGGTTTGAGCAATACCTCCCCAACTTCCTGTCCCTTGGAGGCTGGTACCCTACCAATCGTTATCACCAATGATAGGTCTAGCCCCTAATCCTCTTTGGGGCAATGCCAACACCAAGGAAATTCGATCAGTCAAGGAAAGGTGTCCCTATGTGCCCACTCAAGTATGTTCCAGTTCCATTAAACCAACCAATTTACAAGTACCCGAGTCCACTGCCAAGTGAGCAAGGAAAGAATGGGCCCACAGACCAATATGGAAAAAAAAAATGGAATACATGTTAAACATGAAGCCATAGATGGGCTATAACATCCAGCTAGGGAGGGCTCCAAGCTTCCAGCCTTGCATGTTGGTGAAATACATGCGGCTATCCAGGGAAAACAATATGGCATTGTGACTTCCTCTACTTATTCATCTTCCCTTTTCCTCTTTCATAAATTCTTATTCTAGTGGTTCAAATAATAATGGGTTTTCTTGTAATGGTGGAGTTGATTCAACTAATGGTGATGGAAGCAAGATGCAACATCAGGATGCTAGCAATATGCAGGATGCTAAGGAACGAATCATCAATACTTTATGGAATGATTCCATCTCTAGTTCTAAACTGTCTAATGTTACTCTCTATAAAAATGCTATGTTAAAGGAGTTGATGTTCTCAAAATCATTTGTTCTCTATCCTGGTCAAGAAATGAGAAAAAAGGAGTTGTTTGATTTACAACAAGAAATTGAGAGCTTGAGTATGCGTTTTGATGAATTTACTGTCTTTAAAACTATTCCTAGCTTGATCAAACAACTGATTTCTCTAGAAATGATTACTAGTTAGGCATATCTACAGCAAAAGGGTGGCCTATCCGAAAAAGATTTAACTTATATTAATATTTTTGGTAAATATACTCTAGAGGAAATAATGATTCATGTATCTGGGGTAGTGTTCAACCCTTTACAGGATTTATTCGCAGTGAGGGTATCTACTTTGATCCAACATATTGATTATGTTGTACGAGTTCAAGCAGTTAATATTGGAATTAAGAAATCTAAGGGTAATTAGGAAGACAGTGTGAAGTTATTTTAAAAAAAATAGAAACCAAGAAAAGTTACTAGGAGTCATTATGCAATCAAGGTATTCTTTATATAGTTCCTGGTTGAACGCAGCTTGATTACTCTAAAAACAGATGAAAGCTATATGGAGGTCTTACATTTTTCTAAAAATAAGGGTTATATACAATTGAATTGTTACGCAATGTTTAATTTCGACTTAAGTATCCTTTCGATAAAACTAAATATACCCATGGTTTCTGCGCCATTACCTTGGAAATCTAAGGTAGATGTACCTTCAACGTTAGCTGATACCAAAGGGGGGTACTTAACCGGACTAACGGGAGATGTATTTAACAGGTTTCGTCTCTTAACTTCTAAGAACTTACACAATTTCTATCTCTAATTGAGTGATATTAAGCGTCTTTACGATGTATTTAATAAACTTCAGTCTCAAGTCTTTGAGATCAACAAAAACATCTTGAAGTTCATTGTATCAAATCGTGATACCTTTGAAGAGGTGGGTCTTCTTATGAATAGAAGTATAGCTAAGGTTAGTCTACCAGAGGCGTCAGACCTATTGATGGAATGTTACTACAAAAATGAATATGGTATAAAGGAGGTTTGTACATGTCACGTGTTGTGTTCGGAATTAGTTAGGCGGGTACAACGATCTACGTATGAAGACTTCATATTAGTTCTAGAGAATGCATATTCTGGTTATAAATTTTATCTCCCAACGTTCCTTGACTTCCGGGGTCGAATCTACCACACGGGCGTCTTTCATTTTCACGAAAGGGATTTGGCAAGAAGTTTGATTGTATTTTATTATTATGCTAAAGCCCCTGAAGAACTAATCAAGCATGGCGAGGTCTCTCTAAGATTTACGTTAGCATGTGCAACAACCTTTAAGTATTAGAAATTTGTATCGTTAGATCAAGCTTATAGTTGGTATATGCAGAACTATGAATCAATGATTGATTCAGACCAAAGTTTAATTCAATTTGCACAGCAATCTAATGATCGATTTCAGTTCCTAACAAAGCTTATGTCTAACGAAAGAGTGAGGGATATTGAAAGACTTCGTGGTTTTAATAGGGATCCAGTGACTCAAGATGCTTCCACTAGTGCTTATCAAATCATGAGTTACCTTTTGATGAACGAAGAAATGGGTAGGCAAACAAATCTTATTCCGTCTCCTGATAAGGAAATACAAGATATGTATGTGTGTTTGCAAAATGAACTACTTCAGTACTTGCAGCTAGTGTTTGATAAATCTAAGTATTCTATCACAGAATCTCGGTTAACGAGAAAGGTTGTCAAACAAATATTTATGCCTTTGATCTATGGAAATATGGTTTTAACCATGGCTAGTGATATTCGTGAGGTTTATGGTTCATTGCTAAGGAGTAAGGAATTATATCCTCTCGCTAAATTATGTTATTCCTTTTGGATATTTAAATATCCGGACATCATAAATTTAATGAAGTTGATTAACCTAATTGGTTGGTTTTATTCTGAAATGGATCAACCAGTGCTCTATAGTATACCATACTTCACTACCGTGTAGGAATATGTGTGTAATAATACAAAATATATATGGGTCTATCATAGAGTTTGCAAGAAGAGACGTTGGGTTACTCTCCAAGTGCCTACGTTGGATAGGGATAAGCAAAAGACTCAAGTGGTTACCTGTGTCAAATTTATTCATTAGAAGGATGCCTTTATAGCTATGAAAGTGGTGGAGCAATTGAATTTATAGAAAGCACCAGTATACACTGTACATGATAATGTCATTACAACAACAGTTTCTGCTGCAGGGGTTCCCAAAATTTATACTAAGGTGTTCATGGAAATGGGTCCTCCACTTCGAATCATTATTGAATTCATTATGCTTAATCTGATCTAATCATCAATAGGAGATTCACCTTGGAACTCTCACTGGGTTAATGATCCTATTCCAGGTGAGGAACTTATAACTCTCTTAATATATCTGGAGCCTAAGGAGAAAAAAATAGATAAGAAAAACTGGAGTAAAAATATCAATGAGGCAGTGAGTTGTTACAAGATATATGTCAATACTGTGCGTGGTGGTATGTGTCATGCTGAGAAGTGGAATCAATTTCATTCACTTCTCAATAGCTGGGAGTCTCTCGGGTTTAACTATAGTGTGCACTACTGAATATGAAAAAATATATGAAAAAAATCCATTCTTATATAATTTCACCACTTCTGAAGGTTTATTTGGTTATTCTATTGATGATTTCAATGGGTATTTGACCCGGTTAAAGCTTTTAATCGAGGATGAAAAAGGCCTTGATCCATATCCAGGGTTGAGAATAGCAGAATTAGGAATGAAAGAGCCTTACCTTCGTTGTGCCGACTATGAAGTGATAGCATTGGCTGTCATGCGACTTTTAATGAAATATGGTTACAATACAGTGTTTGTACACGGGAAGTTTACTATTGGTTATAGACTGAATCTACCAACTAGTGATGTTTACTTTACAATAGGTCCTGCTATTTCTTTAAATGATCCTTGCGGTCATGTTGTTCCTAACATGCATGTATATGCTAATATTTTGGAATTAGTTGCTAAAAAGGTAGAGGATTATGATTGTTAGGGTCCTACAAATATAGGATTCATAATTTGGAATTGACTTATGATAGTCTTGTAAATATGTACATACTTTGCTTTCTGCAATTTTTTTTCCCATATTTTGAAAAAAAAATTAAAAAATAAAAAATAAAAAAGAGGGTAAAAGTCCTAAAAGAAAAATCAAAGGACTTAGAAAAAATGATATACCCCAAAAAGAAAAAGATGAATAAAACATGAAAGTGTGCAAGTCTAAATGCCACTAATTTTTACTTTTTGCAGATGATTATGGCAGAGTGTCAATAAATGCCATAATCCATGATGAGTTGAACTACTTAATCTTGACTTGTCATGTTTCAATTTACTTGTTTTAGATAGAGAATAAAGAATTGTCAGACAGTTTAATCCTGACAATTCAGTAGATAGGTATAGAGTAAAAAGGAACCCAATAGTTTGACCTGGGTCCTTGGATGAAATAAGGTAGAATTAGATAGTTTTTACTGCTTTCAAAAGAATAAAATGTTCAAGGTTGCTAGCTCAAATGCACCTGCACAAATGGAAGAAAAAATGCTAGATTAAAGATTGGGTAGGTAGAAGAAGGTGGGAAAATCATTGTAAATATTTGTCACCGGGAAACAATCAATAATTTCCCCTCCCCTATAGCTATTTGACATTCTAAACTCTCATTCAAAGAGGCTCAGAGCATTTCTCTGACTTCTGTTGGGACCGGACCCAAGGCTCAATGATTGGCTAGTTGAAAGTGTTACATTTCTATGTTAATCCAAAAATTTTCACCATCTACCATTCACGCATTCATAACCATGCAATTTCATAAGTAAATACTCCATTTTTACTTAATGATATAGAAATCCCCCATTTGATTAATATCCTACATCTCATAAAGCATAAAATCCCTCAAAAGGACGTTATATCCTAAGTTAAAGTGATAAAATTATGATAATAAAGCTTTGCTTTAAAGTTTTCACTTTACTTAGTTATATAGTTGTATTTTGATGTAGTACATTGTCCCTAAGTAATATTAACCTCTAACTTATTTTATTAATTCCTTATAAACATAACCTCATCCTATTATTATAACTCCTTGTATTTTAATATTCCCAAAAACCCACTATTATAAGATTTTTTGACCAAAGAATATTATCCACATGGTGAATTAAAATCCCAATTACACTCCCTTTGGTCTAAAAACTCACCCTATTCAAATACCCTGCCCCATATAGTGAATAGACATCTCCATAGTCTATAACTATATAATACAAATAAAACAAAAAGGCACTTTATACATATTTATATGTCTAAAGCGGAAAAAATACTACTTCGACTATGTCATTTTAAGCCTAAGTTTTTATAAAGGCGATGTCCCCGCGTCTTTGTAATTCACTTATTACCCTTTCCAAACTTAACCCAAGGTTAAAGTGTGAAATCGCACAACAAAAACCTTTACCTTTTTAATCATTCCCGTTATGTAAAGCCTCATGCTTTATATAAAGATAACCCAAGGTTTTAACCTGCATAAACATAGCTTTCATATATTAAAACTTTGTTATAAAGCATATATTACAAAGGTTTTATAGTTATTTGCCATCGCATAAGTCGCCCAGTCCCACCTTAGCTTTCCCCTGCAGCTTCCCAATACATCTTGGCCATTTGCTCCAACCTTTCTGATCTAACGATCAAGGATGCATTTCGCGCCCGAAAAAAAAAAACGTTTGCCAAAAACCAAAAGTAACGCGAAAAAAGAAGTTTTAGTGAAACCACCCCATACGACGTGGCACCTTTCGATTGTGTCGCATCCATTTTGCAAAAAACAACCTACCATTCTATGCCAACGCGAAACCCACTAATGGTTTTTCGCATTCGAAAAATCAAAACCCTATTCCCACTAATGATATGAATCGCATTTATGGTGAGTAATAAAATTTTATATCATAAGTTTAAACCTTTGTTTCATTATTTTACACTGTTATTTTCGCTCCTGACTATTAAAAGAAAACTCTGCCCGACTGTGTAAAGAGCCCTAAGCCCCTGTTTGTTAATTTCTTGTCCCAAAGACGAATTCGACCACTGTTTTCCTATCTGAAGATCATTAAAGCCATTATCTACATCAACAATCCAAATCCATCCATAGGAATAACCAGAAGATTAAGAAAACCCTTTTAAAAGCATCAAAATACCTACAATATGAGGTATTTTTTTACCATCCTGCACAGTCAATTCGAAACCTTCCATTAGAAGACAAATTGTTAAATAGAAGAATTAACTATGTAAATTGCCCAAAAACAGGCCAAACCTTGGCCAATTTTTTCCAAGAAACTTAATTTCCTCTATGATCCTTTTAAAGCCAATCATCCGCTTAAGACTTCTGAAGATCAATTTCGAAACACAAAAGGAGTTTAAAGCCTACAGATCTATTAAAAAGATCCCTTTTTACAATTTAAACCATTCAGGAAACCCTGTTTCCTGTCTTAACCCAGTTTTCATCTCTCATAGAACCTAACTGAGCAAAAAACCCAAAAGAGATTATACTTAACCAAATTTTCTCAAGGATCCCTCTGTTAAAATGAAATATTCCTGCAAACAGTTTAAACTTGCAGAAGTAAACCTAAAAATGCCTAAAAAGCAGAGTTAAACCTCCACAAACTAATCTCATTCCACAGGTCTTTCAAGAGCCTTCAATCACCTCCCTGCAACCAAGATTTCATAAAAAATTGTTTGATTTTTGCAGTTCTTATCAGAAAAAGAAATTGGGCCAACAGTTTCAATACTAGTTGACAAAATTGTTTGCTCCAGATTCTCAGATTTTAAATCAAAAGCTTCATTCAACAAACAGTTTGCATACAAAGAAAGAATAAAATCAAGTCAGAGAGAGATCAGAATGATGAAATTTGCACAGTAAGTGGTAAAAGTGAAATAAGAATTCACAGTGACAGTGAAAACATAATAGTGAAGAAGAGACAGTTAAAGTGCATCAGGTAAAAGTCAGAGTGAAAGTTAAAACAAAGTTACAGAGCAGTCAAAGGTAAACAATTAAAGTAAATATAGAGGCAGTAAATGGTAAAAAGAGATGAAAATGCTTTCACCAACAATGAATTTTATCCAAAGTGAAAGTAAAACAGTTAAAAGAACAAACAGGTGAAAATCTGAAAACATAACAAGAAGGAACATTTTTTCAGAAATTTCATGTTTAAGTCATTTTTTTGCAGAAACTATTGTGACCAATCTGAGATGAATTTTGAAAAACTGAAGTAGATTTATATTCTTAAGGTCTTCTACTACAAAAAACTCTCACACTTTTCTAACAGCCATTATGGATTTGGAAATATTAAACAATATTTGAAATCTCTCTTTGCATAAAATGCCTGTTAAGTCATCTTTTTGCAGAGAAGATTGTGGCTAATCATAAATACATCTTAAAAAAATGAACGATTTTTTTGTTCCTAAGAGAACCATCTACAAAAACCTATCTCACTCTTTGCACAGGTATTACATAATGAGAGATGCATGCACATCTTTACAACCTATTTTTCAGACTCTGTAAAACTCTGTTTCACACATCTTTTTGCAGAGCCTATTGTGCACAGCTGGAGAGGAATTTTAGGAAACTGAGAGATTTGTATTTCACCCAAATATTTATCTACAATAACCTCTTTCACTTTTTACATACCTAGTTCGGATTGAGAAATACAAAGGTATCATTGGACCCCAAGTTTTTAGAATTGCTGGAGCAGAATGGACAAAGAAAGGAAACAATTAGTGACTTGGATGCCTCATCATCAACTAAGAGTTGGATAAAATTTGAATTCTCCTCTTTTTCATCACCTATCCATTAAAAATAGTGCCAAATAGATGCATTAGTTTTGAGTGTCCTTTAATTAAGTTCTATTTATGTGAAACAGTTGGAGATATTTGTAAAACAATCTTGATATTTTTTCAAGATATTCTAGTTTAGAATTTGTATAAATACTTCACTCTTTGAAGTATTTTGTGTGGAATAAAGTTGCTGAGCTTATTATAGATGATTTTTCTGGTACTTTGGAGGCTCATGTGTTGATTTCATCGCAACATTCTGGACAACAACCAACTAAACTTCATAACTCGGGATTCATGCGATAAGCTAATGAGTAAAGTGATTTCTTACTGTCATTGTTTCCTTTTCTAATTTTTCATTCAATTTCATATATGGTGTTAAATCAAAATGATTAATTAGGAATATTATTTTAGGATAAGTGTAAAAAAATTCCTATCTTAACTACTTGATCATTTCAATGTTTTCTGTTGATTTCCAGACTTAGGAATTCTTAATTGCTCCTAGTCCTGTTTGACCCCTGCCTCCTTCCTCTTTTTCCAGGATCAAAGGATCCTTTATTTCCCTTTATCTCGAAAGAAATCCATTTCATCAAAAAAAACTATTCGAATCTCTAAGGGTTATCTACCTTTCCCTGAGTACATTAGCATCCTTTTGGAATTGCCTTCCAGTCTTGCCTGCTATATCTTGACTCCATAGCCCAATGGACTAGTAGATCCCTCTCTAATTTTTCCTCATGTAATCTTATTTCCCACAAAATATTTCAAACAAAAAACCAAGTGCCCAATCATACCTAGTGATGTAGGGGCATTAGGCCCAAGACACTTTTTGTACATAAATAAACCTAAAGGGGGGTCTCATGTTTTGGTTCCCCATGTAAATATTCATAGTTGAGTTATTTTAGTTAATTTGAAGGGTTAACATTGTAACTGCCCGAATGATTTATGGGCACCTGAAGAGATAGTCAATTTCAAAAGTTAGGTTAGCTTTAGAAGTCCAAGAGTCATCAAGGAAGTGAATCGATTGATTTCCAATATGTATAAAAATAAACCTCTGTGATAGAGTCGGGGCGCTGCACAGACCTGCACGAGCCTGCACCTAGACCTGCCTGTACCTGCAGAGAGCTGCATAGGGGAAGAAGGCCATCAAATTGAAGATCTGGCTAGCCAGTGGATGTAATTCAATCCATTGTGTAAGTAAGAAATGTTTTAGTATATTTGTGCCTTGTGGATTTAATTTATGTGTGAATGTATATCTGCTTTGCTTGAATAAGTTCTATGTGAATATATGCATGCATCCCGGTGGAGAATAATCGAAATTCGTGATAATTAAGAACCTGTGATGGGATTAATGGTGCTCTGCATGCAGTTAGCGGAATCGATGTAAATACTGTCGACACTGTCAAAAGGGGAGTGATAGAGCTGTGAGTGTAGGCCACAACAGAGGCATGGCTTTAACCCACGCATAACGATAGTGGTGTTCATAGGACGAGCACTGTATAAAAAGGAACGAGGTTGTAATCTGAAGAAATACAATGTTGAGATTGTAGCAAGGAAGAGTGATCCTGCAGTCGTGTGGGGAGCCGGCGAATGGAACTGTGCTTGACGGAACCTTGCGCGATATAAGTGGAACCTAGAGTAGGGAACTGTGACCGAAGGAACAGTAATGGCAGTTTAGAGCTGAATGGTGGGTTTCATCGCACCACCTATCGTCAGCAAGTGGTATTTGAAGAGTTGCGAGCGATTCCATAGAAATCTCGACACGTGGCATAGGGCGAGGTTGAAAAACCGCCTTCCACTACGTGCCATCGCGCGTTAAATTTCTTGTCATGACGCCGAGCGATATCGATACAAGCCGTCGATCTGGAGGGAAGCCATCAGACGGTGATCGCTCGATGAAGAGACGCGGACGATAGCCGAGGTACGGGTGTGAATTTGATTGGTCGGTTGATCATATATGTGGGGGGCCGAAATCAAAGATTTACTAAGGTTTACGAATTAATAAAGGTATGCCGATATACGTGGGATTTCGTTAATAATTGAAGAACGCCGTAATAGATATATGGATATATTACGTGGGTTAATATATGTACGTGCCGAGGGTCAATTTACATGGTTTTAATAGCCAAATTATTATGTCACTTATAATAGTTGTATATGCGAAGTTGGCACATATGTATACGTAATGGACTGTTGGGTTATAAATATAGAGGAGTGTTGAATTAATATCTCAATTCTCTGAATTGAGATATTAAATTAATCCAGACTTATTTGTTTAACTTTGCCAACACAGAATAAGGGAAGTGTTAGATTTCTCGGATTGGGAAATGATTGGGCATGAAACTTTGGATGCATTCACACACAGATTGAGGTTGAAATAATTTGAACCGGGAATGTGGGTCTGGCGGGTATCCCCGCTATCAAGTGGTATCAGAGCTAGAATTTAGTCAGCTTGTTGAAAATTTTATTTCAGAAATGCACATGTACTGAAACAGAAAAAATAGTTGATGTTTGAATCTGTTTAATAGAGAAAATTGTAGATTTGATTTGACATGCAGTGAAGGTCTCCAGATGAACAGAATCTAGATTTGAAGACAGAATATTGCGGAAGGTAGAAATACAGTACAGGTGAGGAGAGAAGGAACAAGATCATTCAGGGATATTGAGAGGTAATATGATGAGCCTTATTTGAACTCTAGTTGGAAGGTATTATTTGCAGAATACAGAGTGAAAGCAATTGAGGAAGACATCTCAGGATAAGTAGATCACAAGCTTTGAGAGCAGTGATAGAAGAGTCCAGCAAGGGATTATGAGTGCATAAAGAGTGTGGCAGAACCTGAAATAATTCCCAACTGAGGTTGGATGAAAGAAAAAAAGGGGTGTTCTTGAGAAAGTTATAGAGTGAAGCCTAGAGAGCAGAGAGAGTGCTCAGGAGGTTCCAAAGAGAGGGGACCAGTACTTGCCAAAAGCCGGAGCTCAGGAGAGAAGCTTGGTGAGGTAAGTTGCAACAAGAGAGCTTGTTGTTGCAGAGGCTTAGTGCAGCTTGTGAGTGAATCACTCCTAGAGAAGAGAATGGCCGCTGAGAGCCATCGTAGAGACTACAGAGATTGCAGAGGTTCTGAGAGAGACCACAACAGAAGAGTGTGTGAAGATGCCAAAGCAAATGGCATGACGAAGAAGAAATCCACAGATGAAGAATGGCAGAAAGAATTAACTGAGATCAGGGAAGAGTTTAATGAACTGAAGAGAAGGATAGAAGAAAGCCAGAGAGTTGGTTGGCTCATGAAGAAGAAGATAAAGTGGCAGAGGCTACAAAGGAAGAAGGAGCAGATGATGAATGCTCAGAGGAAAAAGGAAATACTCAGAGTAATTGAGTATATGGAGAAGGACTTGGACACTGAAGCTTCAAGTGGGACCAAGGGGTCCAAGAGCCTTACATCTGACATATTTTGTATGTTTGCAGGAACAACAGGTGAGAAAGAACAAACTGTTGATGTTGTCACTGAGGAAGAAAATGGAGCAGCTACATGTTTTGAGGATGTCCATGTATAGTTGGAGAAAGATTCTGCTTTCCAACATATTGGAAGCAGAAGAGCTTTAGTTTGTGATATTGGCCAGAAGTTGGAGGCTGAACAGCTTGAGGACTCTGAAGAAGAGACCATTGAAGAATCTCTGGAAAATATAGAAGACTTGGAACAACAAAAATATTTGGTGACCAAATCACCAATTGAGACCATGAGGTCTTGTGTTTTTGCATTTGACGAGTTGTGTGTGAATGCAGGTGTTAATGAAGGTAGTTCACATGATGAAAATGTGACAAATAAAGTTTACTGTTGCCAAGTAAAGTATGATGAGTATCTTTCAGATGAAGAACAGATTGAACTATTGTAGCAGAAGGAATTCATTAATTCCTTATTTGGTAGAAGAGATTGTTTCAATGGGGTTGATGGTGATGAGTTTGTCATTAATGCTGATAATGACAGGTTTATTTTGTTAAATGGCCATGTGGAGAATGATGGGCAGGTAGCTGGAGTCTTTGAAGAGATGGGAAATCAGGATTTTATTCTGATGAAGAATGAGGAGATACTGACAGCAGAAGATAGAGAAGATTGTGGTGAGATGCCAAGATTGTGGCATGAGTAGAGGACAGAACCACAGAGAGAAGGTGTTCAAATGGTAAGGACAAAGATGATTGAAGATGAGAGAGTTCGTTTTTACGGACTAGAGCAGAAGGACATCCTTGAAGGGGATGGTGCAGAAGGGAGACTAACTAATGGTCTCAAGAAATGTTTGAAGAATTGGAATCAGCATTCTGATGTGCTGATTGAGAAGAAGAGGCAGTTGGGACAACATATTGAGGTGCTGGCAGAGCAGAGAAAGGCTTTGAGGACTTGTGAGTTTGATGCTAACAAATGTTTGATGAATGCAGATCCTGTTGATTATGGAGATAAGTTGACAGCATGGGGCAGTCAATTGAAAGAGAAGAATAATTTTGTGGAAGACTTTAAACCATGGAATGGGGAAATTGAACTGCTAGAGAGTATGTTGAATCAGCAGGATTCCATACAAGAGAGAAGACCTCAATTTCAGAATTGGGTATTGCAGAATGTGAAGACACAATGGGATGAAGACAAAAAAGAATTGATGATTGAGTCATCAGTAGGGACCATTGGGTCTTGGGATTTTGGAACTGATGAAGTGGCTGTGTTGACAGGAAAAGCAGAAGACAATCCATCACTTGGAGTTGTCTTAGAAGAATAAGAGCTGTTGCAGAATGAGGATAAGCAGCTGAGTTAAGATGAGACAGCCATGTCTCATATGCAGGAAATTGTTGCTATTGATAGCAAGGAAGAATTGGCTTGTTCGAATAGCCCAGAGAAGATTGAAGAAGCTGTATGGTAGACTATTGGGGCTGCTACAGCAGTGGAGAACTAGAGTTTCACTCTGACAGAAGATGAAGATACAGTGGCTAGAGAACTTGATTTTATTGCTGGAGTCAATCAAGAAGAAGGAAGGCAATTGCGGAAGATTGCCAAGGCAAAAGAAGAAGATGCTGAACCTGAGTTGCAGCATGGAGAAGATTTGTTTGGCCAAAGGAGATGGCGAGAATTTTTGCTGAAGATATTCAGAAAAGAAGGTGAAATGCCAGAGTGGCAGCTTGGAGTGTTGCTGGAGAGAGTGCTGAAGCAACAAGATGAAGTGTTGCCAGCAGAGGAGAATAAGTTTTATTGTTGCAGAGAGGGCATGGATGATAGGGTGGCGAATAGGGCAACAGTAAGAACTAAAGAAATAAGAGTGCAGCAAATAGAAGTAAGTGTCCAGCATTCAGAGGAAATATTAGACAGAGAAATTGAATTGACAAGGGAACTGATGCAGAAGATGCCTCAAAAAAGGGCAGCAGCGAGGAAACAAGGAAATATCAGCACAAGAAAAGCAGATAGAGGATGTGAAGGTACAGCCTGTGGAAATCTACAACATAAAGTTTGGAATCCAGGAGGAATGTGAAAGCACGACACTGCAACGAATGGCCAGTTGCAGAACAAGGTGTGGAATCTAGGCAGATAAAAATAAAGCACATGATCATGAGATCATGAATCATTTGAACCTGGGGAGTCTGACGCAGGGGCATTAGGCCCAAGACACTTTTTGTACATAAATAAACCTAAAGGGGGGTCTCATGTTTTGGTTCCCCATGTAAATATTCATAGTTGAGTTATTTTAGTTAATTTGAAGGGTTAACATTGTAACTGCCCGAATGATTTATGGGCGCCTGAAGAGATAGTCAGTTTCAGAAGTTAGGTTAGCTTTAGGAGTCCAAGAGTCATCAAGGAAGTGAATCGATTTATTTCCAATATGTATAAAAATAAACCTCTGTGATAGAGTCGGGGTGCTGCACAGACCTGCACGAGCCTGCACCTAGACCTACCTGTACCTGCAGAGAGCTGCATAGGGGAAGAAGGCCATCAGATTGAAGATCTGGCCAGCCAGTGGTTGTAATTCAATCCATTGTGTAAATAAGAAATGTTTCAGTATATTTGTGCCTTGTGGATTTAATTTATGGGTGAATGTATATCTACTTTGCTTGAATAAGTTCTGTGTGAATATATGCATGCATCCTGGTGGAGTATAATCAAAATCTGTGATAATTAAGAACCTGTGATGGGATTAATGGTGCTCTGCATGCAATTAGCGGAATTGATGTAAATACTGTCGACACTGTTGACAGGGGAGTGATAGAGCGGCCACAACAGAGGCATGGCTTTAACCCACACATAACGATAGTGGTGTTCATCGGACGAGCACTGTATAACGAGGAACGAGGTTGTAATGTGAAGAAATACAATGTTGAGATTGTAGCGAGGAAGAGTGATCCTGCAGTCATGTGGGGAGACGACGAATGGAACTGTGCTTGACGGAACCTTGCGCAATATAAGTGGAACCTAGAGTAGGGAACCGTGACCGAAGGAACAGTAACGACGGTTTAGAGCTGAACAGTGGGTTTCATCGCACCACCTATCGTCGGCAAGCGGTATTTGAAGAGTTGCGAGAAATTCCATAGAAAGCTCGACACGTATCATAGGGCGAGGTTGAAAAACCGCCTTCCACTGCGTGCCATCGCGCGTTAAAGTTCGTATCAGGACGCTGAGCGATATCGATACAAGCCGTCGATCTGGAGGGAAGCCATCGGACGGTGATCGCTTGATGAAGAGACACGGACGATAACCGAGGTACGGGTGTGCATTTGATTGGTCGGTTGATCATATATGTGGGGGGCCGAAATCAAAGATGTACTAAGGTTTACGAATTAATAAAGGTATGCCGATATACGTGGGATTTCGTTAATAATTGAAGAACACCATAATAGATATATGGATATATTACGTGGGTTAATATATGTACATGTCGAGGGTCAGTTTACATGGTTTTAATAGTCAAAGTATTATGTCACTTATAATAGTTGTAGATGCGAAGTTGGCGCATATGTATACGTAATGGACTGTCGGGTTATAACTATAGAGGAGTGTTTAATTAATATCTCAATTCTCTGAATTGAGATATTAAATTAAGCCAGACTTATTTGTTTAACTTTTCCAACACAGAATAAGGGAAGTGTTAGATTGCCCGGATTGGGAAATGATTGGGCATGAAACTTTGGATGCATTCACACACAGATTGAGGTTGAAATAATTTGAACTGGGAATGTGGGTCTGGCAGGTATCCCCGCTATCACCTAGCCTAAAATATCAATCCAAAACAAAGTTAAATCATAAAGAGAGATCCCTCTCTAAAATTTAGGAGGGCTAGATCCTAGATTTAAAAAGTAGGTTTTTGGTTACCTCTAGTAAGTTACAAAGTTTTAAATATTTCTGATAGAAAATTTACTAGAGTGATAACAACAATGAAGAAGTGCTATTAGGTTTATGCATTCGCATGTATATGGCTGGTATGCAGGACAAAGAGTTTACTCTGACCTATGATGAGATTGATGCACTAATTTGGGAATTAATGAATACCGGCATAGGTGGTGGTGAACCACAAGAAGTGAAACATAAACCTATGGGTGGTAGGAAGCGTAATTATTCAAATCATGTAACTACACTAAAACCTATGAGTAATGAAAGGATGCATTTCATAGTTGCTAATACTGAGACAGTTCTCATAAATAATGTTCATGTTCCTTATGCATCGGGTTACTTAGTTGTTAAGTCAGGTGAAGGTGTTGGGGACTATTCAATAGAAGCATTCTTCAGCGAAGATGATATATTATTTATACCTGAATTTGTAGAAAGGAGTAAACAAATGTTGAAATGCTTTTTGGATCATGTAGCATGGGTTGCAGATCAAACAAATATTAGAACTGTTTACTTCCATATATTCTCACGCTTCTATGGTATTCTCTTAGTGAGATATTATGCTTCTCATGGGGATGAGTACTTCATCAAACATATTTTTAGGAACCTTAAGATTTACGAGTTAGCAGTGTATCAGGGAGGTAAACATTTGTTCCGTATAAGATATTCATACACTATTCTCCCTAGTAGTCTTGACACATTGGCTAAGACTTTATGTCTGCAATTAGGTTCTAAAGGCTCCATCCAACATGACGAAGTGCGAGTGTCAAATAGAGAGAATTGTAGAGAGAAATTGTTGGAATACATGTAACAAGATATACATCTATTAGGTGGTGTTATGTAGACAACACAATCTATTTATTGGAGTAAGTACAAAATGGATATCAAGAGTCAATTAACATTGTATAAGCTAGCGCTTACAATTTATGCATGAGCTATTACGATCCAAAGAGTTGGCCTATCCATATACCAAATAAGAATGAAGATACATTCATTAGGCGAGGGTAATATGGAGGCCATGCTGATACGTATAATCCATATGGAGAAAAAACGTTAACTCATTATATCCATATATCATGAAAACATTTCATATATCGGGTGGCAACCCTGTCTGCAATGGTAATTTGGAAGGCCAGGAATTGTCCCACTTGTATGGATTCATTGAGGCATATGTAGTTTGTCCTAGTACAATTACTCAACCATTCTTACCCTATAGGGATAAGAAGAATACATTACTTTTTCCAACAGGTAAGTTCGTAGGTATGTATTATAGCGAAGAATTAAAATATTCCTGCGACTTGGGTTACATGATTACACCACTAAGGGGATACTTTTTTGAGAAGATGCCTATTCCTTTTGAAAAATTTGTGTCAAACCTCTACTCCCGAAGACAAGAAGCCAAGGAAAAAGGTGATGATGCAATGGCATATGTGTACAAGATACTAATGAACTCTATGTACGGTCGATTTGAGATCAATCCACAAAGTCATGTAACAGAGGTCTGCGATAGGAAGAGATATGACACTTTGACACAGAGGGATAATTTGATATTTGGATACAAGCTTAGCGAGAATTACTATATCTTAAGTTACCTTACTAATACTGGACCGGAAGACTCCTCAGACTGGAATCCTCCAAAGATATTGGCTGTTCAATTGGCGGCTGCTATTATAGCTTGTTCTCATATTCATATGTACAAATACATTTCCAGACCAGACTATTACTATATTAATACTGACTCAATAATTCTAGGAAGTCCTCTTCGAGACGATGAAATCTCTTCCATTGAATTGGGTAAGGTGAAGATGGAACACTTTGTCAAGAAAGGGATATTCTTAGCACCTAAGAGTTATAGCTTAATAACAGGGGATGCTGGTTATATATTTAAGTAGAAGGGAGTGGCTAAAGACTTTGTCGATGCTGAATGGTTTGAGTCACAATACACTGATCCTTCTCGAACTAAGCACATAACCATGGAATCTAACTTCAGAATAGATTGGCATACCCTCAAAATCACCAAAAAGGAATTCCAAGTAAGTCTTGGAATCAAAGTTGGTACCAAAAGGGATCTAGTCTACGATAAGAACAATCTTTGGGTAGATGCACAACCTAAGGATGTAATAGACTTTTGTGGTCAAGATCTCACTCAAATTGGATAATAAGCTTCTGAAGGATCAGTTAGATCAGAGTATTGGTAGAGATAAAGAATATCCTCAGAGAATGGCTAGTATAGAGGAGATGTTAGACATGAAAGATAAAGCATATGCTGGTCTTCAGGAGCAATTTTCCTAGAAAGATGAGCAGATTGCTAGTCTTCAGGAGCAGTTTTCCCAGAAAGATGAGAAGATTTCTAGTCTTTAGGAGCAAATTTCTAGTCTACGTGATGAGATTCAATCGAATTCTGCAGCTAAGCATCCTCAGGCACCAGTGAGGCACCCTCTTACTAAAGACTCAAGAGTAGAGCAACCTACTCTGTACAATCACCCTCCAAAGGCTAACTGTAAGTGACCTACTCAGTTCAAGCACCCTACAGAGGGTAATAAAGGGAAGTCAGATAAGAATCTCCGAAGGGAGTAGCGCCGAAGGGATAAAAAGGCTAATAAGAATAATCAGTCTAATATTAAGGGTAATAAGACGTCTTCATGAGTCGCAAGATAGGGTAGCTAGATACGGCTGGGTACCAACACTTATGGCTGAATAGAAACCCATGATGGTGGAAATAAAGGAAATAGACCTATGGAATTGCATTCACCAAGTACAAATTTTGTTCCTCGATCTGTGGAGAACAGGCCATACCACCATGTCAATTAGCGAGGGAAATAATTTGTGACGTCAAAGCAAGCTTTTGAGTATAAATCTAATTCAAGAAGCACTTCATCAAAGCTTAGAATTGAGAATAGGGTTGTGGGAAGCATGGGTATGGATGCAATTGACTGGAAGGGGGCGCCCAGATTCGAACTGGGGAGAATGCTAGAAAGTGCTATTTACCCGCTAATATCAACCCCCTTATTTTTTCGCAGTTCGGCCTCACTGAAGCGGGGCGGTACTTCTGCGGGATTTTTTTGGTCTTCCAGCCAGGGTGTAGAGAAGGTTCCCCCTTTCATAACATACAAAATCTTGTTCTAACCATCATCGGCTTCACTGATGGTTTTCTTCCTCTATAGGAAGAGACCCTTTTTTTTGCCATTGGGATAAATGTCTCTCTCCATCTGTTGCTCCCCTCTTCTCAATTGGCATATTATTAGCTTCCACGTTATTAGTAGAAGGATGCTGTGATATAGTGCTCCTATAACCAACATGACTGATGATAGCTCTAGCCAAGTAAAGGCTCGCCTTTTTGGTGCTTGCGTATTGACGAGCCATAAATTCGTCGGATGATGTCCCACATAGTAGGATATTACAGTCTCTCTCGGGGAACATGGCGCATATGACATTCCAGCCGCGATGCTTAATGAACTTTGGTTCCATAAAAGGGTGTGGCGAGAGCTATTTCTAGATAAGGGTAATTAGATGCTTGTACACATAAATTGGATTCTTCAGGCCGACCAGATACTGTGGATTGATGGCCGTATCGGACCGGTCAGGCTTAGGATCCATTATTTCCTCCACAATTATAATTTCAACTCCTATATTAAGTTTGGTTATTAGCTTAATAACATATGTGGGAGTGAGTGAATGACGGAAGGATAATACAATGCTAAGGTAAAGTGGCTTTCTATTTAACGTAACAGATCTAGATTTTGGAATGGCCTGCGGATTGGGAGAGAGCTTCATTAGGTACTTTCAGGACACATGTTCGATGCCAAATACGACGTGGGAGAATACCAGAAAAATAGAGAAGAATGAGAGAGAGAGAATGTTTTCCTGAGGGGGCGAGCCCTTCAGAATTATATATGTAATTATGCCTTAACAGAAAATGCATATATTATATATGTAATTATGCAATTTTGATAGATCTATTTATTCCCCTAAAATCCTCTGTAAGTAATAGGACTTCACATGTGTCTAAATTAGTGCTCAAATGAACGGAAATAGTATTTCAGGGGCTTATCGCTTACTAGTCTGAATGTGTGGTCATCAGCCAATAGAGAGTTGGAGGCTAACCACAATTGGTATGTCCTTCCATTATCAGTCAATTGAGAGAGTGTAGATGCATAGGAAAGATCCAGAATATATCCCTAAGCTTATTCCATCTCTTCATATTATTTGTCTTTAACCTCATCAGGGATATAATCCTAAATACCTAGGGGTGATAGTCTAGATCATCGACATCCCCCGTGCCACAAAGTTCACTACCACTAGTCAGGTCCCCAGTCCTACCATCAAAGAAATATGCAATTTGTCATGGTACTGCTTTACATTCTTTGAAGGACTAGTGTGTGTTTATATAGGAGGAGGACTATCCCCCACAACATCCTTGGTCTCATTTTCAATTAGTACACCATAAAGAACATGAGGGGTTCCTAGCTAATCATCGGGGATATCCACCACAACCAGTGCACAATAGCGGGCTTGGAAAGAACCTTCAACTTCATCAAAAGTATTCAAGGCCTTCTGAAGGGTGGAAAACCCCTTAGGGATAGTAAATTGAGTAAGGAGGGAAGGTTTAAGTGGAGATCAAATATTTTAAGGGCTTTTCAATGATAAGGCTTTTGATTCATATTGTATTTGGCGATTGTATCATAAGATAAGGAAGGGGTTATCTTGTCAAGAGAAAAGGCTCTTGTGGCTACTTCTTATCCTATAGGCAGTTCCACACACATACACACAATAAATAATGAAGGTGAGGTTATCCCTTTCCCGTAGCTATCATGGGTTATCCCTATAAGAAACATCTATGGAGTTGTGTCTGTCTTTGCCGCCAGCGTAATTACGTAGATAATAGAGATTCTTATTACGTTTATAATGGATTTTTGGTGCTCGTCGAAGGTTTTATAATAAGGACATCCCTCAACATAATAAAATGATTAAAATAGAAATACATCTTAGGACCGAGGTCCTTGGGAGAGGAAATCCATGTGACTTGTATGTATTGCCTGTCAATTTCCTCTATCATCACCTTGTTCAACACTTGTTTGTGGGGGATGATGAGAGTAGGAGAATCAATAGAGTATTTGAAAGGGTGGAAAAAATTAATAGAAATGTCGACAGAATGGAGGAGCAAAGAAGCCTTAGAGAACTAGCATTGTCATTTTTGTGGGGGGAAGCCAAGAGGATACAAGTCAGAAGGGAAGGAAAATATATAGGTTTAAATTTTGTATGGCAAGAAGGGAATGCTTCTTAACTTAGGACCTATATTTATGGTATCAATACCCTAAGACCTATAGAATTTACTTAGCTAATATGGAGATCCCTTAAGGATACCTTTTTGTCTTTCTATTTTTATTTTTCCTTTTCTAGATTTATGGTTGGATAAGAGATGGAATAGCCTTCCTCACCCTCATTCTTCAGTTGAGCCATCCTTCCATAAGTTCTAGATATTTGCAGGTATATAGAAACTCCCTACCCTACCCCTTAAACCAGTCCACGTAAAGGCACCATTTTAGTAATGACAACTAAAGTCCTTATATGCTTGGGTGGGTGTTCGGGTGTTTCAATTCCTTATATTCTAAGGTACTTTGAAACTATGTTAGGTGCTTGGTATACACTTAACTTATATGTTGTTACTCCCCCTCCGTTGCCTTTATATTATCTATTCCCACCCAACCACCATCCTTCCTAACCCTCCTACCTCAAGTGAGCCATCCTTCCTTTAAATAACCAGCTCACAGACCCGAGCTTAGAGATTATATGTGCATTCTTGGGTGGGCACTTATTACAGCTTTGCTAGCATAAACTTCCTACACCCAGACTTTCTCATGGTCGATCTACAGTAAATCACCCTTTTACCACTCCACTACCTCACCAAACTTAGTTATTGGGAAGGATAGGACGGGCGTGCATTAGCCATACCATTGGGATGGAATTTAGAAGAGCATACTTTATTAATGTTTGTACTACCTAGCATGGAAACTAACTTCCCTATTGAGGAAATAATGACAGAAATTCAGAAACATGGATGGATGATTTTCAATTAGGAGAGCCTTGGTAGATCGCCCCATGACTTACCTTAATGGAACAGAGTTCCTCATCTGCTGACCCTTACCTTAACGAAATAGAGTTCCTCTTCTACTGACCCTTACCTTAACGAAGCATAGTTCGTTAACTTCTAGCCATCTTGCACTTACCGCTACGGAACATCATTCCTATGCACTTGTTCTGGTTCCAAAGGCACAAGCTTAGATGGGGCGGGTAATACATCCTGAGATGGGGTGGGTGAGATATGAATTGAATAAGCACACAACGTATATTAGAGACATGGAGAGAATAAATAGATATCAGGATGGGTCATGTGGAGATAAAAAAGAAACAGAGCGTGAAATCAAGGACCATAGCATGAGAGAGGACTGGATGGGACAACACCAGAGGCAAAAGGAAAACACTAGAGAGAACAAGCATAACACGAGGTAATAAAAAGAGCCCGGATGATATATACACTTAAAAATCTCACTACACACAAAAACACAACAACAGAGCTAGAGCACACACAACACACAACAAGAAGAGGAGATATCTATACATGATTTCAAAAAATAGCATCGATCTGATTTCTTTTATTATTTTCATCATTGATTTCTAATTGTCTATAGTACAGGCGCCTAGAGAGCGCATTAGTGGGCACTTGATTTTCATGTTTTTGGTTTTTTTCACTTATATAATGTAATTAAGAAATAAGTTGGTTGAGTTAGGTCACCAATTTTACAAATCAACCATACTATGTGGCATGATTCGTTACCATTGAACGGGTCACAACATAACACTGATGGTAACAACACTTTTACTAACAATTATCTCATCCATAAACTCTACTTACTACCTCAGCCTTCGGACTAGCCCTTGAAAACCTATGCATCATACTTATGGACTTGGAACCAGCTGAAAACTCAGCCTTTAGAGCCTCTGCTACCTTAGCCTTGGTGGGACCTTCTTACTTGGGACCGCCTCATCCACCTCTTTGGACCTTATACTCAGCCATGCAGCCTATGAACGAACCTTTACCCTTCCTACCCTTGATTTACACTTTCAATCCGCAAGAAGCACAAAGCATGTATAATGGTCCACTTTAAGTCCATGTCCACTTTCTTAAGTCCGTATGAAGGATGTCTACATTCTGTTGTCTGCTATAGACCTGTATGAGCCCCCCCCCCCCCTCACACGCTTACAGAGAAATAAATAGTTGCTTACGGTGGTGGCTTACTTTTGGATGGTTTCACAATTTTCCCATTCCCACTTTCTCATTCCCGATTGCCCAATTGAGCCCGATTCACTTCCTGAGGACAATTACCTTGGTTACCTTGTTGAGCACAATTACCTTGCCGCTACCAATTCACTTGGTTTATCCCAAGTCTGATAGATGGCCCCCCTTTTTTGAGGACAATTACCCCTGTTCCTCTTGATTCACCTTCTTGAGCCCAATTTCCTTGATAAGCCCGATTCACATAGTACAATTTACATAATGATGGATGCCAGGTGGGGACCAATAAAAATATAAATATTGTGTGCCTCTTTACAGTTTCTTATGCTTCTGCTGATCGATAGATGTTTCCAGAGGTTTTTTATGCAAATGGGACCCATAGATAGAAATATTTTATGGATGCTTTCCGGTTTCAGTAACCACGTGAACAGGAATGAGTTTTTGGTGGTTCTTTTTGTGTGAACACTTTATATCATACCCCCATGCCTAGAAGGTAGTGGTCCTTTGTGCATGGATAGTTCTCATCCACCATGTACAAAAAGAAGTTGGTTCTTTGTGTGTTACCTATTCAATGCGAACAATTTTAGATGTGTTCAGTTTACTTTTATTTAGTTGTGTTATCCATTACCTGCAATAACCCCCCTCCAGTTCGAAGAGCACATGAAGGAAGGAGCCAGTGAGTATAAGCCAAGAATTCACTCTCTTACTTAGGAACCTCAGAATCATACCTCACCCTTGGGAGGACCTGAAACTCTGCCTTGGGACCTTCTTTCTCAACATAACTTATTATTATATCTTATCCTCTGGAGGCCGAAGTTACTGGTATTATTTCTTATCCTTATTCAATTCCATATCCAGGTTCATCGCTGAACAGAGTGATTTTTCCTTTTCCCTCATTCACCGGGCTATCTAGGTTAACCCTCTAGCGAAAAGGTAATAAATCTCTCCAAATAAAAAAACAAGGATATCCTATGTGGCATTCATAAAACCTGTATGCCTATGACGATAAGATTCTCTTTCTAAGGTGTACTGTCCATTTTCTTCTCTGCAGCTGCCTAGTAGGTGTACAATAGAATAGATAGGTATATTTCATAAATAAGAATTCTATTTATATCTAAAGGTGGAGTTGTTGGTTGACGAGATGACATTATCAGGTCAAGAATGATTACAAGCCTCTCAAGGTGGCCTCAGCCTTAGGGTTGAATACCCCCACGGTGGACTTAATCCACGCTAATAATACATATAAGCCCATAGAAGAGCATCTATTTTTTCGCCCATCTATTGTGCGTACCAACTATATAATATAGATAGTATGGATTATGGATCATCTAAGGTCAAAAAGTGTTTATACAGTGGGCTAAAATGGCCATTGAATCGGTTCGATAGTGAAGAATTAGTCATCCATGATTAATTACTCAATCACATCTTGATCATCTGGCTGGCATCTAGCTTGAAAATACTAGATATC
Source organism: Pinus albicaulis (assembly GCA_034641835.2). NCBI lineage: Eukaryota > Viridiplantae > Streptophyta > Pinopsida > Pinales > Pinaceae > Pinus > Pinus albicaulis. The sequence goes on from CM076583.1 coordinate 445,904,620, forward strand.
ACTTTTTCCCTCATTCGGAGTAGCCTTAGCCTTCTTAGAACCATATAGAGTTGAACGATCAATCCATAGCCTTCTTAGATGAGAGGTGAGAGGATTAGGCTTCTACCTTACCTGCCTACCCTCTAAGCTGAAAATGGATAGCTGAATCATCTTCCCTAGCTTCTGAGTAGATTAGTATTCCCTTCCTACCTTTATTATATAAGCTTTATTAGATAAATGAGTAGGTGTATGAGTTCAACCTTCCGTCTGTACCCTACGTACCTTCTTCTCATCCTTCTTAGTGGGAATTCTAACAACCATTTCTTATTGGTCCCTTCCTAACCTTCTCTAAAAACCGCTTATTATCTAAGCTTCTTATTCGTTAGTTACCAAACCTTCCAATTCAATTCTTTGTAGTGGTCCCACCCAACGGGAAGGAATAGGATTGGTTCCCATTATATCGAATCTAAAACTTGTGCTACTATATATGGATGCTTTCGGAATATTTATTTTCTTGTCTGTCTATACAGGAATCTAATCTATATGAGTTCAACCTTCTGACCTTCCTTCTGAAGTAGGTAGGTGAATATTTCTTCTTCCTTTATGAGCTTCTAAGGTCTTACTCTTTCCCTTCTCCCTACCTTCTCTGGTGGGTATTACGCTACTGCTCTTCCTATGGGTATTACCCTACTCCTTCTTATCCTTCCTCTAGGTATTGGGATTGGAATCCCCTTATGTAAGGTATTAGTCTACTCCCTACCTACCTTCTACGAGTATTAGGATAAGACCTACTCCTTTCTTAGCTTCCTTAGTTAGTAAGTTTCCCTTCCTTCCTACCTTTGTTTCCTTCCCTGAATCCCTCCTTTATTTTTATTCCTTACTACGGGGATTCTTTCCTCCTTCCCTGGGATTACATTCTTTCAGTGTTTCCATTCCTTCCCCTCTGTGGGGATTATTTCCTCCTTCCCTGGGATTTTGTTCTTTCAGTATTTCCCTTCCTTCCCCTCTGTGGGGATTCTTTCCTCCTTCCCTAAATCCATACTAAATCTTCTACTGGGGGGATTAAGGCTTCTCCCTACCTTATGTGGGTATGGATGATTCTTATCCTTCCCTACCTGATATGGGTATTGATTGGATCCTGATCCTTCCCCCTTCCTTTTCATTCCTTCCTCTCCCTGCCTTGCTCGTTCCTTCGAGGATTGGGGTGGGTGGGAAAATATTTCTTTGGATTATGGCTACTGATGAGAGCACATATGAGTAGTAGAGGTAAGAAAATATATCTCCTTTCAGTTCTATGAGAGCCGGATCAATCCCTATTGTTGAGGGTCAGAATTATTCAATAATCTATGGAGGGGAGACCCTTTCGCTAATGCTCTTAACAATATTTCCTTTCCTGTCCTGTGCTTGGGCTGGTAAAAGGACTGGACTCAGAACTTATCTCTACCCAATCTATGTGAGCACGATTAGCCTGAACTTCAAATGGCTTTGAACTGGTGGTGATTTCATTAGTTCAAGGTGGCCCAACTTCCGAGAAAGCAGATGGCAAAGTGGAGGGGAAAGGATATTTTGTTTCCCAGAGAATCATAAGTTTAGGATTGAGACCCCACCCTTAACAACTTTGTGCTAGCCTCTAACCTAATGCTAGTTTAAGATGGGGATCTTGTCTACGAGGAGCCTTCTTGTGCATAGGATTTAGATGAATCCCTTACAATTATATTATGGAGAGCTCTACTCATATTTGAATATTATTTAGCAAGCACCCTCACCATTCATTTACGATATGTATTTTATAGGAAGGCACAAATAGGCCCTACAGATGACCAAACATGCAATACTTGGCTGAATAAAGGCTCCAAATTTAAGTAATAAGTTGAAGGGAATAAAAAATTGAGGTGCGAAGAAAAGAAAGGTAATGTTTTCCTACTATGAAGTCATCGTTTTAAGGTATACATACTATGGGAAATAGAAATGAAAAAATATTTAACATGAAGCGATGGATGATTTACCAGTCTAAGAGTTATAGAGGGTGGTAGTACTATAATAATAGCTCTTCATCTATCATGGTCTTAGGAGTTGGGGTGGGGTTCCTCCATTTACAGACGATGTTCTACTTGAATCCGTCTGTCTACCTTTCTCTTTGTGGATAGTACGGCTCGATGGAAACATTTTTGGGAGGGATCACTTGCTTGGGATCACCAAATGGGATGGATGGCCTCAAACACTAGCACTAGATAAATTCTTGAATTCCTAAAGTTGACTAACAACAAAAAAGAGAGTTCTGTACCCCATATTGGGAATCCCCTTACGAACCCCCACAAGCCATCTTTTATTTATCAACCATACATTTGGTAAGATTTTTGGGATCCAGCCGGACTAATACAGGGCATGGCATGGTTGCATGGTCGAGTAGCTAAGGAATTTATTTTATCCCCTTGCCCGATTCTAGATGGCATGGAAGGTAGTCTTTCTTATTGTTGGATCACACTAGGCGCATAGCGACGGGATGGATAGGGTTCTCACGAAGTCGGACCGGGTGATGGAATTTATATCAAGCCTTATATATACTATTTCTCTTACTACATCACCTAACTTTGTTATTCAACATACTTGGCTTTCTTGGACACTTTAAACCTTGAATATTTACCTTTATAGAAATAGTAAGGGCTTACAATTTGAACTTTTCTATTGGAAGAGCATTCTAAACAACCACTTGCTTTAGGCATGCAGTAAGGGTCCATCAAAGAGGAGAGCATTTTTAGACAGTGGGCTTAAATAACCAACAATTTCTTACATCTTCGTACTTGGTACGGACAACACCACTTATAACTTTGTTAGTACTCTCCCTATTTTCTTTAGACCGCTGAGTTTCATGTGGGATCGTCGGAGGATCAAAAATTCCCTACTCAGGAACTAAAACCTGATCTCCACATATTGGAAAAAAGGAAGGGTTGGTTGGCTCTCGGGTCAGCACTTTCAGAATATATATGAACATAACCTAAACTTACTTACTATATTAGATTCATTTCAGTAGGTGGGTGGCACAGGAACCATCGTTTTCTCATACGTGGAACTTCCCTCTTGAATTGATGAACTGCAACAACTAGACCCCTGATCTTGCATGAATAGATGGAATAAATTTCAATTCATTGCAGGCATGGAGTCTATTTAGCTAAATAAAATTGAGAGTTATCAAACTTGGGGGTTATGCCTCCAACCCCAGATACACAATGGTTCGCCTTATTGAAACCTGCGTCTGAGAATCTTTTCATCGATTCGCCCCTTTACTTTATCATATGAAGGCAGGCGCCCAGGCCAAAAGCTATGGGATTCTTAGCGAAAGGAAGGTGCAACCTCCACTACATGAATTTGGAAAATTGCTTCAATAAAAATGCAAGTTCGAGACCAAGATAGAAATTATGCCTATGAACCTTTTCAACCCAAGTTTTTATTTCTAAAATGCACGGTTATGGTAAAGGAATTTTTAGGATTGACTGGAACCACTTATTGGGCACCCAAACTTATCTTCCATGGAATATGTAAAGAAAATTATCTGAAGACACTTCTTATTTATATTATTATTACCCCACCTTAGATCTTATAATAACAGCTTGCTTGGGATGGCACTTAGTTAGTAGTAATGTGCCATACTTTGGTCCTTGTACCTATTGGTTTACCATAGAGTCTTTTTGTTGGACCACCTTCCAGACAGTATTCAAAGGTCTGGAATCACACCCATTGCTTACAGCTCTGGTATTGCAAACTTGGATTTAAGAGCGTTCCCATACAATTTATTAAGGCATTCTAAATAACTGCATTCCTAGTCAGTCAGAGCCCCAATAGATTTTAGTTTTAGGACCTGCTACCCCAACTACCCATGATAGATGAGATGATATGGATGGGAGGAATAGGAATTAGCTTAAATAAATGCTTTCAATCAATGATTTTTCCTATAGAATAATGCTAGTTTTATACCCTATGCTATGGATCCAATCAGGCTGAAAGCGATGAAAAGGCTTCCATGGAACTGACTCTACAGACTGAAGCTAATCTATTAAGGCACTCTCTCTCTTTCTTTCAAATAATTGATACAACCTCTAGTCTATACATATGATATATGAATATATACGGTTTCACTGATTATACTCGATCTCTATGTGAGACTCAATCTCTATCAATTTGATCTAAAATATACATATTATACTCTCATATCTACATTTTACTTGCTATCTCTATACCAATTTATCTGATATACAAGAGCGAAAGTGGGTTCCCTGCGCGAGAACAAAGTTTTGCTGGAATTGATTATTTCACTTATTCTCATTTACCATTTTGGTTTCATTTCATCAATTTTTGATCATGTTGGATTAGGAATCTATATATCATCGGTTAAATAAAATGGATATTATTGTCACTCAACTATACCATTTCTAAATGTTTCTTTTCTTATAGGTATGCCCTTGCACCTAGGCCCACTTCAACCAATAGGAAGAAAAGAAGTTCTCCATATCATCCAGAAGACATTGGAGCCACCATCCTAACAATCTTGAGATTTTGAACAGGTTCGACATGTTGCTCTCATGTTTTCCCTCTAACTCCTTATCCACACCCATTCAAAAAAGTTGATGATAGAAGTTCCCCAATGTGAGACCCCCTCATACTTAAGGAAAGTACCTCCAGGTCAACTATATGCGAGTCTATGTTCGACATAAAGATTCCATGCTTATATATGAACCAACCTGAAAACCAACCTGCATAAGACCTAATCATAATCATATGAGATCTGCATAAGCCAAAGAAGACTCCTCTGAGTGGAATCTTGCTACTAGGTCAACGTCTAGAAATGCCCATGTTCACTTCATAAAAAATATAGTTTCTGTGCCAAGTTGAGGGTTCATATCACCCATCAAAATGACGTTGTGACTTAGGTTCCGTCAAGCCACTTGACCGTAAGGGAAATGAACACAATGCCCAATAATAATGTGTTTCAAATATGTCCCCATCCCAACAAAATAAACATGTATGGATTCTCTTCAACGGGTCTTTAGGGAATAGGTGCTAAGGATCCAAATCCCCTATGAAACATGGACTATATTTACTTTGTTTTTTTCTTAGAACAAGTGAAACTACTCTATGCCATCCTCATACATATATTGATGTTCCTGAAAACCACTAGGGAGGGGGTTTCCTGACAAAAACTATGAACACTTTTCTTCTTGTTGTTGATCAGAAACGTTCCACGTCTATATGCAATTATCATCATATATTTCATATCCACTTCTTCAGCTAGCTCACATTCCTGGATGGAAGGAGGAGCTCAGGAGCCCACACACCACATGGAGCTTTTGATTCAACCAAATTGGATACTAAATCTTGTAGATATGTATTTTTTTATTATATATGGATTTGACAACATAACACTTATATATGTATTTGAATAAAAATATGAAAATGGAAAAGTTAATCCCTCCTGACAATAACTAATTTCATAACCTAGGAGTTCACATTTATGGTGGCAGTTTCACAACTTTACAAAAACTAATTGATTTCAACTCGGTATTTCTCCATTGAAATAGTTTCTTTTAATGATTTTAACACCTACCTCTGAAAATGGAAAAGTGAAACTCTAATATGAGATATCATATAAATTCACATTTCATTGAAAGATTCATATTGTTGTGCATATATGACTAATGAAAACATAAACAACTAGGATACATCTTTTTTGTTGTTTCTTTAGTTTATTTTTTAGATACTACATTACGAGTGAAACTTAGATATATGTTAGATATCTTATGTTGAGCCTAAATTAGATATGCGAGTATCCTCCCTATGTAAATCAATGGGGTTTAGTCCAACTACTAGCCTTAGAGGTAGAAAACCAAATAATCTTAAAGAGAAGAATACTCTCTGGATAGTTTTCCATGAATCTAGTTCCATGGAGTTCCTGAAAGTTCTAGCCGATTACTAGCTTCAGCCCTATGAACAAACTGGATGGATTGTATGAGGGCATACCAAGAGCAACATCCTTAAATGGGATTGTTACTATATTAGAAAATTCATTTTATGGACACAATGAGAATATTCTCCCTTAATCCAACCTGATCAATGCTCATTGTTCTTATACCAACCATGCAAAATTAGACTATGTTCACGAATTAGTCCCCAATATTTTTTTGTTAATATGGAATTGTTACACCTAAGATTAATGCTCTGCTCGGTAGGTTCCATCAATGCGGTATGGTGCTAGCTTTGTTTGGTCATGATTCTCTCTAGTCCTAACAACCCTCAGTGGATAAGCTTCTAGTTGTGATTCCTCCTAACCTAACCGGACTGTATCGCCCACACCTAACTGAACCGCCATATATTACCAACCATTATAAGAGTCCTTCCAAGAAAATATTTTCTATAAATGAACAATCCCCATTGGAAGTGGGCTTGACTGCTATAACGATTTAGTAGCAGTGTCAGTAAGGAGGTGAAGGTTTTTTGGGGCCGGTAGCAAACAAACCATCCATCCCTTTTTTCTCTGATGAGCCATAGTTCTATATTTAGGTTCAATTAGGCTTAAGGGTTTCCACTCAAAGGCTAAAGGGCTTATGAAAATGGGAATTAGTTCTTTCAAGGGGAAAGTATAGTGATCAACTGGTCAAGGTAAGGTAACCAAAGAAATTTTCTAACCTGGGTCTGTTCGTGATTTAATTGGTCTTGACTCTGTTCCTGACTAACATTACTATAAAGGCCCGGTATTAGCCCAGATCTCACTACTGAATAAGATCTTGTCCTTATTCTTACTCAGGCGCTCTAACGAGACTGTATAGCCATGATAAGATCATCTGATATGAGACCTTACCTTACAAAACCAGAAAGTATATCTATATGCCACGTAAATTTTTATAAGGCTTATGTTTTCTATTTTTATGGGTTGAATTAGAACCAAAAGGAGTAGAGAATGAAAGTGTAAAGGGGGGGGTATAAATCGTATTTAACTAATAGCTCAAATCATATTGTTTTCTATTGATTTGAAGAGAAAGAAAAAAAATGTAAACGAAGATGAGCGACCCCTGGAATTTGGCTTATAGCTGGAGGAGAGTGTAGTACTGCAGTATTCCCTACTTGGGGTAAAAGAATCTTTCTTGTATTCCATTGTGTTGGCATATTTCTTTTGTCAAAGTGAGTATTCCTCTCGGTAAGGAAAAGAGAAATGAGTTTACCGAAGTAACTCATGTAAATGATTGATTTTCCTTCTATGTAATATTCCTACATTAGCCTAGCACTGTCATGGAGGAGTGGCCATCAATGAGGCACATCATAGTTCTAGATGGAAATGCCTTATGTGAAAGAGGTGATTTCATTGGAGGTGGTTTAGTGTTTGCAAAATCTTGTCTTATAAAATGAAGGGGATGGTAGCATTAGAAGTTTGTTGACGATTATGATAATTTTACAAATTGTTTGTTTAGACCATATAACTTTCTTTGGTTGTTTAGCCTAGATTGCAAATATTGTTTAGCATCGGGTGTTCCTGATCGGGAATCCCACCTCTTCCCATTGAGTAGCTCTTGGGAGATTTTGTATTGCATAGTCCACTATCTGGCTTCAGGCCAAGCTTCTCCTTTCAACTACAACGCAGATCCTGTTGAGGGTTTGGCTGTCTTTGCAAGCTGTAGCAAGTGGAAGCTAGATCTACTCAGATCTAGATCATTTTAGTGCCCTTTTTCAGTGGAGGAGGCTTCTACTCCTTTTGGAGGAGTGTATTGGAGTTTTTGGGCATCATTTTCAGATCTTGGCATGTGGCCAACCATTATCTAAACCCTACAGCGCAGTTTCCTTTACAGATCTACATTATTCCTGTAGATGTTGTTGCAGGGAGTTTTGGCACATTAGTTAGAGAGCTAGTTTTCAAGTGTTGGGGATCTGCCCTTCACTTTGGAGATCCATTGGAGGAGATCTACATATTTTACATTTTAGATCTGATCTGCATATTTCTGAATACTTCTGAATATCTGAACATTTCTGCAGATATGCATATTTAGATCTCAGATCTACTGCTTGTACATGTTGTTCTGCTGAAAACCCCAAAGGGGATTGATAAAGGAGCTTATATAGTGTATGGATCTGCTATAGATCTAATTTTTTGTCCACATGCTTTCTCTAGATCTGATGTGTAATTTACAACTGATGCAGAACCAAAAAATCACAATGTAAGGGTTTTTTTGTCTTAATACATGGTTGCAACACCTCATTTTCAGGGATTTCTATCATTGGAAACTTGTATTTTCCTGTCATGCATCTTATGGGCCACTTTTAACATCTTTTATTTTATTGTAATGACAAATGGAAGGTCTCCATGTTGGCCTCCCGCCTTATAAAATATGAACTGCGTTATTTTTATATCATTCTGCATTCTATTGTTGCATTCCCCATTTGGAAATATTACAGTGGTATCAGAGCATCATCTTGGCACAGCTTGTGCTTTCTAATAAGCCAATATGTCTTCTAAAGGAAAGAAAAGATAGAAGAATTTTGATTACACTAATGACAAAGAAGAAAAGGGTAAAATCCCTTTATCAGGAGAAATGAAAGGGAAGAAGATCTATGAACTTCTTCTCCAAACTATGCATGAGCTTAAAAGAGAAATCAATGTGTTACACCATTTTTTGGTCATCTAACCTATTATTATTAGATGGACCCAACTACACCATGTAAGACCAATTGTACCCTAAGTAAAATTGCTTTCACTATGAAAAATAACTTAGTAAACCAACTTTATTAAGTTGTTTATGGTCTAAACAGGAAACCCCATGAGGAAATATTAAATAAATCTACATTTGTTTGATTTTCCTCAAGGAATAATTAGTTAAACAACTGTTTAATTAATATTCCTGGTTATATTTAACCCAAAACAGGGAAATTAATTAGACAAATCATTATTTATCTTATTATTTTCTAGGAATAATTATTTAAACCTTATTTAAATAATATTCATTGTTAAATATGACTAAATCATTTATAAATAATTAAATAAATCATTATTTATTTGATTATTACTCAACCATATCCTTAAAATAATAAATAAATCATTTATTTATTTATTATTTACAAATAAAGGGATTTGACCCAAGTCAAATTGCTTTTCCCTCCAACAGATATAATAAAATATTCCATAAAAGTTGGATCTTGATTTGGTTAATAATATTTTAATTATGCACCAATATCTAGACTAACTCATTATTTTGTTATAAATAGAAGGGTTTTTCCATTCATTTACCACCTTTTGTTGCCTAAAGATCACTCTGGATCTATACTTTTGGTTTGACTTTGATCCACCATCATAGTCATATTTTGCTACCATTTTTGTCTAGGTTTTCTACACCATCAAGAGAGAGAGATTTTAGATCTGAAGTGTTGAGGACTTACAAGAACCCATCCAATTAAGGAGAACTAGTAACATCCTTCTATGTTTTCCTCCCAGGTGCCCTTAATACAAAATTCATTCAACATATTCTTGTCTTTTCTATTGGATGCATGGAGTAAATCTTGTTTTTATTACTGCTTAATGTCTTTTGATGCATAGATCTAGATTTTTGCAGGATTTATATTGATCACCTAATTGCATATCTAAGGATAATGGCAGCCATATTTTCTGTTAGGGTTGTTTGGTATGCACAGATAAAGTAGTCTTTTTTCGTACACTTGGAATTAAGATTCATACTAACAACTGGCGACTCCATTGGGGATATGATTACGACCGATGTCGTTTTTCAGATCCCTGTATATCCAGCTACTTCAAACCCTAGGATCTCTCTTAAGCCTCTTGTTTTTGATTTTCTTGATGTTTTTTTTAACCTATAAAACCCTAAAACATTAAAAATTATAACTTCTGTGTGTTTTCGGACCTATTGCACAGGTGACAGACATCAGCCGTAGCTGAGACGAGTGCCGGAAGTGCAAGTTGCACTTTTTGGCCCTAAAACTGCAACCTAGAGCTTCAGGATGCACTTTTCAGCCCAAAAACTGTGACCTCTACAGAAAACAAGTCATAAACTGCGACCTGGACTTTTTGCAGGATTTTTTCTAAAAGTTTTCTGGGTTTGTCTGAGCCTCTGTTCAGGGTTGTCTAACCTCCATCTCCACCCATGTTAGACCTGTAATTTTTCTGTTTTGCTCAACTAAGTGGGAACCTAACCCCCTAGGACTTCAGTACTCTCCACTTTTTTTGGAAGAGTTTTTTCCATTGCAGGTTGTCTAAAATTTCAGAGTCTTCGGCCATTTTTTAGATCTGATACCTCAACTTCAGATCCACTTCAGATCGGATATTTATCCATCCAAAACAACTCATTTAGTTTTTTTTGGGTTTTCCTCTAGGGTCCGCTCCGCTTCCCTCCAGGATATAGCCTTTCGCCACCTCATTTACAGCAAGCTTTCCTCTGATTTGTTTCTGTTTTCTTCACCACTTTCCAGTAGATCTGACCTTTAGATCCCTGTCCCTCCCGACCTTAGATTTATTGGCTATTTCAGTGTGTTTTGATTAGTTTTTTTCCCACCTACAGACTAATTGTTGAGAGGCCCACCTCCTTGGGTTTATATCATTACATAATTAGTTGTTTATTGTCTGTTATTTCAGTTTCATATACTGTTATTTATAGGTTTATTTACATCTCTACAACACACTTTTTATTTTTCTCTACAAACGTCTGGGTTTAAAAATTAAAATTTACACACTTTGCACACACACCCTAAGTGAAAAAGAGTTTGGTTAACACTGCCAAGCAAAGACTCTAAAACATTGAAATCAATTGATCCTGCATCTCTCTGCCCTTGTTCTGACATTGTAATCAGTTGATCCTGCACCTCCTTGCCCTTGTTGGTCTCTTTTTACTTTGTGTCATGTTTGTGTCGTCATCATTGCACCACCAAGGCATTTATCTCGGAGACTTCTTGGCCTTCATCCTCAGTTTCTGGTAGGAAGACTTACTCATCTGCGTAGGAATTAAATTAGTCCTCCACCGAGTCTGCACTCCGACTCTTCTTCTGGTCCTTTGGGTTCTCCTTCTCATTCCTCCCCCGGTTCTCCTCCTGTCACCTTCACCATGTCTGGTTCAGGTCCTAATGCTGGGAATACTACTAATGAGACCGCAACGGAACCTACCCCGGCTACTCCCTTTCTTCCCTATATGGCAAGCCTCAGTCTTTCCAATTTTGACCAGTTGGTAAATGACCCTATACACCATAATGTTGGTTGGCCTGCTATGCCAACCAAGCTCCCTTTTGACATCCCAAAGTTTGAAGGTATTTCGGGTGAAGATCCTAAAAACCATGTTCGATCTTTCCACATGTGGTGTTCGTCTAACTCCATTACCGATGACTTTTTCCATCTTCGGTTGTTCCAACGTACACTTACTGGTGAAATTTCTAAGTGGTATGTTGATCAAGCCCCTTCTTCTCATACCGCCTTTGTGACTCTTACCTGGGATTTTCTGTCTTACTTCCAGCTTCCCATTCATTATGACACTGGTATCGAACTTTTGACTTCTTTCTGTCAATTGTTTGCGACCCACCTATCCGATCATGTCCAGGAATGGCAGAGAAGAAAGAGCCTATGTCGAACCCCTACCTTCGAAGATTGTGTCTACATAGATTAGTTCCTTAGATCTCTCTTTCCTGCTATCGGCAAAGATGTCGCATCGCATATCCCTCAAACTGAAGAAGCCGCTCTCCAAAATTCCTTAAAATATGACTTGATCTTCGCTCAGTCAAGTTATGTTTATACCATTCTACCTGATCTTCCCAGATCCAGTGGTGCCAATGCATCGGGGACATCTCATGCCGCTGACGGTATCATTGGAGCTCTCTCTAATCCATACACTCAGCCTCCCATGTGCTATGGTTTTCCTCAGGGAGGGGCCAACACCTCCTGCACTTTTCCCCCTCCCGGTAGCATGTATCCAGGATATGGCATGCCTCCTCTTTTTGCCCAAACTACTGTTTACCACACTGTTACCCAACCTCCTTATTATCTATATCCATAGCTTGGTGCTCCAGCTCGTCCAAAATTAGCACCTCTTCCTCCCTTGCCTTCTCAAACTCTGCAATAGTAGCCACCGCTCCCTCAGGGGCAGGCGTATGCACAGCAGGGCACGACTAATCCTCCTCCATCCAAAGAGAAGAGGAAAGGCACTCAAAATAAATATGCTCTCAGAAATACTAGACCTAATCCTCAAAATAATACACGTAACACTGTTAACTAGCAATAGGGCACTCAGCCCAAGTAGGACAGGCATGTTCCCACTAACCAGCCTTGTTCTTGTTGTGGTTTTTATGGTCATTACACGCACGATTGTCCTCTTTTACCACAGATGAAGCAGATGTGGGAGTCTCAAGAAGCATTGTGAGGACATCAAGCCTCCATTTTCGTCCCTCCCAGTACTGTACCTATTCAGGCGGCTATGTTTACTAATCCTTTCCCTCAGCAAGGAGTTGTGGCTACCCAACCACTTGAAGGTCAGGTGGCCACTCAACCTCTTTCATCTGGTACCTCCGATTACCAGCTTCTCATGATGAAATCTAACCAACCTATAACCATTGACCTCAACCTTCATACTCGGTCCCAATAGTACAACAAGCCTCCCGCTATGTCTGTCCCCAAGCCACCTCCTTCGGTTTCTACAGAGTCTTTTTTGACACCTAATGGTCCTTTGCAGATCCCTTAGCCTAAGGCGGAGGTTCATACCAAGATCCTTAATGGACCACTGTTGAGTCTCAAAAGTGTTTTCCATATTCATACATATTTCCATTATGTCATAACCATTCATCTCTTATTCCATAACCATCTGACCTAAAACCCTACATCAAGTAACCATTTTCATAAATATATGGGTTAAGATCCTTGTTTTCCAAAGTTATTTATTTTATGTATTTAAAGTGAATTTATGATTAGAAACTAGAAAATTAACATAGTTTCATATATCTATATATGTGTTATGAGTTTTGTAACATGTGTAGGTCAAAAGGAAGCTTCTAAAAGACCTTTATGTGGCCTCCCAAAACCAAATTCGAATTTGAGTGGAGAAGATCATGGGATTATGAGGACATGTGTCTCACTTCCTTGTTGTATTGAAACTCTAAGAGGATATGTGTCTGATTTCTTAGTTGTGTTCAAACTTTAGAAAGACATGTGTCTTATTATTTCCTATTTGATTGTAACTCTAGAGATGGAGGGAGAGATTCATGGACTCCCATTAATGAGATAACCTCTCATATTTTGTATGAATAGGAGAAGCTTTCTCCTATCATGGGTAGTGAAAAAATAGGAGAAGAAAAGAAAGGAATAGAGAGTGTTTTGTAACCAAGCTTAAGATGGAATGGGATGTAGATTTGTGAGTTTTTCAATAAAGAAGTTCTTTGATGCTGTTTTGATTACAACTTTAAGGAGCTGAAGAATTTCACCAAGTTGATAGCAAAGGGCCCCTGCTATTCAAGGAGGTTTTACATGTTTTCTAGATAAGTCATTTTCAATTATGTTTTGTCATATTTCCTTCCTTAGATTGCTTTCTGAAATCATAGCTTTTAGCATTATGTTTCATGTCATTTGCTTAGATAAATGATCCTCATGATATTGCAGTTAGTCTCTTTCTCAAGATTTTCCAATACATCTCTATTAAATGAATGGGATTCAATTGTGCTATTTTGAGTTATTAGAATTTCATTTTCTGTTATTTAGTTAAAAAGAAGATCCCCATTATACTGTAGTTAAGTCTCTTTCATAAGTTTTTCCAATAAATCTCTAATTCACGAATAAGACTAAGTTGTAATATTGTGAGTTATTGATTTTTTTTCTTCATAGAAGATCCTTATCACATTATGATTAATCTCTTTCAAAAAGCTCTTCCAATAAACCTCTAACTCATGAATGAGATTTAGTTCTAATGTTATAAGTTGTTTCAGCATTTCTTTTATGTTTTAAGAGATCCTCATTGCATTAGAATTATTTTTTTTCACAAGCTCTTCCAACAAATCTCTAACTAAATGAATCAGATTAAGTTGTAGTGTTTTGAGTTACTTTTCATTTCATGAATGTTCATTTAGAAGCTGTAATATCCATGGATTAGGACTCTCTGTTTTCATCATTTTCTAGTTAAGAACATAACTTGCAAATAAACTCTGTTTTAATTCATTTACTAACATTTCATTTTCTCCCTTTTGACATAGATCTAACTTCATATTTTTAGCATAAAGTAGCATACTAAGAATCAAACATAAAAACCCCAAAACATCAACAAAACACTAAAAAAATGAAGTAAGAAAAATGGATACTTAGGCACATATAGTGCATCACACTTCATCAGTTTACTAGCCCTGGTTGATAATTTATGTTAGCAATTTAGGACACTAAATTGACTAAACATTTTGGCGCCGTTGCCAGGGAAGTGTAACTAGGTAGCCTTATTTCTTATATCTAAAAAAAAAAAAAAATTAATAATTTCTTGAGTATGCTCTCCTCCTGCACTTTGTGTGATCTAGAGGATCAGAAAAATAATTTTTATGTTAAAAATAATAATAATAAATTATGTTTTCATAATTTCATTTCATTTTACAACAAAGTTTAAAAATGATGAAAAATTTTAATTTCAATAATTGTTTTGTTTAATGAAATATATATGTATATTTTTGAATTTTTGAAAATATAATATATAATTTTATTAACAAATCAATTAAAAAAAAAAAAATACTGATGGAAATAAGACCCACGCATACTCATGAGGCCAGCCTTTGGCTTGGCTTTACGCATATATGTAGTCCTTCAATCCACACAAAGACCCATGCACTGCAATTTAAAAAAGAAGAAGAACTTTCTCTTTTCCACATTCATTTTTCCTCAAACAACAGTTATTAGAAATCATTTTTAAAAATTTGCACACAATAAAGGTATATCACATGAAGAAACTGTTGATGAAGAGAAGATTGCAAATTGTTGATGAGGAGAAGATTACAAATTGCAGATGAAGAGAAGATTACAAATTCAATTGCAGGGACAGACAATGGAAGTGTAACATATAAAGAAATTGCTGATGAAGAGAAGATTTCAGACTGTTGATGAAGAGAAGATTGCAGATTCCATTACAAGTAATTGCAATGAAAGAGATTGATCTGAAATTCTCTGTGAGATAAAAATCATTACACTTCAAAACCTGCAAATAAAAACAAATCAAACCACAAGTAATTGCCAGAAAACGAAATGCGTAATTGTAAAAAACACCTGATTTTAAAACGGATTTTCTGAGAAAACCGAGGCGAATTAGAAAAAATAAAACATGGGTTTTTTCGGGAAGGGGGTGAATTAGCTAATCTTGTAAGAAATTTATGAAATTCGCAGTCATTTGGGAGAAATTTAGGGTTCTTCGGAGCACTAATTTGCAGTGTGCGTGAGAAAAAAATGTTTTTTTTTATGAAAATAGTCACGGTTTTATAAAATTCAATTTTGAGAAATAATCAAAGAACTGATTTCCTTATTTGAAGGAAAATGTGGCAGAATTCATGTGTGGTGGCACATGATGAGTGACAAATGGATTATTTGAGGCAAACACATTATCACATGTGCATCAAATGCAAGTTGTATAAATTGAAAAGGACTCTGCCTTCATCTCCTTCATAGTTAGGAATTTGACTTTAGAAATTTCAAGCTTTTTATTTTTATCTTGCATGAAAGAGGCATTGGCATGACTTTGTTTCAAAAATATTCATAAGGACAATTATTTCATCCATGCTTTATTTCATTAAAAAAAAAAAAAAACTTTCTTAATAATGGTTTGCAGGACAATTGGAAGATTATTTAGATGATTTCTAAACATTTGGCATTAATATTGTTGATGTGTATTTTTCTATAAAGTTTTAACTTGCAGAACACAGCAAATCTTTGTGATGCCAATTGTTTTACTAAGCACAGTGCATGAAGTCATCCGACAATAGGGAGTTGATTATTTTTCATGGTTATTCTTTAAAAATGGATTGTTATCGATATCATGAATTAAACCGAATATAGAAATTTTTGATTTACCTTAATTTGTTTCATTTGACATTTAATTTTTGCGTAAGAATCAGAAAGAAATTAGCTACTTCTTTTTGAACACACCTATGTTCTTTATGTCAAGCTTTTTTGCAGATTTGGGATGATCGAATGATCATTAAATAAAACTAATTGTGCACACGATTGGTTTTCAAAGGACCGATTTCATGAGAAACATAAGAACAAGTCCATGTTCATATCCATCAAGACCATTACTTTTCCTCCCTTTTTGAATTGTAAATCCAACCAAGAAATTCAAAGCAAACCACCATTATTTTCCCAGCAAGAGTTATTTGTTCATTTTCCTTCATTAACATACACTTTCCATTAGTTTTCGTCTACTCCACAAATAAAAGCAAGAAGTTCACCTACATGCTTATTTCCCATTGTCATTTTCAATTTTTCATTGTCCATTTCCATTTTCATTTTCCTATCCTTTTCATTTTGCAAATAAACCTTGCTTCAATGCAAATTATTGAATCCATAGTCCTTCAAAAATTATTCTTTGATGCTCGCGTTAGAAGATGGAGGATTCCTTAAGGCATTCCTTCTAACAAGTCTTGGCCTATCGACATCAGCACATTATCTAGGTCCAAGACTAGAGTCCTTAATAGTACTTTGAGGCTTGTATGCATTAATGAAAATTTCTCTCGTTGACAATCATGGGAATACATCAATGTCCCTTGATCGTCGGATCTTGCAAGTAGCTCGACATCAGCCCATCTATTCGCACTTTGCAAGATATACTTAGGTACCTTGGCACTCATTGACATTAATGGTGAGTTTGTCTCGCATTGGTTAACGACATTCATTAATGGTCAGTAATCCAATGAATTCTCTTCATGCTCGACATCAACACATTTATTCGCATGACTAGAATTGTACCATCGAATTTTGTAACAATTGAAGACTACATCATTCAGTAGTTTGCAGCAGGAATCAATTTGTATCAGCAGCAATAAAGATCCAAATCTTGCCATCAGCACAAAGAGAACAAAGAGAACAAAGAAGCAGATCAAATTCATTTGTTTACATAGTTCTTGATCCAACAACGTCAACAGCCACACTCTTCAGTATACACAACTCATCCACATTTAAGGTAAGTGAAGGTATGTGATTTTCTAATTTTTAGTCATATAATTCATTAGAATGCTAAAATTGTAACTTTAGAAAAATTCCTCACTCCTTTTTTTTACATTGTCATATCTTTATTTGGGGGGGAAGGGACATCATTTCATATCCACATGTCATACACTATCACACATTTTAAATTCATTTCCACCCACATATACTTCCCAACCAACTATTGTTGCAACATGATCCAAAAGATTATATGTCTTGCAAATGATCAATTCATTGATGGAGTATTTGATTCTAAATGTTTTCATGAACTTTGATGCAACAAAGAAAATAAAGCATTGTTACACAAGAACCATTGCTCAAAAAAAAAATCGGTTGTCACACAAGAACCAACCATATAAAAAAAAAAAAAATGTTGCAATCAAATGTATTATACTTTGCCAAAAGAAAATATTATAAAGCAAAGTTTGGAATGAATCTATATGAGTCAAAACTCATAAAAGATCAACTCATGGACAAATGAATTATTGCAATAGTTGCATGAGGAAATACAACAACTTCAGTTGGGGGGTATGTTGAGTCTCAAAAGTGTTTTCCATATTCATATATATTTCCATTATGTCATAACCATTCAGCTCTTATTCCATAGCCATCTGACCTAAAACCCTACATCAAGTAACCATTTTCATAAATATATGGGTTAAGATCCTTGTTTTCCAAAGTTATTTATTTTATGTATTTAAAGTGAATTTATGATTAGAAACTAGACAATTAACATAGTTTCATATATCTATATATGTGTTATGAGTTTTGTGACATGTGTAGGTCAAAAGGAAGCTTCTAAAAGACTTTTATGTGGCCTCCCAAAACCAAATTCGAAGTTGAGTGGAGAAGATCATGGGATCATGAGGACATGTGTCTCACTTCCTTGTTGTATTGAAATTCTAAGAGGATATGTGTCTCATTTCTTAATTGTGTTGAAACTCTAAAAAGACATGTGTCTTATTATTTCCTATTTTGATTGTAACTCTATAGATGAAGGGAGAGATTCATGGACTCCCATTAATGAGATAACCTCTCATATTTTGTATAAATAGGAGAAGCTTTCTCCTATCATGGGTAGTGAAAAAATAGGAGAAGAAGAGAAAGGAATAGAGAGTTTTTTATAACAAAGCTTAAGATGGAATGGGATGTAGATTTGTGAGTTTTTCAATAAAGAAGTTCTTTGATGCTGTTTTGATTACAACTTTAAGGAGTTGAAGAATTTCACCAAATTGATAGCAAAGGGCCCCTGTTATTCAAGGAGGTTTTACATGTTTTCTAGATAAGTCATTTTCAATTCTATTTTGTCATATTTCCTTACATTGTTTTCTGAAATCATAGCTTTTAGCATTATGTTTCATGTCATTTTCTTAGATAAAGGATCTTCATGATATTGCAGTTAGTCTCTTTCTCAAGCTATTCCAATACATATCTATTAAATTAATGGGATTCAATTGTGATATTTTGAGTTATTAGCATTTCATTTTCTGTTATTTAGTTAAAAAGAAGATCCTCATTATACTGCAGTTAAGTCTTTTTCAAAAGCTTTTCCAATAAATCTCTAATTCACGAATGAGACTAAGTTGTAATATTGTGAGTTATTTATTGTTTTGCTTCATAGAAGATCCTTATCACATTATGATTAATCTCTTTCAAAAAGCTCTTCCAATAAACCTCTAACTCATGAATGAGATTTAGTTGTAATGTTATAAGTTGTTTCAACATTTCTTTTATGTTTTAAGAGATCTTCATTGCATTAGAATTAATCTTTTTTACAAGCTCTTCCAACAAATCTCTAACTAAATGAATCAGATTAAGTTGTAGTGTTTTGAGTTACTTTTCATTTCATGAATTTTCATTTATAAGCTGTAATATCCATGGATTAGAACTTTTTTTTTTCATCATTTTCTAGTTAGGAACAAAACTTGCAAATAAACTCTGTTTTAATTCATTTATTAACATTTCATTTTCTCCTTTTGACATAAATCTAACTTCATATTTTTATCATAGAGTAGCATACTAAGATTTAAACATAAAAACCCCAAAACATCAATAAAACACTAAAAACAATGAAGTAAGAAAAAGGGATACTTAGGCACATATAGTGCATCACACTTCATCAGTTTACTAGCCCTGGTTGATAATTTATGTTAGCAATTTAGGACACTAAATTGACTAAACAACCACTACACCGAAATGATGTTTCTAGCAAATTTTCCCATTCGTATAGTATAGGAGATGATTTGGCGCAATCTCCTGCTGCCATTTCAACACTAGAACTCCTCCAGTCGTGCCCTTCACAACGAAAAGCTCTACTATCTGCCATGGGCGTTGTAAATCCTGTCGTTGATCGTTTGATCATCTTCGATGTTGACCAGTCAAAACATCCTCCTCTTCCTCCTTCCGTCGCCTTCCAAATCCCAGTCAAGATCTGGAACGCCAACGTTTCCTGGTGTATCATTGATGAGGGGGCATCCAGTTGTGTGATGTTTGCTTTGGTTTGGAAGCAATTGGATCACCGGAGTTGGCTCCTTCCACGATCACTCTTCGAGTGTGGGATGGCCATGCCTCCCAGTGCATTGGCATGTTCCGCAATTGTCCTATTACTCTTGCAGGCAACATTGTTTGAGTTGATGTAGAAGTCATTGATGCCCCCTTAGATTAAAACATTATATTGGGTCGTAGCTACACCTATGCGATGTCTGTTGTCCCATTTGCGATTCACCACAAGATGTCCTGCCCTCATAGTGGAAATATAATCACCATTGACCAGTTGACATATTATGAACCGAAGTCTCAGACCTCCCCTGAGTCCATCATCTCTTTGGTGGCCAATAAGAAAACCATCGATCCCCTAACTAGTGTCTCACTTGGAGTTTACAAAGACTCCTCTTTGCTTGGTACATTCCATGGTCTCCCTCCTCCTGTCTCTGATCCCAGCTCATCGAATGTTTGCATGATGCAATCATCTTGAGTTTCCCTCAAGCGTCCCGCTTCGGCTAGTCAGCAACCTCGCCCTCCGTAACCTACTCCTAGCCCTTCAATTCAACCTTCTGGACCCCCTCCTCCTGGCCCTTCACCTACAGCAGGTATCCATGGGCCTCTTTATCCTCTTGGAATGGTTCCTCCAGGCCTTAACCATCTTGGAGCCATCCCGCCTGGCCATTAACCCTCCGGTCGGATACCATTCCTAGCTCCCCCTCCCGGAGTCTACATGGTACCTATTATGGCTACCCTCTCTCTTCCTAATCTGACCCTGGGGATTCTTGTCTAGTACCTTGATCGCCCAACTGCTACCCCGCCTGGTCAACCCAAATCTTATCTTGCTTTGACCCCGGTTCAACTATTCCCTATGACTTCTCCCACTATTACATTGCCTCACCCACCTCAACAGAAACCATCTCCTGTTGCGACCACTTCGAATAAGAAGGGAAAAGCTCACAAGAAGGCACCTAAAGGCAAGGCTGCTCCAACAAACCATGCTCCTCCTCAGCCTCCAAAGTGTACACCTCTGTGTGCTTTGTGTGATGTTGTCAGTCATGCCACCCATAATTATCCTGAATTGTCTCATCTCAAGCCCATGGTTAACGAATCATTTTCGGAGTCTGATATCCCAGAGGTATATGTCACTATACCTGATTCAGTCCCAAAACTCAAGTCTTTGCGCACAAATCAACCCTGTGCTTTGTGTGATTTCCATGGCCACTATACTTACCTTTGTCCCCGCCTTGAGGACTTTCACACCTCTCTAGCGACAATTTGCCAATTCGAGGCCAAGCGCAATGAGTCCGCAACTCCCTTATTTGCGTGTTTTGCTTCAGCAGAACCAGAGGACATATCCACTCCCATAGAAATTCCCCCTCCAGATGTTGAAATGACAGATTCTTCGATCACTATCCACTACCTGTCATCATCTATGAGATTCTTGGTGGAAGAACCCCCTGGGCCTTCCCCTTCTATTTCGCCTAACCTCCCTTCAGCGATCACCTTGGGCTCAACATCAGTGGATCCTTCTTCTACTTGTTCTTTTGTCACCCTTCGTGATGATGCACATGTGAACCTCAATTTTCATGATGGCGAGTCAGGTAGCTTTGCCGCGTCAGGTGGTTTCTCTTCCACTAGTCATGCCATCTTCTATTATGATGATGACATTACGGAAGTAGTCACCACCCCTGACTTTATCTATCCCCCCTTACATTGAACCCATGCATTCAAACAACATCCACCTTGTGGCCATTACATTGACATCCAATATTTTGGTAAGGGGGCACCCATATTTGAGAGACCAGGTGAAGAAATTCTCCACAACTCTCCTAGTGTATCTGATCATGTCGACTCTAGTACCATTATTATTCCACATTTAGAATAACCTCTAGTAGCATTATATCACTTCATATCACTCTAGGGATGATACCCCTCATCATTCCTTCATCTTACATCAACAACCCAATCCCTTCGACATTGTTGTTGACCAACCTTTGAGTTTTCTAGGAGAGCACCAGTTCATTATCTCCAAATCCTCTTTTTGGGATAGTGACACCATGTATGCAAACCCAGAAATTTAAGTCCATTTGCTTCATATATGCATTACCAAAAGAGATTGGTAATCCTCCATTCCCTTTCTCGAACTGCATAACCATAACGAAAAAAAATGGCGCACCACATCATAAATATGTGTTTAGATTCCCCCTTTCTAAATAAATTTTTGCATGAAAATAACATGCTTGGGGGAACTTATGCCCCTCAACCATCAAAATCCCAGCTCTTAGCCAAAAACAACACTAAAACCCCCTTTCTCTGATAGTCGCACTTTTCAGGACATTTCCTGGGACAGGTCGCAATTTTTTGCCCAGTACCTGCTACCCAGGTCGCAGAACATACCCCAAAAAGTGCGACCTGGCCCGTTCATGAGCTCTGGATGCCTAAACTGAAATTTTGATCCCCTTCAATGAAAGAGTAGGGTTAGGCCTCTTACCTGCTACGGATGGATCTTGATTCCAACGATCAGTTTGTTCGCTATGCTCGCCACAAGATTTAGGGCCTTCTCTCCTCTCTACATTCACCATAGTTACACTTGCAAATGAGTGAATTTGCAGGGAAAATGCCTTATTAAAAGAGAAACCCCAGATTTTTCTTTCGCCCGCTACGGCCAAACCATAGCTTAGGTTGACAAACCACCCATACCATTGGAAAGCTCTCATCGAGCCCTCAAATAGGTATCTGTTAGTTTTTCGTGATTTGACACTTCACCACGAAACATTTTATCCAAGAAGCGTCACTTCACCACTCCTAAAAAACAAATTTCTTCACTTGCAACACTTGTATGTGGGGTAACACTTCACCCCCATACTTGGCCATGATCGTGTTTGATTTCCGTTGTGAGTTACCCTCTTGTACTCATGTTTCTATGGTCCCCCATTGGACCTTTACTATGTGGCAGCACCATCGAGTCGCCCTTGTTTAGAGCATCCGAGTTGAGTCATCATCACATTCATGGAGTCTATCATGAGTCTTTTTGTACCTCTCTATAGTCCTCCATCCTTCATTGCTTGGTTCCTCTCTCGTGTCACACACTATGGCCTTCAGTCCCACTATCCCCTATCCCTCATGATATTGCGTCAGTTTTTTCCAGGTCATCCATGCCCTTTATGCTCTAACAATGGAAGTCATTCATCTGCTACTCAATACCCCCCCTTTCATCATCACCCCTAGTGTCCGTATGTCAGTCGATCTACTATTTTCTCTCGTGCCTTAGTTGAGGACCCCTTATTGCCTCACCTACGATGGACCTCCTTCTGTTGACATCAAATCATTTATTCTAGAAGACATGTCTAGAGGGTGGTGTACCTTGTGTTAGAGTCAGCCCTTGATGCCCTCCGTCAGTGATCATTTCGTCTTTTGCATTTTCATTATTAGGTGTCTCACTTGTTTCACTTCTTTGCATATCACTAGGATCATGCCATGAGCGACGGAAGGGTTGTGTCATTTTGTGTTTCCTCATGTTATACCTGCAGCGCTATTTTAAAAAATATTTTCTAAAAAAAAAAAAAAAAATATTTATAGTCATTGTCATTATGTATGAGGTCATTAAAATGTCAATAAGTGTCCTAGGTCTTGGTGTCTAGGGTTTTTTGAGTCATTTATACACTAGTCATAAAGCCTGCAAGGTGAGGAGAGTCCAGTACTTGGATTTCTATTTTTATTATCATCAGCATTTTTAAAAAAAAAATACATTTCTAGTCCAAAACTCTGTTTTGGAACTAGAAATTTGTCATTATCATTTTGTAATAAATTTTAATTATTCCGCCATGAAGACATTGTAAAAACAGACCCCTGGTCTTTTCTCTAGCCAAGACAGCCATATCCCTGCAAAAAGACAATAAAATCATCAGTATCGACCTCAGAGAAACCAAAGCAAGTTTGTATTTGAAAAAGCCAAAGTGAAAATTACAAGAACATTTGTAATGTGGGTTTGAAGTTAGATTTGGAATAAAGTATGATGGTGAAGATATTTGTGAAGTGTATAAAGGCCAAACAAGTTCATTTGAACCGATTTCATTTGCTCCCAAAGCGTATTTGCAAAATTGAAAGCCGATTTCAGACTTTTGGAGGGCGTGGACAGGGTTTTAGGGCTGCGCGACCCAAGTTGAGGCCGAGCGACCCACCTGGGCTGCGCGGCCCAAACAGAGTTGGTTTAGCACAGTGGGTTTGCACCTGCGCGACCCACCTGGGCTGCGCGACCCAAACTGAGCCTGCGCGACCCACGCAGAGACAGCATTTCGGAATTGTGCTTGAGCGCCCAGATTGGCTCGGAATTGACTCCAGTTGCCTTCAAAGCAGGTTTTCTTCAATCACTTGGGGTTTGCAAACGTATTTGTGTCATCATACATGATTCTAATATGCAAATGAAGGATTTAAAACCCCACTGTTATGAGATTATTGTTTTCAGGGTTAAATGAAAATCAATGGTGTAAAAAATGGGTTTGATGTCTGAAACAGTGATATGGTCAGCCTTTCATAAAACATGAAAATCACTCTGCTCTCATACCCATAATACCACTGTCACCATTGTTATTGTTATCCCATGATTAAACCCTTTGAGTCACATTTCTCATGTGTGTAATGAGTCACATTGCCCAATGTAAAAATATGCTCATGTCTTTGTTTCAAATGGCCCATTGAAACCTTTATGGTCATTACTCATAGACAGACATATTATTATTAATGCCATGCTCTCCTTTGACTAGATGTGTTCAAACTTTTGAAGGTTGCCTGCTCCTATTTGGTCAAAATTTCATTTGCATTCAAAACAGAGATGGTGCCTTTTTCAGTCCTTTTAAAGCTGAGATTTTATCCATAATTTGATTCCTTGATAGTACTTTGACGATGGGAATATTGGTTGAGTGTTAAACATACATCCTAATTTTGCTTTCATTGCATTCATATCAGTGTACACATTGCCAAAAACTTGATCAGAGATATGTCAGAGACAGAGTCAGAATATGAGCCAGGGTCAGGAAGTGATTCGGTGGCTGAAGGTAATGTGCCACGGGGTTCCCGCAGAGAAAATAGAAGTGGTGATCATCGCAGAGAGGAGCCTACTTCTTTGGCTCGGTTGCAGGCATGTCCATTAGCTATGGATTGTTTCCAATATTTGTCATGTTTCAGATTTTGTGAGATGGAGCATAGCAGTGCACCAGTAGTGGTAACATATCAGAGAAGCCACAGAGCTTTGTTTCAACATCACGACGAGTACTATCTTCACCCGGGGTGGAAGGGGTCTCGTTGACTTCATCAGCAACGCGAGTACTATCTCCACATGGCGTGGAAGGGGTCTCGCCTTCTTCATCAGCGTAGGTACATTCACAGGATCATGATGGAGACAAAGACACCAAGGTCCCATTTCTCTTTTTCAACAGGTTGAACATACACATTGCTACATCATGACTGACAACAACACATCATACAACCGAGACAGTGTTTTCATCACAGGAACTGCATGCACCAGGAGAGCACAAAAATGGCGGAAAAGGCCTGATCCACTCCAGATTTTGGCCGAGGCTTCATTGACTGAGCAAGACACATGACGGAGGACCTCCGCTCCGAATTTGGGCAAATTCGGAGAAAATTTTGTCATTTTCAAATTTTTTTGGTCTAAAAACAGGGTTTTCAGTTACGTGGGTCGCGCGCTCATGCGCTCGCATTTTTTTGAGACACTTGCTGGAGGAGATTTTTACATTTTTGGATTTTTCATGGTTAAATATGCATCCTCTGAAGTCAACTTAGCATTTCAACAAAATCTGGATGGTCAAACAACTCAAAAACACCATAAAAAACACCTTGCTGCCACCTTTTGCACCAGCAGGAAGTACCTCTGGGAGAATGAAGTTTTGAGGGGTCAAATCAACTCCAAATTCAGAAATTCCACTTGGGTTGGAAATTAGACATCCAGGGCTTTCCAACGAGCTATCATGAGCTCAATTTGGATGTCAGGAGCTACCTCAAAATCAGCCTGAAACATGAGCGACCCACGCAGTTCAGGAGCGACCCACCTAGAGAATTTTTTGAGTTTTCAGCTGCCAGCTCAGTATTTCGCCTATTTTGGACCATTTTTGCCTATGGATAGAATTCTTGGGTTTTTATGATGTAAATTCATGTTTGATATGTAACTTTGGCTTATCTTTATCTCTTCTAGAAGATTCACTCTCAAATGAGTAAAAAATCATGTAATGGATCAGTTTCCACTCTTTTAGAGGCAAGTTGTTAGCTGCCTAGATTTTAGTTCCATGATTAGAATTGGTTGAAACTGATCCCTGAAGAGGGAATTCGACCCCTAGAGGTGGGGAAAGGTGTTAGAGTGATCTATATATTGTAATTTCTCAATCATTTTCAGGGGTTGGAGAGGTTGGACTCTTGGGATACTTTTGATACTATTGTACATACTTTTCATATTTTTGGCTAAGGAAAGATCAGGGGTTTTGCGGAACTTGTTGGGATCCTTGTGGTGTTCTGTTCTTGATGATGTTTCTCCTTTGTTTACTGTAAGTTTCTTCATGTTTAATGTATGCCATCGTTTCATTATGCTTCTGAACTAAATTGAATGAGTGATTAAGGTTGAATCCATTGTTTACAGTGCTTAGCCTTTGAATTCAGTTAGTTCTATATGTTTTCAGCTGTTTGTAGAGGATCCAAGTTCTTCTTTGCCCTCTTCAGCTCCTCGTCAGTCTAATCTATCCATAAAATCCAATTCGAAGCATCAAGATCATCACCTACCTCGCCCCATCTTGAACTCTGCAAAGGTCTGACCTTATCCCCGGACCCAAAACTTGTTTTCCCATTACTCCAGCGAAAACCCAAAAAACCAAAAATCAAACATTCCTATCTCTTTACTAGCCTAAAATCAATTCTTATTGTAAGTCATCTCGCATCCTATTGCTTATTTTCTCGAGATTGACGGAGAGAGCCCTCTCCTGTCCTCGTAGGGCTAGCTACGAGGCTGAGCGTGGTTTGATGTAGCCTTGAGTTTTACTTCATTTAAGCCTGAGGTAGATTTGAGTGCTAACACCTTGGTTCTAGCTTCCACTCTTGTTTGGTGCCTCAGATCAAGAAAAGGGACTCCTTATAGCCCTTTGACTTGATTGTTTCTCAGCTCCAGCTCCTTTCAGCATGATCAAGATCTGTATACTCAATGGTTTAGTGATGCAGTAGATTGGACTGGTGATTCTCGAGTGTGCATGAGATGTTTCAGCCCTCATGAGGGGGTGGCCCTACAAGTAGCCCCCCACATGCTCGGATGACCTCTTCATTTCAGCCTTCAATGCAGCTCTATAAATTTGATGATCTCGGCCTCAGTCGCTTTCAGCTCCTTTTTGATTGCATGTATCAGTCAGATTTTTAGAGCCCTTTCCTGTTTACCGGGGCATTTGGGTTGTATTTGTATCTCAAGTACTCAGATATTATTGTACAAGTCCTGGCTGTTATTCGAGGCACAATATGTATTTGGGATTCATTATCATGTTTTTTATCTGGTTCATTTTTATGCCAGCATGTACTATATTGTTCAATACCTTGTTTACTTAATGCATTATTCTTTGTACTTTGTCTCGGTGGGCATAGGTATGCCTCCCCCGTCGCCTATAGCACAGGTACTCATTCATAAAAGAGACTTGTCACACCTATAAGTCTCGCCTCCTCAGGGTCTAGTCCTCTCAGTGCTTTGGTCTACTTTATATTTCTCTCTCTGACTTCCCCTTCGGTGTCTAATGATTGAGTTCTTAGAACGTACTTCGGTCATACAATTATCTCCTAATGCTCGCACGTTGGGGGGCAATATGTTACACCATTTTTTTTCATCTAACCTATTATTATTAGATGTACACCATGTACGACCAATTGTACTCTAAGTAAAATTGCTTTCACTATGAAAAATAACTTCGTATACCACCTTTACTAAGTTGTTTATGGTCTAAACAGGAAACTTCATGAGGAAATATTAAATAAATCTACATTTGTTTGATTTTCCTCAAGGAATAATTAGTTAAACAATTTTTTAATTAATATTCCTAGTTATATTTAACTCAAAACAAGGAAATTAATTAGATAAATCATTATTTATCTTATTATTTTCTAGGAATAATTATTTAAACCTTATTTAAATAATATTCCTTGTTAAATATGACTAAATCATTTATAAATAATTAAATAGATCATTATTTTATTTTGATTATTTACTCAACCATATCCTTAAAATAATAAATAAATCATTTATTTATTTATTATTTACCAAATAAAGGGATTTAATCCAAGTCAAATTCCTTTTCCCTCCAACAAATATAATAAAATATTCCATAAAAGTTGGATCTTGATTTGGTTAATAATATTTTAACTATGCACCAATATCTAGACTAACTCAATATTTTGTTATAAATAGAAGGGTTTTGTTGAATCCTTAGTTAAAATGAGAGGGGGCGTGAATCAGTTTAACACATACATAAGCTTTTTAATTTTTTCATCAACTTATTTACAGCTTAATTTTATAACCAACTTTAATATGTGAACAGTCTTAATTTGTTGCAGCAAGTATTAAATTATTGTGACACCAAACTTATTATGAGAGCAGCAAACATTAAGTAGATTGGGTATATCATATCAACACATAGGCAACACACATAGAGACAACAGATATAAGTTGAAACCCATAAAGGGATAAAACCACATCTTATTATTGTTGTGATTCAAAGGCAAGATCCAACTCCCTCTCACCACTGTTTTTCTGCAGGCACCAACCTACAGGAGGCTCCAACCTCAGTCAACTACAACTAACAACTATCAAGCTTCAACTTGATAGGGAAGCTCCAATTTCCTCACTTTATAAAAAGAAAATTTTGCTGATTTACCTCAAATATCAGCTCTTTTATGTAGCATATCTTTCTGCTCCTCTCTTCCTTATCTTCTCTGCCTCAATTTTCCATACTTTGCATTCTCTATCCTTACTCTCTCTAACCTCTCTATGCATATCAAGATGATATTATTTATAGATATTTTCTTATGACTGTCTGTATTCCTCAGGGAATTCAAAATGAATAGCCATACCTCTTAGCCCTCTGCCTTCTCATTTCTTTTCCAGCTCACTCAGAAAAATATAGCTGTATGTACTAATTTTAATATTACAGTGGGAATTTTGTTTTCTTCTGGAGACTTGCCAATGCATCAAAAACGATATAACCCAATAAAAAACATATACATTTAGTTACAATGAGGATTAAAAATCAAATTATTAAGTTTTGGATCCTTATGTTTGTCTTTTATGTGACTGTTTTTTTCCTTTTCGACTATGTTTGATCTCTTGTTCACTGTCACAGTGTAACTGACATATATATATATATATGTAATTGTGCTTTTCATATATCGCAATTCAAATCTCGGCATGATAATGAAGTGGTTTAACATATAAACTTCCCCTTTATGTTACACAAATAAATTCATGGAGAACTTAAATAAAAGACCTTTTAATACTTAAAATGCCCTTTCGGGCCCACTCACCAAGCTTGTTTTATTCTCCGATGCAATGTATCACCTTTCGAATATTTCTGATTGCGATTAATCGCAATCGCGACTTCCATTTATATGTTTCGATGCTCTGCTCTTTCTTCGATGTGTTCAATTACTATTCACTTTGAAATGTCGATGCGATGAATCGCTCCGATGTGATGTATCACCTTTCAAATATTTCCGATTGTGATTAATTGCAATCGCGACTTCCATTTATATGTTCCGATGCTCTGCTCCTTCTCCGATGCGATCAATCATTGTTCACTTTGAAATGCCGATGCGATGTAACACTGTTTACTTATATACTAGAACTCAAACATATATGAATCGTCGTTTAAACCATATCGAGTCCGGAACTCAATCACAATTGCAACTTTTTGTTAACATGTTCCGCTGCCAAGTTTCTCCGATGCGATTGGTTAGGGTCCCACAATATAAGACTTTGTTTGTATTAGGCCCGAACAATAGAGCGCTTTACATATATGTATATATATATACTTTGGCCCCTTGTTTATAAAGTGCTACATATATAAGTATACTTTGTCGCTTCAATCTTTATGTATACTCCAGCTTGGGTTATGATTCTCAGAATTTTATGTAGGGGGTCCCACACTATATGTATAATATTATACGTCCACATAGTATTAAGTCTTTGGCTCATATTAAGTCTTTGACTCGGACTTAAACCCATCTATATATATATATATATATATATATATATATATATATATATATATATATATATATATATATATATATATATATAACCTCTCGGGCTCTGTAGTTCGTTTAATGTTTCCGCTCCCAACATAGACTTAGTCATGTTCTTTATTTGAACCTTAGTCTTAATGCTACAAATGGTTCTGGCTCTTTTAATTACATACACCCACGCTTATAGCATTCACTCAAGGTTTATATATATATTAATGCAGAACATATATCATATGGTGGTTCACAGGTCCCACGCTCTACTGTTCACCCTTGTTAGTTAAGCATATCCACATTATATAAGTTTCTATAGGTCCGCACCCTTTGTATCATTTCATTTGAATCATCAATCAACTTATAACTAAACCCAATGCGACATTTTAATACAAAGCCATTCCATGGAGCCCACATGTGTTTGATAAAATCTACACTTTTAGTACATTCCAACTGACAACACCCTTTGAACACACACACACACACACACACACACACACACACACACACATATATATATAAGCTTAAGTCAATCTTCGACCATGGCTTTAACCCTTGGCATAACCCAATGTATTAACTTGCAACAAATATATAATCCACACATAACCCATTTCTATATGTGCACTCAACTTTAATATATCCAATATTGCAATGGATATCAAACTTGATACATATTTTAACTCATATACGTTCCCGAGGCCCACCTCCATTAACACACCTCTTGCATCCAACGGCTGACAGTTTATCGCATCGACTCCGATGATCCAATGGATGTCAGACCATATCGCGTTTTTTTATTGGTACGAGGGTTAACACTTCAAACTTGCGCGAAAAAAGTTGTTTTACAAAACTGCTTGAGGACACGTGTCCTTCAATGACACATATCGCGTTCATTTTGGCAACACTTCTTACCACTTCAACCAACGCACGAACCCACTGGTTTTGTGGCCCTCCGGTTTTACTGTTCATGTTTGGGGTTTCACTTCAATTCATGGTTCCGCTTTAATAAAGAATTTCGTGTCTTCATTATATACTTATACTTGTAATCTTTGTTTAAAATTTTATTTCTTATTTCTTCAGCTCTTGAATATATTAACCCTATTTCAATGTTATGTTAATACAATGCTACCAATGCTACCATAAGGTTTATTCCCCTTATACACAGAGCCTCAGTTCCTTCCTTTCTGCATGATTCCACATCTCCTGCAATCATTTCACTGTTGGTTTGTTAATGGCTCTACCTCTGCCTCTGCTGCTCGATTGTTTCATCTCTGCCTCTGTACATATCCTGTCACTGTATTTTCTGTTACTGTACATATCCTGTCACTGTATTTCTGCTGCTCTGCCAAATTTTCACTCCTGTCACTGTATTTTCCTTAGCCTCTGTTGCTGTCCTTTATCTGTCTTTGCCTCTGCTTCCTCCTTTGCCATCAATGACAACATTTCCAACAGGTTTTCCCATTCATTTACCACCTTTTGTTTCCTAAATATCACTCTGGATCTATACTTTTGGTCTGACTTTGATCCACCATCATAGTGATATTTTGCTACCATTTTTGTCTGGGTTTTCTACACCATCAAGAGAGAGAGATTTTAGATCTGAAGTGCTTACGACTTACAAGAACCCATCCTGTTGAGGAGAACTGGTAACATCCTTCTATGTTCTCCTCCCAAGTGCCCTTAATGACAAAATTAATTCAACATATTCTTGTCTTGTCTATTGGATGCATAGAGTAAATCTTGTTTTTATTACTGCTTAATGTCTTTTGATGCATAGATCTAGATTTTTGCATCATTTATCTTGATCACCTAATTGCAGATCTGAGGATATTGGAAGCCATATTTTTTGTTAGGGATGTTTGGTATGCATAGCTAAAGTGGTATTTTTTCGTACACTTGGAATTAAGATTCATCCTAACACAAAAAGATGAAGAGGGAAAGATAGGAAGGTCCCTCAAGAAGATTTTCACATGAATAAAACCCCAGTTCTTCATACTATGTGTGAAAGAAGTTAGCTACACAATCAAATCTGCAACGTTATACTATGCCCAGATTTACTACAAGAGAGATGAAGAGATAAAATGCACCAAAGGAGGAGACTTTGAGTTATTATCTTCAGGAGTATGAATATCAATCTTGGAGATTCAAGGACAACTTGAGTTTCCAAGAGTTCTGCCAGCTCAAGGAGGAAAGGAGATCTAGCAAGTACAATAGAAGGAGAAGAGGTAGATTCTTTCTGATAAATTTTGATGTATCTTACACATGCACAACCAAGGATTGGATAGATCAGTTAGACTCATATTTGGATCTACATCAAGTTTCAGAAAAGGAAGCCCTTAAAGTAGCAACGCTGCATCTCAAAGGTAAAGCTTATGCTTGGTGGTTATTTGAATCCTTTTTATTAAAGAATGCAAATATATCTACTTATGCAAGATTCACTAAGAGATTAGTGAAGATATTTGATGTAAAACAAACTAAAACATCTTTGATTGAGCTAGCAAAGTATGAACATGCAAAAACATTGCATGAGTTGGAAAGATATGTTATGCCAACTCCACTTTAGATCTCTATTGAAGGGGATAAAAACTTGTGTGATACCTTGCCAAGGGAAAGATTCCCTTTGCATGAAGAGATTTCTTCTCAAAAGGAAGACATGGAGACCCCTCTTTCAAGGGAATACCAAGATCTAAGGTCTCTCATTGATGATGAGGTATTCCCAAATATCGATGAAGAGAAAGAACATGAAGGCAGTAACAACGCTATCACTTCAAAAGAAGGACCATCACCACATAGGGATGGGCATGAAGTTATTGCTTCAAGAGGAGGATTTTTTGCATCTTTGCAAAGGGTTCCCAAGGAGCATCATGTGACAGTATTATTGGGCAGTAACACCTTGATCCAAGGAGGAGAGAGGATGGATTAGCATCCAAGGATGAGGAGCTTGCACCCTTGATTATTTCAAGGGGTTTATATTCAGAAGAAGAAGACTGATTTATGTAGCAAAGAGAAGGAAAAATCAGTCCACTCATTCATACAGTCTACTTCAGATTTTGATGTCTCTTTGCATGAAAGCATTCCACCAGGGAGACCCCTTGATGATAATATTAATAAACTTGTTGCAGCAATGACATATTTGACTAAGGAAGGAGCCTTGAGATGAGCTACCACAACGCTGGGAATCATTAATGGGTTCCAAGGAGAGATGAGAAATTTTTTGAAATGGACATTGTTATCTTCCACTCAGCTATTTGCACTGAAAAAGAAGGATTCAGAGATCTGTGATGACATGAGCATGGTGTCAAATGGCCACTCCATAGTCTTGGAGTAGCAAATGTTACTTCCACACATAAGAAATATTTCTGAATATGACAAGAGGGTATTATCACTCTTGTATGGATGGGAAAACTATGTAAGTTTTGGAAGAAAGAGACCTTTCAAAAGGAGGTTGACTTCCTTGAACTTCAATCTTGTCTTGAGCAAGATCAGCTGCAAGACAGGCAACAAAGGTGGAGCTGCAACACTCCAACATGTGACTTTGGATTTTAGCATATCAAAGAGGAGAATGATGTTGTGATAGCTACTTCATTTCATAATTTTACAGCGATGTCATTGTTGGGAGGCCTAGATCCATATTGGGAGTCCCAACTCTTGGTAGAATATTCCAAGAACCTCTTCACATGTAAGGTTCTTGATGGGAAAATGGAATATAGGAGGTATAGCGTGGTTGATGGATTCATCTACTTTCATGATCAAATCTATTTGACTAGAGACTTGAAGCTCAAAGATAAAATACTATATGCAGCCTATGATATCTTGCTTTCTAATCCCACTAGTTTCATTAGAACCTACCATACTATTTTGGAGGGATTCATGTGGGAAGAATTCAAAGAAGAGATGCACAATCATATGAGGAATTGCATGGATTATTTGGAGGGTGAGAAGGGACATATCTCTCGGGAAGAGTTATCATTACCACCTCCTTATTCTTTGGGTGTGAGAGGGATTTCATCCATGAGCCACCTCACTGATTTAAAACAAGTGTATGGTAAATATTGTATTTCTGAACATCATGATATGTTTACTATATACTTGCATCTTCTTACCACACATGTGCAAGGAATTTCTCCAAGAAGGGGCACTCTTCCTTATTTTCTTTATGAGCTACTTGGAGCCATGAGAAATTATGATGTTGATCACTCCCTAGGAGATTTTTGGGAGATGATGTATTCTTTTTGGTGTGCCACATTGACACTAAACATCATACACCACTCCAAGTGTATAAGGAGAAATCTTGGTAAAGAATACGCTTTTGTATCTCAGGATTCATTTGATTATTACTTGTATTCTTTTACCATGTATATGCAGGCCATAGCCCCTAAGAGGAGTGTTATTCCATAAAAACTTCATGGCCAACTTTGGGCCACAAAAATTTCTGAATATGGCCACTCCCTTGAAGGAAAAAGGGATATTTTGTTTCATGATGGTTGCATTCCTAAGGCACAAAATATATCTCACACTTTCAGCCATGGTGAGATGACTTGGACAGAAAGTAAGTGGTGGGGAAACCACTTACCATATCACTATCTGATGCAGTCAGGAGATCTACTGCGTTGGTTGCACATGTGGGACTATGATCCACCTCCATCATTGCATTTGATTGTTTATATTACTGGTTTTGATCCCCCATGATGATGATGCTCTTATCTTGGTTGAGGAAATGATAGGAGGGATGACACATTGGCTGGATTTGTCCATTGGGAATGAAATTTCCCATATTTATTCATGCTTCAAGAGGAGGATGGGACATTATATGGCTGCCACACTATATCTTTTGTTTCCTTATGCAAAGGGACATATTTTTGAATTATGTATTTGGGAGAAGCCTCTCACATGGGAGGATTTGTGGTAACACATGTGTTGCTTGAATCATATTCATCCAACACCTATTATCCTCTATTATTTTCAATCTTTGGAGAAGCTTATGGCAACAAGAAGGTGGTTGGGTGGCCACTTATTGTATCATTTTTTGAGGCAGCAAGAAGAAGAACAACTCTTTTCTCAATGGAGGGAATATTTTCACCATCCAATATATCATATGACACTTAGTCCATGTTTCTTTTGGAGCACATATGGTGATTATACTCTATTCACTATATGCATGGAGGATTAGGCAAGGAGGCTCCCTAGAACCAATGAGAGGAATCATGAGATTCCAAGTATCTTTTGGCTTCATGAGGACTATATTATGGTAGCCCTTGATCAACAACTCCAAATTTATCATAAATGGAGGGAGAGGCAGTGTAAGTTGAACAATATTACCTCTCATTTTCAGCCATGCAGCCCCTACCCATTGCATAAGGAGGGGATTGGTGGATACTTCTATGAGCTACCAAGGATGGCTCACTTTGTTTGGATGATAGCATGGATATTGGAGTTTCTCATGGGGGTTGAAGCACCCAATATTTATCATCTCTCATACCTTAAAGAGGCCAATGGATAGCCTATAACTCTTTCCATGTATCTCCCACTTCTTCATGATGAAAGATGTTTGGTTCATTCACCAAAGGAAAATTTGTATTCTTGGGAGGAGACACATCCATTGGATATTTTTCAATATCCTTGTAGTTTCTTGAGGACAAGAAAAATTTTGGAGGGAAGGACTGTAATATTCCTACATTAGCCTATAACTAATGGGAATATTAAAACTTTGTTTTGTTACATTGATAAGTGAATAAGTGGGTGGGGAGACCCATAAGAATCTTTATTTTGAATAAAACTACTTCTCATGTGAAAGTGGATCATATTTTCAGCTGAATAAAGCACCCTAAGGTGTGAATAGGGGCTAAGACATATTGACTGGGTCAACCTTGACCAAATCTACAACGCTGTCATGTAGGAGTGGCCATCAGTGAGGCACAACATAGTTCTAGATGGAGATGCCTTGTGTGAAAGAGGTGATTTAATTGGAGGTGGTTTAGGGTTTGTAAACTCTTGTCTTATAAAAAGAAGCAGATGGCAGCATTAGAAGGTTGTTGATGATATGCTATTTTTCTAAGTATATTATCTATTCAAGCATATCTCATTCTGTTGCTGTTTAGCTGAGAATAATGATGTTTAGCATTGGGTGTTCCCGATCGGGAATCCCACCTCTTCCCATTGAGTAGCTCTTGATAGAGTTTGTATTGCATTGTCCACTATCTGGCTTGAGGCCAAGATACTCCTTTCAACCACAGCGCAGATATTGTTGAGGGTTTGACTATTTTTGCAAGCTGCAGCAAGTGGAAGATTAGATCTTCCAGATCTAGTCCACTTCAGTGCTTCTTTTCAGTGGAGGAGGGTTCTACTCCATTGGGAGGACTATATTGAAGAATTTGAGCATCATTTTCATATATTGGCTGCAGGCCAACTATATATTGATCCTTACAGCACAGTATAGATCCAGATCTGTGTTATTTTTGTAGGTGTATTTGTAGGGTGTTTTAGCTCAACAATTGGAGAGTGATTTTCTAGGTGTTGGGGATCTTCCCTTCACTTTGGAGATATTTTGGAGGAGATAATTTTATTATTTATATTTGATCAAATCCACTTTCCACATCTGAATATTTCCATATATCTACAATCTTAGATCTCATTTCTACATCTTGTACTTGGTATTTTGCTGAAAAGCCCAAAGGGGATTGATAGAGGAGATTTTATAGTGTATGGATCTGCTATAGATCTAAGTTTTTGTCCACATACTTGCTCTATATTTGATGTATAATTTACAACTGTTGCAGAACCAATAAATAACACTATAAGGGTTTTTTTGTCTTAATACATGGTTGCAACACCTCATTCTGAGGGATTTCTATCATTGGAGACTTGTATTTTCCTATCATGCATCTTATGGGCCACTTTTAACATTTATTTTGTTGTTGTAATGACAAATGGAAGGTCTCCATATTGGCCTCCTGCCTTATAAAATATTAACTGCGTTATTTTTATATCATTCTGCATTCTGTTGTTGCATTCCCCATTTGTGATTATTACATTATATTCATCTACTGGTGTAAATGATTGATTTTCCTTCTATTGGTGGTATTCATACTTTCCCCTCAGAGAGTAACACAAGTTAACTATTGACCATGATGCATCAGTTAGTGAATCTACCCTCACATACATGCTCTTCCATTACTTCAATTAGTAGGAGATCAGACTAGCACCTTACCTCAATACCGTATGATATACCTTTACCATAAAATATACCACGAACACCACATCCATGTACCTTCCTCAGGACTCTATGGCTCACCTTCCCTAAACTAGTGGGATATAAGACTAGCTCCTTACTTAAACTAGCACTTGCTGACCTTACTTTGCCTACCTTTTCTATTACAGGAGGATAACTCTTTCCTTACCAAGCTTCATTAGGGGAATTTTGAGGTCTAAAATGGGCCTCCTAAGAAAAATGTAAAACCAAAATAAACTTTATAAGAACCAATAGGATTCAAGATGATGATGTCAACCATGGGGGATGATTCACCATTTTTTAAGTAAAAGGGTAAAAAGATTAAAAAATAATAAAATAATAAAACTACTTTTTCAACTCGTATTTTAAACTTATCTCCCAAAGTTTTTACTCAAATTTTGAGCGGGAGTACTCGTTGGATGCAAATTTAATTCCTCATCCAATTATTACCCATGTTGTATACTTTCGATGGACTCTTCTACATGAACAATGAGAAATACATGAAAAAACGTGATTGCAATCACGTTTTTCATGTATTTCTCATTTTTCGTGTAGCAGGGTCCATAGAAAGTATGCAACATGGGAACTCCTTGGACGGGGAATTATATTTTGCATCCAACGAGTACTCCCACTTGAAATTTGAGTAAAATATTTGGGAGATAAGTTGAAAATACGAGTTGAAAAAGTAGTTTTTTTCTTTTTCCCTCTAAAATTTGAGGATGTCATCAAATCTTATTTTATTATTTCCACTATTATTTTATAATTTCCTTAGGAGGCCCATTTTAGACCTCAAAATTCCCCTAATGACAAGACCAACCTTACCTGAACTAGCAGAAGATAATACTAGCACTTCACCTCACCATTTACCTTATAGCGAGACCAAAGTGCTTGGTCAAGCCAAACTGAAAGACCTAATCTTAATCTTTCTTTCACGCTTGGTTAACCCAAAATGAAAGACCTACAATCTTTCCTAACTTTATAGAATAGGGAGGCTAGCTCAAGAATTCCCTGGAAAAGACTCCCCCAGCCAAATGTCTTGTTTCCCCTTCCGCGATAAAAGGGAAGGGCAAGGATCAAAGTAGTTTTCCTAATCAAGCTTTCAGAGCTTCCTTATGCAAGCGTCTGAAAGAAGCATAATATTTTACTCTATTTCATTTTTGAAGTTTCCCTATGCAAGCACCTATAGATGGAGGTATTCATCTGCATTGAATACTAAGATGCTGGAGCTTCTATTATATCACTTTCGGAGTTTCCCTCACCCATATGAATGAGTGAGTCCCTACCGAGCCTCTCCTTTTAGTCGAGTGTGCATTCCTTGATACTTATTGGGTGGGGGGAATATGAATGAGTGAGTCCTTACCGGGCTTCTACTTTTAGTCGAGTGTGCTAACGCACCCTAAGAAAATATAGGTGGCTAAGGTTATCAATCCTACCCTACCTAACCGGTCAATTTAGTAATAAATACTAAAAGGTTTGTTAAGTGACTCGACCAACAGGAGAGAAACAAAGTGCTCCATTTTATACTATATTTATATATTCCCACCCAACCGGGGGCCCCAATAATATGGAGGTGGATTATAGACCATTCACTATACACGACACCAAGCAATGGAGATACGGAAAACCACTTACTTCTCTTTAGAAGGAGAAAAGGGTTCTATTTCATTTCTCAGGATGGGGGATGGGAACAACTCTATTTATGGCTCTAAACCCTAGGTCTTAAGGGAATACAGTTACTCTCTTTACCACTATTACAACCTAGGACTCTCTCACTTTGATACTTCCTACTTATCTTACAGCGGGCTCAGAGCTACACTTGGAGATGGGTCAATTTCTGGGTTTTCCTTTATCCTCTCGCACACTTCGTTTCATTCCTTCTTCTAGTAGAAATATCCATGATCCTTCATTTCATTTCCTTTTTCATCCAAACCTTGTCCAAATTCATAATCCAATGGTTCAAACTTTCAATAATAATGTCAATATTCAGAGCCCGAAGTAGTGGAGCCTTGGTTGAAGCCAGAAGAGTCAATGTATTAGTGGTAGTCCCCTAATCCCTAGCTGCTGTGAGTTCCATCAAAGAGAAGGTAGCCATATATATAGATATAGGATCCCCTGTATCTATTTTCACCTCGATCGCATAAAACATCAATTTTGTCTTGTGAGCCCTGCCAATAAGTAGCCACCCCACAGATCGAAGTCACTTCGGGTGATAGAAATGAAATTCTCGCTACTAAAAAGTAAAAGTGAAGGTGTAAATAGAGGGGAACCTACAAGTGAATGATTGTTGCAACGATCACTACTAGGTTGTGAGAAGTGATGGATTCCCAATTTATGGCATGAAATAGGTGCATAATCCCTCATTGGTGTACAAAAGTAGACCATAGAGAGATAATTCCTCATTGGCGTACAACATGCCTAAGTAATGAGACCTGCACTCTTTATCTATAGCTGGCAGTTCCAGGATCTCCGCTGAAGTGCTGGCTGTAGATAGAGAATAAGGCAGTTCCAACGATGAAGCAATCTAAGACTTGTGAGTAGATGTACAACCAAAATAGTAGTCCTGTATACTGAAAAGGGTAATGGCAATGGTCTAAGTAACTACCACCCCATCCATGTGCTAGCCCCCATTCGATATCATAAGTTTTGGCTGAATCAATAAGGTAGTTCCCATGCTACGATCCAACTGCTACTGGTGGTTCCTGTGTGTCAATCCACCTAGTTCAATTAATCCAATGATAGTCTAGTAAGCACTTCTAAAGTAAGAAATACCGCTGAAGTTCCCACCGACCCAAGCATATAATATATTCAAAGTAAGATAGTCTTTAATCAATCCAAAGGGTAGTATGATCCTATGAAAGGTTGTTCTTGTGCTACTAACATAAGCATCCAAGGGTCCTAGACTACTGTCTGAATTCATCACTAGTATTGGGGGGGTT
The DNA here is from genome assembly GCA_034641835.2 of Pinus albicaulis. NCBI lineage: Eukaryota > Viridiplantae > Streptophyta > Pinopsida > Pinales > Pinaceae > Pinus > Pinus albicaulis. The sequence goes on from CM076583.1 coordinate 445,944,698, forward strand.
CATCATGTCCCGAAAAGCTAAATAGTGGTATCCTACTAAGATTGATGAGGTAAGTGTTTTGTAATCTAGTGAATGGTGTATCGAAGCTAAGAGAATACGTGTGAAGTATAATGAGTCTATCGTGTGGTGTAGTGGGAAGTATGTTGTTTAGTAGTAGGTTGATCTATCTGATGCTTATAAGAGAAGGTCTCTAGCAGTCCATCCTAAGCAATTCATGAAGTTCGTGGTGCTAGGGGCAGGTATAGTTCTTCAGGTGGGTAGGAGGCATGACGAAAAAGGCAGGTTCTATAGGTCAGGTCTTTGTAGTGGGTTCTAATGGATGAATCTTATTGGCTCCTAAGCGGGACCGTAAGGTAATATGTGGTACCCAGAAGATCCTAGTGGTTACAAGAAGAATTCACAAGGTATTAGGGTAAAGGGTCAATATCCTAGTGTTGTACCCTGCTCTTCCTGGCTGAAGCAAGAGGTTCTAAGTAAGGTAAGGTATATAGGGTAAAGGTTTTTCATAGTTAAGGTTCTAAGTATAGTACCCAAGTCTAATAACATTAAGTAGATAAGGGCAAAAGGAAGGCAGGTAGATTGTTATACTTAAGCAAAAGGAAGGGTAGTGAAAGGTTGATAGGGATAGTGGTCGACCCACTAAGATTATTGTCTGAAGCAGCATCTATCTATCCCCAAGCTATCCCCAGGTTGGTTGGGTAAGTGAGGTAGGCAGTGTCAAATTGGTAGGGTGGTTTGATAGAGTAGGTAAAAGAGTGAAGTAGGGCTCTTTATTTTCATTTCATTATATCTGAGATAATGTTTCTATCTCTTATTAGTGGAACAAAGGAAGTGGCATAATATCCTTTATAAAGGATCAACATATATTTATAGAAAGAGCTTCAAATTATTTTGCAATACCTAGCGAGTAAAAAGAGAAGGGTCTGAATACAAGGTCAAAGCAAAGTATAGGTCAAACGAATTTGATCTCACCCAACCAATTTTTTCGTGGTTTCTTTTCTGCAACATCGAAAACACGATATTTTTACATTATGTGTCGCAACTCTTATTAGGGAGCTATTAGGGGAATTTTACATAATGTATTGCAACTCGTATCAAATTTTCAGAGTTCGCATTTAGGGAAGTTTCATTGGAAAATAAACCATGAAAAAAAAAGGTCGGGTGTGGACAGGAAATCAATATCCTGCCAGCTAGTGCTCCCTATCGGCCCAAGTCTGTTAGTGCTCCCGTATGTTACTGCTTGTGTAAGTCTGTATACTTATCCTTCCATATCCTAAGTCTATAAGGGGCATGATTCTCACATAAGAATCAACACATATGTAGATACAAGGAGGTGATAACACATGCATTCCAAGCAGCATTCGAACCAACATAATTCCCTGCATCATTTGACTCTGGAGCGTAGCAAATTCCTCCCTGTCAGAAATGTAGAGAATGAGAAGTAAGAGGTAGGCCCATCATTATTCCCAATAATAGAAATGATCATTATTTGTAAATAGGAAGTTGACATGGGATTGCTAGGAGAAGTCGGAAAGGGTTATTTGATCATAGTCATCATTCGGACATGCGATTCCCAGCAGCACCATTTGAACATGGTAATCATTCCCAACATCAGTTGAAATGAGCATTCGAAACGATCAGTCAGAAAGGGTTATTTGATCACAACCATCATCGTACATAGGCAGTTGGAACATGATTTTCATCAGCATCATTCGAACCGGCAGCAGCATTCCTAGCAGGCCAAGCAGAACAAACAGAGCTATTTTTTCTTCCTTTCCTCCATGTGTTTAGTAGCATAAGCAGCTCTATCTGAATGATATGTTGTCCAAGGAAGGGGTAGGTTGGTGTGGAGCGGATTTGACTTATTTCTCCTTAACTAGGTTGTCTGTTGAAGTGCAATCGCTCACTGGCATTATTGTTCGGCCTTTGGAGGAGATCATGGGAAGGGTGCCAAAGTCATTGTCCTTTCTTTTCATTTCTGTCCTGAATCTCTATCTATATCCCTCCCCTTCCTTAGCGGTAGGGTCCATCAATGCAGTATGGTGCTGGCTCTGTTTGGTCATGATTCTCTCTGGTCCTGACAACCCTCAGTGGATAAGTTGTTGGTTGTGATTCCTCCTAACCTAACCAGATCATATCACCCACACCTAAATAAACTACCATATATTAACAGCCATTATAAGAGTCCTTCCAAGAAAATATTTTCTATAAATGAACAATCCCCATTGGCAGTGGGGTTTACTGCTATAATGATTTAGTAGCGGTGTTAGTAAGGAGGTGAAGGTTTTTTGGGGTCGGTAGCAAACAAACCATCCATCCATTTTTTATCTGATGAGCCATAGTTATATATTTAGGTTCAATTAGGCTTAAGGGTTTCCACTCGAAGGCTAAAGGGCTTATGAAAATGGGAAGTAGTTCTTTCAAGGGGAAATTATAGTGATCAACTGGTCAAGGTAAGGTAACCAAAGCAATGTTGTAACCTGGGTCTTTTCATGATTCAATTGGTCTTGACTCTGTTCCTAACTAACATTACTATAAAGGCTCGGTATCAGTCCAGATCTCACTACTGAATAATCTCTTGTCCTTATTCTTACTCAGGTGCTCTAACGGGACTGTATAGCCATGATAAGATCATCTGATATGAGACCTTACCTTACAAGACCAGAAAGTATATCTATATGCCACGTAAGTTTTTAGGAGGCTTATGTTTTCTATTTTTATGGGTTGAATCGGATCCAAAAGGAGTAGAGAGTCAAAGTGTAAAGGGGGAAGTATAAATCATATTTATCTGATAGCTCAAATCATATTTTTTTCTATTGATTTGAAGTCAAAGAACAAAAAGGTAAATGAAGACGAGCGACCCCCTGACATTTGGATTATAGCTGGAGGAGAGCGTAGTACTGCAGTATTCCCTACTTGGGGTAAAAAAATATTTCTGTTATTCCATTGTGTTGGCATATTTCTTTTTTCAAAGTGAGTATTCCTCTCGGTAAGGCAAAGATAAATGATTTCACCGAAGTCGAGCTCCCGCCAAGCCTTTTCCTTCCTCTAGCCTGGTGCGCGCATATATTGAAGTTATCCCGTTTGGGGCTTAAGTATGTTTTTTCACTATGTGGATGTGGGGGCGGGGGGGGATATTCATCACTCTCGCACTCATAGCTGTAATTTTTGAAATGTCTAAAAAATAATATTGATTTAAATTAGAATATCAAATTAGATCGATGTGTTATCTGAAACTCAATGTTTTTGGGCATTTGTTTTGATGGACCATAATAAGAGGCGTATTTCTAAAAGCGTGAAGTGAGCAGGGGTGTTAAGGGTAAGGTAATAAAATTTTTATTTCCAAAGGCAACCAAAGATGTAGGTGTTTCATAGGCATAGAAACTGAAGGCTTAGTGTTGGACTATTTGATAGGGCATTTCCTAGGGCAGAATCCAAGTCTTATTTTTTCCTTTTCTAAAAGGGAGTAACTGTATGATTTTCCAAAGTAGTAGGTGATTCATTATATCTGAGATTATGCGAAATAGTTTGTTGAATTCCCTTCCAAGTGACTTATTTTTTCATTTCCTTCTCTGATCTGTCCATAGGTAAATCTCTATCTTTTGTCCGTGTCTAGCATACTGCCATCCAGCAATGAGATGAAATCCTTCCATTATGTATCCAAAGGTTCCCGAAAAAGCACATTGTAGTATCCTCGGCAAACCAAAATGATCCTACCAAATCTATAGAAATGTTATGAAAAGCCAATTTGGAGAAAGAATCACTTTATTTTATACCCTGCGATGAGTCATCATACCCTGTCTGGACCCCCTGAAAAGAAGATGAATCTTAAAAAGAATATGAAATGCTGAAATGAGAATGTGTTTTTTTTTCATCAGAATCAAGTGACTTGGTGATTTTTCCCGACGTTGTAGCTTATTCAAAAAGCATCAAAACTCTGCATCAAGGTATAGAAACCTTATTATCTACGAGCATATCCATTTTTGTTTTCCCTGCCCCGTTATTCCCTTTCAACAGCATTATTCCTAGCGTCATTCCCAGGAGTAAAAGGAGTATCAGCAATAGGCCAAGAATATTTAAGTAGAATTCGAACATGGGAATTCGAACATAGGATTCCAACCAGTGGAACCAGAAAAATTCCCAACATTTTCAACATCATTCGAAACAGTCATTTAGACACAGGCATTACCTTCCATCAGTAGTTGGATATAGTCATTAGGACATAGACATTTCTGTCATAAGTGAGCACGGTTATTCAAAACGGTCATTCCCATAAGAAACACAGGCAGGTAGTATAGAATAAGTACAAAGGAGAGTAGGCCTATAATTCCCATCAGCTTGATTCCCGACAGAAAGAGAACTGTCAGTCTAATTCCAAGCAGCACAAGGAGTTCCCGTCCCAAGCGTCACAACTGGCGTCACAACCAGCAGGAAGGTATAGGTAGGATGGTAACCCAAAAACATTCCCACACAACCATAATTCCTAGCAACATAATTCCCATCAGCAATTGAAACGGCAGAAATTCCATAGCTCTATGTCTCATTCCCAAGGAGAGAGGGCCTTCCACGTATCAACAAATATCTGGGGCATCAAACTCACTATTTATTTCTGAAAAGCTAATGTCAAATGTAAGGTAGGATGATAACAAAGGTCACTTATTCCATGCATTTCTAGGCTCAAAAGGTATATATAGTGTTGAGGTTCCGAAGGAATTCAATCATGGGGTGATCCAACCAACCAGCTAAAGGGAGAAGGTATTTGTATAAGTAGGTAGATAGATATAGTGCTAAGGGTCGGGCTTTTAATTATGCGAGGGTGAACAAAGCATTCCCTAATTTCCTTTTGTCTCAACTCACCTCACAAGGCTATACTTGACCAAATCTGACTATATAAGAGTACACGCAATGACTGGGGTAGTTTATTCTCTCTTGACCCCACCCCCGGAGGGCTTCATGTTAAGAGTATAATTAAGAAATATGGTTCCATAGGTTGAACCCGTACTGATTTTGTATCGTCTGGCCCCGCCCCTGATAAGACGTCCTAAACACGCTCTTTCTTTTCTTTCAGCCAGGTCCTAATGGATATAAGTGATGTTGTTTTATCCATTTAGGGACGGATGAATTATTGATAGCGCTCCTACCTTCATGGGGCAAGCGAAGCGATCATAAGGTGGGTTGCATATGATCAAAGTGGGCTCTCTTTTCTAATGGGGAAATTGATTAACCCTAAAGTTGAGGTAACCAAAGCAAGCACAGTCCTAAATGGGGTTGGTCCTGACAAACCTAACTGGAAAATATCTTTTCCTTCTTTTTATTCCTAATCAAACCAGACCGTACCTGACTAGCCCATACCTCAGTGGATAGAACCGGTACCAACAACATTGCTAAGACCTACTAATGAGCGATGCCCATACCTAACTGACCCAAAATTATTCAATCTTATATTATATAAGTGAAAACGCGAGAACATTGAAAAAGCGCCCACCTCTTTATTTCCTCATTTTGTTTCCCACACTACTGGGTATGAGTTATGCTTTAACATATCTATATATATACTTCTTCATGCTATTTTCAACCTTGATCTCTTAATAAAACTTCACAGAAAATACCTATGTGTCAATAACCTGCAGCTAAAGAACCTGAAAATCCTAAAAGAACCCTGCTACTTCTTTTTTGGGGCACCTCGAATGTCTAACGGATCAGTCAGTGGACCCGCCTAACCTCAATAACGTGCGCCTTCAAAACCGAACCTCATAATTGTATGTCTATCTTTAATGTTTAAGCTCCATGTCGGATCAGTATTAACGATGTTCTATAGTGAGTGCAAGAGGTAAGGACATATAAAGTAACCATGTTTCTTGTCGCATTAAGTGACAGGTGGTGGTAGGATAGCGGTAGCACTCATAAAAGGTCCCTGGGTCAAGTAGGAAATAAGTGAACCAACCTCTTAATGCGAAGCCTTTGGGGGCAAGCGAAAGCAATCAACCTCACACCACCAACAAGAAGGAAAGCTTGAATGTGTACTGATGGCTCTCCCACGTCCTTCTCATAAACTGCTAGCCTGACTGACTACCTAACCTCACCAATATGAGTTCTTTCCTTAAGTCGTGAAAGGTAAATGATCAATTTTTCCTGAGAGAACAAATTATAGGTGTTGATTGATGCCTGTCTGTATCTCTTTCTCTTATCATAAATCTGTACGAGGTGTAAAATCAAGTGTGGGTAAAATGAAGATGAGTGAACCAACCCCCACCAGCTAATTGAAAGGGGGGGCGTATACTAAAGTATTGATCATCTCGGGCTATCCCAAGTTTCCTGTATTCCGTTTGAGTTGGATTTATGGAGGTTGAGTTTCTAGGTTGAAATGTTTCTAAAATGTGTATTATTCAAGTCCTAGTCTAGTATAGAGGGTAAAGGGTTATTCCCTATGTGGGTCTGGTGCAGGCATAATGGGAACAGACACAAAATTCCTTCCTATGTTTAACAGAAAGCATATGTAAAGGGTAGGATTACAAGGTGAGGTCATAGGGAAAATCATAAGGTAAGGGTAGGAAGGATTTTGCTTAGAAGATAGTAGTCAAAGTGTAGTAAAGCAAGGTTGGTCGGAGGGTAAGGTTGTTTCATTTCATAACCACCTTTATACGACTTGGTTTGTTTTGTTCGGTCACGATTCCTTTGTCGGATCCTTTCCTTATTTTATACTGAGGGTTGGTCATAAAAATTACTGATTCTTAAATGATGTTAGGTCCCCCCGGATAGTAATTAACGAGTTGAGGATGGTTAGCTACCTGGAGGTTTCCATTCAGTATGGGTCCCTTGAGAGAATTCCCCCTTCCATAGATAGTAGAACTAGAATAAGTAGGGAAAACGGAAGGCAGGATGCCACCACCCATTAAGCTGGATGTTGGGATGGAATTTATTTGATTCCCTCTCCGGAGGCACTAGAAGGAAGGTTAAATCCTCAAAAATAATGGTAGGCATAGCTAGGAAATAAAACCTAGATTAGCTAGGGAGTGGGTGTTCAGTTCAGGCCCTGGAATCAATGTTACGCAGGGATGGAGAAGTAGTAGAGAATATGGCCTCTAATATTTTTGTTGGCGATTGAGTCCCTGTTATCACTTTCATTTTGTTTATTGATCAATATTTGTGAAAAAATAACAATGAGGCACGTAGTCTTGTCCATCTCGGGCAAGGGTGAGGCCACTATGTTGTTGGCTCGTCCGACCCAAGAAGCCGTATTCATTGGTAATTCATTTGGCCTTTATTTTCTTTTCTCCTTATCAATGCGTGCATAAAAGGAAGGACAGACTAGTATCCATTTTTCACCAAACAAAGGCTTAGAGCGAGGTAGTTATTTTACCAGAGCCAAGAGGATGCCACGAAAAAGACGATTTGCCGAGAGCTTCTTTTTATTTTTGAGAAATGTGGTCCAACAAGATTGATACTTACTGAAAAAAAATAAGGATGGTTCAGGCCTATTCCCATCCCTAAGGTGACACAAGACATCCCCGAACAGGAGGACAATGAAGAATATGGATCAACATGGAGGAAAAAATTCGGAAAATGGCCCTAAATATGCATCACAATCCTCCTTTGGGTGCTTTAGATTGGCATAATTCATATAAGCACAAGCAAGGTTGAAACCGATCAAGAAACACTTATATGGATGGAGGATGAATTTTTGGGAGGAACCATAATATCATCCATTTTTCACACGGCCAAGGTTCAAAATCTAGGAGCTAATCGATATATTTAGCCATTGGTTTGAATGGTTCAAATGGTGGGAACCTCATGAGAAATACAATATTAATTAACGAGGCTAGGGAGAGGGAACCTACTAATGGGGAGACAAAGTAGCATAGGGGAAGTCATATAGCCTATCAGTTATCGCTACTTACTGTGCGAGATGAGTAGCACCTATTATTTTCACTTGAAGTAGGCATTTTATCGAAGTAGGTGGTTTCTTTCCCCGGCTGGAATAAGAAAGATCTCCCTAGCGGTATTAATAAATCTCTCCTGATTTCCTTGGTAAGAAGGAGCGATATCGTACCATACTTTTCTGGAGCAATTTCTATAGATGAGGAACTATTTCCAACTATTTGATTATATGATCTGTGGTAAGTCTATTTTTATCTATTTCCTTGGCTTTCGGAACTCTAGATGACATGACCCGAATAAGTGTTAACGACCCAGACAAGCGGCGTTCATGACTAGCTAGTACCCAAACTTCTAGGGAACTTTTAGGGATAATCGCCCAAACTTATGTATCGAAGGGGGGATCTGGTGTATTTGTGCTGGTATAAGAAATCTCTTCAGTCTGAGTCTAAGAGAGCGTAGTGAGCCCCCCTCCCACCCCCCAAAGAATAGGGATTCGTGATAGGGGACTTAACTGCCTTAGAGCATTTAGAGGGAGCAGCATAATCGTTCAAGACCAAACAAGAGGTGTTTCGATACGACTTTCAGATAGAAAATATCCTGATTCGTAAGTGATACAACCTTACCCTAAGCTAGTACCTTCTTATGGCTTTCACTCTATCTTTTTATTTGAATGGAGACTGCCTCTTCTAGTTTTATTCATTATAGCTCATCAAGACCTTAGGGCATGGAACACTAATAAAGTCAGAAAGAGTAGTAAGGAAAGTATTTATTACTCTACAGACTAAAGCTTTAACTTTTGATGCATATATTCTTTTAAATAACCATTCTATTTGAGCTTCACGCCGGTAAGGAAGCCCTTTTTCCCTCATCGCTGAGAGTCTTATTGGAGCCTTCATTCATCACCAAAGAGGTTCGGTGCTACTGGTCCCCATTCTATTTCCAAAGAAGCCTTTGTATCTCACCAAATGGTGTCAGAGCCTCATACTCGCAAAGGAAGGAGCCCTTATGGCTAATCAAATATTTTGGAGCTACCCATTTGGCACCCAAAAACATAATTCACCATGCTCTTCTATCGTCCAATCTCTTCAATCTGGTTGTAGTGACTAAAACAGGACAGTTAAAAAGACTGGTTGTTGCTGTAAAAAGGAAAGGTCTTCCTATAGGCTCAACCTGGCCCTCCCTCCCTAAAATAAGGGGCTGTATCGTGGGAACTTAAGTAAGTGGGCCTGAACAATTCAAAATTCAACATATTTCACCCCATATTTTCCGAACAGATAAAGAAAGAGAAATTCGCTCTAAGCTGAGGGTAAAAGGCAAAGTTATAGGGGTCGTAACTCTCAGTCTGTCTATAAAAGAACTCCTATCTCAACGACGTTCGGCAAAAGGTTATTGTTATCAAGAAGATTCCTAATGGGGACTGGGTTCTAAATAATAAAAAAACAAAGTAAATAGAGAAGATACAACATAATAGGTGGGTTCTAAAGAAGATAAAAAAGAAAGTGGTTCGTAAAGAAGAAACCTACCTTGCCTGCACCCACTAAAAAAATGAGTCTTTTTCCAGAAGCACTGAACCTGGTCCTTCCTAAAATCAGGGCATGTGGTGAATTTGTTTGAGGATGGAGGCACCTAACCTTGCTTGGGTTGTGCAAAGAGGTAAGGAGTGCAAGTGGTAGGCCAATAAGAAGTTTAATAACTAAGATACGAAAAAAAGTGTATTCATAATGAATCTAAAAAATAAGTATCTAAAGCCCACCTGAAATGACGTATATAAACTCAAAGGTTGTATGGAGAAATAAAATATATAAAGGCCCAATATAAAACAACTTTGTTAGAAAATTCCCATATGAAGGCACCAGGTGGGGGGCTGGCACCAAGTTAGTAAGGGTGGGGTCAAAATCATAGCAATAAGAATAAGGTGATGACTCTGATGGTCAATGATTGCTATAACATGTGAACGGTTAGGCGCAGAAAGTCAAATTTAATATTGGCAGAACCCATGGTTGGAACTAGGACTGAACCTTACCTCAGACCACTAGCGGAACCATAGAGTTAAACCACGGTTCCAGGTTTAGTTAATCGAAATGGGTGTGAAGTTCAACCTAATTGGCGGTTCCAACTGCCCAAATATGATGGTCAACTAGGTGCCATTTGTCTCATTTTTATTCAGTTTAGGGCTGACATAGTGCATTTAATGGTTTAATAATTTGCACCCAAACTGATGGGAATCTTGTCGTTGCGGGGAAAATTGTTGCTCCACATGGCCGCAAAGGAAGAATTTGTAGAGCAATTTGTAGGTGGGTGTGAATTATAGAACAGTTAGCATAAAATATTCTATGGAGCATAACTTAGTCATTTTTTAACCTTTTTGAGTGCAAAAAGAGCCTGACTAGGGGTTTTTTACTATTCTAGAGCCATTGGATACATTGTTTTAGCATTCTGAGCACTATAAATTGATGTAAACACATATTTTTGAGCTTAATTAAAGAGGCCCAACATTGGAAGCTGGACCAGGAGATGTAGCCCATCAGGGGTGAACTCCTTCATCATTCGTTATCTTTTGTATAATGTTATGGTATTGATGTCTTCTTTATTTTATGAAAAATTGAGTTTAAAAGAATGTTTATATGTTAATGAAGTTGAAATAGTTGGATAAAAAACCTAAACATTTCACTTGCAATTTTCACCATAAACTCTCAAGTTTACATATACAGATCAACAACGAAATCATGAAGTGATCAATTAGTTTTTTGATAACTCCTCTATGGCTACAATCTAAAATCAACTTAAAATATATATTCACGGCAATTTCTTGCAGTGTCCATGTCCAGTTCATGCCAGGAAATTGATTTTGTGCACATATTGGGTCCAATAAGTATGCATACATATAAAACCTTACTTACTAGCCCTTGCAAGGATCTAGGGCTTATGTTACATGGGCTCTCAACATATGAGCCAACAAATCTGACTAGTTGAATGAGTTCCTCTTGTTCACCAAATGGCCCAATAAGATTTACCATCCTTTAGAAAAGGTCTATGTGCCCTTATGACCATATATTTCGCAGGCTAAGCTGAACAAGAGCTGGTAGGCCTTCCCTAGCGACTTTGTCTTATATGAATGGGTGGGTGTCTATCAAAACTTAGATGGTTCCTTCACCCAGCCTTTGACAATATCTCTTGTGTTCATTGTAACAACCCAGGTGAAAATTCCATGTAATAAAAGTTAATAAAGGAAAAATAATAACCACGGTTGATGGGACACTTATTCCAAGGTCAGTGTTGGGAAAAACATCCTAATGGGTGTTCATTTTGGTTATTATGGCTAAAGGAAATTGGCCAAGGAAATGGAAAAGGATTTGGAAAGGCATGAAGCATTAATTGGAAATTTATCTATGAAAATAATGGAAAATAGGAGAAAAGTTAGGTGGAAGAGCACATGTTTCATGTGAGGAGGAAAATGAAGGAATTTAATGGAAAATGAAGAAAATAGAGGCCTCATCAATAAAAAGGATTCTGAGGATTAGTTGGAAAGATTTTTCTCAAACCTTTTGTGATTGAAATTTTGGAGCTCTTTCATTATTATCTCTCATACTCTTGGAAACTTAGAGTTTCTTGGAGCACTTTGGCATCAGAACAAGAAGAGAAAGAATGCAGGAAGAAGGAGGAAGCAAGAAATGAGGAGCAGGAATGAAGCATCTATAGTAGGATTCTTTACAGGTATTGATTTGTGTGTATTATTTCCTTACTAGATCTGGCATGCATGGTATTGAATGTAGTTCAATTTTTTCTTGGCATGGGTTTTTTCCAGGCTTGACATTGTTTTCATCCAAGCATTTCCATTTCCGGATAGCCATGATGTAGTGGGGTTCACATGTTTTTGTTTAGCTATATTTTCGGATGGATTCATATATGAGTCGGGTGGATCTCTAAAATATTATAGAACCGATTCATGTGTTGCCTTAGTTTAGGGCCTATTAATAAGGGTTTGGATTTCTCTCAATTCATGTGTAAGAATCTAGGGTTTGGGACATACAGTAAATCCTAGGGAGTATTTCTCGGTTTAGGGCCTAGTAACCCCTCATTTGGACTGTGGGTTGTGGTAAGGTTGGAGAGGCTAGGAGACATGAAAATTCCTCACAGTTTAGGCGGAGAGAACACAGTGATATCCATTCTTGTGTTGGCCAAGTGATCGAGTGTGGATCACGACAAATTTTGATTTATATTTGATGAGGGTGACATGTTTTAGCCTCGGGATGCCCTGGTTTGTTCTTTCAGTTTCAATCCCACATTCATGATTGGAATATGGCATGGGGGTGATTGGCTGAAGAGATATTTTTCTCAGCTAATCTATGGTCAGGTGGAACATGGAAGTCCCATATCTAGTTCGTTTTTACACTCATTAATGAGAAGCTAATACCTTTGTTACTTGATGTATAATTGCACCGATTATTATGTGGATTGTATTGTTTTTGTATCCATGGTATTTCTATTGTTATTATGTTGGCTATAAGCATGTATTTTATCTATGATGATGTATGGCTCTATCAATGTTTTTACTTGTAAATGAACGCACAATGTATCTATGGTCAAATATATTGTATGGAAGCTAATGATGTAGGGGAGAAATGATTTTTAGTGATTCTTAGATAAGTATGAGACCCCTATGCTCAATTTTGTTGTTTATACTTATAGATTTCATGTTTTTGGCATGTTTGAAAAGATTTATGTCATGGCTAGGAGGGGTCCATATGAGTTATTAATGATGCGATTGATTTCGTTTCATTGTCCTGTTGTTATCTATCATCTCTAAAACTTTTCATGAAGTTATGGGAAGAGCACTGGGTTCTGGGCCTAAAACGGTCGCTCAAAACCCGAGGATGCTGGTACAAAACTGAGTATTTGGGGCTTTCATTTCTGGAATGCATTGTTATGCATGTGGTTATAGACTACTAGATGAAGGCATGCAAGCTTGTGTGTGCGGCTATGGATGAAAGAGGTCAAAATTTCATTGTGACCCAGGGGTAAGAAGCCTGAAAGGTTGGGTTACCTTTCAGGGGGTGTTTTTGTTGTTCTACAAGGTATGTGTGTTGTGTTTCCATCGGTTCCACTTCCTTAAGGTCACTTAGGAGGTTGAATCTCATTATATTAGCCTCTCGTCACATGTTTAACCTGGTTGGATGGTTACTTGGGTAGATGTGGGATGAGAGTGTTACAGAGTGTTATTAGAGCATGGTTCAACCCTTCGACTGGATGGGTGGTGTGTTGATCATTTTTTATTTTGGATGCATATGTGTTTCTCATACCTATGGTGTATGTTCTTATTGCATCTGTGCTGTGTTGGCCATGGTGGCACTGGTGTCGCCATGGAAGTGTTGATGTTGTTGTTGGGAACATGTTGTCATGAGTTTATGACTGATTATGTGTTGCTCATGCTTGTGTATTTTTCATGCACACTTGCTTACATATTGTTACATATTTTACATGCATTTCTCGCTTATGGTAGAGTTACATATTGGTCATGCTTCTATGTTATGCGTGTATGCTTTCTTGTGTGATGTCATATGTTGAACATGCACTGGCCTTTCATGATTGAATATACATGTCAAGTGGGTGAATGTTGAAGCCAAATTTTGTTCCCAGATTTACTCCTTCCTTTACTCTTTTCACCTACATTTTCACTCTTTTTACCTATTGTGTACCTTGTATACTATGAAAATTTACTGCTAAACCCTATGATTATATGACTAGACGTAGAAGAATTTTACATTAGCATTATTTCGATGTTTTTGGTTAATTTTGGATAGATTATAGGATCATACTTGTTAGGTCATCTCTAACTATGTATTATTGAACTCGTAGCTATAAATACTGTTTGCAGGTGGAAATCAAGATAAAAACATCTGGTCAAAGCATGAGGAGGTGGACACTTCATCATTTGAGTGTTATTTCCATTTTTTTACGTAAAGCTTAATTTCCAATCCCATACTTAAGCTGGCGGTCAACAATGGACAACTTCCTTTTGTGATATCATAGAGATTTATAGATCTTTGAGAATATCATACACCGATATCCCTGTGGCTGAGGATAGAAAGTGGTTCTTTAGGATTGAACACAACTAACTGAAGCCTACTCGAGTCATGCACAACTGATCCAGAATTGATCTTATGAGCCTATGATACTCATTAATTAATAGTTTTCCATGTTAATTTCATAGTTAGTTTAGCCTAGTTTGCATCGGTCGTCTTCTTAAAAGTCCTGATGGGTTGAGTTTATAGTTTTCCAAGTAATGATACTGTTGTAATACTACAGACTTATTAATTGTAAAGATTTATGTTGTTCCAGACTATGTATGCAAATGCTTAAGCTTTTGATCTAATTCAAAGTTTGAGCATTATTCTACTATGAGTAATCATTGTTGCATTTTAAATCTTGTTTCACTGAGTTAATTCACCTCGGTCCAGGCGTTGCAAGGGCCCACCACCTCTGGAACTAGGTTCATAGTTATTTTAGATTCATAATTAGTTTAGTGTGTTGATTTCTCATAATGTATTGTGTGATTGAGCAGTTTTGAATATTTTATCTGATTTTCTACTTAAAATCTTATTTTGATCCTGTAGGTTGGGTTTACAAATTTTATTGTGTTGATGGTTCATATGCACCGAGCAACAATTAAATGGTTAATTTCCTCTTCTAAACAAAACCGTATAGTCTTACGAATCGATCTAATATGAATTACCCATATAACTTGGGATATGGTTCTACACTTTATGCTTTGTAACTCTTTAATCTTGACAGTTCACATGGATGCTTCTGTGTTATGATTTTCAATTGATTATGTTGTACATGATTGTTAGCATTGGAATCATGTACATGGTTATAGAATTATTTTCATTTTTGTGCGAATAATTTTTTATTTCTCAATATTTTCTCAGTATATTTGAATATGTATGAATATATATTTAGTTTCTCTATGTAAAATAAAGCGTAACATGATGAGGGAAGAAGGAATAGTTCTGGGACATTTTCTTTCAACCACTAGAATTCGAGTTCATCCTACCAAGGTAGAGGTAATATTACATTTTCCTGTACCCAAGACACCAACACAAGTATGTATTTTTATTGGTTTCTCCAACAATTATAGATGTTTTATAGAATTTTTTTCCGAAATAGCATCTCCACATTTTCAGCTGTTGACTAAAGATGCAAAATTTCTGTGGAAATATGAGTGTGAAGTAGATGTTGTGAAGATCGAGGAACTAGTCTATGAATATCCGATCTTACGAGGTCGTGACTGGAAATACCCATTTCATATCCACAATGATGCTTCTCATAGAACAGTTGGAGCAGTTTTGGGACAACAGGAGGACAAGAAGTCATATGGAGTCTATTATGTCAGCAAGAATTTGACTCTTGCTGAATTAAATTGTATGGTAATTGAAAAAACGTTTTTGGATGTTATTTATGCTGTTAATAAATTCCAACATTACATTAATGGATATAATATTTTTGTGCACACTAATCACACAGCAATCATGTTATGAAACTATCTCACAAAATAGAAGAAAAGAGAGATAAACGCCTTAGAAATAAGCCACTTTGAGGGGCCAACCACCTTTACATTACATAAATGAACAATTCTTGGATGATTCAAATGAAAAAACCTCTTTCTATATATAGGAGTCCATGGGGTCACAACATAATCCTATCCGACCTAACAATAATAATTTAAAGGCCAACAATAGAAATTGTGGGGTTTTATGGGGCACAATAATAACTATATCGGGACTACACGGGTACAACCTATTATTGCCTAAATCTACCTCAGGCTGAAGGAAGGCAGAGCTCAGGGTAAGATCAAACCACGCTCAGTCTAGTAGCTAGCCCTACCAGAACAGGAGAGGGCTCTCTCCTGGTCAATCTCAGCAAAAATAATCGATAGGGCTTGATATCACTTGAAATAAAAGCTAATTTTAGGCTAGGTATATAATTGAAAGAGTTTGATTGTGTTTTTGGGGGTTTTTGTTGGATCAAAGGGAAAGGCAGTTTTGGGTGCAGGGATAAGGCCTAGTTTTTGCAGAGTTCTGATTGGGGCAAGGAAGGCAATTGTTTTGATTCTTTAGATTGAATGAATGGATGGATCAGACCGGTGAGGAGTTGAAGAGGGAAAGAGGGTCTTAAGAGTCCTCCTCAAACAGATGAAAACATGGAAAATTAAACAAAACTGAAGGCAGAGCAAAGCAAGCTAATGAATTCCACATTTAACACTGATTTGTTTAATTTAAGAAGAAAAGAGAAGGGAAAATGATACACATAAACATAAATTAACTTACAATTACATAGAGAAACACACCATCAAAACACAGAGCCACATGGATCCCAAAGAGTGCTGCAAACCCTGGTCTATTCCTTTGCCAAAAGTGCAGAGATGAAATGTACAATGAAGTCCCAAGAAATCCCAAGTGTCCAACCCTGAAAATGACTGAGAAAATACATCATATAGACAAGCCTAACTCATTCCCATGCCTCTAGGGGTCGAGCTCATCATTCTAGGAGCTGTTTCAACATATCTAAACTAGGAACTAGAAAATAGGCCATGAAACAACTTGCCTCTATATGCTAGGAAACCGATCCATTCACTTACATTTCACCTTTTGGTGAATGAATCTTATAGAATGAGTAAAAATGTGCCAAAATTACATCATGGTCATGAAATTACATCAAATTACATCAAGAGTTACATGAAAAAGTGAAACTGGTCAAAACTAGGTGAAATTCTGAGCTGCTGAGTGAAAAATAGGCCAAAATTCTCTATGCGCTGCGCCCAAAATCTCTATGCGTAGCACAAGTTTGGAGCTGATTTTAAGGCCCTTCCCAAATTCAAAATTGCACTCATGATAGCTCGTTGGAAAGCCCTACCTGTATGATTTCCAACCCAAGTGGAATTTCTAGATTTGGTTTCCATTTTCCGTTACAAAAGTTCAATCTCCCAACACTGCTTCCTGTGGGTGCAAAAAGTGGCAGAAAAGCCATTTTTAGGGTGTTTTTGACCCTTTAAGCAACCCAGAACTTGATGAAGTCCTTAGGTAATTCATGAGCATGCATAAATTTTGATAAAAAATCCAAAAATGCAAAGTTTCCCCCCTGAAGATCTGCCAATTATAAGTGCGCGCCAAGTGGCGCTATGCGTCGGGCAGAAAAACCTGTTTTGTGACCAAAAAAATCAAAATTGACAAATTTTTTTCCAAATTTCTTGAAATTTGGGCTGAAGGTCCCTGATCAAATTCTATGCTCAGCCAAAGAAGCTTCGGCCAAGATTTGGAGCCTATCATGCCTTTTGCGACGCTTCAGTGCCCTCCTTAGCCTTGCCTTCAGGATTTTGATTCTTGCTTTGCAAACGTGATTGCGCGCCCAATAGTGGTTCTTCATGTGCCTGAGCATATTCTTCTCTTTTTTTTGCCTTCTCCAACAGCTTCTCAAGATGAATGTTGACCCTCTCAAGCCAGCTCTCTCTATCAGCCTCAATCTCTCACTCAATAGGTGTCATCTCGGATGGGCTTCTTCGGGCAGCTTGCCGGTTCTCACGGATGTTTTGCAACTCCATGACTGTCTGCTGATCCTCTAACTGTTTGTTCTGCTGCTCCAGATATTTTATGATCCATTGAGATCTTTGCAACTTGTCGGTCAATGTGCTGATCTCAGCTTTCTGCTCATGAATGATCTCTCTCAGTTTTGAGCTTGGAGAGTTCAAATCCTCATCAAGCAATATGAAATCAGTATCATGGCCTCCTGAAGGGCCCTCCTCCTGCATGGGCCTCTTTCCTCTGTCCTATACCTGTACCTGTGCTGCTGATGATGGAAATGAGACCCCTTCCACCCCAGGTGGAGATAGTACTCATCGGGCTGCTGCAAACAATACTCTCGTGCCTCTCTGATAAGTGACATACACTGGCACACTGATAGGCTCTATCTCGAGACCTTCAAAATGATGTGAAGGTTCACCTGCATCGTGAACAATCTCCAGAGGAGGCTAAGGGGCTGTGAATAAGTCACGGGAAATGAAATCTTCCCATGCAATGCCCTGCAATCCAAGCTAATGTACAACAATGATCTTGATGAGTGCATAATGATAAATGTTGTTGTACTGCTGCTCGGGAGTCTTTTTCTGCACAAGAGTGGTCATTCTCTTGATGTTTCAGCACATGAAATACGGTATGTTCATCATCCTCACTCTCGTGAAATGCATCAATAATCTGATGTGGTATGGATAGAGGCGTGAAAACCGGCCCTCACAACTGAAGTATCGGATAATGAGTCTCATCAAAGGCACATAGGATTCCTTCAGAAACCGGAATGGGAATACCCTGCTGAGATGTCTCACATAGCTAGGCCTGATGTAAGGTTCATAATGCACTCTGTCCACCTGCTGTCTCTTGTTCCACTCTTCACCTACATTTGGTATTCCTATTGCCTGAGAAATGTTTTCTTGTGTCAAGGTGAAGTTTACACGAGCAAGAGTTACCTGACCATCATGCAAATGTAAAACAAACAACCGGGCTAACTCCTGATGATGCTGAATTTGAGCAATCATCTCATAGTACTGATAGCATGACTGCTCTCGAAAACATGCCATGGAAAGTGGGCAGGCTTGCAAGTGAGTCAAAGAGGTGGGCTCTTCTCTCACATGTTTTCCACCTTTACGAGGCCTTCTCGGTGCATGTAGCTCAGTGGTAGAATCACTGTCTTGTTCATATGATGAATCTGTGTCCGTCTCCATGGTGTTGCAAGGTATATGTCAAGTGTATGTTTGGTTCGTTGAAAATGAGAAATGAGGACTTGGTGTCTTTATCTCCAATTGCCAAATGTGTGCCAAGTAGGAAAGGACTGTGGGAAATATGGACAGTGGGAAAAAAGTGGTTCAGTCAAGCGAAATTTGTAATATGAAGACAGTCACTTGACTGTTTGGGGATTTGGGATTTAGGAATTTTTGCAAATGATATGGGAGAGGGACAATGATAGGGAATGGTAGGGTTTAGGGATAGGGAAAATATGGCTTGGGGATAAGTGATTTGGGATGTAAGGGAGTAGGGGAACAAACTATATTAATGAGATAACAGTGAGGAAAGGAAAAATAAAGTGGCAAATGAAAAGGGTTTGACACCAAAGTTGTTTTTAAAACACCAATTTAAAATCCTAAAGAGCAGCTTTAACAAAATGATAGGGTTTATATTTTCACCATTCAAACTCTTATAACCAATCTTGAATTGACACCAAACTTAAGCTAATAGCAGTTCATACTCATCACAAACTTACTCAGAGCATGGGAGTTTGAATCAATTTGAATTTGTGGAACAGTGGCAGAGTCTTTTTGTGTGTGTCGGCCCTGTGCGCCGCGCGCACAACCCAGTGCGCCGCGACCAGTGAGTGTGCCGCACACGAAAAAACACTGCAGTGGGCGGCTCTATGCGCTACGACCTCCTTGTGCGCCGCGCCTTCTCCCAACGCGCCACGCAACAACTCCAATACACAGTCCAGCCTCTAACTCACGGTTTTCGCTTTTCCACACTTGACTTGGCTTCACTGATGTTTCTTGGTACAAATGAACTGTTTGAATGGTGAAAATATCTTGTATAGCCATGGAATTTGATTTCTAATTTAGAAAACCCACTTTCTAATGTTTCAACTTTGGCACTTTTCACTTTTTAATACAAACTTTGTTTTGCTTATTTCCACTTTGATTTTTTTAGCTGAATGACGAAAATTTTGTCAATTTTTTACAGGGATGACAGGCATGGAATTTGGAAAAGGTGACTAGGGTTGTGCCTAAACATATTCACAACTGAAAAACTTTGAAAATATACATGGCATTTATTACAAAAGATGAAATTGACGATTTTTCTTCAAAACAGAGTTTTGAAGAAGAATTGTGATCTAACATTATGACGATGAAATTTTTGAAATGAAAACTTATTTTGAACCTCCCTCATGTGCCTGCTGGCATTATTGGACACTTTGAAGACTAAATTTGCGAAAAACCTAAACCTAATGACACTGAAAACCCTAAACAGACTCTTTTCCCAACAAAAGACCAAACATTGACTGTCATTGACAGTAAAATGATTTCGATGGAATTTGATGAACAGACATGAGCCAGCAGGTACAAGACATGAGAAACATGAGTGAAAAGACCCTTCCATCAGAAGATCGATGCTCCTAATGGAATGCAGATGAATGAATTGAATGAGACACCTAAAATGAAATGCAACAAAAGAGATTTTGATCTCTGACAGAGGGATGAAGAGACCGACTCTAACATTGGCTCCAATGGGGATGGTAGCTCCTTGGAGGTGCCAAGAACTACAGATTTCTAGGAGAGTAGGCAGTGCCTTCGTCCATTGGGCTATGGAGTCCATAACTTCGAAAAATCAACAGAAGACTCTTGACTGATTTATTGACTGAAAATTTGACTCAAACTGACTCAATTTTGAAACTGAAATGACTGAAAAAACTGAGTCGACAAACTCAAACCAAAGCTGAAATCCATCTTCAGAATTATAGCCTTCACTTCGGGCCCCAAACTGAAGAGAAGATCACATCGCACACTTGCAATGAAACTGAAATAAATTGTATGTACAGTGACAATGTAAACAACAGAAAACATCTCAGAAATGACACCGCTTGAGCAGCCGACCATTGACTGGCCCTCCTGGACAATCTTCCCCATTCATCTCCTTCAGAAGAAAAGCATTCGAACCTCAATATGCAGCAATTTTAAAGGGTCCTTTCCAGAGATTTTCGAACTTACTGTGCTTACCCTTTTCCTCGTTTCTTGCATCCCATTTCAGCACCTTTTCTTCCAATTGAAATTTGTCTGCCTTTTCTTTCCTGTCATAGATATTCTTAATTCTCTCCTACAGCTTGAATGTGTTTTGAAAAACTTCTTCCCTCATCTGCTGCAAATGGATCATTTGATTTATTCTTCTGTGCATATGATCATCTTCATTTCCAGCTTCCTGTATAAGTTTGACCATCGGAACTGTGAGAGAGGTAGGAAACACTGTATCAAATCCATAAACTAACTCAAAGGGGGACATCCCAATGGATTTCTTCTGACTGACTCGATCGGCCCAAAGTGCATTGACCAGCTTCTTATGCCAACTTTTCTTGTTTATTTCCAGCAGCTTTGTAATGATGTTGACCAAAGATTTGTTGGAAGACTCCGCCAATCCGTTGCCTTGCGGATGATAAGCGGTTGAGTGTCCCAAAATGATATGATACTTGTCACAAAACTCAATCATCCTTTTTGATTTGAATGCTGCTGCGTTATCAGTGATTAGCTTATTCGGGCAACCAAAACGAGACAAAATGTTATTCTCAAGGAAAGAAATTATTACTGAATCCGTAGCTTCCCTGGTGGGAACTACTTCAATCCATTTCGTGAAATAATCTATCGATGTTAGGATCCATCTATGCTGACCTGAAGAAGCAGGATGAATTTCACCAATGAAATCCAAACCCCATTGCTGAAAAGGAGCACTTACCTCAATGGGCTTAACCGGCAAAGGCTGCAATTTCTGCCTCCCCTAAAAAATATGACATTCATGACAGCTTTTGACAATCTTATACACATCAGCAAATAGTGTCGGCCAATAGTATCCCACTCTCAAAATCTTATTGGCCGTTGTTTTCCAAAAAAGGTGACCGCCACAATCTCCTTTGTGAAAATCCTCCATAACCCGCTTGGCTTCTTCTTCCACCAAATAGTCTAAAAAAACACCACCGGGATCTTTCCAATAGAGTGAATTATTCAAAACACAAAACTTAGCATCCTTCAACTTCAGAGTTCTACTCTTGTTTCTAGCCATGCCGGGTGGTGGTGACAAATTTTGAAGCACATATACAATATCTGAATACCAAGGAGAAACCACAAAGATTTCTGATACCTCAACTGATGAAATTTCCTCATTCTCCTTCGACATAGCAGCAATAAGATTGATGTCCAAGGCGTGTAAATTAGATTCAACCATTAGCTTTGCCAGCCCTTGTCCTTTGATAAGCTTTGTGGGCTTGATCTCCACATCATAATCCAACAAGACTGCAATCCATCTGCCCCATCTTCCTTCCAAATTTGTTTGCACTAAAACATCCTTAACAGCAGCATTAGGAACATAAGCAATAATATGAGAATGCAGAATATATACTCGGAAATATTTCAACGCCTTTACAAGAGCAAGAGCTTGCTTTTCAATGATGTTATATTTGAAGGCTGCATCTCTTATAGTACAGCTGAAAAAAGAAATTGGTTTTTCATGCCCATCTCTTTTCTGCATTAATACTGCTGCCATAGTATGCTCCGATACAAATGCAAAAAAAATAAAATCCAAAGTGTAATCCGGGATGATCAAAACAGGAGCTGAAGAAAGGACCAACTTTACTAAATTGAAAGACTTTACCGCCTCCTCACTCCACTTCACTACATTGTCTTTCTTAAGAATGTCTGTAATCTCTCTTAGATGTTCAACAAGGCTAGGCACAAAGCGGCATAAAAAATTCATCTTACCATTAAAAGACTGAATCTCCTTCTTGTTCCGGGGAAGATCAATTTTTTGAATAGCTTCAACTCGTGCTGGGTCAATACGGATGCCATATTTTGAGATAATATGACCAAGAAGTTTGCCCTCATCCATGGCAAACAAACTCTTCTTCGGATTGAGTGACACACCGTACTTTCTACATCGTTGATAAACAATTTTTAGATGGTAAAGGTGCTCTTCATCAGAATTGGAAAAGACTGTCAAATCATCAAGATACACAACTAGGAACACATCTTTCTCATTGGCAAATTCCATGTCCATTGCACGCTGAAATGTCGCACTAGCATTCTTCAAACCGAAAGGCATTTTAGCATAATGGAAAGTTCCCCACAGAGTGGTGAACGCTGTTTTGTCTCTATCATCCTCATGGACCAAAATTTGGTTATACCCAGAATAACCATCGAGTAGTGACATATGAGATGCTCCAACTACTCGCTGCAATATGTGATCCATTTTGGGCAACAGATAATTGTCTTTCAAAGAAACCTTGTTCAGATTCCTAAAATCAATGCACAAACAAATCTCACCTGTTTTCTTGCGAATGGGAACCAAATTGGAAATCCAATCGGAAAACCTTATAGGAACAATGATACTAGCCTTGTATAATCGATTTACCTCCTTCTCAATCGAGGGCAGCAACTTCGGATTTATCCTTCTCAACTTCTGCCTGAAAGGCTTTTGATTTGGCTTGATAGGAATGGTGTGCTGAATTATATTTGTATCATACGTCTTTAAATATGAATAGTCCCAAGAAAATACATCAGCAAAAGAAGACAACAAACTAACATATTTTTCTTTTACCTCCGGTGGAAATTCTTTGGACAACTTCACCATCTTTGGATTCTCAGCAGATCCAATGTTCACGTCTTCAACTCCCTTTTCGGTTGGCCGCAAGGTTGGTTTTCTAGCTACGTCATCTTGATCAAAAATTTCTTCTAAAGGTATCAAACCCTTAGGAATGACATTATCTTTCAGCTATAATACTTCCATCTGATTTATTTTCACATCAGCCTCACCATCATCGGGCTCCATGTCAATTGAAGTCTCTTTGAATTTGCCTTTTTTTTGCAGAAATTCATCAATCTCATCATCATCTTGGAATACTTGCCAATGCCTTTGGTTGTCCGGGACAGTTGGACGATGTTTTACATGGATTTCAAACTTGTTACTTGAGTTCATTGGGATCTTCAAATTAATTGTTGCCTTAGCAAGAGCATCTGCAGTACCATTCTAAATACGAGGGATACAAGTCAAAGTATAGTCTGAAAAAAACTTCAAGATATCATGAAAAACATTTCGGTAAGCGCACATTAGAGGATGCTTAGCTTGAAATTCACCCTTCACTTGCTTAATTACCAACTCAGAGTTGCCATAGATTGAAATTCTCTTAGCATTCAACTTTCTAAGTATTTTCAGACCAGAAATCAAAGCTTCATATTCTGCCTCATTATTCAAACAATCAAATGTTAATTTGTAAGAACAAACTCTCACATTACTCGGTACCTTGTTTGGGGCAGAAAAAGGACTACGTACCCAAATACCAATTCCAGCACCATCACTCCCTACTGCACCATCGAAATCCATAGTCCATAAACCATCTTCATCTTCTTCCAAGTGCTGAAATTGTGTTTGCTCTGTTATTTCTGCTTGTTGTCCATCAACTTTCTGCTGCTGTCATGCGGCTGATTGCTTAGCGGAACTCTCAAGTTCTTACCTTTCTTTCATAAAAAATTCTCTGAAATTTTTTGTGATCTCCGGAATATCCTCTGCTTCAACTAACTGACTATATACACCATTGAAACTATCTGAATAAAAAAAAAGACTCTAAATCCGTATGTACATAATTAATCAGATGATTTACCGGTTTCTCCTTGCTGGTGATCATATACTTCATTTTTTTCTCCCGATATAATCTTCTCATTTGACAAAACACAAGAATGGTAGCATAGAAGAAATCAAGCTATAAATTTCCCTTCAACTTCGCTCCCCAAGATCTAGAAAGAAGCATGCCAAATCTAGGAGGAATGTTAGCCACAACCACATCCATCAAAACGTTCTTCGTAGGAATATGATCTAAACTAACCACCAAATATTTGATGAGCCCGATGCATCTTACTCTACTGGAATCGAAAGAATAAAGATCATGATATTTCCTAGTGATGTCCAATCCCAATTTCTCCATAATCGCCCTCAGCATGAGATTATCGGAAGCTCCAGAATCAAACATGGCATTATGCAACACAAAATCATGTAATCTGATACTGATATAAAAAGGGGGCACGTCGCTATCGGGAGACTCACCATCCAATGCTAGTCCAAAGATCAACTCAGGTTGATCATCTTCCACATTCACCATATCAGACGTTGGATCGAAATTCAAAATTTTAGATACTTGACCCTTGTAGCTGCTATTTCTCATCAACTCAGTCAAAGGAATGGAAAATTTTAACTTAGCAATCTCACCTTATAAGCTAAAAGCTGAAGTTTTTTCTATCTCTTTGACTGGAGCATCCTTATTTTCAACTTTCTCCTTCGATACAATTGGCTGATTAGATATTTCATCTGCTGCTGGAGACTTGCCAGTAGTAGGATCAACTACATCTTTTCCCTTCTTCTGTGCAATGGGTGCATCATTTTTTTGGTGCTAAAACTTCCTTTCTATTTTGGATTGGGTTGATAGGAACATCTCTATTTCTAAGTGAATATTTTCACTTCTAGGTGGACAAAGCATTCATATAACCTCTCTGATACTCATCCGACTCTTCTTCAAGAGCCGTGTCATTTGCCAAGATAAAATCTTCATATTTTTGTTCATCTGAATTTTCTGCATACTCCTCATCCTCAATGATAAAGGTTGGCATATCATCAAGGGTAAAAAAGTGATTTTATTCTCCAATTACATTGTCTTCATCATCTAATTTAGGCCCAACAAAATTCTGCTGTAAAGGAGTTTTTACCTGCTGTTGTGCCGGCGGTTCTTGTGCTCGCTGCTCTCGTTGTTTGATCTGGAATTTTGGTTGCTGCTATCCACGGAAATTTGGATTTCTGATCTACGGTTTGGGCTTATCAAGTGTCAGTCTTTCAATGATCTTTTCCACCTTATGAAGTAATTGATCTGAAGTAGAAGCTTCTTCCTTTATTGTGACACTTTTTTCTGCTCTCAATCTAGCTCTCTTGTCATTCAAATCAGCTTCAACACTCATTGCAATTTTCTGCATCTCCTCCAAAGTGGGCGGATCTCTTTCTCGTAATGAATAGGCCATGTACGGATCAAAACTATCTGGAAATTGTAACAAAGCTGACTTCCTAGATGGCCTTAAATCATCAGGAATTGCATTATAAACCGCATTGAATCTGATACAATAGTCTTGGACTGACTCACCTACATTGCGCTTGATTTTAGTATATTTAGAAGTGATCTGAAGAGGATCTTTCTTTACTTCTCACCAATATAAAAATTGTCTCTGCAGCTCGGCCAATGTAGCAATACTTCTAGGCTACAAAGCTCTAAACCATTTTCTCACTTCACCTCCAAAAGTTTGCACAAACAATCTCATGGTCACATTTTCTTCATCAATTTGATGAAGATCAAAGAAGTCTACCATTATATCAATATGCTGCTGAGCAGGAACACTTTGAGGAGTGCCATCAAACAATGGGATCTTACTTTGATAATCAGCGGGCATAGCATCCAAGTTTTGAGGCAAGACAAGGGGTGCGAATCGAGCAGCCATTGCTCTTGGTGGATTTATAATCTGTCTTGGAGAAACAGGTGGAGTAGGAGCAATAGATGTATGAGGTGTATGTGGTGTGGATGGAGGCGATACTACTACAGATTGTTGATCATAAGTAGATGGTTGCACGGGGATGGTAGGAATGAAAGGAGGCTGGGTATGAACTTGTGAATCGGAAGTAACTGCTGATGGCCCAAGAGTTTGAGATGAATACTCTATAAACTCAAGAATTTTTTTTGCCACAATGGAGTTTTGAATATTCAAAATGTAACTGTCAATGGATCTATTAGCCTGCTCAATTCCAAGATACTTGATAAACTTGGGATTTATGACAGTAGAACCAATCACACTTTCAGACTTAGTTTCAAACAATGACAACTCAAATTTCTCATCAAATTCAATATCTTCAAGGTATTCAAACACAGTGGGGCATGAATGAGATTTGACAATAGGAATCACGGGACTTTGTCGACGATGGATTCTTGAAATCATATTGGGATTCTCATACATTGGAAGTGGATCGGGATCCGGATTTTCTCTAGTATGTCTTCTGGAAGCCAGTGTGTTGGATTAATTTCAAAATCAAGGGGACAAAACCAAAATTTTCAGCCTATTGAATTCTAGACTCATCACCCAAAAGTCCAAAATGATCCGATGTACTAAAGAAATTCACAAGTCAAGTGTCACATTCACAAGCTAGACCGGAGATTGACTGAAGCAGCGTTTATCTACTTTTGCTAATGCAAAGAAAAAGCGTTTCGAAGGCTACCTGGCATAACTTCAGGCTCCGTCTGTAGCTTATAAAATAAATAACACCAACAAGCAAACCATTTTCTTCCCCATTATGGTCACCACTATGTTATTGCCTAAATCTACCTCAGGCTGAAGGAAGGCAGAGTTCAGGGTAACATCAAACCACGCTCAATCTGGTAGCTAGCCCTACCAGAATAGGAGAGGGATCTCTCCGGGTCAATCTCAGCAAAAATAATCGATAGGGCTTGAGATGACTTGAAATAAAAGCTAATTTTAGGCTAGGTATATAAGTGAAAGATTTTGATTGTGTTTTGGGGGTTTTTGTTGGATCAAAGGGAAAGGCAGTTTTGGGTGCAGCGATAAGGCCTAGTTTTTGCAGAGTTCTAATTGGGGCAAGGAAGGAAATTGTTTTGATGCTTTAGATTGAATGAATGGATGACTCAAACCGGTGAGGAGCTGAAGAGGGAAAGAGGGTCTCAATATTCCTCCTCAAACAGATGAAAACATGGAAAATTAAACAAAACTGAAGGCAGAGCAAAGCAAGCTAATGAATTCCACCTTTAACACTGATTTGTTTAATTTAAGAATAAAAGAGAAGGGAAAATGATACACATAAACATCAATGAACATAAAATTACATAGGGAAACACACCATAAAAACACAGAGGCACATGGATCCCAAAGAGTGCTGCAAACCCTGGTCTATTCCTTTTCCAAAAGTGCAGAGATGAAATGTACAATGAAGTCCCAAGCAATCCCAAGTGTCCAACCCTGAAAATGACTGAGAAAATACATCATATAGACAAGCCTAACTCATTCCCATGCCTCTAGGGGTTGATCTCATCATTCTAGGAGTTGTTTCAACCATATCTAAACTAGGAACTAGAAAATAGGCCATGAAACAACTTGCCTCTATATGCTAGGAAACTGATCCATTCACTTACATTTCACCTTTTGGTGAATGAATCTTCTAGAATGAGTAAAAATGTGCCAAAATTACATCATGGTCATGAAATTACATCAAATTATATCAAGAGTTACATGAAAAAGTGAAACTGGTCAAAACTAGGCGAAATTCTGAGCTGCTGAGTGAAAAATAGGCCAAAATTCTCTATGCGTCGCGCCCAAAATCTCTATGCGTAGCACAAGTTTGGAGCTGATTTTGAGGCCCTGCCCTAAGTCAAAATTGTGCTCATGATAGCTCGTTGGAAATCCTTGCCTGTCTACTTTCCAACCCAAGTAGAATTTCTGGATTTGGTTGCCATTTTCCCCTCCAAAAGTGCAATCTCCCAACATTTCTTCCTGTGGGTGCAAAAAGTGGCAGAAAGGCCATTTTTAGGGTGTTTTTGACCCTTTAGGAAACCCATAACTTGATGAAATCCTTAGGTAATTCATGAGCATGCATAAATTTTGATAAAAAATCCAAAAATGCAAATTTTTTCCCCCTGAAGATCTGCCAATTATAAGCGCGCGCCAAGTGGCGCTACGTGTCAGGCAGAAAAACCTGTTTTGTGACCAAAAAAATCAAAATTGACAAATTTTTTTCCAAATTTCTTGAAATTTGGGCTGAAGGTCCCTGATAAAATGCTATGCTTATCCAAAGAAGCTTTGGCCAATATTTGGAGCCTATCATGCCTTTTGCGACGCTTCAGTGCCCTCCTTAGCCTTACCTTCATAATTTTGATTCTTGCTTTGCAAACGTGATTGCGCGACCAATAGTGGTTCTTCATGTGCCTGAGCATGTTTTTCTATTTTTTTTCCTTCTCCAATAGCTTCTCAAGATGAATGTTGACCCTCTCAAGCCAGGTCTCTCTATCGGCCTCAATCTCCCGCTCAATAGGTGTCATCTCAGATGGGCTTCTTCGGGCAACTTGCCGGTTCTCACGGATGTTTTGCAACTCCATGACTGTCTGTTGATCCTCTAACTGTTTGTTCCACTGCTCCAGATATTTTATGATCCATTTATCTCTCTGAAACTTGTCGGTCAATGTGCTGATCTCTACTTTCTACTCCTGAATGATCTCTCTCAGTTTTGAGCTTGGAGAGTTCAAATCCTCATCAAGCAATATGAAATCAGTATCATGGCTTCCTGAAGGGCCCTCCTCCTGCATGGGCCTCTTTCCTTTGTCCTGTACCTGCACCTGTGCTGCTGATGACGGAAATGAGACCCCTTCCACCTCGGGTGGAGATAGTACTCATCGGGCCGCTGCAAACAATACTCTCGTGCCTCTCTGATAAGTGACATACACTGGCACACCGATAGGCTCTGTCTCGGGACCTTCAAACTGATGAGAAGGTTCACTTGCATCATGAAAAATCTCTAGAGGAGGCTGAGGGGCTATGAAGAAGTCACGGGAAATGAAATCTTCCCATGCAATGCCCTGCAATCCAAGCTAATCTACAACAATGATCTTAATGAGCACATAATGATAAATGTTGTTGTACTGCTGCTCGGGAGTCTTTTTCTGCACAAGAGTGGTCATTATCTCAATGTTTAGGCACGTGAAATACGGTATGTTCATCATCCTCACTCTTGCATCATCCTCACTCTTGTGAAATGCATCAATAATCTGATGTGGTATGCATAGAGGCGTGAAAACCGGCCCTCACAACTGAAGTATCTAGAATATTGAGTCTCATTAAAGGCACATAGGATTCCTTCAGAAACCGGAATGTGAATACCCTGCTGAGTTGTCTCACATAGCTAGGCCTGATGTAAGGTTCATAATGCACTCTGTCCACCTGTTGTCTCTTGTTCCACTCTTCACCTACATTCGTTATTCCTGTTGCCTGAGAAATGTTTTCTGGTGTCAAGGTGAATTTTACACCAGCAAGAGTTACCTGACCATCATGCAAATGTAAAACAAACAACCGGGCTAACTCCTGATGATGCTGAATTTGAGCAATCATCTCACAGTACTGATAGCATGACTGCTCTCGAAAACATGCCATGGCAAGTGGGCAGGACTGCAACTAAGTTAAAGAGGTGGGATCTTCTCTCACATGTTTTCCACCTTTACGAGGCCTTCTCGGTGCATGTAGCTTAGTGGTAGAATCACTATCTTGTTCATATGATGAATCTGTGTCCGTCTCCATGGTGTTGCAAGGTATATGTCAAGTGTATGTTTGGTTCGTTGAAAATGAGAAATGAGAACTTGGTGTCTTTGTCTCCAATTGCCAAATGTGTGCCAAGTAGGAAAGGACTGTGGGAAATATGGACAATGGGAAAAAAGTGGTTCAGTCAAGAGAAATTTGTAATATGATGACAGTCACTTGACTGTTTGGGGATTTGGGATTTAGGAATTTTTGCAAATGATATGGGAGAGGGAAAATGATAGGGAATGGTAGGGTTTAGGGATAGGGAAAATAGGACTTGGGGATAAGTGATTTGGGATGTAAGGGAGTAGGGGAACAAACTATATTAATGAGATAACAGTGAGGAAAGGAAAAATAAAGTGGAAAATGAAAAGGGTTTGACACCAAAGTTGTTTTTAAAACACCAATTTAAAACCCTAAAGAGTAGCTTTAACAAAATGATAGGGTTTATATTTTCACCATTCAAACTCTGATAACCAATCTTGAATCCACACCAAACTTAAGCTAATAGCAGTTCATAGTCATCACAAACTTACTCGGAGCATGGGAGTTTGAATCAATTTGAATTTGTGGAACAGTGGCAGAGTCTTTTTGTGTGTGTCGGCCTTATGCACCACGTGCACAACCCAGTGCGCCACGACCGGTGAGTGCGCCGTGCACATTAAAAAAAACACTGCAGTGGGCGGCTCTATGCGCCGTGACCTCCTTGTGCACCACGCCTTCTCCCAACGCGCTGCGCAACAACTCCAATACACAGTCCAACCTCTAACTCACGGTTTTCTCTTTTCCACACTTGACTTGGCTTCACTGATGTTTCTTGGTACAAATGAACTGTTTGAATGGTAAAAATATCTTGTATAGCCATGGAATTTGATTTCTAATTTAGAAAACCCACTTTCTAATGTTTGAACTTTGGCACTTTTCACTTTTTAATACAAACTCTCTTTTGCTTGTTTCCACTTTGATTTTTTTAGCTGAATGAAGAAACTTTTGTCAATTTCTTTACAGGGATGACTGGCATGGAATTTAGCAAAGCTGACCAGGGTTGCGCCTGAACATCTTCACAACTGAAAAAATTTGAAAATATACATGGCATTTATTACAAAATATGAAATTGACGATTTTTCTTCAAAACAGAATTTTGAAGAAGAATCGTGATCTAACATTATGACAATGAAATTTTTGAAATGAAAACTTATTTTGAACCTCCCTCATGTTCCTGCTGGCATTATTGGACACTTTGAAGACTAAATTTGCAAAAAACCTAAACCTAATGAGACTGAAAACCCTAAACAGACTCTTTTCCCACCAAAAGACCAAACATTGACTGTCATTGACTATAAAATGATTTTGATGGACTTTGATGAATAGACCTGAGCCAACAGGTACAAGACATGAGAAACATGAGTGAAAAGACCCTTCTGTCAGAATATCGATGCTCCTAATGGAATGTAGATGACTGAACTGAATGAGACACCTAAAATGAAATGCAACAAAAGAGATTTTGAACTCTGACGGAGGGATGAAGAGACCGAATCTAACACAACCATAACAATAAGAGGGCTACACTACAAAAATAAGGGACTTCACTAGTAATATAGGGACCTAACATGCCCCTCTCCTTCAAAAAAGTTTTGTCCTCAATGCTTGAGTATCTCTGGATGCTTTTGTATAAAATTCTCATCCTTGCATGTGGAATATTCACTGGGTAAGTTCTTCCACTTGATGAGATACTCTGAAATTGAACAATTTCGTAGTTGTCGAGTTCTTGTTTCTTTAGATGCTTCAGGTTCTAAAATAATTTTTTCTTCGTCATCAAGTTTTGGAAATATTGTTTGAACTGGAAGTTTGTCACCTATAACCTTTTTTAAGCATGGAACCTAGAAAACTGAGTGCACTCGAGAATAAGTAGGGATTTTCAATTTGTATGTTGTAGTACCAATATTTTGCAACAACTTGTAAGGATCATAGTGCTTTGGTGATAATTTATTATCCTTCTTAGCTTGCTTGAGTGACAATTTTTTGTATAGTTATAGCCGTAAAAATACCCAGTCTCCTACAACAAAAATTTTCTCGCTACAATGTTGATTTTCTTGTTGTTTCATTCGATTTTGTGCCAAATTTAGGTTATCATTTAAGAGTTAGAGAACTTGTTGTTGATGCTTGATGTGATCTTACACTGCTTCAACCTTATTATTTTCTCTTAAATATGATGTGATGGACGTTGGATGATATCCATAAAGTGCCATAAATGGGGTTATTTTTGCAGCAGTATGGAATGAAGTGTTATACCACCATTTAGCCAGAGATAACCACTTGAACCATTGTGTTTTTTTTATCAGATACAAAACAACGAAGATATTATTCCAAACATGTTTTCACTATCTTTGTTTTCCCATCGGATCGAGGATGATAAGATGAGCTATGGGCTAGTTGACTACCCAAACAAGAAAATATTTATGTCCAAAAATTCCTAATGAAAATGGGATATTTGTCGCTTACAATAATCTTTGGGTTTCCATGTAGCTTTTGAATTGTTTCCATAAATTCAGTAGCAGCTTTGCTTGCTTTAAATGGATGAGATAATGCAAAAAAGTGTGCATACTTGGTAAGTCTATGGTGGAGCACATTAAGGACTACACTTGTAATATAGGGACTTAACAAATCAAGTACTTGATGAATAAACCTATCACCCCCGGTCGTATTACAAGGTGGTTATTGTTAATTCAATAATTTGACATTACCATCATAGATAAACTAGGGAAAGATAATTTAGTTGTTGATTTCCTGTCTAAACAATATACTAGCGATGAAGCTACACTTATAGAAGATAGTTTTCTAGATGAATATGTTTTTGCAATTTCCACTCATATTCCGTGGTATGCAGATATTGCTAATTATCTTGCTACAAGGAAGGGGACTCATCATTTTTCATACAGGGAACAATGAAATAGTATTCATCATAGTGCCCATTATTCATGGATAACAGGATATCACGAAAAGATTCAGTAATTTCCACATTTTCTAAAAAATGATTCGCCCAAAATTTATGAATTTTTTTCTTTACACTAATAATCATCAATATTTTATAGATACAACATAAAATCATTAGAAATTTCAGTTCTTTTACAAATATATCGCCTATAATTATATAGTTTGCATATTAGGAAATAGGAAGATTCGTCAAGGGTTCTAAAATTTAAGATAAATTTTCATTTTTAAAATTTTCCCTTTAAGAGAGCATATATTATGTACATGATATTGATGTAAATGTATCATGCACATGAAATTAATCTTATGCATTTTGGTTTTAGAACTAATTTATTAATGTAATTTTTACAACAATATCAATTTATAAATGCACTTGGGAGTGCCAAGATGGGCAAGGGTGACTTATATACCCATATTCTAGATAAATCATGATGCCATTTTTTCATTATGTCATTTATGGGCATGAGATTCCATTATTTATGTTGGGAATGAAGTTCCATTTTGCAAATAATAAAAACATATAATTGGACCAATTATGAGTACAAATACATGAATTTAGATGAATTTAGACTTGTATTTATGACAACATCTTCATTGATATTTAAATTCATGATGTTGATTTGATGTTATATTTTATGAATGTTATATTATATACTTACCGAAGCTAAGTACATAAGGAGGTTAAATTTGTGCACAACTTTTGTATATGCACATATATGGAAGTTGCGTATATATGTAAGTTGTGCATATCTTATGTATATGTGTATATCTTCTGTATATGCACATATACAAAATTTGAGCATATATATAATTTTTGTGCATATTTCTTAATATGCATACGCAAGTCTTTATATATGTGCATATCTTCTGGATATCCGCATATCTTCCATATATGCACATATCTTTTGTATATGAGAAACTTCCGTATATGTGCATATCTTGTATCACATATATTCTATATATGAAGAACTTTCGTATATGTGCATATCTTCCACATATGCCCATATCTTCCGTATATGCGCATATTTTCCATATATGCCCATATCTTTTGTATATGCACAACTTTCGTATATGTGCATATTTTATATCACATATCTCTATATATGCATAGCTTTTGTATATGCGCATATATTTTGTAGATGTGCAACTTCCTTATATGCGTATATCTTTCGTATATGTGTATATATTTTGTATATGTGAAAGTTTTGTAAATGTGCATATCTTTTGTATATGTGTTTCTTCCATATATGTGCATGTAGTCAGTATATGCACATATACGAAAGATATGTGCATATACAGAAGATACAAATATACTTAAGTTGCACATATATGGAAGTTGTGCATATATAGAGACTTGTGTATGCATATTATGGAAGTTGCGCACATCTTATGAATATGCACATATCTTCCGTATATGCGCATATCTTTTGGATATGTGTAACATATGTATATGCACATATGAGTATGTGCATATGCAAAATATATTTGCATATATAAAAGTTCCACATATACAGAAGATATACACATTTATAGAATATATGCGCACGTACGGAAGATATGCGGATATATAGAAGTTGTACATGTACGAAAGGTGTGCAAGTACTGAAGTTGCACAAATTTTATTTATTTTCATATTCTGTATCACATATCTTCCATACATGCATAGCTTATGTATATGCACATATAATTTGTATATGCGCAACTTCCTTATATGTGTATATCTTTCGCATATGCGCAACTTCCATATATATGTATATATTTTGTGTATGCGCAAGTTTTGTAAATGTGCATATCTTTCGTATATACGTATATCTTCTGTATATGCGCTCTTTTTGTAAATGTGCATATCTTTCGTATACGCGCATCTCCCATATATGTTTATATATTTTGTATATGCACATATATGGAAGATATGTGCATATACAGAAGATACACATATACAAAGGATATGCACATATAAAAAATTTGTAGATATACGAAAGTTGTGCATATACATAAGATACACATATATAGAGGATATGTACATATACGGAAATTTCACATATACGGAAGTTGTGCATATATGGAAGTTGCGCATATATAGAGATTTGTGTATGCATATTACGGAAGTTACACATAACTTCTGTATATGCAGATATATGAAAGTTGTGTATATATCTAAGTTGTGCATATCTTTCATACATGTGCATATCTTCTATATATGCACATATCTTCTATGCATGTGCAATTTCCATATATATGCATATCTTCTATATATGCATATAATACAACTTGCATATCTTCTATGCTTATAATAAAGAATTGCATATACAGAAGAAGCACATAGATGGAAGACATGCACATATACAAAATTTATGCAAATATGGAAGACATGCGCATATATAGAGGCTGGAGTTCTGCCCAATGTCAGTATCAACCCATATCTTCCGTATATGTACAACTTCTCTATATGCACAACTTATTTATATGCATATACGCAATTTGTGGACATATGTGGAAACTATGTATATACAGAGGTTAGATTTGTGCATGGGTATGTGCATGTATAAAAGTTAAGAATATACAAAATATATGAGGATTTACGAAATATATATGCATTTACGAAAGATACACACACATATGGAAGATATGATCATATAAAATATATGTACATGTATGAAAGATGTGTATCTACGGAAGATATGCACATTTACAAAAGATATGTTCATATACAAGAGATGTACATGTACGAAAGATGTGCAAGTACGAAAGTTGCACAAATTTTCTATATGTGCATCTTTTGTATCACATATCTTCCATATATGCATAGCTTTTGTATATGTGCATCTATTTTATATATGTGCAACTTTCTTATATGTGCATAACTTCCATATAAGCGTATATCTTCTGTATATATGTATATCTTCTGTATATACACAAGTTTTGTAAATGTGCATATCTTTCATATATGCACTTCTTTCATATATGTGCATATATTCTGTATATACGCATATACATAATATATGTGCATATACAGAAGATACACATATACATAGGATATGCACATATACAGAAGTTGCACATATACAGAAGTTGTGCATAGACAGAAGTTGCACATATATAGAGACTTGTGTATGCATATTACGAAAGTTACACGCAACTTAAATTTTTTAGATTAAACGCTTGCCACACCAGCAAGGAATTTCACCATGAAACATTTGACTAGAGTATATGGTGCTGCAAAATCATTTGCAACCCCCACCGTGGCTCTCACCTTGTCACCATGACATCATGCCTTCATGTGTCATCCTTTTTGCTACCTCCTCGACCCCATCGTAGGTTTATTTTCTAAAGAAAGCTTCGAAAAAATTCTCTTCCATAGACTTTGAATTTGTGTCTACTCTCAATATAATAATATTTTATAATTCTTCTTAAATGACATCAGTTTACATAACTATGTACAAAATAATATTTACAAGAGGGTGAAAAAGAGGATGTTACAGTTAAAACTTCATAGACCATTGTGATTTAATTGTGATTTGACTTTAAAAGTAATAAACATGTTTATCTCAAAGTAATAAATAATGTTTATAGCAAAGTAAATATATCAACCATATATTTTGAAGAATAGAAAGTGAATTTATGTATAACAAATAACTCTTTGTTGACTTTTGAATTTTGATACTTGATTAGAGATTTGTGATTTAATTGTGATTTGGGTCTAAGAATAGAAAGTGAATGTATAATGCTTTGTTGAATTTTCACTTTTGATAGAGATATGTGATTTTATTGTGATTTCTGTTCAAAAGTAACAAAAGCAATTGTTTTAAATCTAATGAATAATGTTTATAGCAAAGTGAATATTTCAAACACATATTTTTAAGATTACAAATTGACAAGGTATGAAGAGAACAAATTGATTCATCTATATATATTTTGATCGGGGTGTCTCCTTATGTACATATATGTATGTGTATGATTATGTAGATGTACATGAACCCATAACCAAAAATAGATGGATAAATAAACAAAAATTTCATCAACTAGAAATTGAGATTAAGTTTAAACTTTATAAACTCTTTTTAATCAAATTATTATGTGGATAAAATTCCTTATCTCACAAACAACCATAAATTTAATATTAAATTATTATATTTATAATTAAAATAATTTTAATTTAACAAAAAAAATTGATTTCAATTTAAATATTATTTATGAATTGATGACATGATATACTTTGTAATAATATTCCATCTTAATCTTAATTAAAAAATAAAAATTTAAATTGCATTTTTATTTATTACCATAAAATATGCTTTATTAAAATATTTTTATAATATACTCAAGTTATATCTTATAAAAAAAAAAATTATAGCTTAATTACAATTATAAATTTATAAAGTGAATCCTCTTAATTTAATTGAATAATATATGGCCATTCTTTAATGATAATGGGGCAAGTGCTTATGTATAAACTAGACTAGGATGACCATATAAATTAAATTGTTAATATGTGTTGATAGACATCAAACACTTACCTAAAAATACATTTCACATGCCAAAATTTAAAAGAAAAAACATACAAATTTACTTTATTATTATTATTATTATTAAAAGAATTAATATATTAATAATATATTTAAAAGAACATGTAACAATTTTTTTAACCATGTAGATTTAATATCACTTTGTCATGGAGAATCTTAATTTATAAATGGAGATAGTTACATTGTTATGAAGCAATACCATGCTATGGTCATTTTTCAGAATTATTAATTTAATTAAAAGAACAAAAAGATATAACTAGTTTCAAGATAAATCTCAACTTTTAATTTATGAATATTCTAACATATTTTTGGAGGTTAAATATTTACCATATTTAAATTAAAATTTTAAAATTATATTACAAAATAAACATCTCTATTAAAATAATAATGTATATTAATTTTTTTATATTAAACATAAATAATGTTAGTGATTTTAAAAAAAATCTCCAACAATAATGTATGTAGCCAATGGACTTATCATATTGAGGCATTTCCCATAGGGTAAAGAAGAAAGCTTAGTAGGGGTAGTGGTTAAGGAATAAATTTATAAGATTTTTTCCATTGTTTTTTTTTAAATGGAGTATCAAAAGGGGATTTGGTTGTATGTGAAGGATGTGGAATTATGTTCTTTGGAAATAATAATTCTAGTAAATTTAAGATAGGATTGGGGAGACATGAACTAATTATGAATAATTTATTACATACTATTATTGTTTCCCCTAAAGGAAAAAAGAATTAATGGGTTACACTTGCTTGGTGGCTCTCAAGTTGTTATAAATGGATAAAAATGAACAAATATGTCACAATGTATTTCTAAATTATGTCTTGGAAGAGTCCAAAGGCTTGAGAGTGTTTTTCAACCATATTTCTCTTCAACATGTGTGTAGAAAGAGAAATATGGAACTTTATGGTTTACCCAAAATTAGAATATTATGCAACATGTTACTTGGAGGACAAAAAAAAATTAAGAATGAGCCCATTTTATAATATTATCACCCTCCTTTTCATCACATAGATGATAAGAAAAATAGGAATGAAAGATATTTATAAATTTATTTATTTTATGTATCTAGAGGAATAATCCAGAATGGGGTAGATTCCAATGACTACCATTACTTATGTTACTTATGTTTACAAGAACACATGAATCAAGGGGATTTGAACCTCAAACCTCCTCACATATAAGATTTCATTTTCACTAACTTCTTGAATTAGGTTTCTCATGGGGATGGAAGACATTTCTAGATATTTTCACCTTCTTTTCCATGAAATAATGGTGGGAACAAAAAAAACTCTTATATAAGGTTCTTCTTTTCTCTCATCAAATCTTATTCTTTAATAATTTTAATCATAATATTTTTTATATCTAAATATTAAAGTGATATCTCCATTATGGAAAATATATCATTTTCTAAATATCATAATATTTTTTAAATCTAAGTATTAAAGTGATATCTCCATTATGGAAAATATATCCTTTTATAAATAAACAAGTGGGATTTATTTGATGTATTACATTTGATAAAACTAAAAAATAAATATATAATTTTACTCGTTCAAAAGTTTTGAAAGATTTAAAATAAAAATAGTATAAAAATTTATATATAAAAAAGGTAATATAAAAATTTATATATAGAAAAGGTAATATTAGTATATTATAACTATGGTTTTTAAACTTTGGTGGTTATCGTTAATCCTAGAATCTGAATTATCCATAGTATCCATCATCAGGACGAGAATGTCCATATATAGTTTTATTATAATTTTAAAACATTTTATTAGAACAAAAATAGAAATTTCTATTAAGAATGACAAGGTCAAAGCTCAATCCTTGTCCAATTAAAATACAATCCCTATCCCAATTAAGTAGATTAAAGATACTCCATCATCGTGGACGAGAATGTCCATATATAGTTTTATTATAATTTTAAAACATTTTATTAGAACAAAAATAGAAATTTCTATTAAGAATGACAAGGTCAAAGCTCAATCCTTGTCCAATTAAAATACAATCCCCATCCCAATTAAGTAGATTAAAGATACTCCATCATCAGGACGAGAATGTCCATATATAGTTTTATTATAATTTTAAAACATTTTATTAGAACAAAAATAGAAATTTCTATTAAGAATGACAAGGTCAAAGCTCAATCCTTGTCCAATTAAAATACAATCCCTATCCCAATTAAGTAGATTAAAGATACTTTCGAAACGTTTTAACCAAAAATTTTATTTAGTAAATTTAAGGAAAGTGTTACACACTATCAGTATTATATTACTATCTAGATATTTTTTGAATGCAATTTGAGTTATTCTCTATCTAATAATATAAATAATAAAGTGATAACACATTATATAAATAGGTATTTTAATGTCCATATATATTTTTATTATAATAAATTTTCACATTAATTGAAAAAAATTATCATAATAATTTGATTTATATTTTAATATAAATAAAATATATTTAAAAATTATTTATGAATAATGTAGGTGAAAAAATTATTTATATTGAAAAAAAAAAGTAATGATAATTTTAATAAAAAATAAGTTGTCATTTTGATAAATTATAAATATTGAAAGTAAAACAATTAATGACAATTTTAATAAAAAATCCCTTGCCATTTTGATAAATTATAGCTATTAAGATTTAAATATTGTGAGTGTTTATGATTTAAAGTATATTTTAGAAAAAAATGTTTATTATTATTTTAAAGTAAAAATATTAAATAAAATAATTTTGTTGTTATGATTTTTTTTTTTAAGAATAGGTACTATTTTTTTTTTTTTTAGTTAATTGTATTTATGTTCTCAATGAATTTCACTCTCTTTAATTGAACTAATTAATAGTTTTAAAATGCATAGTTAAATGGAAAACTAATATACATAATATGAATCAGTTTAGAAGTTTCTAAATTGCTCAATATTCTATAAAATAGAAGTAGGAATATGAGTGTTTGAAATGAGTGTTAAAACATTTTTCAGTGCTTTTAGGTTTTTCTTAGCTCTAAAATATTTTTTAAATTATAAAGTAGCTAAGGGACTCTCTGAGTAATTTAACTAATGGATAGTTTTGAAATGTATAGCTGAATTGAAAACTAATTACATAATATGAATTAATTTCCAAGTAACTCAATAACACAACATTGTATAAACTAAAAGTATAAATATGAGTGTTTGGAAAGAGTATTAAACAATTTTTAGTGCCCTAAGTTTTTTTTTAATTATAAAGCACAAAAGGCATATATCTTTCAATGTTAGTGGTAGAAATTTTATAATTATTTGTATTGGTAGAATGTAAAAGTGAGTCTAGTTTTTTTTTTTTTTTTTTCGAAAAAAAATTGAA
The DNA here is from genome assembly GCA_034641835.2 of Pinus albicaulis. Taxonomy (NCBI): domain Eukaryota; kingdom Viridiplantae; phylum Streptophyta; class Pinopsida; order Pinales; family Pinaceae; genus Pinus; species Pinus albicaulis. The sequence continues at coordinate 445,985,610 of CM076583.1, forward strand.
AAATTATTCTTATTAGAAGAACTAAAGTTTAAAATACAAAACTTATCAGTATCTAAGTGTATATCTTGACTAGTTCTCACAATCTTGTGAGAGTAGTGCATGATGGACATCATTCTACTAACAAGCATGGAATCAAAGAAAGATTCATGGCTATTTAAGTCATTTACTTATTATAATCATGTACATTTAAGTCATGAATTTAAGAAAAAATCCAAAGAATATATCACAAGTATAGTTGATATGCAACTCTTTTAATGTGTATCACTCATATAAGACAAAGTGCACATAGAATTTCAAATGTGAAAAACACCTCTAATACACCATTCTATATTGAGAGAAAGTTTAGCCTATCATTCAAAAACATAATATTCATTACAAAAGGAGAAACTTCTTTCTACACAAAACACTAATTAATGCCCTAAACAAATTCAACTTACCTAAACGTGGTGAGTTGTTTTAGTTCTCAAAGTAGTAAGCCTAATAGGTTTAGTAAAAGAAATACTAGTTGAGCATATATGCTCTATGTATCATTTTCCAACATAAACCCACTTGCTTTCAAGTCTTTTGGTTTAATTTTCTCACGAAAATTATACCAAAAAGCTTGAAATAATCTGTGAGTTGTAATTACCCTGTTTAATTGTAATTACCCTGTTTAATGTTCATTTGACAGTTTCACCTTATTAAATGTAAAAGAGTAAAAGGTTAAAGTGAATGTAAATAGATGTCTTTACCTCTCATTATTGCTTGGAGAGGATTTCTCGGTTAGCTAAAAAGCGAGACAGTTCATAACCGCCCTAGCTTTTTGTTTAGTTCGATGAAAACTTGGTTTCAGCGCCACAAAGCATGAAATCTTTTAAGCAAAGATCATGTCATTAATTTCTTCTAAGAGTCTTTTATTATGATTTCTTAGAGAATAAAGTCATTCACTTTAAAAAAAAAAAAATTGACCCTTTTTTTTTATGGCCATACTATAAGAACTTTTTATTCTTTGTTATGATTTTTTTGAGAATAATTTCTCGATTCAAATCAGCGTATGATTGCGATTTTTGCATTAAAAAATTAACAAAATTATAGTGACAGTCCAGAGGTATGGACTTCATATCGAAATCATACAGGTAAAATACTGCCTATTTTATATTCTCGAGACAAGGTCATCCCATGAAGAAAAACCGTCGCAGGTGGTTAAGTTGGAAGGTTTAACGAAATTACAAGAAAAAAAGAGTGACTTTAGTACACTAATGCGATGACGTTATATCATCTAAACCTAAAATATAATTGCTCCATGGATCGAACTATTCTCTGAAACGAGTTGTAGAAATAACAACCCCTATTTCGCTTCCGGTTTTTCTATTAAAAAATGTCAGCAGTTTCCCACATGAAGATGTAGCGCTCCTGGAAGAAAATTGGCAGGGCGTCGGAGCATGTATAGAAGGTGGTCGACATTGGCAGTTGCATAAAATTATTTTGTTGCCGATTCTCATGAACTTCTCTCCAAATTTACTCACGGGATACCTAGCCATAAAATGGCATGTAAGAACTGCCATGTATTCACAGATCATCGAAATACGCTCTTGCTTAAATTCAAATTTTCAAATAAATAAATTAATGTTAAAAATTCTACATCTCATTTTCAAATTGAAAATTCAAATTATATACCCATCCTATTCAAATTCTATTCATTCATGGTCTAAATCCTTGTCACGTCAACCTCAACGGGCAATTAAATGGGAGATGACTTGGTAGGACCGAGTACATACAACGATGGTTTTCACATCCATAATGAACATGGCCATGGATGATGAATACTTAATAGGCCTATAGCATAAGAAATAGGTACAATTTATATTTGGAGCTATATTTGGAGCTATATTTTAATAATGTAGTTGGACATATACTACTTACCATTAAATTTAAATTAGTTTATATTATGAAGATGTTCTAGCACGAACCTCGGCAATAATTTGTTCCGATTCCACATATTGATCATTCTGAACCAAAAGCAAACTTTGTGGTGGAATGGTTAAGTTCTGTACTTGATTCTGACCATCAATAGTAATGATTAAGTTATTATGACATAGATAAGCAGGATGTCCATTACGTGTACGTGTGGAATAAACCAAATTCTCATTGAATTCAATCTTTCCATTGAAAGAGGCTCGTATATGTTCTGCAATATCACCAGTAAATACCCCCCCGGTATGAAAAGTCCTTAGTGTTAGTTGAGTACCTGGTTCCCCAATGGATTGGCCCGCAATAATACCTACTGCTTCTCCTAATTCAATCAAGTGACTGTGAGTAGTACTCCGACCATAACATAATTGACAAATCCGAGATATACTCTTGCAAGTAAAGGGGGTTCGTATATATATTGGTCGTGGTCGAATGTTCCTTAATTGATTGGCAAGTCCAACTCCAATATCCTGATTGCGCGTGGCAATGCATCTCCTATTTATATATACATCGTCTGCTAGCACACGTCCAATCAGTATTTGTGTTCGTACAACAACTTCATTTATGTCCCTCTCTCGACCTCGAATGGGACTTACGAAAATACCTTGGACAGTGCCACAATCTGTTCTACGTACTACAATTTGTTGAACTACTTCAACAAGTCTATGTGTGAGGTATCCAGCATCTGCTGTTCGTACAGCAGTATCCACAACTCCTTTACGAGCCCCATAACAGGAAATAATATATTCCGTTAAAGAGAGCCCTTCGCGTAAATTCCTTCGAATGGGTAGATCGATGATTTGTCCTTGAGGATCTGACATTAATCCTCTCATACCTACTAATTGGTGAACCGGAGATGTACTTCCCCTAGCTCCTGAGAAAGACATCACATGTACTGGATTTAAGGGATCAGTCATGCTAAAATTCGTATTCATTTCTTTTCTCAAATATTCACTGGTAGCATACCATATCTCGATCGATTGACGTAATTTTTCCACCGCATGTAAATTCCCATAATGATTCTGTTTCTCCGAAACAGAACCTTGTTGCTCCGCATCTTGGACGAGCCATCCTTTGGAAGGCGCTGTTAAAAGATCATCAATTCCTAATGAAATAGCTGTATCAGTAGCTTGTTTAAAACCTGAAGTTTTGAGTTGATCCAAGATATGTGATGTATATGTCATTCCGAAGTGATCTATTAATGTGCTAATAAGCTTTTTAATGGCAGTTTTATCCATCACTTTATTATAAAAGGGCAAATTATCAAAGGGCAATCTAGTTTGTTTCTTCATAAGTAAAAATCTCCATATTTTCATGAGTAGGATTAAGCAATGGGTCCAAGCCGATTATTCGAAGGCTTCCTCGATATCTATATCTGCACTAATGAAAAAATCATAAGATCAATAACATTAGATCCTGAGAGCTGGTAGTGATTTCTTTGGGTGTTCAAAACAGGCAAACCCTTGTATGGCTTCTTCCATTTCTCGATTGAAACGAGTACGACCAACAGTTGTTCGAATATATATATTAAGGATTTCCCCCATTCTACCTTTTCTTATTCGATAATGTTCATGGATTTCGTGGAAAGTACCCAAAGATTCGTATTGAACTTCGATAGGGGCTTCTTGGTTTACTGAGGTAATGATACGTAAATCCAATTCCCCCCACCGGAGCCATAAGGGGCCGTATAAGTCAATTCGTTTCTGTCGGTAAGCTCTGAGCACATCATCATAACTATAAAAGGAAGGTTTCTTACAAGAAAAGCTTTTCTTTTCCGAGTGATACGGATGGTACCTATTCCCGTAAATACCTTGACTATTTTCGACCATTGATATATAAAGCCCAAGAAGCATATCCTGAGTTGGTATAGAAATAGGATCCCCGATAGCTGGAGACAAAAGATTTGTCTCAGAAAACATGAGTAAACGAGCTTCTGTTCTAGCTTCCAGAGATAAAGGTACATGGACAGCCATCTGATCTCCGTCAAAGTCTGCATTAAATCCTCCACAAACCGATGGATGTAAACGAATGGCATGCCCTTCTACTAAAATAGGTTGAAACGCTTGTATTCCCAATTTGTGCAAGGTAGGTGCTTGATTCAACAATACAAGATGTCCTTGCATAACCTCTTGAAGTACTTCCCATACAATGGGTCCCTTATCTCGAATCATACTTTTAGCAGCTCTTAGGTTGGGAGCAATATGTCGTCCAATGAGACTAAGAATTACAAATGTTTGAAAAATCTCTATTGCTATTTCTTAGGGTAATCCACATTGGTACAATGATAGAAAGGGACCCACCACAATAATGGAACGACCTAAATAATCAACTCGTTTGCCTAGTAAATTTTCACGAAATCTTCCCTCTTTTCCTTCGATCACATCTGAAAACAATTTATAAGGCCTATCATGACTGTCTCTCATTAGTTGTCCGCAGATACCATTATCAAGAAGTGCATCTACGGCTTCTTGGATCAATTTTTTTTGACAAATAACAAATTACTCAGATCCACTTCTTGCTAATAAATTTGTAAGAGTATTATTCCGATTGATAACTCTTCGATAAAGTTCATTTAGATCTGACGAGGTAATAAATCCACCTTCACCTAATTGAACGATTGGCCTCGGTTCGGGAGGAAGAACTGGTAATAGGCATAAGACCATCCATTTTGGTTCTATATTTGTTCGGAGAAAACTTTTAGCCAATTTAATGCGTCCAACCAGAAAATCCTTTCTTCTTTGAATTTTTTCATCCTCCCATCTATCCACAGTGGATTCTTGGTTCTCCTCCAATCTATTCCATTTCAATTCCACCAAGTTCTTCCATTCCATATGTGAACGATCTATAATTATTTGCAGATCCAGACCCATTAATTGTTCCCCGATAGCATCTCCCCTAGTAGCTATTTCTCTCTCTTTAAATGTTCCAGAACCCCAAGCAAAGAGGTAATGAGGACGAGCAGAGAGGTAATGAGGAATAATATCTTTCCAGGATTGAATCTCATAATTGAATGTACCCATAATGGATGAGAAAGTTCCCACAATATATTTCATTTAGGAATAATATTATGCTTAATATCTTGCAAAATAGAAACAAATGGATTACTTCCATGTAGTAATATCTCTGGAAGATTATATAAAAGCATATTTTCAAGATATTTACACCATGCAGAGGTAAAAAACCATGGCATATATGTTTTGAACAAATCCCATTTTGACAAAATACTATCTATTTGAGAGATCCTATACATCTCTTGTTTTTTAGTAGGTTCATTAAAATGCGGTGATGGTTTAATCTTCTGTTCCTCTTTAGATGAATTAGAAAGGTTACTCCTCCCATCTATGCCCTCGTTTCCAATTATTTTTTTGAAACTTTTGGTCACAAACCAATCTTGAATACGATGAAACATTTCCTCGTTCTTATTCGAAAAGATTTCGGATAGTAAATCATCTTGATAAGATCGAGTTTGAATAAGACCCATGTTTGAACTGAAACCCCTTTTAAGGCATTTATCCAAGTTGTTTTCTTCTATATCAGATCTATTGAAAAAAGGTTGGCAAATTTTTTTTTCCAAATTGACTATTTGTTCTTTTGTTAAAGGCGTTGTAGAAATATCTTCGATCAAGGAAATATATCTCTGATCACGAACGAATGGATTCACTTGAGTTAGTAAATTGAAGGATCTATACAAATCATAGATTAATACAAACGGTTGTTCACCACTTCGTTTTCGTTGTAAATATTTAGGTAAGAATATGTTAGACACTTGTGACTCGATCAAAGAAATAGTCTCTTTTTCCGAGTGAACGGGTCCTATTTCACCAATGAGCAAGGAAGATATATTGTTGTGGATGAGAAAAAGATTGAATAATTGTCCATATGTAAGATTCTTCCTTTTTATATAAATCCTTTTCATATTAGAAGGTAATCTCTTCCTATAATTTGGCCGAGGATGATGCAAATAATCACAAAATTAGAGCGTATTTGTTGCGTGAAAAGAAGCTCTCAATGAGCTCTTATCAGATAGTTTCACAGGATTCAACCAATTTTCTCAATCATTGGATATCGTGGACAAATCAGTGTTATCAAACAATTCCATGCGATTTTTTTCATTATAAAAGAAGTCAATAATCGATGGCTTAATCTGTATATCATTCGGAACAAATGGTGCAATTGTTCCTTCATCAATCAATAATTTCGATCTTTGTGAAAGATTATGGTAATCCAAAAGAAAAAGAAAGGGTTTTAATTTTTTTAAATGAACGATTAGAGTACCCATTAGATCCAACAAGTCATTTGTATCTAAGTTATTTTTCTTTAATAGTTATTTGGGTTAGAATCTTTTTTTTTTTTTTCAATTCCACAGATTACTCCCCATATTACCTACTGTAAAGAAAGGAGGAGCCGTATGAGGTGGGAATCTCATGTACGGTTTTGAAGCGGAGATCATTTCAATGGAATGAACGACCGTAACGAATGTCAACTCAATCGGAAGGGGATTATGCGGAAGCTTTACAAAATTATTATGAAGCTATGCGACTGGAAACTGATCCTTATGATCGAAGTTATATACTATATAATACAGGTCTTGTGCATACAAGTAATGGAGAACATACGAAGCCTTTGGAATATTATTTCCAAGCATTAGAACGGAACCCATCCTTACCACAAGCTCTTAATAATACAGCCTTGATCTGTCATTACGTGTGGCTATCTGTACCATAGAATAACTTAGTTAATAACTAGTACGAGCAAGGACAAAATAAAAGGCTTCCTACATATGCATCGTCCCAAGTAATGGTTTTTATCAGCTATAGCAAAAAAAAAAAAAAACATCTCTCATAGGAGCCCGAATATGAATAGATAAAGCCTAAATATTCCATGGATAAAAAATTCAATTGATGATGGAAGCACCATAAAGATCAATTATTGAAAGAAGGTTCGGGCTGATACGATCAAATCTGATCATTAACAAGAATCAGGAATCAACTTATGTAATAGAGTTGATCTACTAAGCTACTGAGCAGCGGTGTAGCATCAGATCCTAAAGATGTGAAGTACTCACAGAGTACTCTCCAAAAATTCTATATGGAACCGAGATAGTTACCTTGCAAAAAGACCTTGATTTGGACAATCAATCTGAAGTATATCTCTTTCTGTACTTCATCTTTTTGAGGGTAGGAGAAAAGATAGAACCTGATCATTGAATTGATTGGAAGTGAAATCAGAAACTCATGTCATTGAATTTTTTTGGTCCTTTGGTTAATATGAACTCCCAATGAATCATCTCCAATTCAATAATATTTTGGAAAATTTGGTAGAGGACTAAAGAATAGTGGATTGAGCCGTATGAGGTAGGAAACTCTCAAGTACGGTTCTGAGGGAAGAAAAATTTTCCAAGTTGACCTATCCCGACTGAGGAGAATAGGCCATTTGACAAGGAGATCCTGAAACTGTGGAGGCTTGGTTCGATCAAGCTGCTGAGTATTGGGAACAAGCTATAGCACTTTCTCCGGGAAATTACATCGAAGCACAAAATTGGTTAAAGATTACAGGACGCTTTGGAGAATGAGAATTTCTATTATTGGGAAATCATTTTCATTATTTAATATCTAACTCGAAATCAATAGAATTCTTCTAGAATAGTACCAAAAATGATATTCTATCGACATCTTATAGAAATTGATTTATAATATATAAAAAAAGAATACCTTTTTTGATTTTGGATTGTTGATGGATATTCTTAATAGGGGTAAAATCCATCCGGAGACGTCTTTCATTAATGATCCATGAATAACGATTTATAATGGATGGCTTTGATGGGTAGTTTAGTAGTACTTACATTATCGATCCTCATATATCACTTCAATCATAAAAGTAGTATGATTGAGAAAAAAAAATTCTATTCAATGAAACTCTTTCCTATACATAACTTTATGGAACTTGGAAATGAAACACCGGAAGAATATTTAAATCCTTTCACTAAAAATTGGTTTATATTTCCACATATTTTCCTGTCTTTCCAATAGAAAAGATCTTACAATCGATTCATAGAGCATTTTGATTCCATTAGTTTCAATTTAGGATATGGCAGGAACATGAACAAGAAGGATGAGATGATCTCGAAGAATCAAGGACCGAGCGAAACTCATTTGGAAAATAATGAGAAAGATCTCAATTTGAAGATCGACTCGACTCTTAATTCAATGAAAATGAGTATTGGGAACCTAAAAAGGATCTTTGTGAAGATTCATTTATTGAAAGAGAACAAACAAAAATAGAAATAAAATCATATTTTTCCTCAAAGTATTTATCAGAATATTATCCAATTTCTTGGGTGAAATAATTCTTTACAGAAGATCAAAGATATACAGAAGAGAATTCCTTTCCTTTGGAAAGGAAAATATTCATTGAAAATTTTACAAAATCAATTCGTTATTCTTTTTTTTACATATGGCCAATGGATGAACCGTGTATGGGTGGTCCTAGTGCTACTAAAAAGCCCATTGAGGATTTCAACTTATCCAAAAGGTTATTGAAAAGACAACAAATTTTTTTTTCCCAATATTTAAGGGATTCAAAATTCTATTCATTAATGAATAGGATAGTTGATCTATGGAAGATCAAAACATATCTTGAAATTGAAAATCCTTCCTCAAATTTTGCTATTCCATCAGATCCCAGATGGAATATTCTTAACATATTGCACAACAATTTTCGATCGAAAACAAAAAAAATTGTTCTGGAAATGACAAATCAATTCACTCTATCAATAACTAAGCCTAGTCAGGTTCATGATCAAATTTCTTGTAATATTTATTATTACATGAATCCATTATATGAACTCAATAAGAATGGATCGTTGAGATCGGATCACATCTTCAACCACAGAGAAAAATTGAAGAATCAATCTTTATGGGTCCTACTCAATATTATTGATAAAGCGGATGATTATTTAGATCAAATAATCGATAAACAATTGAGCCAAATTGATTCCAAGAATCGCTTAGAGATAGGAACTCCCTTTAACAATTATAGAACTAAAGCTTTGAGTTGGTATGAATCTCTAAATCGCTTAGAGATAGGAACTCCCTTTAACAATTATATAGCTGAAGCTTTGAGTTGGTATGAATCAATTCGGTATAAAATTGCCAGGTATTCAGAAAATTTATTCAATAGATTCTATTTTATAAATAGGTTCAGTCACAATTTAAAGAATCAAATTTGAACAAATTGGATAGAAAATGAAATTTTGAATAGGGGTGGTGAGAAAGATTCTATTAGAAATATTATTTTTATTGCTTCGACTCATATCCCCCAAAGACTGGATCCAGCTCTAATAGCTCCAAATCAATTAGATAGCTCAATCAATATTCGAATGCTTGTTATCCCACATCGACAAAGGGAATTTCCTATTCTTTTATGTAGCAAGGGATTATACTCGTAAAAAGAGGTATCATGTCCCGATGAATTTGGATCTATAACCATAGATTCTGATGCACGAGATCTAGCAGCACTGGCCAATGAAGCCTTAATAACTAGTATTACCCGAAAGAAATTAGTTATAGACACTAAAACAATTCGATACGCTATTTATAGTCAAATTTTTCATCTTCAATCTATGGATAATCAGGTTGGATCCAGTCAAAATGGCGAAAGACTTATCTACAAAGTAGGAAAGGCTGTTATACAAAATACGCTTAGAAGGAATTCTCCCATGAATCCTCTATCTACCAAAAAGGAATTATGGAAGAAAAGGTTTTGTTATTTGTTCGAATGGTATTTAGGACCTTCTATTGTCGAAACAAATATGAAGGAGTTGACCATACTTCCCCATATTTTGGGTTGCTTGGCCGAATCAACGGCTCGAGTGTAATTATTATCTAAGCATAGTAGATCAAATATTATCCCAAAAGATATTCCAGATTGGGAATTATTCAGTTTACTCTCTGATCCTTATCTAAATCCCATTGGTGGTGGGGGACAGAAAAAAAAGATTCAGGAAAATTTCCTTGGGTTTACGCGGATTTAGAATCAAAAATTTATCCACAATTTGTTGTCAATCGGATTCTTTCTTTTTATTATTCTTTTTATTCATTATTTATTTTCCTTATTTATCCTCAGCCATTTATTATTCCCCTCCCTATTATGTCGACCAAAATTGATGAGACTATAAATTTTGAATGTCAAATGGGTAATTATCATACTTTTTGTCCTATTAGCTATGTATCCTGGTTGTATCAAAAGATTGAAGACAATTTCTTTTTGGTAGTGGGCACAAAAATATGTGGTTATTTTCTGCAAATGCACTTGGAGTTATGATTTTTGCAGAACCCCACTATGCAATGGCAGAATTAGAAGAAGAAGATATCTCAGCCCATTTGAACGATTATGAGGAATTGAAAATGCTTTGTATTCGAATAAGAAAAGATAGAGATCCCAACGTCATCATATGGATAGGCACTTGTACTACAGAAATAATAAAAATGGATTTGGAAGGTATGGCACTCAAATTGGAATATGAAATTGGAGTACCAATTCTAGTGGCAAGAGCAAATGGACTTGATTATGCTTTTACTCAGGGGCAAGATACTGTGTTAGCTGTAATGGAACATCGTTGTCCAGAAAAAGAACTCCCCATCGGTGAATCAAAAGAAACAAAAACAAAAACAAAATTATTCCTTTTTCCTCTTCTGAAGGAAAAGAAATTGGTGGAATATGCAAATCGTCCTCCCTTAGTTATTTTTGGGTCTTTACCCTCGAATTTGGTTTCTACGCCAGGGTACATTCTTTACTCAAACAATTCCGATTAGTGAACCTATTCGATCCTATTTTCTCTCATATTTCTATACAAATGGACCAATCGGATCCACTCTATCTGGAGATCTAATGGACAGAAGTAATTAACCGATCTTAAATCTTGTTACCAAGATCTTTGTACTAATAAATATGATTTTTTTCTACCATACATATCAAGTCATGCGTTGGTATGATACTTAGAAACTATTCGGTCTGATTGGACAGTGATTTAATGATGAGCCTCCATGGATTCACCTATATAAGCTACAAATAGAGTTGCAAATATACGAGCTTGAATACCGCTCGTAAATAATCCCAGGAACATTACAGGTATAGGAAATACTAAAGGTACCAGAGAAAAAAGAATGGAAACTACTAATTCATCAACTAATATATTTCCAAAAAGTCGAAAACTAAGTGATAAAGGTTTTGTAAAATCTTCTAAGATGTTAATTGGTAAAAGTATTGGGGTTGGTTGAATATATTTACCAAAATAACCTAACCCCTTCTTTGCAAGACCTGCATAGAAATATGCTACTCACATAAGTAAAGCAAGAGCAACCGTAGTATTAATATCATTTGTAGGTGCGGCTAACTCCCCCTAAGGTAATTTTAGAATTCCCCAAGGAAGAAGAGCACCTGACCAGTTAGAAAAAAAGATAAATAGAAACATAGTTCCAATAAAGGGAACCCAGGGACCATATTCTTCCTCCCCAATCTGAGTTCTAGTCAAGTCCCGAAAAAATTCGAGAATATATTCAACAAAATTTTGACCACCAGTAGGATCAATATCATACCACTTGTATTTTAGTAGTTGGATCTCCCAGTTTTTGGAATGCTCCAAATTATATTCGAGAATCCAGATCTAGGTCGATACCAGCAAAACAGTCTCTGAATAAGGTCCTAGCACCATGACAAATGTGTCCAGAAAAGAAAAGGAGAGAAAATGTAGCATGTCCGAAAGTAAACCAACCCCTTGGACTACTCCGAAAAACACCATCGGATTTTAGAGTAGCACGATCTAATTCAAAAATTTCACCTAATTGAGCACATCTAGCATATTTTTTCACTATAGCAGGATCACCAAAACTGACCCTGTCAAGTCCACCACCATAGAACTCAACAGTTACACCTACTTGTTCAACACTATACTTTGATTCTGCCCTCCTAAAAGAAACATTGGCTTTCACAATTCCTTCTTTTTCCACCAGAACTACTGGAAATGTTTCGAAAAAGGTAGGCATACGACGTACAAAAAGCTCATTTCCCTCCTTATCTTTGAAGATAGGGTGTCCTAACCAACCAACATCTATTCCATCTCCATTTTCCATTGCACCTACTCTAAATAACCCCCCCTTAGCTGGATTATTACCAATGTAATAATAAAAAGCAAGTTTCTCGAGAATTTTGGACCAAGCTTCTAATAGGCTCAAATTTTTGGCCAGACCGGCACAAACTTGTCGATCTATTTCTTGTTATAAGTACCCCTGATCCCACTGGTAACGAGTGGGACCAAATAATTCGACCGGAGTAGTTGCATAGCCATACCACATGGTCCCAACAATAATGAAAGCTGCAAAAAACACAGTAGCAATACTGCTAGATAGGACCATTTTAATATTCCCCATGCGTAATCCTACGTATAAAAGTTTGGGGGGATGAACACTGAGATGGAATAAACCTGCTAATATACCCAAAATACCCGTTGCTATATGATGAGAAGCTATTCCTCCCAGAACAAAAGGATCAAAACCTTCAGCTCCCCATGCTGGATCCACTGGTTGTATTTTTCCAGTTAGTCCATAAGGATCAGACACCCATATCCTAGGACCATACAAACCCATTACATGAAATGCTCCAAATCCGAAACAAGCTACTCCTGAGAGGAATAAATGAATTCCAAATAGTTTTGGCAAATCTAAACAAATTTTTCCCGTACGTTCATCATAGAATATTTCCAGATCCCGATATACCCAATGCCAAATAGCTGCCAAAAACATCAGGCCAAAAAACATGATATGTGCCCCAGCCACACCTTCATAACTCCAAATACCGGGATTAATTATCATGTCTACCACAATGAAGATAATGATCCAATGTATGGGAGTTATGCAAATAATATCGAACTACATGTTCCAAAGTTCTATCCGCTACCTAAATTTCATTCACTTGATAATGATCCACATCCGCAAAAATGACGTTGCAATCGGAGATTATGGATGCTCTATCCACAAAGTTTTTTAAATCCTCTTCCAAGATACTAGAGGTACACGTAGGTGTTAATAAGATAAGAACGAGACTTTCCTCCTTATCTTTTCGAAGAATACTATCCACAACTCTTTTTCGAGATCCACATGCTAGTACGTGACGATCTACTATACTGGCAGTTGCATGAGTAAAATTTATTTCCCGTTCTAACATAGAACACATTACATTAAAATAATCATCTCCTAGAGGAGCATGCATAATGGCATGGACTTTTTTGAATTAACTAGCTACTCGTAGAGTTCCAATATGAGCAGGACTAGCATACATCCAATGGGCTAATTTCATAAATTGAACCTTATCTCAAATTGATCCGTATTCCCATCTTGCACCACAGAGATATCCCTTTATCTCTTCCCTATTGTAATAACATTCCCTTCTGATAAGTTAAGTATGGTTAAATTATGAGAAAAAGAAAAAGAAAAATTCCATTGGATTTACCCTTTACGAAAGAAGAAAGGGAAGAGCGAGGGAAGGGAAAACAGGAACCAATGAAATAAGTCTGGGACAGAAGGATTCGAATCTCCGAATAGCATGATCAAAACCTGCTGCCTTACCGCTTGGCCAAGCCCCATTCCCATCCTATTTCCCTATTCATATGCTAATGAATACTTATATCAAATTTTTTGTCAACCCATTAGGATCCAAGATTAATTAGATTAGATCCCAATTGGGCAAAAAAATTTTGTGGATATTTCAACAAAATGGGTTATTGATGGAATTGGACATAATAGGAAAAATCAAAAAAAGGGACAAGAATATTCATTCATTGATCATTTTATATTAGTTTGGGTAAAATATTGTATGTTATAAATAATCATCCCTTCCAACCCCAAGTCCGGTCAAACTTTTCGAAGAGCTTCGATCGATTCGATCAATCAAAGACTTTTCTGGCTTTGCCACCCCCCCCCCCCCAAATTTTTATTGGACAAGAAAAATGTGAGTTATGTTCAATATTTGTCTAGATGATGCCTTTATTCATTCAAATAATCCCTTTTTTGGAAAATTACCTAAGGCTTATGCAACTTTTGATCCAATTGTCGATGTAATGCCAATTATTCATGTTCTCTCTTTTCTCTTAGCCTTTGTTTGGCAAGATACTGTAAGTTTTCGATAAAAAGTATATATTTTTTTTCTTTTTCAAGTTTTTGGATCACTGTCATTGATCTAATTTTTGTATAACTCTTTCCATTTTTTTGTGACAGAAGTTCTATCCTTGTTCCACCCGACGATACCAGATTCAGATACCTTATCTGCTCCCAGATAAAAACTTATCCACTAACCTTCATCAATTCCTTCCAATCCCACCGCTCACTTCGGATTGGGCTATTGGGTCACGTATTGATACGATCGATACCAATGACATATTTTCATAAATATTCGATAAATATCTAGTTGATCCAAAAAATAAGAGGGAAAAAAGACCATTTGGAAAACAAAGAGAAAATTTCTCTTCTTCTTTCAAATTTATTTTCACACGTGATTCGAAGAAATAATTTCGTGATTTGTAACAATCATACTATTGTTTGGTATTCAAGTATCCATATATGGTACAAAGATTGATGATCTATTCTGTTGTACTTATAATAAGGATTCTGGAGATTACGTAATGCTTACTCTTAAGCTGTTCGTTTATGCAATAGTGGTATTTTTCATTTCTCTTTTTAACTTTGGATTTCTATCGAACAATCCAGGACGTAATCCTAGATGTAACGAATAGTGAAAAAAGTCTCCAAGTTAATGGGTCTTTTCCGTTTCGTAGAAAGATTCAGGGTTATTTGTTTTCAGGATCAATAGTGTACGAACGGAGAGAGGGGGATTCGAACCCTCGGTACGGATGATCCGTACTACGGATTAGCAATCCGCCGCTTTGGTTCACTCAGCCATCTCTCCAAGATGGAAGAGTTCATGTGTAACAAAATGAATGGTGGAGTAAAGGTGTATACCATAGTATGTACAGATTTTATTGGCAATATAATGAATATTGCAATTATTCAGTTGGATAAAGAAAAATCTAGTCAATCGTATTGCTCATTTCATTCAAAATAGTTATTTCTTTTGGTCAGAAAAATCATTCATACAGTGCTTGACCTAATTTGAGAGCTAGAATACTAGCTGTAAAGGCAAGGAAAAAAGCTATCAAAAATTGAACCTCTATTATCATCTCTTCATTCCCTCCCCAATCAGTTTGAATAAATGCGTTAGATGGATTAGTCCATTTATCCCTCTCCAGTATAAAATTTTATTATCTAGATATTGAAGGGTTCTCTATCTAAAGATATTAGATTATTATAAAGATATTAGTTGCTCAAGGCCATAATAGGTTCCTGATCTAACCTACACAAATGGGTAGGAATCCGAATAACTAATATGGGTTGAATGTTTTTGGTAGGAATAATAGCACCGGAGATAATATTGTTTCCATAAATAAGAGAACCGGAAACAGGTTCACGAATACCATCAATATCTACCGGAGGAGTTGCGATGAAAGCAATAATGAATACAGAGGTTGCAGTCAATAGGGTAGGGATCATCAAGACACCGAACCATCCAATGTAAAGACGATTTTTAGTGCTAGTGATCCAGTCGCAGAAGCGACTCCAGAAATTTGCACTTTCGTGTATTTCTATAATTGCGGTCATGGTCAGAACTTCGTTTATAAAATCATCAGAGGCTCCCAAGTATAAGGCTTGTTATTTTACAGTATAATATGATCCATGTATCAATGTCAACCAATATCTGGGATGGAATTTCAATATCTATCCCAACGGGATAGATACCGATCTATACTATATGGATAGAATATAGAGTCTATCTCAAATACCTCTATATTCTATCCATATATTCCACACTCTATAGATCTATCTGTGATTAGATACTCCATAAAATTATTTATTACTGGTTCCAGGAATGGTAGATCAATTGCAATGAGAACAGATATGAAAAAAACTTGACTAGATCCAGAACCAGAATAAGTGGACAGAGGTACCTATCAGAAATTTGATTTGGGTTGCCCGAGACTCGAACCCGGAGCGCGTCGGATGGAGTGGATGATCTGCTCCTTCAGTATCAGTAAGAGCGATAAATATCTCCCCAAACCATGCTTGTAATTCTCATTGCACACGGCTTTCCCCATGTAAGGTATCTATTTCCTAATCATTTTAGTTCTCGGATAGAAAAAGAAAAATTATTCTGAATCGAGAAAATCACTTAAAGAGAATTTCATTGGTCAAATAAGTTTTCTATTTTAAGATCCTGTATCTTTTGCCAGGAATTAGCTAGGGGATTTATCTGGGGAATATCTGAATGCCAAATTCATTCTCTCTGCGAACGGGCCGCCACTTTTGACGAAAAAGGAAGAGAATCAAATTCTCGTTCTTTTGAAAATGATTTTTGAAAGAGTTCTGGACCTAATTCCTTCCGAACTACAGGTATCGTACTTTTATGTTTATAGGCTAAATTTTTAGCACATGATAATGAAAGTATATAATTTATACGATATAAACCATCTCGACCAAAGGATCCACTGTAGTAATGAAAAATATTTCTCCAAATTTGATCAAATCGATTAAGGATATCATCATCTGTTAGATTGGTCCAAGACAATTTACTAATTGGCCGTCCTGATACGTCATAGAATTTTTCTCTACCCAATAATCCAAGTATTGGTACAATCGGAACTATTGGATCAAATTCATTTGTAATAAGATCGACGATGAATAACTCATCTAGCATTTTGGTTCTGACCAAAAGAGGGTTCATTCGAACCCTCAGAAAATACCCATAGCATTTAATAACGTATAACCTAGAAAATAAAATTCCTACTAAATATTGGTTGTCGTTGTTGAGCAGGAAAAGCTATCTCATCCAATTTTAAGTTGAATGAAACACTTCGTAGTCCAATCACAACCATAGGGTTGTTGAGTATGAAAAACTAGTGTTGAGTTTCATCACATTTTAACTCAACACCGAGGCAATATTTTTTTACGAAAGAATTACAAGTTAAGAGGATTACCAAGGACGTTAAAGTTGGTAGAATTTAATACTAGCAATTGCATCATCACCGATGTTGCAAAAGAAACGCCGTAAGATTCTTAAAAAGATTTATAATGTGGAATGGAGAAAAATGTAGGTTGTGCCCTGTTCTAATTTTTATTTTGATAATAAAGCATTCGAATCTAGTTTTTTAAAATATTCTTCCACAGCTCACAGTCAGAACCACTATAATTCCACGCACTTCTGTTGGTGGTTATTCATTCATTTAAAGCAAAACAATAAAAAATTAAAAAAGTTATTATACATAAATATGACTTAATAATTTACAAAGGTTTGAATTGTTGATAACTTACATATGATTGTTGTAACAAATAGTCAACTTTCTGTGGCGAAGTGTAAACATGACAAGACAAAAGAAAATTTGAGTCCTTTGCAATATCTCTTCCCAAATCTTTGATATAATCATGCATCTCTATATTATTTTCCTTGTCTAACTCTACAAGGCATTAATTTGAATCCTTTGCAATATCTCTTCCCAAATCTTTGATATGATCATGCATCCGTATATTATTTTCGTTGTCTAACTCTACAAGGCATTTTTTGAATAGATTTTGAAACCCGAGAGAACCATATCCTTTCCATATTCTTACAGCCTTATCCCTGTTTTCTACTCTGAAAAAACATGCCATATCTAAGAAAATCTGTTTATCCACGTTTTTTACTATGAAAAAACAGGCTATATCTAAGAATATATGTTTTTCCTCTTCATTAAGTGTATCATAACTCGAGCGGTGCAATAAATGTATGATAAATATTCTCATATTATCGTTATAAATTAAAGGTATAAATCATTTTTTAAGTAAGTTTAGAGTTAATCGTAGAGATCTATGAGCAAAATTAGAGTCTAGATGTAAGAGAAGTCACGAGACCGAGTTAATGATGGAGATATATGATCAAAATCAAAGTCTAGATGTAAGAGAATTCACAAGACTACATTGAGTCAGCTTCTGGATTTTCAACATAATTAAATTATTTAATTTGCAACAATTTTAAATTGATAAATTTTCGTGTCCACATATAATAATTTAATGTTCAAAAGAGATTTGAAAGGTTTTATAATTAATCTTTACTTTTAAAATCTCATTTTTTTTACTCAATTAGTACTCAAATAGATAAAAAAATTATATAATCATGTTCTTGGCGAGGCTTGGCTATCTCATAAGTGATAATACATATATTTCTATATTGTTATTGTCTAGAACATTTCTCCTCCTGTAACAAAATTTCCTCTACTTAATGAAAAATTTCTTCAAATAAGAAAAATGTTAGAGTTTATGTCAATAAATTTAGAGTTTTTATAAATCTTAAACTTTGATTAATTATTTAATGATGTTATTTGATTTAAAATTAGGAACAAATCCCATGTGTATGATTCAACACTGCAAGGATTTAGAACATGGTAAATCTTTCTTATTCTTAAATGTTTTGTTGAATTCTTATCATATTTGTAGCCAAAAATGATCTATTTCTTGAAAGCTTAATTTATTTGGTAAAAATTCTCACCATGCAAGCTTTCTTTTATTAACATTATAAGGCTTCTAATAATACATTGCTTTGATAGGAATATGAGATGTTATACATGTAACAACAAGTTTTAATACCTTTCTTCTTTTAGAATGTAAGAACTTAGTAACTAGTAAATATCATCATAATTTAAAAAAAATGTGTGACTTTTAACAATTAAATGAAAACAAAATTATTTTAAAATTTGATTTGAAAAGTGGTTACATATATATATATATATATATATATATATATATATATATCAATTTTAAGGTCACAACAAAGCCAGATACCAAATTGTTGTATCAGACCTCTTTATTTGTGGGACAAGGGACTTACTTCCACGAATTTGATTTGAAAAGTGGATATATATATATATATATATATATATATATATATATATAAATATATATATATATATAAATATATATATATATATATATATATATATATATATATATATATATATATATATATATATATCAATTTTAAGGTCATAACAAAGCCAGATACCAAATTGTTGTATGAGACCTCTTTATTTGTGGGACAAGGGACTTACTTCCACGAAGTTATTTGACTTTTAAGTCTAAAAAGATATACATACTCAACTTCTCTAGTTTTATAGTCCATATGTTCATTTAGCCACTGAAAAATCATATATTTCAAATTATGTTTCAAATTTTAACTAAATTTTAGTTAAATTTTAGATTATAGGTGTGATAGTTAAATTTTAGATTCTAAGTGTGAAATTTTCTATTAAATTGGCATTTCCATAATATTTTATTCAACAAATTTTATCAGTACTTTATAAATCAATATACTACACTTTTTGATGTTTTCCATTTTAAATTTTTTTTTTATTGTATTAGAATTTAAAAACTTTACAATGAAAATTAATAATAATAAAATTAAAAAATAAATTAAAATAATATTTCCATCATATATATATAAATGATATTAACATGTGATGACATTTATTATGTGGAAGATATTATATATAAATGAATGTCTATATCTATATGTATATTTTGTTTTAATTATAATGTAAATTAACATATTAAAATATTTGAGCATTCACAGAGGTGTATTGTTTTGTTTCTTTTTCAAATTTGAGAAATTGACTGGTCAAAATTAAGATATGTTTATTATATATTTAGGCATTAACAGAGTGCGAATTTTTTTTTTATAACACGTATGTCTTTTGAATAAATAACATTGCACTGTACATGTCTATATACACGTCAAGAAACTGATGATCATTCAGGAATTTATAACAAGAATCATAGGCAATTCACTGTGTATGTATTTTCAGTCTACGTATTTACATGCTACGAATTATTATATTTCTAAAAAATGAAAGTGTCAAAGTGGTGATCTTGTTTTACCCAGCAAGATGGATCGAGAGCAAATAACAGTTTTCTCCACACTAAAAAAACACGTTTAAAACCTATTTCGATCCGCAAAGTACAAGAAAAGGGTATTTTCAAACCACAACTATTGCAACTCTTAGGCAGTAAAAAAATAGAATAAAAAGGGTTTTTCAACCCACAATTCTTAACAAGTATGTGAGAACGGTTTCTGCAAGAAAAGGCATTAATTTCCACAGGTTTCACTCGAAGCCCAATGAACTTCTATGAAAATAAAACACTTGTGATCAGTGAAATAAATACATACCTGAATATTTTCATTGGGAGCAAAGATTTGAGAATTGAAATGAGAGAATCAATGTCTTTATGCAATTTTCTTTTAGTCATTTTGTGCTGCAACGGAAGAAATCTTTGAAGTCACCATCATTTGGATGACTAGAACTGCCGAATGTGGCCTTTAAAACATGGATCGAAAAACCAGAATGATCGATTGTGGTTGTAGAGTTGCAGCCATAGGAAAAATTACATATGGAGTGCTGATGGGTATCCGTGACGCCACTTTGACCGCAGGCTTGCTACAAATGCTAGGGAAACCTTTGTTGCCAGCCTATTGAGCCGATCGAAGGCTCAGAGAAGTCATTGCAGGTAGAGCCACGGGAAACTCAACTCTGATTAATAATGATTTATGGCCCCAACAGAAAATTCTAAATTCTCCGAAGACAATCCAAAAAATCCAAAAAACAATTCAGATTAAACTCGAATCTGATTATGGTCCAAATGTGAAAATTCAGTGATGGACACTAATATAATTTCGACGGCAATATATAACTGCTACAACATCGATGGCTTGAAAATTCATAACTAATTAATACCGGTTTTCAATCTTAGGGTAGAGAACAATTCAATCATCTAACACCAAAATTAATGTTGTACAAAAGACACAGGTGGCATTTTAGGGAGTTCTTTTCAAATAATAACGCGCTTAAAAATAGGTTTTTAATTTTTTTTAAATTTCAAGGAATTGTTCAAATTCTCCACGATCTAATTGTGAGAGTATATGAATCATATTACAAAAGCACATATATTTTGGGAAAGTGAAGTTCGCGCAGATTATTTTGATTCCTCATTCTTCATGGCTACAATGAAATAAATGGTAACTAGTAATTGTAACATCACCAGACATTGAAAAGGAAACGCCGTAAGATTCTCAAGTAAGATTCTTAAAGACATTAAATAGTTGCTAAAGCGAGCAAGCTAGTAAGTTCTATAATTTTCTCTACACTCTCCTGAAATCTTATAATCGTTGAAGTTGAAATATGACAAATATTAACCTTCTCATTATTTTCGAAGAGGCGATTAGTAAGCTTATTCTTCAAATCATGGGAATTAAGGGCTTGACATTATCACACGTCAAAAGCCATTTGCATGCCTATATTTCATGAACATGATTTCTGAGCTTGCAGGATCCTTGTGTTGTTGTCATAAGGCGACTAGATAGTTTAGTATGTTGTACACCACAATATTCCCGATGCGAATGTTCCGAGTTTCTTTTTTTTTTTGTAAATTTGGTGGGACCTCACTATTTTCTATTTATAATTATAGGACAGGCTACAAAATATAAAATTCATACTGTGGCCTCAACCTGCCCGTAGGAAACCAGGTCTGTTGGCCACCTGAAAGCCAGATACCAAATTGTTGTATGAGACCTCTTTATTTGTGGGACAAGGGACTTACTTCCATTATGTTATTTGAATTTTAAGTCTAAAAAGATATACATACTCTACTTCTCTAGTTTTATAGTCCATATGTTCATTTAGCCACTAAAAAATCATATATTTCAAATTATGTTTCAAATTTTATCTAAATTTTAGATTATAGGTGTGATAGTTAAATTTTAGATTCTAAGTGTGAAATTTTCTATTAAATTGGCATTTCCATAATATTTTATTCAACAAATTTTATCAATACTTTATAAATCAATATACTACACTTTTTGATGTTTTCCATTTTAATTTTTTTTTTTTATTGTATTAGAATTTAAAAACTTTACAATGAAAATTAATAATATTAAAATTAAAAAATAAATTAAAATAATATTCCATCATATATATATATATAAATGATATTAACATGTGATGACATTTATTATGTGGAAGATATTACATATAAATGAATGTCTATATCTATATGTATATTTTGTTTTAATTATAATGTAAATTAACATATTAAAATATTTGAGCATTCACAGAGGTGTATTGTTTTGTTTCTTTTTCAAATTTGAGAAATTGACTGGTCAAAATTAAGATCTGTTTATTATATATTTAGGCATTAACAGAGTGCGAATTTTTTTTTATAACACGTATGTATTTTGAATAAATAACATTGCACTGTACATGTCTATATACACGTCAAGAAACTGATGATCATTCAGGAATTTATAACAAGAATCATAGGCAATTCACTGTGTATGTATTTTCAGTCTACGTATTTACATGCTATGGATTATTATATTTCTAAAAAATGAAAGTGTTAAAGTGGTGATCTTGTCTTACCCAGCATGATGGATCGAGAGCAAATAACAGTTTTCTCCACACTAAAAAAAATGTTTAAAACCTATTTTGATTCGCAAAGTACAAGAAAATGGTATTTTCAAACCACAACTATTGCAACTCTTAGGCAGTAAAAAATAGAATAAAAAGGGTTTTTCAACCCACAACTCTTAACGAGTATGTGAGAACGGTTTCTGCAATAAAAGGCGTTAATTTCCACAGGTTTCACTCGAAGCCCAATGAACTTCTATGAAAGTAAAACACTTGTGATCAGTGAAATAAATACATACCTGAATATTTTCACTAGGAGAAAATATTTGAGAATTGAAATGAGAGAATCAATGTCTTTATGCCATTTTCTTTTAGTCATTTTGTGCTGCAATGGACAGAATCTTCGAAGTCACCATCATTTGGATGACTAGAACTGCAGAATGTGGCCTTTAAAACATGGATCAAAAAACCAGAATGATCGGTTGTGGTTGCAGAGTTGCAGCCATAGGAAAAATTACATATGGAGGGGTGATGGGTATCCGTGATGCCACTTTGACCGCAGGCTTGCTACAAATGCCAGGGAAACCTTTGTTGCCAGCCTATTGAGCCGATCGAAGGCTCAGAGAAGTCATTGCAGGTAGAGCCACAGGAAACTCAACTCTGATTAATAATGATTTATGGCCCCAACAGAAAATTCTAAATTCTCCGAAGACAATCCAAAAAATCCAAAAAACAATTCAGATTAAACTCGAATCTGATGATGGTCCAGATGTGAAAATTCAGTGATGGACACTGATATAATTTCGACGGCAATATATAACTGCTACATCATCGATGGCTTGAAAATTCATAACTAATTAATACCAGTTTTCAATCTTAGGGTAGAGAACAGTTCAATCATCTAACACCAAAATTAATGTTGTACAAAAGACATAGGTGGCATTTTAGGGAGTTCTTTTCAAATAATAATGCGCTTAAAAATAGGTTTTTAATTTTTTTTAAATTTCAAGGAATTTTTCAAATTCTCCACGATCTAATTGTGAGAGTATATGAATCATATTACAAAAGCACATATATTTTGGGAAAGTGAAGTTCGCGCAGATTATTTTGATTCCTCATTCTTCATGGCTACAATGAAATAAATGGTAACTAGTAATTGTAACATCACCAGACATTGCAAAGGAAACGCCGTAAGATTCTCAAGTAATATTCTTAAAGACATTCAATAGTTGCTAAGGTGAGCAAGCTAGTAAGTTCTATAATTTTCTCTACACTCTTCTGAAATCTTATAATCGTTGAAGTTGAAATATGACAAATATTAACCTTTTCATTATTTTCGAAGAGGCGATTAGTAAGCTTATTCTTCAAATCATGGGAATTAAGGGCCTGACATTATCACATGTCAAAAGCCATTTCCATGTCTATATTTCATGAACATGATTTCTAATCTTGCAGGATCCTTATGTTGTTGTCATAAGGAAAATAGATAGTTTAGTATGTTGTACACCACAATATTCTCGATGCGAATGTTCCGAGCTTCTTCTTTTTTTTTGTAAATTTGGTGGGACCTCACTATTTTCTATTTATAATTATAGGACAGGCTACAAAATATAAAATTCATACTGTGGCCTCAACCTACCCATAGGAAACTAGGTCTGTTGGCCACCTGAAAGCATGGAAAGCATACCAAAATTGAAATTGTTTCATCCTTCTATATGACGCATTAACTATCTGTCCTACTACTACAATATGTTCAGACTTATGACATAAAGGAATTTCATATACTTTTAAAAAGTGCATAAAAACCAAATACTATAAAAACTAGCCATCTGATGAGGAAATTGGAGCTGGGTCCTTCATAATGGACCCAGGCATATCAACTTGCTACATCTGCTGGAGCAGCTTCTCCATGCGGCCGACCCAATTATCCATTCTGATAATGCGATATGTTGCCTGATATTGAGTAATCTTAATATGCTGCAACTCGTTCTGTATGTCCTGAAGCAAGTCCTCAAGGCGAGGTTCTATCTTTGGCTGGTCTGCCTTAGCATGGACAGGCGGAAAACTCTGCATAGCTTTTGCTAGAAGACATTTGACTATCCAGTATGTGTGAATAGTCTGATTGAAAAGAGTAAGTCGACCACGGGTATTTCCAGGGTCTGTAATGAAGTCCAGAATCTTTGCTTTTATTTCATTGTCTTCAGGATCAGTCTGTATATCTCTTTCCCAGCCACATATTTCTTAGCGAACAATTGAAGAATTACCCATTACGTAATTAGCAGCAAGGGTCTCCAGATGCTGCTGGTTTGTTTTATGGCCACGTTTCTTTGGGACATGTTCCAATTGGTCCTTCTGTTTGCCCTTGGCAGACTCAGACCATGAGCGTCTCTTCCCCATGGTTGGAGGAATCCTATGCAGCAACACAAACAGGCAGGTTGAAATAGTAAGGAACTGGGGAACAGTGTCTAAATCTCCCTTGTATACCCTTTGTGAATATATGACTCTACTTTCTAAAGAGAAACAAAAACGGTCCCTAAGAACCCAATTCAGTGACCTATGCAGAGGGACAGAATATCTTCCGGGAAGACAGAGGACCTCAGACTCCTTAGCCCTGTACCAAAAACTATAGCTAAAGCTGACTGGTCTGATAACAATGAACTGGGTCGACCTCATACTAGAGAGAGTGGCTGAGTGCACTAGATAAGCAAGAACATAGCAGAAAGTAGACGAAGCTTGACGTCTTTGAAGCCTTTGAGGCATTGTCCAACATTCAGGTCTCAAACTATAACCGAAAGGATCTTGGGATGCCTTTAGATTATGGAACCCGACCCAATTACTATCCCGACTGAGAAAAACCATAATTGGACTAATTCACAACCTGCACCAATTATCCCGATGACTTTGTATAACTGTGAGTAGTTTATCGGGCCATATCCTGCCCGGGGTAACAGCAGGAAGGAGGGAGTAGACAAGCTTTATGCAGGGGTCACGGAAGCAGGGTTGGACAGGGTTGAACATGGGAATGAAAGACCATGGAATCGAAAACAAAACGGAGACAGCCATAATTTGAAAAAACCAGAACCATATCGGGGCTAGTAACATCATGAATGCGAAATGGAGGACAGATACATACCTTGAAAGAGTTGCGAAGTTGATGGATTGAGTTGTTCTCCTCCTCTTCTTCCTCCAAGCACTTGCATGCAAAGAGCATTGCATGAAAAAATGGAGTGAGGGAGGGCGCCTACTTACCTTAACCAAAACCTTCCTTCGATGCTCTGGCATAACAGCCTGGCAGGACTGTGATAAAATCATGTTGATCCAAGTGATCACACACGTCATTGATATGTTGGGTCGGTGCTTCATTATGGTTCTTAATTGCCCGGAGGATGAACAACTACAAAATTGCCACAGTCTATCCTTTCTGACACTTGTACACCCTGATCGGGGGGGCGAATGTTCTGAGTTTCGACAGGGGCATTGTAGAGTAAATTTTGTCCGTTTTGTTGCTGCAGTTTTATCGAAGTGTGAAGAACGACGAAAACATTAGCCATGATTAGTACTCATTTATATCAAAAATTGAATATATTTTTACTGTCTTAATCTATCTTAATCTGAATTATTTAATCCATAAACACATAATAAATTCAAGGTTAAATGAATCTAAACCATCTAAAATTAAAATGTTTCTCTACAGACATAAATAATAAGTTTTCTTTCAGCCTCTCCCCCACTCTGAGCACATTACTTTCCAGGTGCAACAGAGGTTTCTGCATAATCAATAATAGTAACTTTAGCCTTATATGCTTTGAGTGGTAAGAGGTTCTTTTCCCACTTGTAATTGCTCTGGTGATTAGTGTAGTATGGGTCGTTTTGATGGTCTAGATGAGAGGTCATATTGTTTATTCCTCTTTCTTCAATTATAAATATCGATCTGCTCTTGGGCAGATTGATGGAGGACTAACTAGAAGACCAACAAGCAGCGACTGAAAGTGCCAGGAAACCCTTCCATCTAATAATAACAGACAGCCTAA
Organism: Pinus albicaulis; assembly: GCA_034641835.2. Classification (NCBI taxonomy): domain Eukaryota; kingdom Viridiplantae; phylum Streptophyta; class Pinopsida; order Pinales; family Pinaceae; genus Pinus; species Pinus albicaulis. The sequence goes on from CM076583.1 coordinate 446,012,121, forward strand.
TCATAGGCACACACTACAACAAAATAACAACTGACCTTTCAATTAGGTCTGGCTTACCTTTTTCATCTGATTTGATTATAATAGAGAAAAAGCCTAGCTCTGGACTTCACTTTAAACTGGGAACAACTTATTGTGCAATGTGCCCAAGCCATCTTACATATCTAATATCATATTTAAAATGCTAGTGTTTCCTGATTTGCATAGATTTTAATAAGTAAGTGATTTCCAGAATCGAAGTACCTGATCCTGAGAAGAAACCAAATGCAAGAAGCTGTCATATTATATTATTTGAGAAGAAACCAAATGCAAGAAGCTATCATATTATATTATTATAGGATGAAAAGTGCCAGTGACAGAATAGCAAGCCAAGCACTACATAAAGCCATGCAGCAACAAAGAGCATGACATTGATATTTTATACTCTTACTCTAACACACTACTGTGCACACTATACAAAGTGTGGTGTCACGTCGCATGGAAGATAAATTTGTCTGTGGGAACAGTTAAGAGTCTGCAACTACGAAGGTAACAATATCCTATGGTCTTAATATTACGAGACCAGGGTGTGGTTATCATAATTTCTTCTTTTAATGAGATTTATTTTAATGAGAACCAGAATCACGCCTAGTCATTCCTAGGAATGGACCATGGACCACAGGACTTGTGAGATATGTGCGTAGTAGTTGTTTTTGGGAATAGACTAAGACATGTAGTCTTGTAACTAGTTTTAGACTAATATTATTATATATATAATGTTGATATTTATATGTTAAATTTATTTGGATTATAGATTTTGAAATTTTTAAAAATTTAATTACATTTTGGGAAACCTTGGAATTTTAGTTAGTAAAAATTCCAGAAGCTAAATCAAATTAAATCGATGAGTTGAACTCTCCCGTCTATCAGAAACCTCTCTCTATTTATGAAATTTACACAAGTCTTTGATACAAAAGAGTTCAAAAAAATGATTTAGCTTAAGAAATAATTTTAAATTTGAGACTATTGTTTGATCTCATATGCCTCATATATGAGATATTCTTCAAATTCACATCCAAATTAATTTCAACAATCTCTGTCATATGTTTATATCTGTATGCTTTGAAATATAAAAATTTAAAATCTGACATGCAATAATATAATGTAATCATTTAAATATATAAACAAACATTTATAAAGAATGGTTAGTTTCATCGTTATAACGATGGTAGGTTGAGTACATTATCTTAACAATAATTTTTTTAACTGAAGTCATTATTTTTTTTTTGTAAGTGAACAAGTGGTGTAGGATGGAGAAGGATAGACACAAACACAGACTAGCTGATAGATTGCACGAGGTTTGGAATATAGAAGGAAATGCTTCTCCTATTGTATTTTAGTCTAAAATCTTATTAAAAGAAAATTATGCCGTGTTGAGAGGAGAAATGACACCTTATAATGTAATCATTTAAATATATAAACAAACATTTATAAATAATGGTTAGTTTTAGCGTTATAATGATGGTAGGTTGAGTACATTATCTTAACAATAATTTTTTTAACTGAAGTGATTTTTTTTTTTTGTAAGTAAATGAGTAGTGTAGGATGGAGAAGGATAGACACAGGCCCAGACCAGTTGATAGATTGCACGACGTTTGGAATATATAAGGAAATGCTTCTCCTGCTATATTTTAGTCTAAAATATTATTAAAAGAAAATTACGCCGTGTTGAGAGGAGCAGCGACGCCTATGGCTCGGATGATAGCCATGAACAGAACAACGAACCCTAACCAGCCATGATCAATCAGAAAACACATAAAAACCCTAAAAAATACCTCTAATTAAATAAATTTTACCTTGATCTAATTGGGAAACGAGAGTGCTACGACATCCCCTTGCCCGACAACGACGACTCTGAGGCGTGTGGCACATGCAATAAACGTGGCTTGACGCTGCGAGTGTGTGAGCTTTTACTTTCCAGATACCATGATGGCTCTCTGGTTTGCAAATTCCTGGGCAGATTTACAGAGAAAGGAATTCAAGCTAATCATGCTGACCGCATTTCCTTTGGTTTTAGTCTTCTCAGGCATCGAGGCACCGTGACACTAGAATTTTCATTGAGCTCCATCTGGATACCAAAAGAGAAACAAAAGTTAGTTAGTTAGTTAGGCTAAAGTAGGTATTGAATCAAATGGTCAAAAACATTTCAATCTTCTAACATTTCATCCTGTGGCTCATTCAAGAACAGAGTGGCAACCAGTAAAGTTGTTTTCAAATAATGACGCCTTACAGCGTAATTAATTAAATAAAAATAGTTCAATATAAAATTATTAGAAAATAGTCAGAGTATACGAATCATATTACAGAAGAACATATATTTCAGGAAACTGAAGTTCGCGCAGATTATTTTGATTACCCATTCTTCATGGCTAGAATGAAATAAACGGTAATTAATTAAATAACAATAGTTCAAGAAAATAAGTTTAGTCAATAGTATTTTTTATTAGATTTTCTTAAAAAATATTTTGTAATATCCCTGCAGCAAATTATTGTAAAAATTCCAGTGAAATTATATACTAACAAATAATATTTATCTTAATAGCTTGTTAGCTGAGAATTGGTTAGGGTTTAACATATGGATCCATTCGAATCTAAGTTATTAAGAAGGGAGTTAATAATAAATAAATAAATAGATAACAAAGACAATATGATAGGAAGGATCATTTAGCAATGGTTATTTATGCAAATGAGAGAACTATGAGATATGTGGGTAATTTTTTAAATTTGGGAGAGAGTTGGAATAAAAATGTTGTTAATTGTTAAATATTGTTATGTTATGAAACTTTAATACACAATAATAGGCATCTTATCTGGTCCATTTTTATATCCAATATAGGAATGTGTTTCACTTTTTATGGATTTCAGACGTATACTTATCTCTTTGTGTAATATTACTTACAAAAAAATTTCCAAAATCATTACGAAGTGCCTGAAGTTAACTCTCTCGTCTTTCATCTTCATAGAAAAATATGGTTTTCTCCAAAACTGTCTTATACATGATGTTATGGCCACAACCAAGGAATGCCTACATTCCATCCAAACGAAGAAAATGGAGTCCATTTTCATGAAGGTGGGCTTACATAAAGCACAAGACTGTGTTGATTGGACTTTTCTGCATCTTGTTTTGTCTAAGATTGGACTTACGATGTACAATATTGAATGAGTATGGCATGTGTGACTTTCGTACAATTTGTAGTGTTGATCAACGGATATCCCTCTAATTTTTTCTCTGCCAGTAGGAATTTAAGACAAGGATGCTCTCTTTCTCCCCTACTATTATGGAAGGACTCAGTCATAAGATCAAAGAGGCAAGATCTACTGGTATTTTCTGTGGCATAAAATTGGGAAGGGTCATTGAAATAACCTATAGCTTATTTTTTGACGACATCCTTGGTTTCGGGAAGGTGTACAAAGCACAATTAAAATCTCTACATCATATTTTTCATAGATTTGGAGAGGCATCTGGTTTGCAAGGAAATGAAAACAAGTCACTTTAGCTTTACACGGGTGGAGACTGAGATTATATTGACTTTATTGTTGGTATATTTGTGGTGGTTGCGACAACACCTCTATGAGGGCCTCACATATCTAGGATATATGATAAATCCCAACAACTATAGGATCAACAATTGGCTATGGATTATTGATAAATTATGTAAAAATCATTTGGTTGGTCGCATAGATGCCTTACAATGGGAGGGAGAATCACTCTTATACAGTCACTTCTAAAACAATTTTTGGTTTATTGGGCACATTTATTCATCCTTTCTGCTTCTATTATATCTAGAACTCGGAGCATCATGGCACACTTCATCTGGGCGGGAACTTGGAGGGAAGAAAATTCAATTTGATTAAATGGGAGAAGATCACGATCTTGAAACAATATGGAGGATGGGGAATATTGGATGTGAAAATATTTAGTTGGCCTTTGTTGATCAAGTCCTTATGGCGCGCATTACTTCGTGAGATTTCTTGGAGGATGTTATTTTGTCAAAGTACCTTAATCACCGAGAGGCTTAAGAATGGATCCAGAATGGCCACATAGGTAAAAACACTAGCTCTTATATCTAGATGAGTTTCAACAAGATTAAATTTTGGTTTCTCAAGTGAATATGTTAGTCCTTTGGTTCGGGTTCTAGTATTTTAATTGGTCGAGATCAAATCATGGGTGTAAATTTAGATAACGGCCTCTCGGAGAACATCATAAAAAAAATTCATACAAGGGGATACTTTTACCTGGCACAAGTCATACAACACTAACATGGGAGTTTTCCTATCTGGAAGATGGAAAATGAGATAGGGTTTATAGGAAATTATGTTGAGGTCTAGGAAAATTACATTATGGAACTCAGAAGGTCGGGCCTGTGTAGAATAGAGGGGTCAATCATATAACATGGGCATGGAATTTTCACAAACGTTTTGTTGTGGTTGCTGAAACTTACCAATTAATTATGTCCTCTAGACTCTCCTTACAAAAAAAGGGTTGGTGAGTCGCTAGTACTCTAGAAGCTCCAATGATACAATGCATAGGGGTCATCATATCGCAAGGCATGCCTCTTCAGAGCTTTGTGAGACTACGATCAGCCTAGATCTCTCTAATCATAGCGAGTCAGACTCCCTCATCAACCAGGAGTCGACACAGTTGGTTGCCCAACTCCATCCTGAATTGGATGTCCGCTCTATGTTGCATCCCCGTGGATCTATGCACCCATGCATCAGGTATGTCACCCTGATCCGCCGCCTCCGCCATCTCCTTGTCATGATCTACACCTGGATCATCCGGTGGGGGTGGAATCATGTCCCCAACTAATGTGCCAATATCTACAAAATATATAGTACACAACAATAATTAGAAAATTTCATTAAATAATTTAATAAAACAAGTTAAAAAACATGTTAGAATAAATTTTATTCTAATTAATTAATTAAGACAATAAAATGAAACTATATTAATTTAAATAAAAAACTGATATTACCTCTACCATCCAGTGGCTCATCCTGTGTGAAGAGGATGTTGGTACTCCCTTGCCAATCCAAACTAGTGTATGGACACAGCACCATCACAAATGAGTGATCATCAACACTCACTAGCAAATCCAAAGCATCACGAGATATCATGTCCGGATAATCGGCTAGGCCCCTCTTGGGCATCATCTAGCCCCACATCTGCATCCGTACATGCAACGTCTACCTACGAGGATGTCGAACAAAAGTAGGTCCCCGCTCTGGAAACCTCTCAAAAAATAAACAAAATAAATATAAAGAAAAAGCAAAGGTCAAACTCCCACGTGCCTGAGAATGAAATTTATCTAATGCTATAAAAAACTGCCGCAAAAAAATGGCAGACCATCTCACAAGTCGTGGCATCTGGAATAAAGAATCAACATAAAGTAAAATTGGGCAAGTAATATGTTGTCTGCCACTAGTATAGTGGAAATGGTCGTGAGTAGTAGTGAGAGGCACCTTACCTCCTCTGGACCAAACGAAGAAATGCGTAACTAATCACCAGAAACCTGAAAATCTGTTGGAGAAAGTATACATCCCTAATGTATCGCTAGGAGTATGCCAACTAAATCCTTGCTGCATAACCATTGAGGACATCTCAGAACTGGGGAAAATCCTGCCCTCTCCTAGATAGGCCAGCAATAAAATAGATGTCCTCCTCAATGGGCTCATACCAGTGGCCAGGATCGAACTAGAAAGCCTGTCGGTGGGCATCCCACTTATAGATTAGCTATCCCAATAACCCATTGTGCCCCTTCAGGGATGTAGCCTCCTCGTAGAAATTAAGGAGGCCTACCTCCCTTAGGATAAACTAGGTCAGTGTCGTAATAGGGAGAGGGTACAAATTCTCTCCCTCTCCCGTGCCTCCCATAGCTAAATAATGTTATAACGGTTCTCCATATGGTCTTGTTTTTCCCTTTTCCCTCTCAGTTGACGTCGCTAAATGATTCAAATATTAAATACATTTTTTTATTAAATCAGAAATGTATTTACAAATATATATATATATATATATATATATATATATATATATATATATATAATTTTTATTGAAAAAAATTAAAACACATGTTGCGCAAAAAAAAGTAACGCACTATTACCGATGCATTATTGTTTTTTTGGGCGCACTGAACATTTTTTACAGCAGTACATAGTTAACGGTGCGATCCTGTAAATGACCGCACCGTTAATTATGTACTGATGTCGGGCGGTGTGTTGACCAAATAATCCACCCCGAGGCAGTTAGTTTGGTCAACGCACCACTCGACAACAGTACATAATTAACAATACGATCCTGTACACGATCACACTGTTGTGTTATTTTTAAAAAAATTATCGGTGCATGTTTTGTCGTCACCGCACCAGAACCCAATGCAGTTTCCATTAACAACGTTCATGGTGCAGCCTGTAAATTTACAGGTGGCACCGCTAATGGTTCGAGATGAACGGCTTGAACGCACCGTGCATAATTTTTTTTATTTGTTTTTAAACGATAACTTTTATGTTAATTTAACAAATTAATCCGCTAAATGGTCTAGTTATTGAGAAACAAGTAGATTACATGTACATTTGTGTGTCGAGGAGGCATCTTTGTCGAGGAATACAAAAAAAACAAATTTATCCACCGTTTTCGACAATTCGAACTCCACACAATGAGCAATAGACGACAACAATGTGGTAAATGGGTGCACTGATGGAATGATGCCTTAAAGGAGACAAAATCACACCAGTGCTTGAGATCTCTAGAGCACTAAACAAGTAAAAATGAGGTTCTTACATCCAGTAATTTTTTTTAAATTAAACCTTTTTTGGTGCACTCGATTTTGAGATGCACCGAGTGGTTTTATCAATGGTGCACCACAGATCGTTACAGTGCGTTGGATTACGGAGACACACCAGGCTAGTTTGTACGTAGACACCAGTGTGCTGGAGTACGTAGACACACCAGGCCAGTTTGTACAGAGAGCACGGTGTCTCGGTGTGCCAATTGATAGTACGCACCAGTGCACTTTTCATAAATCACATCAGTGTGTGTTATGATTAACAACGCACTGCAAAAAAAATCCACAAAAAATTCCACCCGCCAACCTCCTCTAGTGACCTCCACTACAAATGGATATCTGGGCTATTTTTTAAGGGCTTCCTCAAAATCATCCGCTAGAGAGTATTTTCCTTGTAGTGAAGAAATGATGTAGTGTTTTTAATATGTGATTTTTAATTGGTTAATCAAGATTTTATTAGTTCCTTAATCTAGATTATATATGAATAGTCATATTTTTTAATTACATTTACTAAATTTCAGCAGTTTATCCATCCAATTAGTGTACCAGTGAAACTCTACTTCCAGTAAGAAAGAAGGAATATGCTCTATGTTTCTGTTTGAGATTTTTTTCAAGACTGTAAGGGTTTCAATTTTATTGTCATAAGCTACATTTTCTTTGTTATGAATTGTGAGAAATTTATAAGTCTATAGCATTTTTCTGCTCTACAGGGTTTATTTTAATATTCATTATGTATATTTATAGTTTTTCTCTTTCAATTTTTTTGAACAAAGCTTCACATATTTGTGTGTGAAAAGAGAGGGATTGTTTCTGAACTTCCATAAAGGCCTAGTCTAGATACTAACTTTGTAATGACCTTGGTAAAAGTACATGTAAAAAATAATATAATACCATGATTGATGGGAGACTTATTCCAAGTTGAATGGTAGGAAAACATCTTAGTGGGTGTTCATTCGGTTTATTATGGCTAAGGAAATTGGAAACGGAAAAGGAAAAGGCATTTGGAAAGGAGAATGGAATATTTGGCAAATTTATTTATGAAAATAATGTAAATTAGGAGTAAAGGAAGGTGAAAGGTCACAGGTTGCATGTCAGGAGGAAAATGAAGGAAAATAATGGAAACTGAAGAAATTAGAGGCCTCGTCTATAAAAAGGCTTATGAGGATTAGTTGGTAAGATTTTTTTCAGTGCATTTTTTGGAGCTCTCTCACTATTCTCTCTCTCTCTCACACACACACACTTGGACACTTAGAGTTTTCTTGGAGCACTTGAGATTTGGAGTAAGAAAGGAAAAGAAAGCAAGGAAGACCAGGATCAAGAAACTACAACAGGATTCTTTGTAGGTATCGATTTGCATATGTTATTTCCTTGCTAGATCTAACATGCATGGTATTGCATGCAGTTTCTTGCTGCCTTGGCATGGGTTTTTCTAGGTGTGACACTGTTTTCAGCATAGCCTTTACATTTCCATATAGCTTTGATGAGATGGGTTTCTCATACTTTAGTTGAGTTGGATTGCTGGATGAATTTGATGCTGAGTGGGGTGGATCTTCGAAATGACACACACATGGCCTAGTGGTCCCTGAGTCGAACTATGGATCACGGTAAAGTCGCTAGCCTAGTAACACCTGAGCTAGAATGTGGGTTGTTGTAAAGCCATATTGTGTGCCTCAGTGGGCCTAGGAATCCTTGTAAATGAATGGAAAGATATACGATAAAGCCAAGAGGTGTAGTTCTCTCAGTTGAGCCTAGTAGTCCCTGGATGGGATGTATGGTAAAGCCTAGAGAGATGGTCTCGTTGTAGAGCCTAATGAACCCTGGATCAGATTGTGGGTTATAATAAATCATGAGAGACTAGGAGGCACTTAAATTGCTCACGATGTAGGTGGAGAACTCCGGTAGCATTCATGCTTGTTTGGTTCCTTTTTGGTTAGTTATGAGTCCCACATTAATGCTTGGAATATGGCATGGGGGTGATTGTTTGAAGAGTGATTTGGCTCAGCCAATCTATGCTTGGGTGGAACGTGGTAGTCCCATCCTCAGTTGGTTCTTTAATTAATTAATGAGAAATTCATTCCTTTGGTAATTGATGTATAATTGTACTCATTATTACGTGTATTCTATTGTCATTGTATCTATTTTATTTCTGTTGTTATTATGTTGGTTATAAGCATGTAATTTATCAATGATGATGTATGGATCTCTCCATGTTTTCACCTATAAATGAATACACAATGTAGCTTTGGTAAAATAGATTATATTTCAGCTTATGATGTAAGGGAGCAATGTTTCTTAGCGATTCACAGATAGGTATGAGACCCCTATGTTTAAATATGTTGTTTATACTTGTAGATGCAATAGTTGTGACACGTTTGACGAAATTCTTGTCATGGATGGGAAGGGTCCAGATGAGTTCCTGATGATGTGATTTCTTCCATAACTTTTTTTTAATTTTATTTATCCTCTCCTAAAATTTCATGAAGTTCTAGACAGTGGCCTCAGCTCTGGGGCTAAAAAGCTGGCACAAATTCCGGAGTTGTAGGCACAAAAATGACTTTTGGGGCCCTCGCCGCGACCTTTCCTTGGCATGCCCATGAATATAGTGTTGAGATTCAACAAGATGATGATCCTAGTGAAAATTAAGCACCTACACTAGGAGTGAGCCTCGGGCTATTTCTAGGTGTAAGTCTATTTTTAGAATGGTGAGAAAATTCTATGTATAGATGATATTATATTTTTAGATGCATGTGTGAAGTCTATTTATATATCGCATGTCTAAATATAGAATGCATGTCGATTATTATTATCTCTTAATAATAATTGGACAATAAATATTAATCTATTCTCCATGAGAATATGGAAATAGTTAACTGAAGTGTCAAATTAGTTAGCTAAGTGGATTTAGAGTTGAGTGGTAGGTGGTGGGACATGCAATTGGACTTAGTTGTAACTGAGTGATTCAAAGTTGTAACAGAGTTGAATGTGTAGTTATGTGAGTTGTAAAATAATTTAACTCAGTTAAGCGAGTTGAACTCAGTTGTGCTAATTGTAGCTAAACATACACTAGTGAGAAATTAGTGAATTAATTAATTAACTAATTCATAATCAATGGTCTCACATGCAACTGAATAAATACTATTGTTAACTACATGCATGTCAGATCAAGTGGAGACCCAATTGAGAGATAGGTGAAAGGGATAGTTTGACTATCAGTTGTGACATTAGTGGGTGCACTCATGCAACCACACACACATTGGATGTTCCCATGAGGATTGCGCAGTCAAGGCAAGCATGATCTTATTCTTTCAGGGATTGTTATCTGCAGGGATTGCGCAATGGAGGCAGGTTGTCAGGAGGCAGTAAATTGGCGCATGTACTTGCCAATTTTTGTATGACAGTGTGAGACGATTGTAGATTGTACTGAGAGCTATTGGATTAGAGTTTTGTATGTGATTGTTTCATGATCCATGATATATACATAATATATGATAGTGGGGTTTTTATCTTTATGCTTTCCCGGTAAAAACATGTGTTATGTGTGATAGATCTTTCTTCATGTGTTTGTAATTGGCGATCGTGTTTTAAATTTCCACAACAATTTTAGCAGAAGCGATTTTGTATTTAAAAATGGCATATATTTGTTTGATCAAGAGAATCAAGGCAATACATAATTTGTATTTAAATTTCTACATGGTATCAGAGCATAGAGGATTGCAATTTTGAAGCAGTAGTTGAGTTTGTTGGTGGAAACAATTCAAATTTGCTGCAAGAATTTCTTGGTGCGACAGTTGAGTACACATCGAAATGGATTTCAATGGCTCGTGGCTAGAGTATGAAATCGAGGGAATATCGAACTATATTGCATGGAAGGACAAGATGGAGGCAGTGCTTGAAGATAATGGCTCGAAGGAATTCATCGACAGTGATGTTCCTAAGCCGACTTCGACGGATGTTGCATTACTTGACGCATGGAAAAAGAAAGTAGCGAAGACGAGAAGGATTCTCTTGAAAGGTGTACGAGACCACATTGTCTCAACCCTTCATGGGAAAGACACTCCATATGCTATGTGGAAGGCTTTGACGGATATTTTCCAAAGCAACAGCGACCATAGGAAATTAGCACTGAAGGATAAACTCAGAAAGATCAAGATGGAGAAGGGAGAGAATATTCCAAAGTATCTCACGAAGTTTGTCCAATGTCGGGCTGAAATGGGGAGTGTGGGAATCACTATTTCTAATGATGATTTGGTGAGCTTGGCTCTCTTGGGACTTCCTAAGAGTTGGCATAGTTATCAAGACTTTATCAACGGAAGGGAAAAACTGCCGAATTGGGAACGATTGTGGTCAGATCTAGTGCAGGAAGAGTTCAGACATAACACCAAATATGGCTCTTCATCAAAGAATGATGATGAAGAGGATTGTGCTTTAGCTACCAAGGAAAGGAAAGGGAAGGGGAAGAAATTCCACTCAAAATCCGAGTCTAAAGGCAAGAAGCTGGATTTTTCCAAGGTGAAATGTTTTCACTATCACGAACATGGCCATCTAGCCATTAACTACCCATAGAAGAAGAAGAATAATAATTTTGTTGGAGCTGCAGCTGGTGAGGCCCTTGCCTCGCAATTTGAACTTGATTTCCCCTTGATCGAATGCTTAGTATCAAGCGCAATGGGATTACTGTGGTATCTTGATAGTGGTGCTTCGTTCTAGATGACAGGAGATAAGGATTTTTTCAGTGACTTGGAGGAGAAAGATCTTTAAATTCATATAGAGATGGGCGATGATGGATGATACAGTGAAAATGAGATTGGTACCATTACCTTTGAGAGGGATTCAGGTAAACCATTTGATTTGAAAGATGTTATGCATGTTCCAGGTGTAAAGAAAAACTTGGTCTCAGTTGCAATGTTGGAGGACAGAGGCTATGACATTGTTTTCAACGATGGAAAAGCTTTCCTGCAACATATAACAACAGGTCAAGCCAAGAGGATAGGGATTCGAGTTAAGAATCTCTACAAGCTGGAGGTAGATGGATGCGCTTCCATGATGGGAAAGGCAGAAAAAGTGGTGAGCCAAGATGAGGGTGAATTATGGCACAGGCGATTGGTACATATTCATCATGGAGCCTTGAAATTCATGCAACAAATATCTAATGGAATTCCAATGGGAACACTTGCTCAGTTAGATCAGTGCAAGGGTTGCACCATGGGGAAGTATGTAAAGTCCACCTTTCATGAAAAGGAGAACCGTGCTTCAGTGATCCTAGAGAGAGTTCACACAAACGTGTGTGGACCATTCTCGGTTTCTTCAACACCAAAACATAGGTATATTGTTATTTTTGTTGATGAATTTTCTCATAAATGCTGGATATAATTCAGGCAGAAGAAGGATAAAACATTCTCAATGTTCAGTAAGTTTAAAGAATTGGTGGAGAAAGAGTCGGGGAAGAAAGTGAAGGCTCCGATGAGCGATAATGGTGGAGAATACATCTCTAATGAACTAAAATACTTCTGCAGCAAAGAAGGAATTCGAAGAGAACTCATAGTGCCTCAAAACCCACAGCAAAATGGGGTCGATGAGAGGAAGAACATAGCGATCATGGGTGTTACACGAGCGATGTTGCATGATCAGGGCCTACCAATGCATTTGTGGACGAAAGCATGCAACGCTGCGGTTTATGTTCAAAACTGTTGTCCTCATAGAGTACTTGGCATGAGTACACTTGAAGAAGGTTTCACTAGTAATAAACTAGATGTTTCTCAGTTTAATATTTTTGGCTCGAATGTTTATGTGCATGTGACCAAGAACACCAGGAAGAAGCTGGAGCCGACTGCTGAAGTTGGGATATTTTTGGGGTACACAGAAACATGCCATAACTATCATGTGTATTTTCCTAACAATAAGATAACTGTTATGCGATGGGATATAAAATTCGATGAGGGGAAATCCATGTAGTTGTCGCTTGAGAGGGATCTAGACTTGCATGTAGAGGAGGAATTTTTGGTTCCCAAATATGAGTCTCTAGATGTGGATCAACCATAGGAGGAGGCTCATGGAGTGGAGAAGTCCACTCACGCAGAGCCAAACATCAGAACCGGTAGAAGGCATATCACAGAAGCTGATAGGCTGAGGCTTGATGCTACACAGAATGTAGGAGCCCCTACTTCATAGCGCAGACAAAGACAGTCTCCTAACCGATTTACTGGATACATGGCTCTCATGAGAAAATGAATTGTGACTGAGCCATCTTCCTTTCAGGAATAAGTGTAGGAACCCACATGGGTAGATGAAATGGTGGATCATTATGACTCCATTGTCAAAAACAGTGCTTGGGAAATTGTTCCAAGGCCGATTGATAAATCAGTGGTAGGTTCGAGATGGATATACAAGGTAAATCAAGTTGCTGATGGGAGTGTTGAGAAATACAAGGCCAGATTTGTGGCCCAGGGCTTCTCACAGATCGAGGGGATTGATTATGAAGAAACATTTGCACCTGTCACATGGTATTCTTCCATAAGGACCATCCTTTCTCTCTTAGTGAAGATGGGTTGGCACATTCATCAGATGGACGTGAAGACTGTGTTTCTTAATGGGATCATTGAGGAAGAAGTGTACACTGAGCAACCTAAAGGATTTGAGATCTTCAATAGCGAGTCGCATGTGTCCAGACTCAAAACAGTGTTGTATGGGCTAAAGCAAGCACCTCATGCTTGGTACACTCAAATCGACATCTATTTCACTGGACTTGGCTTCACCAAGAGTGAGGTAGATGCAAACCTATACCAAATTGTGGTGGAGGGTAAGCTTTTAATAAATTTTTTTTATGTTGATGATTTAATACTAACTTGTGATGAGCAGCTGATACACTCATGCAAGGAGGACCTTGCAAAGGAGTTCAAGATGAAGGATATGGGCCTCCTTCATTATTTCCTTGGATTGGAAATATGGTAGTGAGATGGTGAACTTTTTGTGTCTCAAGACAAGTATGTGAGGGAGATACTGGGTAAGTTTCACATGGAGTGCTGCAAACCCATGGATACTCCTCTTCCAGGAAACTGGAGGAAAGAGGATGCTACATCTGGAGAGGTAGTGGATACTACTGTTTATCGACAGTTGGTGGGTTTGCTAATGTATTTAGTGAATACGAGACCATACATATACGATGCGGTGAACCAACTTAGTCAAGTGATGGTTAAGCCTACCAAGCTCTTTTGGAAGGCGGGAAAGCATGCCCTGAGATACCTGAGGGGCACATTTGAGTATGGCTTGTGGTACAGATAGATGGATGAGGTGAAGTTTCATGGCTTCACGGATGCATATTGGGTGGGAAGCCCAATGGACAGAAAGAGCACATCAGGGGGGATATTCAGTATCAGATCTACATTTGTTTCTTGGTACAACAGGAAACAAAGATCTGTTGCATTCAGTTCTGCAGAAGTGAAACACATGGCAGCAAGTCAACCTACATGTGAGGCTATCTGGATGAGAAATATCTTGGTTGGTTTATTTGGTTCTCATATAGATCCTACAGTGATCCATTGTGATAATCAGAGTTGCATTAAACTCTCCATTAATCCTGTGCTTCATGATATATCTAATCATATAGATATCTGGTATCATCATATTAGAGATTGTGTGCAGCAGAAGATCATGTTGCTTCAGTACATTCCTACGAAAGATCAGGATGCAGATATTCTGACGAAGGCACTCACCAGGAGCAAATTTGAATAGCATAGAGACAGAATTAGGGTGAAGGATAATCCCTTTCTTGTTGAGAGGGAGTGTTGAGATTCAACAAGATGATGATCCTAGTGAAAATTAAGCACCTACACTATGATTTAGCCTCAAGATATTTTTAGATGTAAGTCTATTTTTAGAATGGTGATCAAATTCTATTTAAAGTAGGAGTCTATTTTTAGAATGGTGAGAAAATTCTATGTATAGATGATATTCTAATTTTAGATGCATGTGTGAAGTCTATTTATATATCTCATGTCCAAATATAGAATGCATGTCGATTATTATTATCTCTTAATAATAATTTGACAATAAATATAAATCTATTCTCAATGAGAACTTGGAAATAGTTAACTGAAGTGTCAAATCAGTTAGCTAAATGGATTTCGAGTTGAGCGGTTGGTTGGTGGGACTTGCAAGTGGACTTAGTTGTAACTGAGTGATTCGAAGTTGTAACATAGTTGGATGTGTAGTTATGTGAGTTGTAAAATAGCTTAACTCAGTTAAGTGAGTTAAAATCGTTTGTGCTAGTTGTAACTGAACATAAACTAGTGAGAGATCAATGAATTAATTATTTAATTAATTCATAATCAGTGGTCTCACATGCAACTAAAGAAGTATTACTGTTAACTACATGCATGTCAGATCCAGTGGAGACCCAGTTGAGAGATAGGTGAAAGGGACATTTTGACTATAAGTTGTGACATTAGTGGGTGCACTCATGCAACCACACACACATTGGATGTGCCATGAGGATTGCACAATCAAGGCAAGCAGGATCTCTTTCTTTCAGGGATTGTTATCAGCAGGGATTGTGCAGTGGAGGCAGGCTGTCAGGAAGTGGTAAATTGGCGCATGTACTTGCCAATTTTTGTATGACAGTGTGAGATGATTGTACATTGTACTGAGAGCTCTTAGATTAGAGTTTTGTATGAGATTGTTTCATGATCCATGATATATACATAATATATTATAGTGGGGTTTTTAGCTTTATGATTTCCCGGTAAAAGAATCTATGTTATGTGTGATTGATCTTTTTTCATGTGTTTGCAATTGGCGATCATGTTTTAAATTTCCGCAAGAATTTCAGTAGAAGTGGTTATGTATTTAATAGTGGCATATAATTTTTAGATCAGTAGAATCCAGGAAATAAATAATCTGTATTAAAATTTCTACATATAGTCTTCTAACCACTCCATTTCCCTTATATGCCCGCGGATAAGGCTCAAAATGGTAAAAAACGAGCTCCCCCTAGGGTTCATGGGTCTGGGAGGTTGGGTTACCTCCTCAAGGTGTTGTTGATGTTGTGTAAGGCCCGTTTTTCAAATTTCCATTGGTTCCACTTTCTTAAGGTCATCTATGAGGTTGAATCTCATATTAGTAGCCTCTCGTCACATGTTTACCCTAGTTGGTCAGTTACTTGGGTAGATGTCAGAAGAGGGTGTTACAGAGTGGTAGCAGAGCATGGTTCAACTCTTGGACTGGATAGGTGGTGTGTTGATCATGTGTTTATGTTGGTTGCATGCGTGCGTATGATTATGGTCTATATGTTCTTGTTTCATCCGTGTTGTATTGGCCATGGTGGAGTGGTGTTGCCATGGAGGGAATGATGGTGTTGTTTTCAACATGTTGTCATGTGTGTATGACTGGTTATGTGTTAATCGTGTTATGTATTGATCGTGCACGCTTGCTTACATATTCTTACATATTGTACATTCATTGTTTTCTTATGCTAGAGTTACATATTGGTCATGATTCAGTTTTTTCCGTGTATACTTTCTTGTGTGATGTTATACTTGGGACATACATTAGTCGTTCATGATTGGTTATACATGTCAAGTGGGTGCATATGTTCAAGTTTTCATTGGTTTGGTGAAGGTTTTTGTTCATAAGGTCATTGTATGCAATTAGGTCATCATGATGATATTGGTATGTTATGATGATAGTGTGTTGGATAAGATAGAGGAGGAGATGCAGATCATTAAAGTGACATTGCAACAATGGACTTTGGGATAAGAGCAGATCGTCATACAAGTATGCATGTTTGGCATGAAGGTATGTGATTCATGGTTGTTGTAAGCATTAGGGTTACTTATGTGTTTTTCATTACTTTTTTTTTCTCGTTACATATATGATAAATTCTAGTTTATGAGTGTAGTCAAACACATTATGGTTATGTGTATGCCTTTCATTCTATTGATGTTATGGTTACCTACATGATAGATGTTAGTTAATTAGTGTGATCATATGTACATGTGTTGGTTATTCAAGCATGATATTAATTGATGACTATGTAATATGTTGTTGATGAATATGTTATATGTTAACTTGTAGTTAGTTCGATGATTATGTTATATGTTGTTGAAGAACATGTTATGTGTTAACTTATTGTCGTTATATGTTAGTTAACTTCATGGTTAGGGTTATAAAATTAATATCTTGATGTTAAATGTATCATGCTAATTTGGATTGGACTATGCAATTGGTTAGGGTTATGACATTCAGGTATGAGTCGACCTAATTATGATAATTTGTTGTACTAATATAGACTAAGTGTGTGTATGTGAGTGTTATGCATGAATGCAAAATTTTTATGAGCTTATGATATGAGCATGTTAGTTAGTTACTGTTATGGATATCATGACCTTATTTTGTTTGAGATGACGTGTTGTGAAGTTATATCATGCTAACTAGATTGATTATGTAGACAAGATAGCCTCCCTTGAGATAGATTAAGGTATGAGTTTTCCTATTAAGGTATGTTTGATTATGTCATTTATTCGGTGTTTGAGCGTTGGTTTCTATTATGTCATCTATTTATTGTTGAATGTTTGGTTAATCACATGTTATGAGCATTTTTCTATAAGATTTCATGAAGTAATAATCTTGTTTTAAGATAGTTGGTATATCCTTGAGTGTAAGTAGGTGATAGTTGTTGCATTATGTATTATGACCGATGAATGGGAGTTGATTTTTTATTATGACATGGTTGTTAGTCTTGGTAAAATTTTGATTTTGAATTGATAGACATGTTGTCTTGATGTTGATACATATGGCTAACATGTGTGTGTTTAGTTACAAGGGAGCGTGATTGGCACAACAAGGTAAGATAACTAGCTTGTTGTTATGTTTCTTTATGCACTGAAAATTATGTGTTTATGGAAGTATGATGTAGGGGATTGCATTGCAAAAGGGACTACCACGAAATATTTGAAAAGGCTCTAGTTGATCTTTCCCTTAAAAGCTTTGGGAACCCATGGGGGATTGGGTCATGGTGTATGTTTCTCATCTTGTGATTTTGATATTTTTTGGTTTGTTGAGCTTGGTTTGTGGCTTTGTTTATGTTTAGTGTATGAACATACCACTTTTTTGTGGTGTCATATTTCTTTTGGTTTTTCATGTTCTTATTATTTATTTCTCTTGTTCCTTCCTTTTATGTTTTGGAGACTCTTGGAAATTGGTTAGGGAAAGAGGAAATTTAATCAAGCTCAGGGAGAGATTGGTGGTACCTAATAGGTAATGAAAGACTTGGATGAATCTCGGTGCATGAGTAAGCACAATGGAAGGTAAGAATATGAAAATTGGTTGGATTGGTTGGGTCCATCATGATAAATGGATGGTGGAAGTACATACATGAGAAAGGAAACAAAAAAGGGTAGAGAAAGTGGATCTGAGGTGTTAGATGCCTTGGCTATGTTGGGAAATATTATTCTCAACGTTGTTCATGTTGTGCATGAATAAAGGAAGTTCTCTTAACCTAGACCTTATGATATCTAACACTTGTGTTGTGATCATGATTATGTTGGTTTTTATATATGTATGTATGTATGTATGTCGTGTATGACAGGGTCATTAGGGATCATGATTGTTTAATGTTAATGTTTATATGTATATATGTGATTATGTATGTCGTTGTCTGACAGGATCATGATTGTTTTATGCTAATGATATATATATATATATATATATATATATATATATATATATATGTCAGTGTATGACAGGGTTTTCAAGGATCATTCTTGTGGACGAATGATTTCTTATGCATGTGAATGGCATGAAGAGGTTCTTGGTCTTATGAGGAATTAATTGGGAAGAGTAACTCCGAAAGATATGTACTATTCCTATGTTCATAACATGGGTACGTTAGCAAAGTGAAAGTAGTGTGATTTGCGGCATGCTAGGATAAGCATGTCTAATCGAAAGACACTAGAAGCAAGGTTTCTTGTGGGGTAAGTGTGTGGTATGTTCAGGTGCAATACTAATGTTGTTTATATCTTGCACATGTTTTATATTCAGTGATTATACCTATGGATATGTGTAAATGCAACGTATGTAGTATTGTGTATGTATGATGTTGTGTGCCTGTTGTATATATGGTGTTGTGTGTATATTGCATATGCAGTACTAGGTATAGATGGTTCTATGTACATGTTGGATATGCAATGTTGTGTGCATATGGTGTTGTACGCATGTTGGATATGTAGTGATGTGTATGTATGGTGCTATGTACACGTTGTATATGCAGTGATATGTACATATGGTGTTGTGTGTGTGTCGTACATATGGTGCGATGTACATATGGTGTTGTGTTCATGATTGTACATGTGGTGTTGTGTGCATGTGGTGTTGTGTACATGTTCTGCAAGTGGTGTTGTGTGCAGGTGGAGTCATGTACATGTTGTGCATGTGGTGATGTGTACATGTGATGTCATGTACATGTCATGCATGTGGTTTTGTGTACATGTGGTATTTTGTACACATTATACAGGTGGTGCAGTGTACATTTCGCGTTATGTACACATTGTGAAAGTGGTGTTATGTACATGTGATGTTGTGTACACGTTGTGGAGGTATTATTGTGTATAGGTGGTACCATGTACATGTTGTGCATATGGTATGTGTATACATGTGGTATTGTGTGCATGTCGCACATGTTGTGTTGTCGGCATACAGTACTCTGTATGTGCATGGTGTCGTCGTGGTATCGTTACATGTGTATTTTTTGTGTTGCACTCCATATATGTATATGCATTTTGTGGTATTATTTTACATCGAGTGTAGGTGTATATGTTTTATGTTGGTGTAGGAATATGTATTGTGTTGTATTGGACACTAGGTGTAGGTGTATGTGTTGTATGTTGGTGTGGGTGCGTGTATTTTATGGTGTTCTATGTCATACGTGGGTGTATTTTGTGTTGTGTACATTGTGTGTATGTGTACGTGATTGAAGAGAAGCAAAGGCATTGGATGTTTGTTGAGTGTGTCAATCGATCCGATGTGTGTACAAAAAGAATAAAGGCAGAAGTAAGGACCGATGAAGGATAAGTATTGGTATTTTATTTCAGGTATACTGTGCATGAGATCTATGATTATATTTGATGACGATTACATTTGATTTATGATTATGGTTTATGATGATTGCATGTGATTCATGATTTTTACCTATGATGTTTGTGTTTTGAGCTAACCAGATGTGATATGTTTATACATGATGATTTGATCAAACAACTAGTTTTACTTGTTCTGATAGGAAGTGAAAATAATTGCAAGTATACCATATTGATGAACTACCAATTAGCTATGATTTGATTTGATTTCAATTTGTTTTGAGTCTAATGGGAATTATGTGCTTGGTATAGTAAGAAAAAAAATTCCTGGTTGGGAGGATGAAATTAATTCAATGATTAGCGACATCTACAAAAGGAATTGGAAATGCAATAGTATGTTGGTAAATCACTTTAGGAGCAAGGCCATTGTGGGACACTGGTTCCCAATAGTGTCCATTGATTTCCATAAGCATGATTTGACCGGAATGATGGTTTTGAAGCAGGTATATGCCTTGGTTGTTTTACCTTCCAATGCGAGGAAGCCTTACCAAGGGATGGACTATCTGGGATGGGGGTGCCAACAGAAATTGGAAGGTGTGTGACTGCACTAAAGGGGGTGAACGTATTTCCAAAGGGAATGTGTACCAAAGAAGGGAAGGTCGGGGATGAATTTTTTTTGGTCATTAGCATTGCCATATGGAGTCAGATTCACATTGGGAGTGTGCCCTGGAACAATGAGCCGGTAACTGTTCACTGAGAGGACAAGTGGTACAGGATTGTAGTGCTGGACATTGGATGCTTTGTCAGTGGATTCTTGACTTCCTAGGAAGGAAGTGAATCTTGGTACTAATTTTATGGTGGAGATGTGGGCCTCTAGATTCGCTTGTTTCTGATACTGGCATCATATCATTTTATTTGTTGGTTGAGAAAATGTAAATATGTGTATATTCTTGTAAAACCATAATGAGTTGTGTTATAAAGCTCCATTATGCGGTATGTTTTCATGTTTTCAGCAGGTTGATCTTTGTAAATAATACAACAAGCTATGTTATAAAGCTCCATAGGCAGTATGTTTTCTTTTCAATGGTTTTGTTGAGGTATATGTGTGGTTGAACACCAAGGATAGTGTCCCCGAAGGGGGAGGGTTCTGTAACAACCCTGTTAAATATACATGTAAAAATATATATAATACCAAGGTTCATGGGACACTTATTCCAAGCTGAATGGTGGGCAAACATCCTAGCGGGTTTTCATTCGGTTTATTATGGCTAAGGAAATTGGGAAAGAAAAAGGCAATGGTATTTAGAAAGGCGAATGGCATATTTTGCACATTTATTTATGAAAATAATGGAAATTGTGAGAAAAGGAACGTGAAAGGTCACAGGTTGCATGTGAGGAGGAAAATGAAGGAAAATAATGGAAAATAAAGAAATTAGCCTGCCTCAACTATAAAAAGGCTTATGAGGATCAGTTGGTAAGATTTTTGTCAGTGATTTTTTTGGAGCTCTGTCATTACTCTCTCTCTCTCTCTCTCTCTCTCTCTCTCTCTCTCTCTCTCTCTCTCTCGTGCACTTCGATATTTCTTGGAGAACTGGATTCTTTGCAAGTATCGCTTTCCATATGTGATTTCCATGCTAGATCTAACATGCATGGTATTTCTTGCGGTTTCTTGCTATCTTGGAATGGGTGTTTCCAGGTGTGACATTGTTTTTAGCCTAGCCTTTCCATTTCCGTATAACTTTGATGAGATGGGCTTCTCATACCTCAGTTGAGCTGGATTGCCAGATGGATTTGAAGCTACGGGGGTGGATATCCAAAATGAAAAACACATGGCCTAGTGGTCCTTGAACCGGACTGTGGATCACTATAAATCCACTCGCCTAGTAACCCCTGAACCAAATTGTGGGTTGTGGTAAAGCTATATTGTGTGCCTTAGTGGGCCTAGGAATCCTTGCTAGTGAATAGGGGGATGTATGGTAAAGCCAAGAGGTGAATTTCTCTCTGTTGGGCCTAGTAGCCAGGGATGGGATGTCCGGTAAAACCTAAGAGACTATGAGGCACTCAAATTCCTCATGGTGTAGGCAAAGAACTCTGGTAGAATTCATGCTTGTTTGTTTCATTTTTCTTAGTTATGAGTCCCACATTAATGCTTGGAATATGGCATGGGGGTGATTTACTAAAGAGAGATTTTCCTTAGCCAATCTATGGTCAGGTGGAACATGGCAGTCCCATCCCCAGTTGGTTCTTACATTCATTAACGAGAAAGTCACTCCTATGGTAATTGATGTATAATTGTATTGATTATTATGTGCATTCTATTTCTATCATATCTATTTTATTTATGTTGTTATTATGTTGGTTATAAGCATGTAATTTATCAGTGATATTGTATGGCTCTCTCCATGTTCTTACCTGTAAATTAATACACCATGTATATTTGGTCAAAAAAATTGTATTGAGCTTATGATGTAAGGGATCAATGCTTCTTAGCGATTCTCAAATAAGTATGAGACCCATATATTTAAATCTATTGTTTGTACCTATAGATACAATGTTTGTGACATGTTTGACGGAATTCCTGTCATGGCTGGGAGGGCTCTAAATGATTTCTTGATGATGTGATTGCTTCCATCCATTTTTTTAAATGTTATTTATCCTCTCCTAAATTTTAATGAAGTTATGGGCAGTGACCTAGGCTCTAGGGCTAAAAAGTGGCACAAATCCCGGAGTTGCAGACACAGAACTAAATTTTTAGGGCCCTCGCCACGACCTTGCCTTGGCATGCCCGCAGATATAGGCTTCCAGCTGCTCCCTTCCACTTAAATCCCAGTGGCTAAAGCTCAAAAGGTTCAAAAATGAGTTCCCCTTCAAGTTTCATGGGTTTGGGAGGTTGTGTAACCTCCTAGAGGTGTTTTCGATGTTGCGTAAGGTTTGTTTGTGAGGTTTCTATCGGCTCCACTTCCTTAAGTTAATATAGGAGGTTTAATCTCATATTAGTAGCCTCTCATCACATGTTTACCCCGATTAGTTAGTTACTTGGGTATATGTGGGAATAGGGTGTTACAAACCCAAAGTGGACACCAATCAGGTTACTTCTTTTCTTTTCTTTTCTTTTTTTTTTTTTTTTTATTTTTATTTTTTATTATTTGGTTACAAAAAAAAAAACAGGAAACCTTGTCCCCATACCCCTATAGAAAATTTAACCCCAAACTCAAACAATCTATTCTCTAAGCAGAGTTTGTTCACAATAGCTCCTCTTTATCATGTCCTATGCTTTCTTTCCATATCGTTTCTAAAATTTACTAAAATTTTTCCATAAAAAAAGACAATAAGTTCAGATAGTTCAAAACAATACTTATCTGATGCTCCTTAGAATATACACAACCACACATAAGGTAATGTATTCTTCCTCCCAACCAATGAGACCAATCTCAGCACCCCGTCTCTCCCAAAACTCTCCTCATAAGCTGAGTTTCTCTTGTAGACAATCTTGCACAACAGAAACCTAGAATGACTATCTAGTCCCAACTAGAGTTAGTCATTTGGGACTATCATGTCACCAAATCCACCTGGCCAACCAACATGGAAATTTGTTCACTATTTTTTTTTTCTTTGCAGATCTTCTCATTAAGTTCCTTGGGTCCTTCCCCTTAGTTTTTTTTTATTCCTTAATGATAAGTTATGGGCAGGTAACCGCATGACCCATACCTATCATATCACTGAGGCACAAGAGAATAATTTGAAATTACACTCCATGGTGACTTGTGCATAATATAATAAAATAAGCATTGGAATTTTCTAAGTTATTGTCTAACCATACAAGGTCCCTAACAAAATAGCATAATGTTTTTAATTTCAGTAACTTAATATTTACAAATTACCAGGGGTTATTAAATCATCCCCCTCTCAATAAAAAAATCGTCCGATGTTTTCTTTTAAACAGATTTGGATATGCTTCCCTCATGAATTTTTCATCTTCCCAGGTTGCCTCATCTTGGCTAAAGTGCCTCCACTTCATTTTAACTTGGGTGATAACTCATTTCCATGGTGTTACTTCTCTTTGATTGAGTATAAATTGAGGCTCGACCAAGAACTCACCATCTGATTTGACGTACAACCACAATTGCAACATATCAATCAATTTTTTTTTAATCAATTAATCATTTCACAATATATATACATATTCCTCTTATGGACTTATTTACCTATATATCCTACCAAATGATAACATGTTTGGGATCATATATATATTTCTTTAACAAAGAAACATGAAATAAATTGTGGATACATATATGGCCGGGTAAATCTAGCTGATAAGCCACTGGTCCAATACGGGCCAAAATCTATAAAGGCCCACAATATCGGGGAGCTAGTTTGGTACACCATTCCAAACAAAAAGTTCTCTTCTTGGGATATAATCATACATACACATTATCCCTGACTTCAAATTCTCGATAACTTCTCTTTTTATCAACATAATGTTTTTTTCGGTCTTGGGTTGCTTTCAAATTCAACCTTACTTTCCTTACAACTTCTTCCATTTATTCCAACATATCAAGGCCCAACATTAATTTGTATCCATGACCACTCCAATTTATATGTTTTCTACACTTCCATCCATATAACACTCTGAATGGACTCCTCTTTAGAGAAGCATGATAACTATTATTGTAAGAAAATTCTACCAAGTGTATGTAGTCTTCCCACTTCATTGGTTGTTATGTCACATACATTCTCAGCATATTCTAAATCTCTTGATTTACTCATTTAGTATGTCCATATTTTTTGGGGTGGTAAGTAGTACTACATGTACTTGAGTACCTATCCCTCAAACAAATCCTTAAAAAATGTAGAGGTGAATTTAACATCTTTATGAGAAATTACCACCTTTGGTACTCCATGCAACTTGAAATTTTTTTTCATGAATATATTAGCAATCTAAATTGTCTTAAAATTAGAATTCACTGGAATGAAATGATCATACTTACTTACTTTTCCTACTACCACCATTATGGAGTCATTTTTTTCTTGGTCTTAGGTATTCTTGGTCTTAGGTAGGTTAGTGATAAAATCCAGCGTAATGATCTCTTACTTCCATTCTGGAATGGGTATTGGGTGGAGTAGACTGATAGGATGCTGGAGTTTAGTCTTCACCTGTTGGCATTCTAAGAACCTAGGTAGATATTCAACTACCTCTTTTTTAATACTCGACCAGAATTATTCCTTCCTCGAGGTGGTAATGATTTTATGATAGCCAGGATTAGCTTCATAAGGACTCCTATGCAACTCATTTATAATTAGTTGTTTAATGCTCATTTGATTGGGAACATATTTTTTGTTTCGATATACCAATATTTTCTCTTTATTCACCTCATATCCTAACTCTCTTTCATTGTTTTTCGTATTTTGGGTGTACTTCCACAAAAATGGATATTTAGGATCTCTTTGAGAAACCTCTTTGATTTTCTCCTTGAAGGTTGTTTCTATATCATAGAGGGATATTTCATATACAAAATTATCCTTCCACTCAATTCATATGTGACTCTGTTCTCCTTCCCTTTAAAATGTTTAATTTAAAATTAGAATTCACTTAGGAAAGTGGTCCAATGTGCTTACTGAGCATTTAAAGTTGGATGCTTAAAATAATTAGTGAGAATACTATGATCTGTTATTAGCATAAATCGTTTCCCAAGTAGGTAATGTCACCACATTTTTAAGTCATGGATTATTGTCGTTAATTCCAAGTCATAAGTTGAATATTTATGTTCATGCTCCTTTAATTTACGATATTCTTAAGTGACCACCCTTCCTTCCTACATTGGAACTCCCCTTACACCTTCCTTACAAGCATCAGTGAAAACTGTAAAGTCCATATCAAGATCAACAATTCTTAAAATGGGAGTAGTAGTAAGTAATTGTTTTAATTAAAAGTCCATATCAGGATCAAAACTGTTTTGACAATCCATTTTCTACTTAAAATTTTTCCCCTTTTTTTGCAAAGTGGTAATAGGATACACTACTCTTGAAAAGCCTTCAATAAATCACCTATAATACCTGGAAAGTCCTATAAAATATCTTATATAATCCAAATTTTGAGGGACAGGCCATTCCATTATGGTTTTTATCTTTCAGTGTCCACAAAAATGCCCTCTTTAGTAATAACGTGTCCCAAATACTAGATTTTCTCTTTGTAAAATTCACACTTACTTTACTTTGTGTAGAACTGATATTCCCTTAAGGTCTGCGAAACAATTTGCAGATGCCTTTTACATTCCTCTAGGTTTCACGAATAAATAAGTATGTCATCTATAAACATCAATGCAAATTTGTCCAAGTATTGATGAAATATATTATTCATGAGACACATAAATTTTGTACGGGCATTATTTAATCCGAATAGAAACACTACAAATTCGTAATGTGCATAGCAGGTTATAAAAGGTGTTTTTTGTATATCCTCTTCCTTAATTCTAATTTGATGATACCATCATCGCAGGTCAATTATAGAGAATATTGTATCCCCCTTTACTTGGTCGAATAAATCATCTATACAGAGAAAAGGGTATTTATTTTTTAATGCTAACTTATTTAATTTCTTGTAATCAATATGCAACCGTGAGTGTTGAGGAGGTAAATCCCCTCTGCGGACAGAGGCGATCCCTACTAGCCTAGATCGGGTCTAGCAACAATCAAACACACTACAGTGCAGGTTCCTAATTGCAAATAAACTGACTTGCGAGGAAGGCTTACCTAGAATCCAACGCTGTCATTTGTAGAAGAGATGGTGCTCCCGTTCCTTTGCCCTGGCAGATCACAATCCTCACGATCTCCGTGATCGGATACCTGCACATGCAAGAAACAACACAAACGCAAGCATAAAATCCAGTATATACAACTATATGTCAGTCGAAGAGGACATAACTCATGAACATGATCAAGAACAAGAGTGGAACCATAACCGATAGTCGCTTATCATTAAAGAGTCGAAAGAAGAATACAACCATAGCTTCGACGCAGCACTCTCCTTTAGCGGGTCACCAGCACAACATGTCTCGAAAAAGCTTGTCAGGGATGGGACAAGCCTCTCTCTCCGGATACTTGGCAATAGTCTCCTTGCTTAGATTTGGCCTTAGGGAATCAAGAAGGCTTTTGCAGCATGAAAGCTCTTGGGAACTTGGAGATTCTGGAACTAGCTTGCTATGGAGATGGGAAAGCTTTTATAGAAGGAGGAAGGGGAGTTGGGATCCCTATAATTATGGGATTAGCCCTATCGTCAAGGAAGCTTCCATGAGAGGTGGAAAACCACTTCCTCTCTATGGAAATCCGTAGCCAAACCTCCCAACTCAAGATAAAAATCAATCCAGGAATTTGTTAGGATGAAACTTCCGCCTTTTATTTTTTAAAAACACCTCTTAATATGGTTGGCGCGGGTGCAGCTCTATGACAGAGTGCCAATTGGCGCACCCCCTTAGGAGGATTTCCATCTTGGTGCGAGGGCTGAACTATGGAACCGTGCCAATGGAAAAAGAGCTATTTTTAATGTTTTTTGCAGGGAGATGCCTTCAGGGAAATTAAAGCTCATCTTCAGAGGGATGCAATGAAAGTATTTTCAAGTCTTAACTCTGCCCACAGGTCACAGAATGAGCGCTCCAATGTGCGGGATGGGGATTGTAGGGACGGTGAAAAATTGCTGTGTAACAGATGCCCCCTAAAGCATGAGGCCCGAAAGAGAGAGAGAGAGGGTTGAAATGCTTTACGAGAACATGCCGACTGAAAACACCGCCACCGGAAAACCTGCGGAGCGAAGTACAACTGATGTCTCAAATACATGATATATATGTGTGGTATGGGCGCAGCCATCCATAACAGAGTTTACAATAATCTAGATCCAAGGCATGGACGCAGCCATCCAATGAAGATCGATAAATAGACTCAGGTATGGTCGCAACCATCCAATCAGTGAGCCATGTAAATAATCATAATAATCCATAATATCGCAACCCGGATTACAACAGACATAATCCAGGGTCTTGCGCTCCATCTCGACCCGAACAAAGTACAAGTTCAACCATGCGAATATGTGAGCTGAAGTCGAACATGCAAGAATATCGCCTGATTACCAGCCAATGATGAAAGTTGTTAACAGACGTGAGAGGAACCACCAATAGTGAAAATGGCCCTCAAGGTACTATAGGTACAATATATGGCGTGAGAATCAATGAGCTGGTGTCGAACACCCATAGAATCACTCGATCGGAGGCCAATGATGAAAGCCTCACGTCGAATGCGATGAACCTGCCATTGAGGCATGCAGGCTCCAAGGTACCATGAAAGAGTCTCTAGACCATCTTCCTAGATAATGAGCTGAAGTCAAAAGGAAGTGACCTTGATCGAAGGTGGGCCATAATGTTTCCCACATCATCGACACGAGACAGAGGAACATAATGTTTTTGTGAATCAAGATTATATGAGAATCAGAGGAAGGTTGATACTTGCAGAGGTCAACTTCTCTTGAACATGTAAACGGCACGACAGTGGACTTGGCAGTGTTTGACATCAATGGATCAGAGGTCATGGTGACGAGGCAATGAGAAGATGAGAGGTCAAAAGGGATTATCCAAACCCACGGAGGCAAAGTGAAGAACGAGATGAGATGTCCCCAACTCGACATGAATGCAGACAAGTGCCATGTTCTAGAGTGACATACTGCCGACACGACAACGATGTTGGTTCCATTTTCCCCCACCATTTCTGGCGAGTACCCCAATTATTTTTTATAACAAGCTTGAAGGGGATAGCGTATGCTTGTAATATAAGTCTGCCCTTCGGGCGAATCCATCCTAGTACATTTAACGAGCCCTAGGAAGGAGTGACTCACAGACAACGTCATTATAGCAAATCAATGTCATCGGGGTTTAACGATGCGAAGGAAGAACTCGGCGTCTTTTCATGTTTAGAGAATTTGAAAAGACAACAAAAAAGTAAACTCCAATGGTCCCTTTTCGTAAATAGTTCCTCAGACCCGAAAAGGTAGAAAACTATATATGATAAAACCTCCTAGTCGCGATAGGCTAGGGTATTCCTTTTTCGTAAGTAATCTATCCCAGCCCGAAAAAGGGGTAAACGTATATTGGGTAGATGTCGATTCGTAGCCACTTTAACGAGATCGAAACGACAAGGGACTCGGCAATCTTTTCATGTTTAGAGAGTCAGAAAAGAGCTGAAAGATAACTCTTCCTGGAGGAACGAGTGGTATAAAGGGTAGCAACTGGTTCCCATTAATGGTGGGCCAGTCAGGTACTGAAGTAAGGTTAAGAAGGGCAGCTACAGAGACCACTCATCGCGGCGGTTCCTCCAGGAACGGGTAAAACCAAGTGAAGGCATATGATCGGTGAAGCAGATAGTGACGATGGAGTGAGAAAACCAAGGCTCATTTGCAAAAAAACAAGCTGATAAAATGGAAATCACAAGAGGTAAAATGGGAAAGGTTTCATTTTTACTTAAGCTTGAAATCAGGAAACTCTACTTGAAGTTGGTTTCATTTTTACACAAGCTTGAAACAAAGATAAACTATGCTTGAAATCGGTTTCATTTCTACACAAGCTTGAAACATAAACAAACTATGCTTGAAAAAGTAAGCATGCCCCTAGCATGGTGACTCAATTCGAGGTAAATGCCCCCCAAGCTTCAGTCCATGCACCTGAGTAAACAGATGGAGGGAGTGAAGGTTCAAGTTACGAGATCTAAGAAAGACTTGACTGGGATTTTACAAGATCTGATCAAAGACTCGAATTGAACAAGAACATGTTTCATTATTTTAATGAGGTTGAGACATTAAAATAACTATCCTCAGGACACCTTATTTCATGGTTTAAGGAGCTTGGCACAAGACAAGGAATTACCCTTTCAGACAACCTTGTTTCATTTTTTAAGGAGCTTGACACAGGAAAAGAAACATGCTCCAACCGGCTTGTTTCATTTTTTAAGGAGCTTGACACAAGAAAACGAACTATGCTCCAAATACAACTCATCATAATGAACAAGAAGTCATCACTCCCAAGAGTTCCACTCCCGATGGAAGGAAAACATCCTGAAGTGGGACCAATACTGAGCACCTGATGCCTGACGGCATCATCCTTTGAGCACAGGCAAGGGGTAGGTAGCCACATAGTTGACCTGCGGTGGGGCAGATACAATAGGTGGATAAAAACCTGGAAGGGATGATGGTGGGCTAGCTATCATATCAGGACCAAAGAACGAAAGCTGATCAATGGTCACGATCCGTCCTTCATGTGGAAAACAAACCACACAAAAAAGGGAGGAGACAAGTGCTCCCATGGCATAGGTGTAATTGTGCCCCAAGAGAAGATTGAAATCCAAGAGGCCTAGAACAACCATCACGTCCATATGGACGGTTTTACCTCCCAAAGTAACAGGTAACCTTGGAAGGATCCCTAATGGTTGACTCATTCTTCTGTTAAATGCCAATAGATTCTGCGTAATGGGCGCAAGCGGCAGTGAACCGAAAGCTTACCAGGCAGTTGAGGATAGAACACTAACAGAGGCACCTTCATCTATAATGGTGCTGGGTACAACCAGACCAAAGGCCTATATTGTTATCTCGAAAGGCACATAAGATGGAAGGCGATATCCTGCAAATCGATTCCAATCAAAGAAAGCGACCAAACTAATTGGAGGGGCTACCATCGAACCGAGATGGTCTTCCCCTGGTGTTATGAAAGAAGAAGGAGCATCCTCCATGACTTCCATCACGGAGTCGGGAAGAGTATCCTCTGGGACCTCCATCACGGGAGGCGGAGGAGCCGCTTCTTGAGGTACGGGGACAAGAGAATCTTTCTCCAAATCCGAGGAATCTGAAGAAACAAGAAGAACATGAGGGTTATGAGATCCACTCTCGACGGAAGACTGGTGCAGAAGACGGGCCGGTTCAACCGATCCTACGACCAATGGTTGGTCGGGGATGGATTCACGAATCTGAATTTCCGAGGGAGCCGAGTCGACCAAGGACTCTGGCCAATCATAGGATCATTTGGTGGAGGACTCAAGAACAGCGCCTGTAGCCGGAAGGCACGACACGGAAACGGCCAGGTTGTCCAAAGCTTGTGGCTTCATCCATATATGGACAAAGGTGAATGGCATGGCGCCCTTCACACAACTTACAGGGATTGGTAATCTTACCCTGCTTCTTAGGAGCCTTACCAGCACCAGTTGAAGATGTGCCCCCAACCTGACTCCAGGAAGCCAAAGGCAACGGCGGACGACCATTGGACCATACTTCAAGCACCTTGGGAATGACAGGGAAATCTCGAAGAAGATGGTCTCCCATGCACAACATGCAAGGGAACTTGAATTTTCGTGGAGGGTTGGAAGGTTTATCAAGAGGAGATGTTTCGGAAGCAATAGCTATAGCCTTAGCCTCTCTCTTATCAGACTTCTTCTTCTTTTTCTTCTTCTTCTTCTTCTTAGCCACCTGGTTACTCGAATCCAAAATTTCACCAGGCGAAGTAGAAGAGGAGGATGCAGAAACAGGCAAAGAAGGGGAGAGGTCCACCTTGGAATCAACATGACGTTGCTCAGGTGGAGGAACTAATTGAACAATAGCCGAGACATTTGGGACCACAGAGGTTGAAAACAACCAAACAGGCAACCCAACAGTTAACCCAGGAAGGGACAACGTTGCCATATAAGGAGCACCAACATTCCCAAAAGGAGGAAAATGACCAGGATTCCCATTGGAGGGGATTCCTTGGTTGGTGAACTCCGGAAAAGTTGCCATCAAAAACGATCTTAGAACAACACCCTAAGGAAACTAAATTTAACCAGGGATATTTCGTGGGTAGTTAATTTTTATGACATTGAAACAAAACTCTACCGTTTCATATTTTAAGAGTCAAGAAACGAGTAAAAGGTGACTCTATCTCTTTCAGTTTTGAAACAAGTGTGAAAGGACAAGTGCTTGATGACCTTTTCAAATTTAAAGAGTCAGAAAAGATCGAAATGACTACTTAGGAATACTAGGCAAAGGGTGTACCAAATAACCGTGAACTGCAATATACACCTTGGTTTCAAAATGAAAGAGAAATCAACCAAGGACTTAACATACGTGCAGGCAATCTCCCCGAATGTTGTGTTCGGTGTATCACGGGTATAGGGCGGTAGACTTGGCTTCCTATGGATAAAGGATTGAAACCTAGTGGGGTCTCCCTTTATATACTCGACGGTATGGGGAGCACAAGTCCGTACTAGCGCTGTCTAAAGCCAAGAGGTGAATGACAACTACTAGGTTTTAAGACGCCGGAACACGTCTCTAGCCTAGACCTCTAAATGTGTTGTTAATGTTTCAATGCTTCCTTAAGTAAATTGAGTAAATTTTAAGGTTGATCTTCAATTATGTTTCGGTTTCAAGGCCCTGCCGTATGTCATCTGACAATCTCCTATATGTAGCTATATGAGAAAAGAAATCTTTTCAATTCGATGAATGCTATCTAGTTAAGGGAAGAGCTTCAAACAATGATGCAACAAACAGCAAAACTGAAAACAAAATTTTTTCCAAACTAGATGACTTTCACTATCCAAAAGTAATCTCAAACATTCAACGAAGCGAATTATGCAATGTAATCTATGCAAAATTCTCTTTTCCGAAAACTATGCAATTGTAATCTATGAACAATTTCCTTTTCTTTTCAAATGATAAGAATGCACTCAATGCATTTTTTGATGAAATGAGAATCTACTTAATGCATAATTTTAATAAAAGAAAATGCAATCAAAGTGATCTTTAGCTTTCAGTCATTAAACAATGTAATCTAAGTTCGATGATGGATCTCAAAAAATACTTTTCAATGCAATGTGATCTAATGCATTTTAACGAAAAGCAAACTATGAGATGAAAACTAAAAGAATGCAAATCTCCTTAATGAAGGATGAATGAAAAAGAGATGTAAACAAACACTAAGAATGCAATCATTGTTTTGAACACTTTGTAATGAAATCCCTCAAAAGGCAACAAGACATATGAGGTCAAACACAAAGAGGACTTCCAAAGAAAAAAACAAGGCATTCATTCCCTTTTACATCAAAAAATCATGGAAAGAAGACATTTCAAACAATGAGAAATGTAATCTATGCTCATATAGGGAAAATACCGGAATGGAAAGACACATTGGTGAAGGATTTAGGGAAAAAGTCTCAATTTTCATACATCTTGAAATTGGCTCGACTTGTACATTGACAACTAGCGCCAACTGGCGCGACTTGTACACTGAAAACTAGTGCCAATGGCCAATTGGCGTGGGTTGCTAACTGACAACAAGCGCCAATGCCTAAAAATGAAAAAACAAAGAATTTCTCCCAACCAAGACTAGACTCACCACTTCAATATGAATCTCCAAGACTCAAATGAACCATGTGATCTAGGCTCAAAGAGAGACAGACACAGATCAAGCTTAGAAAGCTCAAACAGAGTAACCCTAGTACCTTACAGGATTGGCGCGACTGTAAGGCTGAAACTAGCGCCTGATAGAATTGGCGTGGGTAATACACTATCAACCTGCGCCAATGGGCGCGACTGTCAAGCTGAAAAGCGCGCCAGTCGAGTTTACCAGTAAAAAATAAAGAAGAGAAATCCAACAAGCAGACCAGTGATAATCAAGCTATCCAAAAGCCAAATTCACAGAAATAACCAGCCCAAAGAGCTGACCAAGCAAGCAAGGCTAAGAAATTGACCGAAAAGAGAAGACAATACTCCAAGTTGTTCAGTCCGTAAACAAACCGGAGATCGAATAGCAGCGTTGATATACTCAGCTAATGCAGAGAAAAGTGTTTCGAAGGCTATGCAGGCATGCTTCGGACTAGTCACATAGTTTACAAATCAAACAACAAGGCGAATCCCCAGCGAGTCGCCAAATTGTTGAGGAGGTAAATCCCCTGCGCGGACAGAGGCGATCCCCTACTAGCCGAGATCGGGTCTAACAACAATAAAAAAATGCTACGAGTGGAGTTCCTAATTCCAAATAAGGCCGGCCTGCGAGGAAGGCTTACCTGAATCCAACGGCTTTGTCATATGTAGAAGAGATGAATTGCTCCGTTACTTTGCCCTGGCGAGATCACAATCTTCACGATCTCCCGCGTGATCGGATACTGCACATGCAAGAAACAACACAAACGCAAGCATAAAATCAGTATATACAACTATATGTCAGTCGAAGAGGACATAACTCATGAACATGATCAAGAACAAGAGTGGAACCATAACCAATAGTCGCTTAACATTAATGAGTCAAAAGAAGAATACAACCAAAGCTTCGATGCCGAATTCTCCTTTGGCGGGTCGTCAGCAGAACATGTCTCGATAAAGCTTGTCAAGGATGGGACAAGCCTCTCTCTCCGGATACTTGGCAATAGTCTCCTTGCTTGGATTTGGCCTTAGGGAATCAAGAAGGCTCTTGCAGCATGAAAGCTCTCGGGAACTTAGAAATTCTGCCACCCTTTGGAACTAGCTTGCAAATGGAAATGGGCAAGCTTTTATAGAAGGAGGAAGGGGATTTGGAATCCCTATAATTATTGGATTGGCCCTATCATCAAGGAATCTTCCATGAGAGGTGGCAAACCACTTCCTCTCCATGGAAATCCGTAGCCAAACCTCCCAACTCAAGATAGAAATCAGCCCAGTAATTTGTTAGGATGAAACTTCTGCCTTTTATTTTTAAAAAACACCTCTTAATATGGTTGGCGCGGGTACGGCTCTATGACAGAGCGCCAATTGGCGTGCCCTCTTTGGAGGATTTCCCTCTTGGCGCGAGGGCTGAACTATGGAACCGCGCCAATGGAAAAAGAGCTATTTTTAGGGTTTTTTGCAGGGAGATGTCTTCGGGGCAATTAAAGCTCATCTTCAGAGGGATGCAATGAAAGTATTTTCAAGTCTTAACTCTGCCCACAGGTCACGGAATGAGCCCTCCAATGTACGGGATGGGGATTGCAGGGACGGTGACAAATTGCTGTGTAACAGTGAGGTACCATCCTTTTTTATTACAAACAGTATTGAAGCTCCACAAGGTGACACACTTGGGAAGATGTATTTCTAATCAATGAGATCTTGCAACTGCATTTTAGTTTTAGTTAATTTAGGGATGCTCATATAGTAGGTTGTTCTGGATACAGGATCAACTCAAGGAATGAGTTCAATAGTAAATTATATTTCCCATTTAGGAGGCATTCTAGGAATATTCTTCGGAAAAACATTAGCAAAATCTTGTACTATAGGAAATTTTTCGAAGGTGGTAGTATTTTCTTTAGAGTTTGTATATCCTACTTATACTGCATAAATTTGACACCCATTTCTAATGCATTTTTCCAAGTGAGAGGTTGTAATTGGTCTCAGATTCAAAGGTCTTCTCATTCCTTGAACTTAATGCCTCATTCCCTCATTGCTCAGGTAACTAATTGTTTTGTCTTTACATTTTATGAGGAACTGGTATCCTTCCAACCAATCCATATCAATAAACACTTCATATGATCCTGGAGGTAAAACATTCAAGTTTTCTACTATGGTTTGTCCTGCTAATTCCACTGGAAAATTGTTAATTTTATTCAATGCCCTTCTTTTAGCCCTTATAGCTAATTGTACTAGCCATGGGTTTTTAAATTTGGTGGTTTGAAAATGGAAATTTTCTACTACCTTAGGACTTTTAGAACTTAAGCTATCCCTAGGATTAATTAAAATAGATACATTTTGGCTACAAATTTTACCTTAAAACTCCACCATGGGTAGTTGGTATCCAACCTGATGATCCTCCAGTTCAACATTGATCCTGGGTAGGCATGTTGCAACTTCCCCCACTGTGGATTCTTCCTAAATTTGTGCTACATGTGTTTTCCCTTTTCGATAAGGGAAATTATTGATGTAATGTGGTTCCCCTCAACCCTAGCATTGCAAGGTAAGTCTTGTTGCAAGTTCCAGCTCAGAATTATTAGATTGATTGGTGAGCTTTATCTCGCTTTGCCACTTAGAATTTTGTTGATTATTTCTTGCATGTTTTCTTTTTTTATTCGTATAAGAGCCTTCAAGATTCATGGACATCCCTCCCTTAATACTCTGTGAAGTATTAAGATGTTTCTTCTCAATCCACCATTTAGTTCCCTCCCCTTTCTGCTTCATTTATTGGTAACATATTCATGTTTTCCTAATAAATTTGTCCATAGTTTTTGGGTTATCAAAATCTAATCGCTATTTCATTTACAAAAGTAAATTACTAATAAACCGTTGGGATTTTTCTTTTTATTCATGGATATAAGGAACATACTGTCGTACAGATGTAAGTTTTACTATAAATTCATCCATAGATACTTTCCCAAACTGAAGATCATGGCTCTTCTTTGATCTTTCATCATGAAATTGTTTGGTTAGGTATTTATCCTTAAATTTTTTTTGAAAATTCTCCCAGGTTACTTCTTGTTCATTGATTCCCCACATAATTTTTACTTCTTCCCATGATAAGGTGGCCTTACCCTGCAATTGATAAATTTCTAAGCGAGCTTTCATGTCATGATCATACTCATAAATTTTGAAATACGTATTCATATTAATGAGCCAAGCTTCAACAACCTCCTCGTGCTCTCTGTAAAAATTCATAGGTTTAATTTTCTTATAATTTCTTTGTAACTCAATCTTCTGCCTCTTAGGACCTTTGTGATCTCACACATTATTTGATTCCTCCTCTCGGTTCCCTTGGTCTTATTCTGACTTTGAATTATCGCCTCCTTGCCTGTGCATAGTCTCATGGTCGGATCTCGTGTCAGGGTGTCGATGTTTCTGTCTGTATGAAAGGTTTTTCATTATTTCCTTCTTTTCTTGCATCAATCTCTCATTGTTGGCCCTCAATGTAGCGATTTCATTCTTCAATTCTTGTATTGTTTCGAAAATCACAATATTAGTACTCCACAATTCTTCCCCCAGTTGTACCCACATCTTAGGGATGGGTTTTGAAAATGGTATTGGTCCAGCTCCTATTGTTGGTCTCCCTGATGTAGGTCCAACTCTCCTCATGGTGTCTAGTGTATATCACATTGTTAACAAAACAACTGTTGTTATTCTCATATGTACCCAATTATGCCACAACATTGGAATGTGGCTCTGATACCAGCTATCACATTCCCCAAACAACCAACCAATACAAAAAAAAAAAAAAAAAAATTCTCTTTACCAAACAACAGAAGAATTTAATATTTTATTGCACACAAAATAAAATTTCACTTCTTCTCCTTTAACATGGATATTCATGTTCATACTCTAATTATATATCTAAATAGAACACATGGTAAATGTACATTTATCAACATAAAGACTCTCTTCTCTATCCAAAACCTACTATTACTATACTTTGTTCTTAATAACCGACTTATCATAAAAATATGCAGAGTAATAAGGGGTTTAGGATATGCAGATTAAGTTATTGACTTATATCGTTTCTTATACCTTCCATGTTGGTAGTCCTTACCCTAGAAATCTGAATTTCATTGACTTATATTATATTCGGTTTTTTATACATTTAAGGTTTTCCTAATTCACTCCCTGAATAATGACTTCTATGGTGCTTAACCGACAGCTACGAATACTCTACCATGGTGAATCCTTATCCTTTGGTGGGTTTGGAAACCTCTGGAGACAATTTCTTGCTTGACACCTAGCTTAAGATTCCTTGATTGCGGAGTCAGATCGACGGTTCTGGGCTCTCTTGAAGAGATCAACAAAAATAATGAAATCTAGGTTCTGATGCGTAACCACCTACCCGAACCTCACTACTCCGAGTCCATTTCATGCTTTTGTCAGCAGGGAAAGGTCTGTTATCCTCTAGGGTTTAACAAGCTTCCATGGAGAAGGTGTTCACTCAGTTCGGTCGATTCCCACAAGTTAGTGTGTTCTACTCACTCCTAGCTCAATGAAAACAACCATCTGATTTTGTAGACATAAATTAAAACACTGGTAACCCTTGACCATGCCTATGTTTTACAACAAGAAGTTGTATGGTTGTTTGCATGGTTTTAATGTCTACTCTACTGTTAACAGGGGCATTGGTTCAATGACACCTAACTACTCAAGAGATCAAATAAACATCTAGTCACCCACCCAAAAGCCACATGCACTTGACATACCAGCAGATGGTTTCTATGGGTTCGTAAATTTTATTTATTTTTCTCTTAATTTTATTAGGACTGATACATTCCTACGTTTTCTTGAAGGTTGCCAGATTTGTGTGTGGTCTTAGTCAAGTAAATAATGTTTCCAAACTCAATTATTCTCTAGTTTCCCTCCTAGCAGTGTTTCCTCACCCCTTGATTGTTTCTGAATGCACATATTCCACTTCTAGTTTCTTCGCTCTTTCCTCAATTCTTAATTCTGACAAGAAATTTACCGAGTCATTTTTTCATTTTCCAAGAATGGCTGAGTCTTCCTCTTTTTATTTCTACAGTGATCAGGTATTATCTGATAGTTTGGGTTCCAGGAATTGATGGCCATTCGAGTTTTAGTTTTATTTTTTTGTGTAACGACGAGAACACTTATATAGCCCGGTTTGGTCTTTAGTTTGTAATGTTAATTTTTTTCCTGCTTCTTCCTTCGTGAGGGTTTTGCCTCCGGTCATACCAGAAGCAATGTATTATTTTTAATATGTGATTTTTAATTTTTTAAGTAATATTTTATCAATTTCTCAGTCTGGATTAGATACAAACAATCGTGGTTTTTAATTACATTTACTAAATTCTAACAGTTTCTCTATCCAATTAGTGTACTAGTAAAACTACGCTTCCCGTTAGAAAGAAGGAATATGCTCTATGTTTATTTTTGGGCTTTGTATAGAGACTCTAAGGGTTTCAATTTTATTGTAATAATAAGAAATTTCTTTGTTATGGATTATGAGAAATTTATAAGTTTGTAGCATTGTTCTACTGTACATGGTTTATTGTAATATTCATTATGTATATTTACAGTTCTTCTATTTTAATTTTGTTTAACAAAGTTCACACATTTGTGTGTGAGGATAGAGGGATTGTTTCTCAACTTCCGTCAAGGCTTGGTTCAGATACTAACCCAAATTCAGATACACCAATCAGGTCACCATTTGCACAATTAAATTCTTACCTTTAGTTGGAAATTGTTTCTCTTTTTTTTTCTAGTCACAAAAAAAACATAGGAAACCTTGTCCCCATACCCCTATACAACATTTAGCCCCAAACTCGGGAAGTCTATTGTCTAAGAAGAGTTCGTTCATATTAGTTCCTCTTTCTCATGTCTTATGGTTTCTTTGCATAGAGTTACTAAAATTTATTATAATTGTTCCCAAAAAAAAAAAAAAAAAGGAAAGAAAAAGAAAAAGTTCAGACACTTCAAAACAGTACTTATCACTTCAAAATAGTACTTATCTAATGCTCCTCAAAATATACATAACCACACTGACGGTAATGTTTTCTTCATCCGAACTAATGAGACCAGTCTCAGCACTGTGTCTCCCCTCTATCTCTCCTCATAACCCGAGTTTTTCTTCTAGACATTACTGCAAAACAGAAAACTACAATGATTATCTGGTCCCAACCAAAGTTAGTCGTTAGTGACAATCTTGTCACCAAATCCACCTCGCCAACCAACATGGAAATCTGTTCACTGTTTTTTTTTTCTTTGTAGCTCTTCTCTTTAAGTTCCTCAAATCCTCCCCCTCGAATTTTTTTATTCCTTAAGGATAATTTATGGGCAAGTAACCACGTGACCCATAACTGTCTAACCACCCAGGCTCACGAGACTCATTTGACATTACACTCCATTGTGACTTGTGCATAATATAATAAAATAAACATAATAATTTTCTTAGTTACTTTCTCACCTTACAAGGTCTCAATTAAACTAACATATATTTTTAACTTCAGTAACTTTTACAAATAAATAGAGGTGTTTCAAAGATTCAATTCAAATCCCTTATGTTAAATAGAAAAAAATAATTAAAATTATTTTATATATATATATATATATATATATATATATATATATATAAACAAATCTATGTTCTATAGATTATATTTTCTTTCTTTTTTTAAAAGACAATTTCGTTAATAAAGTTCTAAATC
The DNA here is from genome assembly GCA_034641835.2 of Pinus albicaulis. NCBI lineage: Eukaryota > Viridiplantae > Streptophyta > Pinopsida > Pinales > Pinaceae > Pinus > Pinus albicaulis. The sequence goes on from CM076583.1 coordinate 446,052,139, forward strand.
ACTCATTATTAACTCAATATATTATTAGCAAAAAATATATCTGGAGAAAAATATTAACATTTCTCTTAAGAAAGTGAAATAACTCAATATATTATTAGTAAAAATTATATTCTAAGAAAAATATCAACATTTCTCTTAAGAATGTGAAATAAATTATTTGATATGAAATTGACGAATTTTAAACTCTAAAAACTTTAATCACAATTAAGTAGAACATAAGAATTAAAATATATTTAATATTTAATGAAGGAAAACAATTTCTTGAATGAAAAAATTAATATATATCAATGTAGTTTTATAATCAATTTTATTATAAAAATAATATAAAAAAATTTAAAAAAAAATTCATCAAAAAATTATTATATTATTAATTTTTTCTATATAAAATATAATAAAAAATTAAACAATAAGAAACATTTTACAAAACAATTGTTAAATAGAACTAACATAAAGTTAAGAAAGAAATTTTATATAGAATACTATGTAAAATCCAAAATTTTAAAAATATTAAAATTCAAAATACAAAATATGTAATTGCTCAAAAAAACAAAATTATTATTTCTAGTTAACAATTATATATTATTTATAAAATTCAAATTGAAAAATCATAAATAAAATTAATTTTAATACTATATATTGAATTTTTTTTTAATATTTATGATTTTCAATTATGTGGTTCATAATCGCAACCACATTTTGTGGTTCTAAATGTCAATTGTGATTTATATTAAAAAGTTTCATATATATTATAAATCACAGAAACCCGGGCTTGGATATTATAATATTGTTCAATTTTTAATAATTTATTAAATTAATTATAATATTTCTATTATTTTTCAAATATTAAAATAATTATAATATTTCTATTTTTAAAATATGGGGAAAAATTGTAATTCCAAATGATGAATAATTTATGAAGTTAGGTGTAATGTCTTGGACCTTTATAATAATAAGTAATGGATCATATATGATATCACGTGTTTTTTTTATTTTTATTATAAGGTATTGGTAATTTTATGAGTGATAAATTTTATTCGAAAAAACATTAATATATAGATTTTTGTAATTCGTATTTTAATGTTTTTTTTATTTTCTTATTTTCATATTTATGATTTTTTTCTAATCCCTGATAATTAGGTGTCAAATTTTCCCCTTAATTTGAAGGGATGTTTGTGAATCTAAGCATTATTCTGAATCTTTCAAACTTTTCTCTTCCAAGCGCTTTAGTGAAGATGGTTGTAATCCATTCATTTGTGGAACAATGACGTAGGTGAATAGTCTTGGCTTCAACATGATATCGAATCAAATGATACTTTGTATTTAGATGCTTTGTTCGATCATGGAATTTTGGGTTATTGCCCAATTGTATTGCAGAAGCATTGTCAACCAAAAGAGAGTAGAATACAATTGTTTCTCCTGCAAATATTCCAGAATTTTCCTGAGTCACACAATATCCTTAATTGTTTTTGTAGTTGCCACATATAATGCCTTTATTGTGGAATTGACTATTTGTGTGACCTCCATGAGACAAATCTTAATCTAAGACTCATAACATAACCTAAAGTAGATACTCCATTTTCCTTGTCTCCATCAAAGTTTGAATCAAATTATCCAATCAAGTTGAATCCATTCACCCGTGTATAGTTGAGTCCAATGTCTTGAGTTCCCTTCAAGTACCCTATAACTATTTTTTCATTAGACTAATGACCCTCACAAGGCTTTTGAATAAACCTCGAGAGGATTCCAACAACAAATGAAATTTCTAGTTTTCTAGTAGTGAGGTAATTTTAGCTTCCTACAAGTTGTCTATATTTTGTTGCACCCTCAAATTCATTTTTTCTTTGGATGTGAGCTTTAAATTTTGTTCAATTAGAGTGGTCAAAGGATTACATTCAGTCATGCCAAATTTATTCAACAAATATCCAATGTACTTCTTTTGACATAGGAATATAAATTCCCGATGTTAGATTACTTCAATACCCGAATAGTAGTGAACATATCCCAAATTTTTCATGTAAAAACCATTCCTCAATTCCTTATTTATGAATGCAATATATTTTTCAATGTTTTGTGTCATGAGTAGATCATCTACATACACCACAAGATATAAAATAGGCTTTCTAACTTTCTTGACAAATAAAGTTTCATCATCAAGATCATAGTGTTTGAAATTTGGTTTCAGAAGACACTAATTCAATTTCTCATACCATACTCGTAGTGCTTGTTGGAGTCCACACAAGGATTTTATAAGCTTATGTAGATTCTGCATATTGATCTAAGATAGTGATCCCCCTTCAAGATGTGTAATCTCATTATCAATTTACTGAAAATATTTTGCATGATCGAATTTTTCTAAGTGATCAAGTTATCGCTCAACAACATTGGAAATCTCGAATCATTTAAGAAAAATCACATCTCTAGATAATACAAATTTCTAAATTACTTCATTGTAAAACGATATGATTTGGAGGTATCTGAGTACCCCAAGAAGATACATTTTCGACTCCTTACACCAAGTTTGTTTCTCTGTTTCTTAGGAATCGAAGCATAATAAGTGAAACCAAAAGCTCTGAAATGCCTCACCAAAGGAATGTAGGCATACCATATTTCATAGGGAGTCTTGTTTTATAGAGCATGGATTGTACATATGTTTTTAATATAGACTACACATAGAATTGCATCAACCCATAACATCAACTTTATATTTTTGAAAAACATCATTGAATGTTTTGTTCATTCTTTCAGCTACACTGTTCTATTGAGGATTATAAGGAATGATTGTTTGGTGTTGAATTCCATGGTGGCGAAGATAGTTTTCAAATTCATTTGAAATATATATTTTTCCATTATTAATATCAATAAAACCAATAAGAGATGGTGTATTGTTTTAATCCATACATGAAAATTTTTGAAAATTTCAAAAGCTTAAGATTTATTCAAATACCATGTCAAACTAGGTATTAGTAGCTCCCTCCATGAATAATGGATTCTATTAAAAATAATATTAATATATAATATGTTTCTTCTTTTTATTTTCATATTTACAATATTTATAAGGAGTTGTCTACCGAGGCCGCGTTTTGGCTCAGACAACAGAAATTTGCCTGAATCCAATCAACTAAATTTTAAAAAATCAGGTAGTTGCAGTGCTTGGAATCCATTTTTGATAATGGTAATGGATTCAGCACTATCAAAAACCCATGGGGCACTCAAAATACTAACAAAAGGCGGCCTCGGTAGACTACGCGTATTTATAATATTTTTCCAATCTCTAAATATTTACAAATTTATAATTGAATATTTTTACTATAATTTTTAGGACTTTATAAAATTTATAAGTTCACTTAATTAATAAAAATTAGGTACTCTAATCTAGATACTCTCGACTTTTGTATTAAGATTAGTCATTAGATATTTTTGTGTTCAAAGACAATGGATCATATAGTAATTTAAAAAATCATATGTTTTTAAAAATTTATATTGAATATTTTTACTATGGTTTTAAGGATTTTGATAGAATTTATAATTGAACCCACAAGCTTATTCTATACTTTGAGTATGAAGGGATGTGTGAGTCCTCTCTCGTCAATGGAGTTGACAAGAGATATTACGTAAGCTTATTCTTTAATTTACTTCATTAAAGAATATTACGGACTCATTCACCATAACATCGGTCCTTTCAAAATCCAGTTGGTGTTGTACGTCATCTGGTTCAGTGTTTCAAAGGTGTTGTACGTCATCTGGTTGGTGTTGTACGTACATGAAATAGTCTGCACGACAGAAAATTGTTGGAATCTAGTTAACTAAAAGTGTTTTAATCAGGTGTTTGGAGTGTTAAAAATGGAGGAGTCTTTGTGTCTACGAATCGGGAGCTGATGTGACAGCTCCCGATCGTCGGGCTCCGGTGACCCCCTCCCTCCGGCGACAACAAAAACGCCCGCGACGTTACGGCGACGGAGACCAAAACGAAACGGTAACGGGCCGTTATATACATGACCATACGGCCGCTTGCGCATGTTGTGGCTCCGCCTCCGCCTAGTTGCCACCGCATAGACGATATACGCTACAATACACCGTATGCATTGGCATTTAAATTGTCAAATTTGAATTTGAAAACCCGCCTATTGAAATTTTAAAATTTGAAAACCGGTTCCATTCGATTAATTTCTGCTTCTATTCTGCACATATCACTGCTGGTTTTCGGAAGGATGTCAAAATTGAAGGTATGTCACTACTCTAACTCTGTTCAATCAGAATCATCGATTTAGAAATTATGCAATCATGAATTATCGAATCGACTCACTGAAGATGATGGCCCTGCATGTGTTATATTTGCAGGAACCGGTTTTCAAATTTTAAAATTTCAATAGGCGGGTTTTCAAATTTTAAAATTTCAATAGGCGGGTTTTCAAATTCAAATTTGACAATTTAAATGCCAATGCATACGGTGTATTGTAGCGTATATCGTCTATGCGGTGGCAACTAGGCGGAGGCGGAGCCACAACATGCGCAAGCGGCCGTATGGTCATGTATATAACGGCCCGTTACCGTTTCGTTTTGGTCTCCGTCGCCGTAACGGCTCGGGCGTTTTTGTTGTTGCCGGAGGGAGGGGGTCACCGGAGTCCGACGATCGGGAGCTGTCACATCAGCTCCCGATTCGTAGACACAAAGACTCCTCCGTTAAAAATCCATTTTTGATGTTGCAAATGGATTCAGCACTATCAAAAACGTTTAAGGCATTTAAAATATTAAAGTTTAACAACTGTAAACAAAATTCTCGACAGATTTTTGCAAAATTTTCTAAGAATCATTGCCTGGGTGAAAACGCGGCCTTTTTTAGACTACGCGTTATTCCTTACCCTATTGACTCTCTAATAAATATATGAATTGTGCCCCCAGCGTTTCGTTTGTGCTTCATTCTCCCAATTCCTTAATATAGAGCTCTCGGTAGTGTTCTACGTTCTTTATCCACTTAGCAACTGGTTTCTTTCCCGCAGAAGAAAAAAAAGCTATGGGATCGATGGCCTCGTGCGCCCGGCGGGGAAAGGCGGGGAGTCCCGATGCCATCAGGGTCGTCTCCCTTAACGGCCAGGTGGACGAGTTTCCGGCAGTCGTTAACGTCGGGCGTGTGCTGCAACGCCATCCCCTACATTTCATCATTAACTCGCGTGATCTGTACTCCGTCAGGCGGTCATTGCAGCCCAACGACGAACTCCGCCTGGGCGAGCTCTACTTTCTCTTGCCGCTCTCGGCTATCGAGTCGACCGATAATTTGGAAGCCTTGGGGACGAGGCTCCACGCCACCGCCAGAAAAGAGGCATCAAAGGCCGCGCAGCGGCGGAGGAGCGCGGGAACTTCGACTTGCGATCCGCCAGTCGAAGAACACAATTCGATGTATGAGAGGTTGGTCCAGAGGATCGATGCTGAGGAGGTGAAGATGGCGTTCAGTGAATACTTGAACTTCAAACGCAAGGCGTGGAGTCCTCGTCTCCCAACTATCGACGAGACCAGCTTCCACGGTTAACCCCAACTTTCAGCTTTTTCTGTCACTCCAAATTGCTTTGCAAATTGCTTTTTCACCTTGTCTAACCCATAATGGGAGTTGTTTAGGGAGGCTGTGGAATTGTCTCGAGGTTCAGAAGTGTGTGCGGAATTTTAGAAAAAAAAATAATAATTAAGAAATTTTGTAATAGTAGCTTTTAAATTCTGTTTTTAATAGTGGAAATAGATTTAGTATAAAAACACTTGAAAGCTTCAAATTTAATAGTTATAACTTAAATTTATAAAAATCTTTACTAAATTTACAAAAATTCCTACCAAATTTACAAAAATCTCTACCAATTTTATTAAATTTTACCTAAATTTCCATAATTTTTGTTAAAAAAAATAAACTAATTACGACCACATAATGTACATCCAAACTGTGAATATTTCTTTTCTTGTACCCTATCTTTTTTGAAAGCGTGGGTTTTAAGAAAATGGATATGAAACTGTTATTATTATGTAAGGGTGAGCATAAATTCGCATTGCAAATTGTGCTCAAGCTTAACTAATAATAGGGTGTTTCTCTCTTATAAAAATGTAAAAAGTATGGTTTATCAATTTGTAAAAGCGTTTCTTTTATTTCAATCAGCTATGGTGATTTGTAACATAACATAAACAATGTAAAAGTTTTTTCTTGATTGAAAGAAAGTTCAGTTTTTTTCATCCAAAAATACTCCTTTTTATCTGGCCCCACCATAAAATGTATATCTCTTTAATGACATTTATAGGTGGAATTTGAGTGACATTTTGCCTATATACTTTCATGTGCGCCAAAGTTACTTCAATCGCTCTCAATTATTCATCCTTATAGTCAATGATTCATAAACTATCCACTCGAACATAACCAAGAAAGCTCTCTCAAAAATTCTGAAGTGTTGTCAACTGCAACACGTGAATGCGTGATTGGTTGCTAGATTATCTATCGATTACATGGTCACCCCCACCAAAATATAGGTGTCCCCATCCTGAGTTTCAAACTTAGGTTAAAGACTAATCATGTTAATAGCATTCTTGAAATAAAAAACGTGAAGATTTTGATCTTCTTATTTGTACACTTATCACAACTATTCATATGATTTTGTAACAGTTACTTCAAGGTTAAAAACAAATTGTTAACTTGTATTTGAAAAAAAAATAGTTTAAGTTTGGAATGAAATCATTAATATAATTTTTTAATTATTGTATTAATAGTTTTTAAAATATATTTTAGAAAATTGAAATGGTTATAGATAAATAATTTATTTAATGCATTTAAATTCCAAAAAATGATATTTAATATAATTTTTTAATTATTGTATTAATAGTTTTTAAAATATATTTTAGAAAATTGAAATGGTTATAGATAAATAATTTATTTAATGCATTTAAATTTCAAAAAATAATATTTAATATAATGCATTGTAGAAAATTCTTCAATATTTGAATATATTTTAAAACATTAATAAAAAAAATTAAATTTAAATATATTTAAAAAAAAATTAAAAGAATAATATTATTATTTTTTATATTGTTAAATATTAAGACATTATATTTTAATAAATAGAAATATCGAATTAATAAAGTATACTTAAAATTAGATATTTAAACAATGTGTTGTTTTAATTTTTACTCATACTAAATTATAATAATATACTTTTATAGTTATTAGGTTAAAATTGTATAATTAATGATGATTATGAATTTGGTTATGAGATTTAAAAAAAAAAAAACTTTTTAGGATTTTATATTTATATTAAAAAAAATATTGAGAAATTTCTCTAGATTTTTTGAAAATGAAATCTAGTATGAATATATGTTGAATATTTTAAGAAAATATTTCTATCATTAATCTTTTTAGAGTAAAAAAATATTTAATTATTTCATTTCATAATATTTTTTGACTTCCAATACCCACTTTCATTGTAATACTTGTGAAAATGTATTCTTATTAAGGATTTGATTTCTTTTAATTATTAATTAAAAAATAGATACTTTTATTTTTTCAAATTAAGATTAGCCACCTTCCATGTTAAATGAATATCATTTTTATATTAATATTTTTAGTATATATAAAATATCCATGTTCCAAAATAGAGAATTGGAAATGCTCAATTACAATCATATATTTATAAGTCAAATCAACATTCAAGATTTAATAAGCCATTTGTAAGTTATGATCATTTTGTTTTTTCTTTTATGAAAGTTTTTAATATAACTATGTTATTGAAGGGTAATATTTGTAATCAAACATGTATTGATGAAGGGTTAATTTATTATCATAACATCACTCTTAAAGGGAAAAAAATTAAACATAACCTTGTGTAAAGCATAAAACCATAAAACTTACAAAAAAAAATATCCAAATTCCAACCCTGGGAACTCTTGACATACTCAGATATTTTCTTTTTGTTTAGGAATTTAAAGAAATAAGTAATTTATGGTCTTTGGCTAAAGTCTAGGTTCAAAATTTCCTCATTGTTATTATCATTTTAAAATTAGTATTAACAACTTATATATCAAAATATAATAGGTATCAATTTTAAAATATATGTCGAGATGTATAATAGGTGATTTAAAAAAAATACGCTCTGTTAGGGTTTTAGTCAGTTGTTTCTGAATTTTTTTGCACTATCATATCTGATTTTCCTTGCCACATCTATTCAACATGCCGCCATTGGTAGGCTAAATGAGTGATCAAGTGGGGAGGGGAGAGATCCCATCCCATCAAAATGTCGTCGCAAGAGAATCAAGCAGCAAAGGTGGAGATCCTCCAAAAAATAATAATGGAGTCGGCCTGAATGAAAGTCTAGTAATGGGGGCCCAATGGCAAGCTTAACTTGGAGGCCAATGTCCACCAAGGGCAACCAAAAAACCATTATTTGTGATTCCATCCCTTAAATCGGAAAATTATCACAAGTTTATGAAGGATCATGCATTGATATGAAAGTTCATCGGTACTTGGCCCTTAGAGCGAAATCTGATTGAGTGGATCTAGTTAAAAAGGTAGCCGAAAGGCCATATAGACTTAAAACTAGGAGCTCATATTTTTTTCACATTCATGTTTACCAGTCTAGAGGATAAGGAAATCATTTTCGAAAATGGGCTATACTTTTACTATAATGATGGCATTTTCATGAGTAATTCATGGAAGCCCGGGTTTGGGTTCGAAGTTTTGCCCTACTAGTTGATTTTTTGGATCCATAAATTTAAGAAGGAATAGGAAACTCTATTGGAAGGTTTTTCAAAGTAGCAGACTTTACTCGTCGCAGACACTACATGTCATATGCTCGAATACTAGGATGAGGTTAACAACAACTACTGGACTATGAACATCTTATTTTTCACTATCAGAGATGGCATGAATATGGGCACTTGTTTAGATAATTCTCTCTTAATCAAATGGGTTCTGCAAAAACACTTTCTCCCAAAGAATCAGCTAAGCCACAAGAATATAGTGAGGTTTTTCAAGAGGTAAAATATAAAAAATGGCCTACAAACCCCCCCGATGAATACTCATTCCCCGTAACGGAGAAATTATGAGAAACAAAATAGGTATGAGGTTTTATGGGATGTGGTGAAAGCTCAAAGGAGAGAGGTCAATAACATGGCAATATAAATTCCATGGTTCATCTAAAGAACACCCTAGAGTCAAAACATAAAGCCTAAGGAGAACCATCAGATAAGGAGGATAGTGAAAAACTAAAGGGCCAAACAAATATGAAGATTGATGGTTCAAAGGACGAACCATAGTATGGGGGAACAAGTGTTGAAGAGGTTTTTGAATGAATGGTGGAACTTGGATGATAGATTAATACTAGAAGATCAAATGAAGTTGTATCGAGATACATTCCAACAATATCAAGCCAAGAAAAGCCAAATCCATCAAGATCCACCAGATACACTTGGATATCAACTGGATAATAGGATGGATCAGGGGGGGGGCGAGGAGAAGAAAAGGAGGCAAGAAACGAGGATGCAAGAATTTACAGGAATCAATACAGATGGTTAGAGATCTGTTGGTTAATTTAGGAAGGATGGTGCAGCTTTTGACATCATTCCACCAAATCAAAAAATATTTTCAATGATTATAATCTCCTAGAATGAAAGAGGCCTCAACATTCGAGGCAAAAAAATATATCTGAAAGAATGATTAAAACAAGAAAGGCTGAGTATTGTGATGCTTCAAGAAACCAAAGTTTCTGAGGAGAGACTGAAATAAATTGTAAGAGGTATCAGAACTTTGGATGAGGTGATAGCTCTAGATGCAAAGGGTAGTGTGGGTGGGCTAGACATTCTCTGGAATCCAACTAAGATCCTTTTTGAAAGTTGGATCAGTATTCCTCGAATCCTCTTAGGGAGATTCAAACATATCGGCACCTGAGACTAGGCCCTCTTATCGGTTTTCTATGACCCTCACATTCCAGGAGAGAAAGCAACTTTTCTCCAAAAATAGGAAAGCCTAGAAGTTTATGCTTAGAAGAGTTATGGATAATTTGTCGTGACTTTATCCTAATCTCTTTAATTAAGGGTAAAGGGGGGGATCAAGAAAATGTATCCCAAGATGGAAGAATTTAGAGATATGGTTGCATATTTGAAATTGGTATACATTCACACCATTAATGGAATGTACACTTGGACTAATCGTCAGGGGGGATCTCACCAAATTGCCTCATGCCTGGATTGATTTCTAGCGTCAAAAAATCTTATAAGCAGGGATATCTTCATTGAAGCCTTTATTCTTTCATTCCTAGGGTCATATCACTGGCCGATAAGACTAGAAATGGACCAAAAATTGGATCCTAGAAACAATCCTTTCAGATTCGAGTCTTTCTGGCTCCGAGAACCCTCCTTTATTGGAAAAATAGAGAGTTGGTGGAAATCCAACTCGATGCAAGGTGGGAATTTCATGCATACCTTTCAACTTAAATTAAAGGACCTCAAACAACAGACAAAATGGTGGAATCAAAAAATTTTTGACAATATCATGAAGGATCAACAATACCTCCAAGAGAGAATGTAGAATATTCGACAACAAACGATCAACGAAGGCCACTTAGAGGCCCTCACAGTGAAAGAAGGATAAATCCTGAACCAGCTCAATAAAAGGAGGAAGCAAGAGGAAATATTATGGAAAAAAAATTCCAGGATATAGTGGCTTAGGGAAGGGGAGTGGGATACTCACTTATTTCACAAATCCATGATTTAACACTGTCAACACAACCAGATATTTTTTTTGAAAGACACATCACGAAATCATCTTATCTACCATGACGAGATGGAAAACCTTTTGTTGGATCACTTTCATTCCCTCCTTTCAGAGCTAATTCCAAATCGCTCAAAGGCCATTCAGAGAATAACCAGGCATATCCCCCAATTGGTCGGTAGGGATGATAGCTTTGGCTTGATGATGGCCATCACTCTAGAGGAAGTAGAGGATGTTTTCAAATGGATAGCCAAGAATAAAGTGTTGAGCCCAGATGAATTTACGATGGAATTATTTCAAGCAGCCTGGTCCTTCATTGGGAAAGACATCCTAGATGTGGTGGAGGATTCTCGTAGATCCCAAAAGGTACATTATGCCCTCAACTCTACTTTTATTAAAATAATCCCTAAATATGTCATTTTTAGTACCCTCAGGGCTTCAAACCTATTGCGCTATGTAATGTCATATATAAAATTATCTCCACCATTATGGTCAAACATTTAAAGCCTCTTCTTCCTTCTCTTATCTCCCCTGAGCAAGCTGGTTTTGTCCAAGGGTGTCAAATTTTAGATGGTATAATAAAATCCTAGGAAGTTTTCCACTCACTTAAACATATTAAATCCCCGGGAATGTTGATCAAGCTGAACCTCTCTAAATCCTATGACCTCCTTAGCTCTCCTTATCTTCTGAATATCTTAAATGCATTTTGTTTTGTAACTTGTTGGATTGATTGAGTTTCTCCCCCCATATCTTATCTGGTATTCTCAATTTTGATCAATGGTTCCCCCTCTAGAACCTTCAACCCTTCAAGAGGCATCTGACAAGGAGACCCCCTCTCCCCTTTCCTATTTATCTTGGAAGCGGAAGGATTGGATTGCTATATTAAATCAGTTGTTCAGTATTTCCACATAAAAGGCATTTGTCTTTGGGGTAATCACTTACCGCTAACCCATCAATATTCATGGATGACATTATGCGCTCCTTCCAAGTTTCCCTCTGGAAAATCAGAAAGCCTAAAGGTATTATCCATAAATTCGTGTAAGCCTCAGGAATGATGATCAATACTGATAAATCAAATATGTTCTTCTTCGATACCCCTATTCCTACCCAAAATTTCTTGTCCCTCTCCTTGGGTTTTGGTATTAGTTCCATGCCTTCCAAGTATTTGGGAATTTCTCTATTGATTAATTCTTTAAGAACTTCTTTATCAAAAGATCTTCTAAAAAACTTCCAATCTAGGCTCCATGGATGGTCCTTTCGGGCTCTTAATCTAGCTGTTAGAGTGGTCATTATGAAGGTTTTTCTTCAATCTATGTCGATGTAATAGCTCTCGGGTTTGGCTACTCCAAAATCCTTGTGCTCTGATATGGTAGAGATATTTAGAAAGTTTATGTGGAGAGGTGCTCAAGAGGCTAAGTAATGGGCCTTAGTATCATGGTCCCATTTTACTAAGCCCAAATTAGCAGGAGGTTTGGATCTCTGATATCCCTATACCCTCAATCAAGTTATGGGTGTGAAATTATCATGGAGATGGCTTCAGGGGGGTTTTGATCTGTGGAAGATCATATGGAATGGAAAATATCGAATTTCAAACTCTTTCGAAGGAAAAATGAGAATCATGGAAATCCCCAAAATTTCTTCAATATGCAATTTAGCATTGGATAATTGAGAACTCATTTGAAATCATACTTTCTAGGAAGTTTGAGATAGAAAAAAAAAAAAATGGCAAGACTCGTGGAAACAATGAGCTAAATTATTCATTAGGCATGACCTTGGGCACATTTTCCTCTTCATAGGTAGTCAAAAATTTTCAATTATGGATCACTTCTTGCAACCCTCTTCAGATCCAACTTGGTAATAGTGGAAAGGGAAACAAGATTGGTTGAACCCCCCAAACTCCAACCATTGGGAGAATATGGAAAAGGAGCTTCACTCCAGGAAGATTGAAAAAATAAAAGGCCATGATACACTAAGATGGGGTTATTCAAATAAGGTAATGTTTAATATCCAAGAAGCATACAAACTTGCAACAACTGAGAATCAAGAACATATTAGTCCCATATGGAGGAAGATATAGACATAGAACTTCTGGCCGAAGGTGGAATATTTCTTATGGCTGACATGTCGTCAAAGAATTCTCACTTGGGATCAACTTCAGAAAAGAGGTATTCAAGGCCCTTGACTTTGTAGACTGTGTGGCTCAAAAAGTGAAGATATGGAAAATATCTTAAACCTTTGCCCCTTTGCAGAACAATTATGGAGAAATATAGGCCAACTCTTTGGTCACCTGGACCGTGATAACAATAGTATCATAGAATCAATAGAAATGTGGAGGAATGACATTTTCTCAGAAAATGTTATGAATTGAACATGGAGTATAGCTTTAGTTTTTCTCCTCTGGGAAATCTGGAAAGAAAACAACAAAATCATTTTCAAAGGGTAGATAATTTCTGAGGAAGATGTTTGGAACATCATCATTAAAAACATATGAGAAAATATCTCAGTGGAGCATTGGCGTTCAAATTATTGGTAGGTTTCCCCTCACGAAGCTCGGATCCTAAGTATTTTGAATCTATCTCCAAAAATTCTTTCCCCGTTCTCATGGAATATTTTGGTCTCCCCTAGATCCTCTTCTTCAAGCTTCTTAGCACCTCCTGTTGATTTTATTAAAATTAATTTTGATGGGGCCTCCAAAGGAAACCAAGGGGACGCTGGCTATGGAGGCCTATTTAGAGACTCTTAATACCAAGTAAAACTTATTTATGCAGCTCATTGTGGCTTTGCAAGTAACAATGAGGAAAAATTCAATGTTGTAAAACACATACTCCTCATAGCTAAAATAGAAGGATACAAAATATTGGTGGTAGAAGGAGATTCTAACTTATTCATTGAAATAGTTAAAAAATTGAATCATGGAACTCAATGGGAGAAACTCAGTAATAGTTGGAGGATGACTTGTTTAGTCCAAGATATAAGGGATCTCATTCCTTGTTTTGATTACATGATCCCATCACATGTTAAGAGAGCAAGAAATAAAGCAACTGCATTTTTAGCAATGTGGGATTGCATCAACATTGGTAAGACCCTTGAATCTCCCTAGCCTACTCAACACTTTGGTGAAGAGATGGATTATATGAGGCAGATACTGGATCAGGATGCTAACCCCAACATGGAATCCAACGGTGCACTGAACCAAGGTCCGCGATCAGGGTGTGAGCCTGCAAATGGATCTTGTTAGGATTTGGGGAATGTGTAAGTTGAAAGGTGTAAGGGCTAGAGGTTGGATTACCCATGACCCTCCTATGCTTGGTAATGAAGGCATGGTGGCAACGCGCATGCCAACTATTAATAACACGAGAGGGCTAGAGTGATACCTCATTACAAGTGTTAAGGGTTTTCAACTCCTCGTTCTCAAGTGTTTGGTTTTTTTATTCAATATTTGGTATTGGTATAGTGCTCCTAGATCGCTCATGGCCATTCGAGAAGAAGGCTCCGCAAGTTGGTTACCCTCGTTTTGTTGGTTCCCTCGGTATCATGTCTAAATACACTAGGCATGTTATTTATGTTCACCCACTGTCTACAACCTATTTTCCTATTTCACAGATCTTATGGGTAAATATTTATAAAATCGTCTCTACAAGAAATTAGAATCTATGTCTCAAATTATGGAAAACTCCCGCCGAGTTTTACTCTGTGTTGTATGCTTTCTATATGACTGCCATTATTGTCTTTGGCATTATATTATCTTGCATGGGCATATAGTACATCTTTCTGGATTGGAGTTTTGTGGATGTTGCATGTTGGTTTGTTTGTGTTGGCTATTTACTATATTCTATGTCTCTCATAGTGTGGAGGATTCAAAATTTCCTGTGTTTGACTCCTCTTGTTTTACCTTTGTGTCTGATCAGAAATGGGCTCGGGGAGCTGGGGCATGTTGTTCCTTGCATTTTTTGGAAGACACATCTTGTTGTACCTCTATGTTCAGTCTTAAGTGGGCTCGAGGAGAGTGTGTATGTTGCTCCATGCGTGGGTGGAAGAACCATCTCACTCTCAAGTTAATTATCAGTTTTAGGCCTAACGTTAGCTATTCAATGCCTCTATGGTGTGATAATTTACCAAGTCTTCACTATCACTGTAATTTTTGGGACCCCAAGCTGTAAGGTTTCTCCAAGATCGAGGTCTAGGTAGGTTGTTCCGTGGTGTTTGTGGTATCCATTATTTTGTCAAGAAGCATCATGATTCGTCCTTCCTTCAATTCTAGCTCTTCAGGCAATGGTGGTCAGGGTTGGGGAAGGCACATGGGGAAGCTGGGAGACAATGGCCAAGCTGAGCCTTTCCAGTCATGGGGAAAAGGTCGCAAATCAGATGCCCAACTAATCCAAGATGCAACATCCTCTTATCAGATAGATACCTGATCTCAGGTTCAACAACTAATTTCAAATTGGGAAACAAAACTTAATCAACATGAAGAAGTAGAGTTTCATTTGGAAGATTGGAGAGACGTGCTCACTAACCCTGGTCATTACAGAGGTCATACTTCTCAATACAAGCAGATCATTCACATTTATTGGTTTATGAAAAACATTGTGACCAAGGCCATAACGAACCCTCTAGTTGGCTCTTTTAAGTATGATCCTGGTCTTCAGAAAATCCATAAGGAATTTCAATTTATCTGGTTCCAAATTCGGCAGAAAAATGTCCACCTCAACCACATTGAGAAATACATTATGTGTCTTCCTTAGCCTTAATTACTAGGTTCAAGTGCGAAGGATCCAACTCTAGTGGATTCCTCTGATGAATAGAAATATGCTTGACTCTGTTTGGTTTCAATTTTTTTTAATTATGTATGGTAAATCTACTAGTTAGGTTATTATTTTACATTTATTTAGCTTGTAGATGGTTTCAAGACATTTAGTATTATAAGGAAATGTTAGTCAGACTGAAAATTTATTGTTTCTAGATGACTTATAATGTTGTTTGGTGTCCAACAAACCTGGTTTTCCAATAGGAAGTTTGAGGCCACTCAACTCCTTGAAAATGGTTGTAACCTATTTTTGATGAATATGAATGAAAAGGTCCTACCAACCTTTAAAAAAATATATAACATGTATCAAGCTCAAATCTACCAAAAAAAGAGAGAGAAAGTAAACAAGAACAAAGACTTGTGTAATATTTTAATTTTAATATAAGGCGACCCTACAATAATGGGTATGCCTATTCATGTTGTAAAATCTACATATTTTACCGACTTTATTGTACAAAGTTTACAGTTCACACATCTCGTCCCCATATCCAAGTATATTGCCAAGAGATGAGAGTAGAAATAATGGGATGTTGCCTTTGGAGTAGTCATTGGAGATTTAGGGGAGATAAGAGAAGCCATTTTCTCCCTAACCCTATATGGAGCAATTATGCTCCACACTCTCAAACCCCAATTTCATGTGGACAATGGTTTATCATTAAGAGTCAAATAAAAACTACTACTTGACCCATGATCATTATTCAAAGAAAACCACCACTTTTATCGAATTACTATTGATAATTCATTTCTTGGATATTTAATTATGGTGATGATCATGCCGATGGTTAACATCCACTAAGACCAAACTTTGGTCTATCAGACCTAAAGAAACAAATTATTTAGTTTGTTTTTAAATTGTACTCATATGCTCCTAAGAAGTGTCCCGAGCTCACTATAATTTTGACATGTTAAAAGGCTAGTAAGGTCAGTATTGCAACAAAGGTTATGAAACTGAGATCTAATGTGGGTGTACCCAGGGCACTCTAAGAGGAAGTGAATTTCATCCTCAATTTTCATATTCTCACAGAGATGGCAGATCCTTTCCACCTATGGTGTTTTAGGAACTGCCCAACAACCCATTTCACTATGGAGCTCATGAAAGTTCGTTCTTATCTTTGCTATATAAACTTTTTTCTTTGAGCTAGTTAAAATAGAGAGATAATTTTGATCTTCTAAAGTAGAGTTGATGATCTCCTTATAATATCTTAGTTTTCTTTTAACCTCTAAATATTTCTCACACCACATTTTCTCTTTAAACTTAGAAGTAACAATATTTTTAATGTTATTAATATTTTACAATGCAATAGTTTCGTCGATCTCCCAATGGTTTAACCAGGCCCTAGTATCTTTATACCAAATTTATTTGAGCCTCAGGTGGTTTTGGCTCGAATTTAAAGCTAGCTTAGGAACTCTATGGTCTCCCATGTTATTGATTTTTGTGGTTATACAACAAAAACAATATGTGTCCTTAAATTCAAGGACTAACCTCTCTTATCCAAACAAAAAAAGAAATTTTAAAACACATATTCCTTAAAATAAAATTTGTAATTTTTATATAGTTTTTAATAATTTTCAATGTTTTAATTCTATATAGATTCTTGGTAGATTTTTTTTCTTGCTATTGAAATATTTTAATATATATAAAGATATAGTTTTTTCATATTGAAATATATTTGTTAAAATAGATATTCAAATAATTTGTTTCAGTCCTATATTAAAATGTATATGTTTTTAAATTATGTTACTTAATATAGATATCTAAATATTTTATTTATAATTGTGAGAGTTAAATTTCTCTATCACATCTCTTTTATATTAAGTTGTAATATTAACAACCCATCGAGCTACAACAAGTCAAATGAGATTAACATTATTGTTATTTTATAGTTATTTGAATGAAAACTAACATGTATTCATATTTGATTTACTATAGCAGAAATTATTTTTTTATATATAAAATATATTTTATTTTAATTTTAAAGTGGACACATATCAATTCCAAGTTTTATTTACTATAGCTATTTTTTTTTTAATATCTAAAATATATTTTCTTTTTCTTTTAAAGTGGACACATGTTGATTCCACATTGATTATATGTAAAAATGAAATTTATTTTTAATTATATTGAAAAATATTCCTTAAAAATTTACTTTCAAATAATTTTTTCAGATATTGAAATATATATTTTTCTAAATTATGTTACTCCACATAGATATTTAAATATTTTATTAATAGCTTTGAATGAAACTGAATTTTTTTACCACATCTCCTTCCATTATGATATTAACAACCCACCTAACTACAACATACATAATGAAATTGGAAATATTAATGTTTTATAGTAATTTTAATTAAAACTAATCTAAATAAACATAGCCTTCATAAATATCCATGAATAAATGCCATACCCCAAAAAAAAATACAAAAATATGGGATAAAAGTATTATTTTTATTTTTATTTTTAACTTTATTTAATTAAATTTTAAAATAAAATATATTAAATATTTATTATTTTATTTAATAAAATATGTATAAAATAAAAAATAAAAATACATTTTGATTAATTTAAGTTAGCTAATATAATTATTTTATAATGCTAAATATAAAAAATAAAAATAGATTATAATTTTAAAATTAAAAAATAAAATAAAATATATTGTTACTAAAATAAAAGTTAAATTTTTAGGATTAGCTGAAATCTGCAATCTAGTATAGAATAGATGTTGTTCTATTTTGTTATGTTAAACAATTTGACTTATTCAAATTATAGAAAAATTATAATTAAAAAAATTATAATTATAATTAATAATTAAATTAACTTAAATAGATTTTAACTCTAAATTTACTAAGCATTTAGAGATTAAATCTTTTGAGTTGCAAATTTCTTTAATAAGTGATTTTTACCGAAAATTTCTGATAAAGATTTGATCTTTAGACATTTAGTATATTGAGATTTCTAAAATAGTATTAGTTAAATATTAAGTTTAAAAATATTTAAAAAAAATAAAATTATAAAATTTAAAATATAACATGATGAAGGAAAAAATATATATTTTATTTTATTTATAACATTGTTTTTAAATTTAAATTTCTATTTTTTTATATTCAATTATAAAATAACATTTAAAAAAATATAAATGATTTTTAGAATCTATGCTTCTGTGATCCATATAAAATTGTAAAATCTCTTTCGGTAATAATCACATATAATGGAACGTTGTCGACGCGTTTCGAACACTAAATGAATAAATTTATTAATTGGTTTAAAAGTAGGAGGAACTAGCCGTTACTTATTAAAAACATTTTAAATTATTAAAAAGTCAAACTAGCCGTTAAAAAACGGCTAGTTTAAACATCTCTACATCTATTTAAGCTTATTGATTTGATCTGATCTCTCACCTAGTCCTGATGATGAACCACACTGGTTGGTTCGAAACGCGTCGACAACATTCCATTATATGTGATTATTACCGAAAAAGATTTTACAAAAATATAAATGATTTTTATAAATAATTTGAAGGATAGACAACTCACAGTAAGTTAAATTTTACTTGTTCCAGAATGAGAGTCCGCACTTTTAAATATCCATGTTTATAATCTAAAGCACACACTAACTTCAAATATATCACAACTATGCTATTTTAGATTTCATGATTTTCTAAAATTTTAGCTATTCACTTTTCTTTATTTTATCACATTTTAGTTTTTCAATTTTTAATTTTTAATTTTTTAATTATAAGCACAATAATATCGTAATTTCAAAAAAGGACTATTTCAATGATATGGAAATCAACCTACTTCTCACAGGAAGCAAATCCTGTATTATTCATTTTAAGGTGACGCGCACGCTGTCATAGTGATTAAAAAGTTGATGCAACGGTGCTTATGAAATATCGTAAATTTCAAAAAAAAAAGGAAACCATTTCAATGATGTGGAAATCAACCTACTTTTTCACATTAAACGTCAAATCCTCAATTATTCTTGTTAAGGATGTTGTCATTAAACTGATTAAGAGTTCTCTTTGTGATGTCATTGAAGTAATTCAAAAATAGTTTGAGTGACATTGATTGTACTCCATGAAATATAATGATTAATTTATAATATAAAATGAAAATATGATACTACTTAATCATGTTCATAATTTATTAGGATCTATCATTTACTAGGATTTCTTTTCTCGTGAGAATTTAATGAGTGATAGATGGAGCCACCTACTCCTGAAATGAGTGGCTTTCAAAGCCATAGTGAATAATACTAGGTTATTCTTGAAACATTTTTCCTACTTTTATCCACTCGAAGATAGATAAAAGGTGTTTTTCTTCTCAATGATCAATGTGGAATCTATGTCTTACTACTGTATTTAAAAATAACTATTCTTTGGTGGCATTAGAAATCTTTAGTGTTATTAGAGATCTTTTGATCTTTAAACTGATATCCAAACATACAAGACAATTTTGTTATTTTGTTGCAACTTTCCTCAATCTTGAAGGCTAAATCCTGTAATACTTCTCATGACTAAATCCTGTAATAGCCCTCATTATATCAACACTCTACTTGATGATATCAAAGGAAAGTAGTATTTGCATGCTATTTTTTTTCAATGTATTAGGCTCTATTGTCTTATTGTCATTAATTAAAGGAAATTAATACATGAGGTGTTTTAACTAAATGAGAATCTTATGTATGAGATATACAACACAAAGATAATCTAGTTATAGGCACCATACTCAACAATTAGAACATAGTAGATTTCAAGGATAAAAGTATAACTAGCTATAGCATGGTAAGCTAAGGTGGAGTTGGCAACTAGATTTCAAGTAGTAAAGGTATCATCCTTGAACTTGTCTACTTGTATCCAAGGTTAGGTTTCAAGTAGTAAAGGTATCATCCTTGAACTTGTTTACTTGGATCCAAGGTTAGGTTTTCTTCTCGCCATTTCAGTGTCATTTAGAATGCCTTTTGCATTTTTATGTTAAATAGCTTTAGGATATCATAATCCATGAATTTAGTTGTAGTGTCAACTAGCAAAGTCATATCTTAAAGCATTTTTATCATTTTACTATAAAAGTATGATGATTCTATAGATTCTCTTGTGTTGATATTTACTCTTCCCAAATACAAATTTGTGAAGATGTGGAAAGAGTTGCATACTTGTGGACTTTGACTAAGTGAAAATATATATTGTATAGAGGGTTCTCAAAAGAGGAAGATACAATTATTTTGTATCCTTTATACTAATATTGGTAGTAGGTAGTCTACAATCAATCAACCAAAGAGGTTCCATATAATTTATAGGAAATCATTGACTCCTTTGCAAGCTTTTTATAGATATAGATTGGAATATAATTGTTTATCCAAATATTTTAATATCTAAAACATCATCCCAATAGCTACATAAAGAAAACTAGAAGTAAATCCTAATGGAAAGTGTATAATGTAAATAAGATTAGCAATAGTTGGAGAAAAATAAGAACAAGAAAAATATGTACTAGAATGAGTAAGAGATTTAATGTTAGAAGTATATCCACTAGCTAGAGTAAGGAAAATGTAGGTTCAAGAGGAAATATAAATAAGCTAATACAATATAATTTTAACTAGCAATTGCACCATATGTTCCAAAAGAAATGTTGTAAGGAAATAGCATAGGAAAGAGTAGCCTAGAGTTGCAGAAAAAGAGCCATCGTGAAGGAATGAAAGGCAAAATTTGGTTACATGGAAGCACGTCGTGGAGGTTTCAAAGATATTAATTATAAGAGTTATCAACCAGAAAATTTTGTTATAGATATTGAAATAAGAAATTGTGGGTGAAAACATATATGTAAACTAACATAATGAAATAAGTTGTTGCAGAGAAGGAGCCATCGTGAAGGAATGAAAGGCAAATTTTGCTTCCATGGCAGCAGGTCACTGAGGTTTCAAAGATATTGATTATAAGAGTTATCAACCATAAAATTTTGTTATAGATATTGAAATAGGAAATTGTGGGTGAAAAAATATATGTAAACCAACATAATTTGTTCACATATATAAAAAATTTGTTATAGATATTGAAATAGGAAATTGGGGTGAAAATCCTTTGGTGATTAATAATCCTCTGAAACAAGCATGAAATGAGCATGTAATTCAAATAAGATATTTTAAATACATTCAAGTACAATATATCTAGCATAGATGTAAATAAAGAGAAATTTTATTAACAGAAATAGAGTTTACTCCAAGTTCATCTACATATCTGAGCGCCATAGCATTAGATATATTTTGTGGGCTAATGTGATTTTTTTTTTCTCACAATGATTTAAAAATCACATATTATACCACAATATTGTCTTTTCATTGTCTTTTTTGTTTATGAACCCTTTAAAAATACCATAGGAACATTTGATTTTACACTGTGATCTCCCCAACATGGGTGGGGTTTTTAAAAATTGGAGAGTAAATTGAGAGGTTGTTGTTAGAAATTGTTGTATAAGATGGGAAATTTGGATGGTTTGTAGACAATATGGATGTCATAACAGATATCTATTTTAAATTTTTTAGTGTCTCTAGTTGCCATGCATCTAATATAATCCATTTCAACTAAGAACTTCAATATCTATTTTGAATTTTTTAGTGTCTTTGGCCACCATGCATCTAATAGAATCCATTTCAGTTAAGAAATTCAGTAAATCACTGTGAATGATAACTTGTGACATCCCTAACCATTTTCTTTGATTGTGGATCAGGTTACAAACTAATAACTTGTGAAATCCCTAGCCATTTTCTTTGATTGTGGATGAGGTTATAAACGAGAATACACTCTCTCTTCAGAAGACTCTACAATCTATATTGGATGAAGGGAAATGTTATGATAAAACATGTAAAAAAAAACCTTTAGGGTTGTCTCAACTTACTCTATTGTTATTCACATATTGTCAATTTTGTAAAACTATAATCTACAGTAAGGACTTAGTCGGTTTTTTTCTTTAGTAATTTTTTTTTGGAATTGAAAAATAAAAAAAATTATAAAAGCTAAAATTATATAGTGAAAAACTTTGTTTAAAATTTCGGAATAAAAAGTTGAGTAAGTTTGACATCATATAATGTGAAATTAGTTTATGATTATAAAGTAAAAAACATGTAAGTTTAAAAAAATTCCAAAAAGTATGTATGTAGTTACAAACTATTAAAATTAAGTAATTAAAGATAAATTTAGTGTTAATTAAGAAATCAGAATTAAGAACATTCATCATTATTGCTCAAGATAGATCATGTCCTGTGCAATAATTTGGAAGTTTAAAAACATATCATATATTTTAAAAAAATTCATTATTAATTTAATTTTTTATATTTTAAGGAATACTACTCATGAATAATAAACACTTGTAACACACACACACACACACACACACACACACACACACATATAATCATATATTTTTGGAATAATAAAATAGTTGTAACAAAAATAATATAGAACAAGAAAAACTATGTATAATTTCCCCCTTTAAATAAACTATATTCCACATGAATACCATGGTCAATACCATGGGTTGTTTTTATAGTTTATTATTATTTTATTTTATTATCTAAATTCAATTTAACTTATTAAAACATATATAAAACTATTTACATTTACATAAAAGAAAAAAAATTAACATTATAAAAAATATACAAAAAACTATTTACTTGTGTATCTAATGGCCTAAGATATTTCAATCGTCTAACATTTGATCCAATGGCTCAAACATGGACACAGTGGCAGCTTGGGGAGTTGTTTTTAAATAAAAATGCCTTACAACATAACTATTACTGCTGATTTAAACACATTTCAAATTTAATAAATGAATAAGCATGAGTAAATATAAATAAGCTAATATAATATAATATAATTTTAACTATTACCATTTGCTGATTTGTGCACATCTTCAAATTTAATAAATGAATAAGCATATTATGGAGAGGCTTCAAATTAATTTAGGTTTATTTGATCCCTACCCTATGTTGAAGTGCAGTTCTTTTACTATTAAGTTAGTAAGAAATTCATTTAAAAGTCATTGATATTTGGGAATGAAAAAACATCGTTTTGGAACGACATTCTAATTGAAGTAAGAGATTTCATTAATATATATTGTTTTTCTGCAATCTTTCTTATTTTTTAATTTTAAGCAAAAGGTTATTATATTTAAATTTGAGAAAGAAATTCATTAATATATATTTTGAAATTGGGTAATTTTTAACTTGAATGAAATTCATTGAATTTTTGTAGTGAAAATATTTTCACACTACTTAATTTTTGAATTACTTTTTGTTTATTTTTAAAAGTGAAGGAATTTTTTTAAGGGAAATGTCTTTGATATAAAAGTTTTCGTAATCCTGTTTTTTTGAAACCAAAGTAATTACCAACGGCAAAGCTGTAAAATATAACTGATTTCTTAAAACACAAAGGAAAAAATTATGTCTAGCTTCTATCGAGCCACACAGAGACTAAGTTCTTCAATAGGTTACTTTCCTTTCTTGAAGTGGAAGAAACAATTTCGTTAAATATATTTCGAAAAACATAATATCTATAACTTATATATGATAGAATACTGTAATTAAAACGTGTTTTGGGATTCAATTGGTAACTCACAATACATTAAAAATTGTAATTTAATGGAAGTTTATTAATAAATAAAGTCTCTATTTTTTAATCTTTTTCACACTTTACAATACATTAAATTTTAAGAAAGATATTATTGTTTTAATAAATATTGATATTTAAACTAATATCATAAGTTTAAATTATATGAATTTTATTAATATATTAATATTTAAACTAATATCATAAATTTAAATTATATGAATTTTGTTAATATATATAATTTTTTTTAGGAATTTTATTAATATAAAAAAAATTAAATTATATAAATCTCTATAGGAATTTCATTAATAAGGAGTTTTATTTTTTGGTCTAGTTTACCATTTTTAATTTAAGAAATTTATTAAGTGTAATTTAATAATCTTTAGAAAAAATTAGTTAATCAAATTAATGCCAATTCATTAAAATTTCAAAAGTATTATAGTTTTAAATAAAAAAGAATTATTTATATTTCAAAATAACATTGTAATTTTTAGTTCACTATATTCTAGTGAATGTTATGTTGGAGGTTAAGGAAAATACTTTCTAGTGAATGTTATAATGGAGGTTTTTAGTGTTATAATAATTGGTAAAAATTGTCAAAAAAATTCATTTTCTAAAACATTTATTTGGGATAGCGGAGGTTTTAAAAAAGGTTTTAATGGAACTTCATTACAATTGAAAAATATATGCGGGCAAAGGTTCTAGCAGATGTTTTTTTTTTTTTGGGCGCTTAATGAAACATGAAACAACAACACGCTACATACATAAAAGTATCGGGAAACATACATAACTAAAATCATTGAGGTGTTGAATGAAAATAAAATCGGCGTGTAAATTATACCACACTGACGCTAAGTGATAAAAACGCTATGGGGCGTTCATCTAAGGAACGACATTGGAACACGCAAGAAATAATTGTTGTACTAGTGTTTTTTTTTTTTACTTGCAACTCTCATGCATATTATTTTTTTTTTTTGTAAGTTAGTTTAATATATATTAATTCAAAGAGAAACATTACATAGACGACAGACTAAATTGGTAAGCTGCGCTTAGCCAATACCAGCCTTCATTGCTTTCAGAGTAGCACAAGTATGGGGCTGCCTCTTGGGAGGAAACCAGCCCTGTAGTAACTTCAAACAATTAAAAATTACAAAGTGCGCCTTGACACATGAAAAAAAAAAAATTCTATGATATGCGCTAAAATAACAGAAAACAGAAAAGACTCGTGTAGCCTCGCGGTTATGGTGTTCCAGCATCATCATCGGTAACAGGGTCGTCCTACTCGATTTAGCATATGTACTCCTACGTTATGGCTTCCTCCTCAGCAATTAGCAGGCGCGAGGACTTTGAGGCAGGTGCGTAGAGAATGGGAGAAATCGGGTACTCGGCATTTGGTACACGCGTGCAAACACCCTCTAAGTCCATGATCCATACATCAGTGAATTCTGCCGTGACCTCTTGTATCGGAAGAGGCTCAGAATTGCAAGGAGTAGGATGCTCCTGGTGCGCTAAGGTGGATTTCCTAGATCCCCTTATGCCCCTCTAAGTCTCCTGAGCTGGGGCATCCACCCCTTGGGTGAGCGCAGGCTGTTATGATGCTTCCCTGTAGTGGCTACCAGAAGAGGAGCCCTCGAAGTATTCCAAGCAGTTATCTTGACCTTGCTGATAACGTCCCAAGAAGGCGCCTCTTTAACCTCCCCTGATGGTCCTTTGACACTAATGCTAAGCCATGGGGGGCGAGGACTAGCTAAGGGTTGGGGGCTGGTGTACACATGAATACTTGCGCTTCAGGGAACACACAATGGAGGAGCGGGAAAAGGATATGCGCGAATGAGCACAATGCAGTAGGGGTGTGCACAGATTGGGGGCGAGGGGGGGGGAGGGGGTTTGCCACTGAAGGTGCGCAAGCGAAGGGATCTATAAAGGAAAAAAAAATCAGGGGGGAGTGTGCAGCCTGGGGGGTGCGCAACAGGGTAGGTTCCTGGTAGCTTGGCACTAGAATGGAGACATGAAGGGGGAAGGGTGCACCTCTGGTGAAAAACTCAAAGAGACTGACACATCAGCAAAATAGCTAAGGGGGCATAGAGAGCTATGGATACCAATAGGAGTAGCTTGAGGATAGCACAATGAGGAGTTACCCCTCCTTTTGAAGACTTGTGGCACAAGCGCAGATGTTGTGCATTATTGTGACACGCTCGTAGTTGCAAGCTGCAACAATTCTCATGGTGTGGCATGTGATTCAGGGTATGGCAGTGGATTAGATGCATCATGGAACTCATGCAAATGATTGCAGAGGGGAGGTTCCACACCATGTAAAAGATAGCGGTGCAGGTCTTTGTTAGCCCATGCATGGGAAGAAACCGTTTCATACGTGTGCGTCGTGTCACCCGCATTCGGGGAGCTCTAATGCATATTGTTAGTATAAATACCCCAATACATTCTTTATAGAAAAGTACAAGTGTTGTTTTTTCTCATTTAGCATCGGGATGGATATACTATTTTGTAGGACCAGAGAGTTAGTTATATGAAAGAACTAGTGCATTAATAATTACAATGCACTCGGGCGTTAATCTCAAACATGATTAGTGGTCATTTTGTTTTAAGGCACCGAGCATGTAAAAAGATGTCGTCATGATACTTTTATATGAAATAATGCACCGATGTGTTTTCATGTTATAGATGCATCGATTTTTTGAATGATATTTTCTCTTTTTTGGGAAGATCGACCTGTGAAAACGAGATTATTTTATTTTTTAGATCCTTTATTCATCGAAAAATTGAAATATATCTTATGATAGTATTCATATAAATTAAAATTTGATTAATGCATTTGTATATGAGGTTTGGATTAATTTGTTATATTATTTTTTTTCTAAGTTGGACTAAATTCTATTAATATAACATAATATACAGGATGAGTCGAGCCTCCGAAGTTGTTGTACTAGCCAATTTCGAAGTCTTTATAAGTCAAAAAAATAAAAAAATGACCGCCCCATACGGGGAAATCGGTCATGATACAACTGCCCTCAAAGGGGAAACCAACTTCAAACAATAGATACTTAAAAGTTGAAAAAAAGTTCTGGAAATACATTTTAACATGGAAAATAAACGTAACAATAAAAAAAGACCTCTCCGTGCTAAGTGTCATTCTGTTGAGGTGGTGGTTCCTCCATAATGAGGCACTTGTACTCATCAGAGGAGTCATCTGCATGCGTCACTTGATGAGTAGCTGGTTCAGGTGTTCTTGGGGTGCCAATTACACTGGCACTACCCTTCCTGCAATCTTCACATGACTATTCTGGACCCCCATTGTTGTTGTTGTCGCTACCATTGCTGTTGGAGGAGTTAGCAGCGGGCTTAGCACGAAGGGCCTCAAACTTTATTGAGAGTTGCCGAGGCTCTGTGGTAATGGTGGATTTTCTAGGTCTCTTCTTGGTGTTGCGTTCTGTAGACACAAGGGCTTCTTCCTGAAAACTGATGGTGATGGTGGTAGTAATACGGGGTCTATCCAGAGCACAATTGCAATGAAATTGTGCGAAATTCTCCTCAAGCAGCGGTGGACGAGCCTCCAGGTGAATTGACTACTAGGGATGAGAAGCCAGCTATGACCTACACCTCGGCATGTGGAGTGGTGCTGGACAGGAGTTTCATCAGGTGGTGAGGTGCAAGGTTCAGGATGAACAGTGAGAGGCGGTTGTGGGGCATGACCTCTACCTTTGCCTCTGCGAGTGGAAGGAGACTGGGTGGAAATCGCTTCAGGAGGTGGAGATGGGGACTCAGAGTGAATGGACAGAGGTGGGTGACCCCGACCCCGACCATTGCCACTACCCCCTGCGGCAACACATTTTGTGCCATCTAGGCATGTTGGAGCTGTCAGAATCGATAGGGAGGCAGGGTGGCAAAGGCGTGGTGACAGTGCGAGCGTAGGGATTTAAATCCTGAGGTGAAGGAACGAAAATGAGGCTGCAATAAAGACTGTGAGAGAAATGGAGGTTAGGAGCAAGCGTAAGGTAGCAATGAAGGCTGCAATGCCTCCTTGTGTGCATTCAAGAGCTCAGCGCTAAGACCACGGAGGGGTAGATACAGCAGGAGGGCAATGGAGGGATGGTGAAATGTGAAGCCATTTTGTGGAGAGCTAAATGGCACTTCAATCTGAGCGCATTAAAGGCGGAGGGAGGCGAGCCGCTAGTTGTGTTAAATGTAGCTGGACAGTGCCCATGGATGGCCATGTGGTGCACGTTAGGCTCGCTATCCACCTCCAGCATTTATATACCTACATCCGAGATTAATTTGTTATATTATCAGATTTCACATCCGTTAATTATAATATTTAATCATTCATATATTTAATCAGTGGTGTAACATTTCACAATGACATTAGATAACACAATAGAATATATTAAAATTTATTTTATTATATATAAATAATAGGTTCTTTCTCATACAAAATGAGATTGTTATTGGTAACCCATTGTCTTTCAATTGGGACACTATGTCCATTACATTAAACAAATTTTTTTATTTTCACAGACAATTATTTTAAAAAATATAACATGTTGCATTGATATCCAAATCTATCATCATTATAGGTTGGAACTCTTGTCACTGCTCGAGCTACTTCCATGAATTAGGTTATTTGGATGAATGTTTTGTTGATTACAATGATTTTTTTCGTCTTCTTGATCTTGTTTCATCTGCAAACATAAAAATAAAGTGTAATGAGTGTATCTACATTGGTGAGAATAATGAAAATTGAAATAAATAATATACGGGTGAATGTATGAAGATGGGTTACACTTTCATGATAAACATGGCCAAAAATTTCAATCTCTGACAAGTTCGGCTAAAATTTTCAAAAGTTCGGCTGAATTTTTGAAATTAATTCAGCCGAACTTTTTCTGCCCTTAATCGAACTTATTCCTCCACTTACGTTGATGGAAACGGTAATCGTATTTTTGTCCAGTCGAATTAAAAGTTCGACCAAACTTTTAAAAAAGTTTAGCCGAAATTTGTTCTTATAAATATAGCGGCCCTCATACCACTAAAATATTTCCAACAATTTTATGTGTGTGTCCGTTGGAGAGCACTAGGAGGTGTGCTTTTCGGTGTTTTTTGTTTTTTTTTATGCTTTTTTTTCAATCTTTTATGCTAGTTTCAGTTTTTTGTAGTGTTTTTGCAGGATTTCTGGGGTCTGCTCGGCTTCTCAGTGTGCTCGTCCTCGTCTCCTCATCATTTTCTTTGCATCCTCGATGTGCTCGACTTCATCCCCTTGTCTCAGTTCTAGGTATTATTCCACTTTCAGCGTTTGTCTCTAGTTATAATCTATATATTGTTTTGATTTTAATTAGATTTTATATTGATTTTTATAAGATTTTTATATATTGTTTGTGTTATATTAATGAAGGGAATGCATGTGTTATATTAATGAAAGTGTGTGTCATATTAATGAAAAGAACGAGAAAATTAAAAGAATCTTGCATTCAAGGTCCAGTGTATTTCCATTCTTTGGCAAGGTCTAGACAAACGAATTCAGGTATTTCAACCCCTACTTATGCATTTTACAAAAGGTCGAGTCATTCAAACAACTCTTCTAGCAACCAGGTGGTTTTCTAGATGAGTCTCCTTAGTCCTATATTCTTGGAAGTTTTCCATTCTCAAAGATGAACAACCTTGGACCATCGACTTCAAAAGCTCTTAAAATTTAATATGTGTAGAGTTTTTGTCTCTAGAAAACCCCTAAATGTTATATTTCACTTCCCTTTCACAATATATTTTAGCAATGATTCGTTCATGTAGATTCAATCACAAAATCAAACGAGCTTTTCCAACTTATGGAATTTTTTAGTCAGGTGCCATGCACAATGACTAGAGTTTTGTGATACACTTTCCATCTTTCTCATAGCAAAAATCACATCAACTTCAAGCAATTTGAGCCAGCATTGAAGGTATGTATGGTTTCCCACAAGGCTACATAAATCAGCTTAAGTGCCCAATAAACAATGAAAGGTTACCTTGTATGCATGTAGCCATTTTCAAAGGCAAGAAAGCACACTACGATGTGAACGTAAGTTAATCCCCTTTATGCTACTGTAGGGAATTCCTAAGGATGTCAATTAGCCCACAAGGAAATGATGGTGCATGGTGCTTGTGTTGGCACACAATTTGGTGTTCTAGTGGTTAAATTCATTGGCTCACCCCATGGGACAATTTTTTTTTTATCTAATAACTCTTTTAAGAACAGTATTTGTGTTGATTTTGTTTAATATATGTAATCAATAATTGTATATCTACTCCGCGAGGGTAACCTATTAAATTATTTTCTTGGTGCAACTCACATGTTATGTTCTTTAACATGCTATTTCACCTTTTATTACATTAACACAATATTATAAATATATTTCCCAAATATTATTTAAAGTGTGTAGTATTATGGGTGTCCATCCTCCATTCATCTTAAACATGAAAGAAACCTATTGCTAATGTCTTTTTTAACCATCTTTGTATACTTCAATGGAGACTACATTAAAAAAGGCTTACAATACTTAAACCACAAAGTATAGAGCATCATAAAACATAAATTGAATAAAGTGGTACAAACAATAAAAATATATATTCGTTTGCTGCAAAACCTCAAAAGATCATGTTCTCATGTAACTTCAATAAATGATCAAAAGCAACATAAATTCTATAAGATATGATTCCCTTCCCCTATGCAACTAACAAAACCAATGTAAAAATCTAGCAATAAAGTTTCAATAAATTCCTTTTTAATGTAATGAATGTTCTCATCTTTGAATGCAACCATTTTGCAAAGTTTTCCAAAAGATGAGACATCTCCTTTAATTGGATTAGAGTGAATCTAAATTTCACGTAGCTGGAAAATGGTAATAATGGGAAGTAGAACCAAGGCCATAAATACTAATATAAAATAACAACAACATGACAATCAGACAATCTGTACACATCCAATGCATTGTACTCAGGGTAAGTAAATAAAGAGTTTCAAGGCTAAGAAAACTTAAATCATCCATGTAACCCTTAGAAAGAAATGGGATATAAAGAGCACATCACAAAGGAAGATAGGAAATAAATTAAAAAAAAAAACCTTTAACTTAGATCCATAGGTATGTCTTTTGCATAAGTCCATGGTATCTAAATAACATTTCATATGACATAGAAAACTCCAGAATTATTTTATGATCTTTATGGCAGTATAGGAAGGTGTACATGTAATGTAGTAATATTTTAGGAAGATGTACATGTAATGGCCATACACAAGGATAGTTTGTTTAGTATTTCTGTAATTTTATTCTAAATTCTAGAATATTTAAAAATTTCGATTTACAAGTGAAGTTAAATAAATAGTTTTTTTTTTTAATATTTATGAGATTCCTAAAATATTTTAAAATCTAAATAAAACTACCATTACAAAAGAGTGTTTTTTTCCGCCTTTGAAATACTTGAACAATGGACAATGGACTTGTGTTTTCCTGAATTTAAATATTTTTTTCTAAATTCCATTCCTACATCATTATATAGAAACTTAGAGTCTACAGATTTATAGACTCTATAAAAGTTTGAATAATGTTATATTTTCATTGGTTGAAAAATTGATATCACATTGTAATGAAAATTATACTAGCCACTGAATCGATAACCTTCTCTTTACATGGTCGATTGTGCTTGGAATTGACAAATTCGACTACCTACTAAATTGACAGGCCTTTGCCAAATCGGTTCGATTGTGCTTGGAATTGACAAATTTGAATAATTACCCCACTAATGACGACTTAAACAACATAATCCACTAACAAACCAATGAATTTTGGTACTTTGTTACTTTTTCGCATCCTTAGAGTCACCAATTTAAGAAGTATTCAAGCCAAGTGTAGCATTATTGAGTTTAGAGGCTCTTTTTAAAACTTAGTATGGGGGAGATTTGTAATTTAACCCATACTTAGCCTTGAGTTGACATGTATGTATTAAAAAAAAAAACATGCCTTGAGTTGATACATGTCTTAAAAAAAAAAACATTAGAGCTATAATAAAAATACTCGGGAACTTGGATGATCTCAATAATATGATGATCTTTTATATGATATATTTAAGTGAAAAAATTAAAAAAAAAATGACAATGAGAGTTCCAGGTAAGTCAATGCCATGCAAAGCCACACTCTTTTTCTGCTTTTAATTTTTGACAGAAAAAAGCTAGAATTAAATGAGCAATTCGAAGAAAAAAAATACAATTGAAGTCTATTATTCCATTCAAAAATTGCATTTATATATATGGACATTTGTTTTTGTTAAATTGTTTTGTTTTAATGTTTATGTTAAATTGTTAAATTACATGTTTAAAACTGAGAATTAACTTTTATTACTCTGAATAAATAATTCACCTACTGTTGTTTAAAATGTTTACCATCAACCAGTGCCATATTTCCTGTCATATCGTTAAGGCCATACTTTTGTTTACAGTAATTTACACCAGTGACATACAATATAGCTCTGCATTTTCTTCTTCTTATCATCCCTTTCAAAAATTTCTTTGGACTCTGAGAAACACTGGAAGTTGACATACTTAATGTCCATTTCATAGAAGATAAAATTTTCACGATATTCAATATAATTGTTTTTCTTGCAACCTTCCTCTTCTACATTCTAGGTCTATAGGAATTTTGGACCCTCCTCTTTGGTGACAACTCCATTCTGTTCAAAGATTTGCTACCCTGCCATAATTGTAGGCACATACCTAGATTATCATCAGTTGTATCAATGGGTGACTGTAAAATTCCATCATTTTCCTTAGGAAACTCATCACCTTCTCTACCCAACAACACCATTAACATTGTTGACATCAACAGTGCCACTAGTTGCGTATCTATCATCATTTTGTGCATCATATTTATTTATCTTTTAAACATATTCCATTTATTTAGACTTTTGTTTTGGCTATGTTTTTTCTTTGGAATGCATCACTCCCAGCTCTTGTATTTCATGGCCTAAGCGCAACACCACATTCTCTGTTATCATTGTTGTAATTGTCACACATTTGTTATAATTATTGTAATTGTCAGATAAGATTGCGAGTTTATGGTTTCAACTTTGTCATCATCATCTTGATAAGGGTTAAAAACCATGTCTTTAGTGGATGGTGCATTTAAGAAGTGATCAATGCTATTTTTCTAAAACTCTCAACTTTTTCATCATCGTCTTGTCAATGGCTATAAACCATGTCTTTAGTGGATGGTGCATTTAAGAAGTGATCAATACTATTTTCTCAAACTTTGGGTACAAAATATGTTCCTCCCAACCTCATTTCTTGCTTGAGCTATCATACGTATAATAAACCCAATTCAAGTTTGGGAAGGGAGATAGGAAAATTATCATAAAATGGTTAGTTATTAAAACATACTATATATGATCTACCTAGCATGTCTTTAGTGGATGGTGCATTTAAGAACTAATCAATACTATTTTTCTCAAACTCTCAGTACAAAATATTTTCCACCCAACCTTGTTGCTTGCTTGAGCAATCATAGCTCTAACAACCCCAATTCAAGTTTGGGAAGGAAGATATGAAAATGATCATAAACTCGTTAGTTATTAAAACATAGTATATATGATCTGCATACCACGTCTTTAGTGGATGGTGCATTTAAGAAGTGATCAATACTATTTTTCTCAAACTGTGAGTACAAAATATGTTCTTCCCAACCTTGTTGACTGCTTGAGTAATCAAACCTTTAACAAACCCAAGTCAAGTTTGGGAAGTGAGATATGAAAATTATCATAAATTGGTTAGTTATTAAAACATAGTATATATGATCTTCCTACCATGTCTTCAGTGGATGGCACATTTAAGAAGTGATCAATAGTATTTTTCTCAAATTTTGAGTACAAAATATGTTGTTCCCAACCTAGTTTCTTGCTTGAGCAATTAGACCTCTAAAAAACGCAATTCAAGTTTGGGAAGGGAGATATGAAAATTATCATAAACTGGTTAGTTATTAAAACATAGTATGTATGATCTACCTACCATATATTTAGTGGATGGTGCATTTAAGAAGTTACGAATACTATTTTTCTCAATCTTTGAGTACAAAATATGCTCTGCCCAACCTCATGTTCTGCTTGAGTAATCAGACCTTTACCAAAACCAATTTGAGTTTGGGAAGGGAGATATGAAAATATCATAAACTGGTTAGTTATTAAAACATAATATATATGATCTTCCTACCATGTCTTTAGTGGATGCTGCATTTAAGAATAGATCAATACTATTTTTCTCAGACTCTTAGTGCAAAATATGTTCCGCCCAACCTCGTTTCTTGTTTGGGAAATTAGAACTCTAACAAACCCAATTCAAGTTTTGGAAGGGAGATATGAAAATTATGATAAAATGGTTTGTTATTAAGACATAGTATATATGATATGCCTCTGATTGGCCTCTGTTTTG
The DNA here is from genome assembly GCA_034641835.2 of Pinus albicaulis. NCBI lineage: Eukaryota > Viridiplantae > Streptophyta > Pinopsida > Pinales > Pinaceae > Pinus > Pinus albicaulis. The sequence goes on from CM076583.1 coordinate 446,086,722, forward strand.
CTAGAAGCACAGATCCAAATTCATTTCCGAATCAGGTTTGATGTGGATTTTTCTTTCAAATTTGCAGTACCTTCTTCACCTTCTTCAACAATGCTAGCAGTTTTGTTCTTCTTGAATTTTGGACATAAAAAATCACTTAGTGTATCAACAACATTATTATCATGATTTGGGACATTATCTTCCATGTTATCTCTTTGATCTGGTGCTCCAATGTTCTAAAGGAGGTTGATTGGATTTTCGTTAAGGATTTCCAATATCCCCTATCCTTTTTAATAACAAGCATGATTTCAAAATCACATGTCTCACACTAGTCTCTTTTTCCTTGCTCCGAGGAAACAATATCTTTATCACACTTAGGAGACTCAACTAGAAAATCTTAGTGGTTCACCCACTCCTTGTGTTCCACTTTTTATGACTGCTTCAATAGTGTCAAAAAATTATAGGAGGTTATAATTAACAAAATAGCAGGTTTGTGTCTATCACCTCATACGGGTCCACTATCACCTCACCAACCATCATGGATAGGATGTGTTGTTACTCATTTTCATTGGCAGTAAACTATTATAAAACTTTTCCATAAACTATTATAAAACTTTTCCCTAATTGCAGGGACGGTCCTAGTGTTTTTGGAAACCATGTACATGTGATTTCTCCCATAAACTAAGGCATTTTCAATAAATTTTCATTTAATATTTTATTGAATTTGTTTTTTCAGGGATCAAAATCCCCACTAAACATGGTTGAAAAATGGACATTATGCATATATGTTTCTTTTTATCCCAATCCAGGGAAAGCAGTGATTACATATGTGTTATGCAATATTACGACGAACAAAGTCCTCCAAAGGAAAATGAATATTCTCAGAAAAACAACAAATAATGAAGCATGTTATATTGCATTGATAGAAGGCTTGGGAACAACTAGGGAGTATGGATCCAATGGAATTGTAGTTTTCACCAATTCTAAACGTGTGTGCAACTAGATGAAAGGCGTGTACTAAGTTTAAAAGGAGAGGCTAAGACAAATACATGGAAAATCAAGCAATATTGTTAGACAATTTCAATCATTTAGTATAATACATTGTGAAAATGTTAATAGGATGTATGTTGATCTATTGTATGAGGCAATGGAAATTCAATATTTTTATGTCAAATATGAATTAGTGTTAAGACACTCTCCATCAAAATTTATGGATGGAAATTGTAATATATCTTTGATATGTGTGCTTTTTTAGTTATAAATGTGTGATTTTTAATGACCATGTGTTTTTTTCAATTATGTACCAAGTGCGCTCACACTTTCTAATCACAACTTGGTGAACTTCACGCTTTATAAAATTTTGTATTTAATTTTCAAAATGTGCACTCACTATGTAAGCACAGTTTGGTGAACTTCATGTTTTAGAAAATTTTGTAAATTTAATTTTCAAAATCTGCACGACTTCAACAATTTTTTTTAAAAATAGTCAAGTAAGTTTTACACATCAATTTGTGCTTCAAGTTTTGTGTTTTACATTAGTGTTCAAATTGTTCTCCAACATTTGTGTAAAGTACATCAATTTTTTGAATTCTTTATAAATATTTTTAAATAGTAATTTTAAAAATAATTGATTTTTGTGTCAAAGATGAATTATTGTTAAAAATCTGCTGTCCATCAAAATTTATTGATGTACATTGTAAGATATCTTTGATATATGTGTTTTTTTTAGTTATAAATGTGTCATTTTTAATGACCATGTGTTTTTTTTCAATTATATACCAAGTGTGCTCCCACTATGTAAGCACAACTTGATGAACTTCATGTTTTAGAAAATTTTGTATTTAATTTTAAAAATGTGCACCCACTATACCAAGTGCGCTCCCACTTGTGTTCAAATTGTGTGCCAACATTTGTGTAAATTACATAAATTTTTTGAATTCTTCTGAAATCTTTTTAAATAGTAATTTTAAAAATAATTGTAAATGCACGAGGTAACTTTTTAAACATCATGTATCTATGTATTTGTAGATGTCCATATATTTCATGGATGATCATTTGCCACATGAATCTTTGAGGCTTTAAAAATCATGTGCGTATATATATATATATATATATATCATGGAGCATGATAGTTTGCCACGTGATTATTATAAACGAACATCATTAGAGTCTCGTGCCTCTACGAGAGAGGGGGATCATGGATTAGGTGATGTCCATCACGTTCATGGTATTTATATTAAATGTGCAAGTTTTTAAATGACATTTTAATATACAATATTATCCCCATACATACATGTATACATGTGGAATTTATTTTTTATCAATTTGGTGAGGTAAAATCATTTTTAATAAATTTCATTTTTTAGGAGTTCAGAGAAAAAGGGTATCTACTCAATCAATGGATCTTGGTCATGGTTCATGCAATCGTGGTATGGTTCATGCAATCTACTCAATCATATGTATGTATGTACATGTATGTATATTTTAATTTATTATAAATTCATATTTTTTTATAAAGCTTTGCTCTTGTCGCGTGAGGGTGGTGGTGGTGGTACACATTCCACTGGTAGCAAAATCAATAGGTGGTGGCAAATCACGTGAGGATGGTGGTACACATTCCCCTGGTGGTCAATCAATGGGTGTTCATGCTGGTTCTCAACCATCTCTGGGTGGGCATGATGGTGCTCAACCATCTAGAGGTGGCCATCAATCTGAATATTTTTATCATGATTATTAATTTGTTAAATTATCTATATAGTTTTTATGGTTAAAAAACAAATTTGTACAATTTTTTCACATGTTTTTTTAATTGTACATAATTTTAGATATTGATGCAAAGGCTGAAAATGTAGCTCGAAAAACATGTAGGCTAGATCGCATAATTCGATAAGAATGTTGTACACCAACCACGACTTATCCATCTGAAATTCCCAATTATTTACTTTGGAAAAAAAACATCCAACAATGCACATTACGAAAGTGTGAACATATTTATTAAAAATTGATGAAAGATCTTGGAAGTTTGAAACTCCCTGCAGAGATTCAAGAAAGCTTACAAATAGTTATGAACTCTCTAATCATACTTGTATATGTTTACAAAATTTTTGGGCCAACTAGTAATACCTTTCTAGAATTGATGAGGAAAATAAAGGAAGTAGTAATGGATCTTGATATATGGGACGATGATAAAAACAAGGTTGCAAAACAAATGGAAAAATCTATGTTTAATTTCAAAGAAGGGCTGAAAAGAATAATGCTAAGGGTGAAATATTTCAAGCACCCTAATATAGCCTTCCATTTGTATGATAGGCACTTTGAAGCCTATGGAAGACTATGGAATAAAAAGGTTGTTGTTTATTTTGAAAATTTATTTTATGCAAAATTATTTTTGGGAATGAAACCCAATTATAATGACCTTCCTTCCGATTTTTTTGGTCCTCAGAAAGGTCGATTATATGACCGTAAGGGTGCTAAGCGTGATACTGAGTTTCCTCACCTTGAGCCACCTTTGGTAAGCCGACCTCCTTGTGTGAAAACTTTGCGGTCAGAGATGGATGCCATTTCTCAAATTAGTCAAGCTGCAAGGCATGACATCATAGACAGCATTCGGACTCGACTTGGTGGAATTGATATTGGTCTAAATCAAAAAAGAGAATGAGATAATGCACGTGCTAATTTTTTGTCTAGGACATATGATGAAATAGAAAACATGAGTATTTAAGAGCTTAGAACATATGCAAAGTATTGTTGTAATGGTTGGCAGGACTTAATTCTTCATGAGGAAGAGGGCGTGGGATTGGTATGTGTTAATGGTTAGGGTGGATATTTTAATGTAATTTGTAATTTACCTATATATACATGTTTGTATGTATGTGTTACTCTAACATAAATGTATCATATGTTCACCATTTGCAGTTTACACGCATTGAATGAAAATTTTGATAATATTGCGCTCCAAGGTTCAGGTTCTGTCAATCCAAATGATATTTTCGGAAATGTTAGTTTTTTTAAGATTTCATGATGTTGATGTACAATTATTATTCTATCATTATATTTAAATATCATGATGTGTATATTTTTAAAAGAAATAATTATGTGTACAAATGTATATAATTAAATGTTAAAAGACTCTACTTCCGTCTGATGTTTTCACAAAGGAGCCACCCTCTTCTTCCATGTTAGGAGATGAGCCAAATAATCCACTATCACAAGTATTCAATTTTTAACTTATGCTTCAAGTTATAAATTGAAGTGCAAGTTTCATTAAAAAATCAAATAGAGCTTGAATTATTTTACAATTTTAAAATTATTGAATTTTAGGTTTGTGGACATGATTTCTGTTCTCCATGGACTTTAGTGATAGAGTCGATGATGGGGATATGAACATCCAAACAATTTGAAGAAGTTGTCTAACATTTTTTTTAATATTATTTCATTATTTTATGCATTTTCATTTGAAATTTTTTAAATTTTTAATACGTGTGTGTGTGTGTGTGTGTGTGTATTTTACAACTTATCTATATAACTTGATACATGTAACACTTGATACATTGTTATATTTAATTTTATTGAATGATATACATTTTGGACATATTTTACATTTTGGATAGTTGAACTACATTTACTTTTATTGAATGATTTTAATTTTTGGATAGTTGTTACATTTGGCATCTGATCACATGTTGTTATAAAATATTTTGAGATGGGGCTTGGAATGGATTGTCAAGAGCTTCAAGTGGAACATTGCATGCAGTGAATTTGAGCCCATATATGAACAATACCACAAATGCAACCAAATCATAATAGGTGGAAATCAGTGAAAATGAAGTGTCATCCACAACCCCTAATAATAACATGCATTTGCATTACTCAGAAGAGAATAGTCATGCATCAGTTTCAATCTCCTCTCTATTAGTCACCTAAACTTCATTGGTCCAATGAACAATGAATCCATCCATTCCTCTAAGATATCCACCAACCAAACTCCATGTAAAGTTGCTGGAAACAAACACAACAATGGAGATGGGAAAAGAGCTAGAAATAAGACAACATGTAACATCCCTTACCAAGGAAAATTCTTCCTAGCATATAATTAATTTTTTTTTGAGATAAAAATGCATATTCTTAAAAATACTTTTATACAAATACAATAAAACTCATCTCAGCCATGAGTCGAGAAGTGATAACAATTTATATATTTTCCTTTACCTTTAATTTAGAATGAATTAATAAGTGTTAGGATATTTTGAAACATAGGAAATAGTTAAGTATAATTTGGTCTAGCGTAGAGTTAGATAAATTGTGTTTCTTTACTATGTACATTTGTAACTTATAATCCGACAGTCACGATATGTAGTGATCTGACGTTTCACTCTCTCCTCGGTATTACCAGCACTTGATATTTGCCTTGACACCCGATTGGTCCATGATCTCTATTTAAAGAGCATGGAGTGTCATTTGTTCAGTAACCGTTTATAAGAGAAGCTTATGTAAATTTTATTTCTTTATATTAATAAATTTCCCGCACTGTCCACGTTGGCTAAGGTTGTGGATGTCTCCCTCTTCGAGGGTTTTAACCACGTCAAATACTAGTGTACTGATCTATGATATGTTTGTGAGCTGTGATCTTTGGTGTTTGATCTAAGGAAATTACCTTGTAAATTCCTACAATAAATGGTAATTTCTTTGTTATTCTAACATCCACTTACATTATATTATCCAAGTCATACCTTGCTTGTGGTCATTGGTTAATACATCTCATGTATTTTTTTTCCTCAACAAGGTAAAAATATCCACTAATCACTCTAGCTTTTATGAGGTAATCCTAAAGATTTCCTTACATTTATTAACATGCACATTATATAGATACACCCACCATATATCCGTTATTCATAATATAGGATATGTGAAATGGTTGGGAGATCTATGAGGTTACTCCTAACTATAGTTATTTACTATGGTGGTTCTTAATCCTTACTAATGCAAGCTGGAAACTCCAATATCTCACATATAAATATATAGGGTTATCTAGGGACTTCACAACAGCATAAAAAATTTCATATATTTCATGGTATTCCGGTACAACACCTAGACTTGTACCTTACCATATAGTTTATTTCGAACCCTCTAGAAAACACTGGTTGGCTACAAATTGGGGACTATGCTATTAATCGTTATGCTAATGAGGTTCTTGACAACGATGGACAACATATATTACGACTTTATCAATGATGGTGGGGTTATTGGGTTTGGTTTGGAGTAACTACTCTAGCCCTCACTATTGCTCCAACCCCATTTTCTCATTCATGCCACCTGAGTGGGATCTGCAACCTCACCACCCCTATTAAGATTTTTCTCATGGTTTACTTTTATGGTCGATAGTCCTTTATTACCTATTGATATTTCATGAATTTCATGGCGCCAATGTGGTAGGGAATGGAAGTTATCATTGTTTATTATTTTTATTATTATTATTATTATTATTATTATTAGGTAGGTTTTATTTCCCTCACCCTGTATAATTTATAAATTTTGACTCTGGATGGAAGGCTTTTCAAAATAGGTTAATGCCTACTTGCTCATTATGCAAACCTCAACATTAAACATTATTTTTGGGATTTTCTTTTTAGGTACCCTTTACCCAAATATTTTTAAAAGGTGGAAAGACATAAGTTCCACAGCTAGGCTATTATGTTCATGAAAAGACTCACACATAGGTTTTCTTATATGAAATGCCAAGACACTTTTTAAGTGAACCCTTAAAACATTTTCCTTCTAATACCCTAATATTCCAACCATTATTTTTTATTTAAAATTGTATTTCGTGTTGGCTACACGAATTAAAGAGTAACCCTTGCATAAATGTAATTCTTTCATTATAACAGTTTCCTTAAAAATTTCTCTATTATTGTTTCTCTTTTTCCCAATGTCATGTCAAAGATTCTAACATACTTTTAGTAACTTGCAAGTTTTTTTTGCCTTACTATAAATAGGGCTATCACATTTTGGGGTTATTTTTGTGGTTTACAATTTTTACCCATCCTATCGACGTTTTGGGTTCATTTTTTTTAGAGTTTTCTCAAGGCTAATTGACTGTGAAGACAAGTTCCATGCTTAAGGTTTCACAATATAGGGTTTACACCCTTACAAGAACCTTTTTTTTTGTGGTAAGTTGAGTTATTGTATTAATTTCGGAAACATAAAGTTAGATATGCTACAGGTTGGGTTGGCAAGCTACGCTTAACCAATCTCGGCCTTTGTTACACTATTTCTGGGCTGCCTCGGGGGAGGAAACCAACCTTGAAAAAACTTAGAATTGAGTAATACATTATGCGCAGTAGTGTTGACATATCTAAAAAACATAAAGAAAATGATATCAGAAAAACCCTAAGGGCGAACTTGACAAAAAACAAAGGAAAATTGTGCATCAGCGCAGACGTTACTCATCATCTTCATCATTACTATTGGAGTTCTCTTCCTTGATAGGACAAGCTGGAGCTTGCGCAGCAGCTGCTTCCACATCGACTGCAGTACGCTTGGGAATGCTCACAAGAGCACAGAGAATGTGGGAGTCCGGGTCTATGCCATCAAGAACTCACGTCCAAATGCCATCAGATTCCATGACCCAAATGTCCGTGTCCTCATCATCCTTCTCTGGTGTTGTCAGAGGAACAAGATTTTGATGTAGCGAGTGTGACTGGGGAGAGGAGGTGGACCTCCTTAAACCACGACCACCTCTTTGCGCAGCTTGCCTAGAGGATTATGCGCGCTGCTCAGGATCAGGACATTGGCTCACAAAAGTGATGGAAGAGGAGCCATAAACTGACTCGAGATGATTATCCTCGCTGCGATGATATCATCTTGGGAGAGCCCCTCTCTGTCCACCGCGGATAGTGCGTTAGCAAAGTCTAGGAGCCATTGCGCACCTGTGATGGGGTGATCAGGTGAGGATAAACAAAAGCACACACAACCGAGAAAAGGAGAGGAGATTCACACTGGGGCTGTAGGGGAAGAAATATCTAGGGGGGCAGATTCGCAGGATGGAGAGTAGCACTCCAAGTGAAATTGCACAGCTCCACTCTAGGACAGGTGCTTCGCAGTCATTTGTAGTCAGTGAGAAGCCAGAGCAGAGTGAGGCGAGTGAAAGGCAAAGGAAACAGGCTGAGTGAGGAAAGGGGCAGATAGCTGAGCATTATAAAGGGGCGGGGATGAAATCTATGAGGATGGCGTTGAGTGCCCTTCGCACATATCTGCGAGCTATGATTGAGAACCTGAGCAGGCTCGGGGGAGGAGGTATGGCTACGATACTGGTTAATCATGATGGACATTAATGGTGATGGATGCAAGGTGATGCTCAAGGCATGGTGACGCAGTACTCGTCCTGTCGTCATCATTTCTGGTTCTGCGAGGTTCGTGCGAGAGGTTAATGGTATTTGGATCCGCAGCAGGGGAAGATCTGCGTTGGAGATCTCTGTTATCCGAGATGTGATTGTCACTCCTCCCTATTCTGTCACCCGCATCCGGGGACCCTTACAAGAACCTTGTTGTCAAAGCCTCTCGACTAAAAATTTCAAAACAGTTTTGTCATGTACTTTATATATTTACAGCCATCCAGACTTGGCAAAGTTATTTTTCAAAAAACCTTGTATATATATAAAAAAAAACCACCCTTAACCATTTTGTATGAATTTTGTTTAATTCTTCCAAGACGATTGTATATTTAAATATGCATATGAATATAATGTTCTTGAACTTAGCTATCGCACTAATTTATTTTTTTTCTTTTTCTTACAAAAGAGCTGCAATTGGTCACACATATTTTCTTTAATCTACATTGTTTTAGTGCTTTGTTGAAATTTTTTACACTATTATTTACACACACACTGTAGAATTCTATAAAATATTCCCTTCAGATATTCTCTATATCTTGTGGGACTATCCACTTCAATAAAAACTAACAAATTTTATTTATTTATTTACCTATTTATTTTCTTGAATTTATACGACGTCTATAAAAGCTTTCTACACGAATAAATACCAATCTAGAACATATATTTTTTAATATTAATACAATGTAACATACCTCAATTTTTTTTTAAATTCTATGTCACACACCCTTGATACCATCGATAATAAACGCCAATTTCACACCATGTTTTTTAATATATGCTTGCTCTATTGTAAATAAAATAAATTGTCTTAATCTTAGGCTTTTAATCGTCGGCCTTTATTCGTCAGCCTTTATTGACGGGAATACAGGTGGGAATATATATATATATATATATATATATATATATATATATATATATATATATATATATTCCCACCTCAATACATTAAATTGCAAAATTGACCATCCCATATATCATTCTCTTATAATAAACTTAATGGTATATTTACTACACTTTATCAACTTTGATATCACATTATCATTGTGGATACATACCGCTTAATTGCATGTAATGCCTAACCTTCCATATATATATATATATAATTATGTAAGAGTTGCACCTTATAACAATGTCACCCATTTGACATACGATCAACAATGTTATCACCTACCAATAAAACTCCACTTATCACCACAATATTATTATTTATTCATAATTTTCATCACCTAATATATTTAAATCTCAACGATAATCATTATTAGTCCCTGCCCCCATCGGGGCCGCAGGGACTATAGTAATCGGATTTCATCCATGTATTAGATGGACACGAGAATCAAAGAAGTATTTTAAACTTTTAATCAAAGTTTATGAAAAGACACAGTTATCAATAAAAATATTTTTTTATGTTTAATCAAAGGTTTTTTTGAATTTTTTTCTTTTGACCAATCGAAAGAATCACCATTTTATTTGGCCTCATACCGAGGCAGAATGAGGAAAATGAAAAAAAAACAAAGAAATATAGCTAGGAGAAGGATAACTATCATTCATATTTAAGGTAGGATATCTAAATTTAAACTAATGTTAACATTAATTTATAAACATTAAATGCTAAGCTATAATCATGCAAACACACTATGATAAGGGGAGGTTTTATCAACCCTGTGTCTTTTGAGCCTCCTCGTGATGATTTACACTTATTTGTAATGCAACACCTGTTTTTCATGCAACACTTGTTTACTTCTGTCATCCACAGATCCATGCCCATAGCCATTTGGCTCTTGCAAAGGATGACAAAGTTTACTTCACATTCATAAGCTATATCTTCATATGGCATAAACCTGTAAGATCATTAATTGCCTGCATTTTCTTCTACCCTTGCTTGGTCCACTTGGTCTACAAATTATTTTATGTCAATACCTACAAGTTCAGAGTTGACAGAGATTAAAGTTTACATATACCTGTAAGATCGAAGTTCAAGGCTGGTAGTAGAAATTGCTTATGGCGAAGTTTACATATATCTGTAAGATCACTTATTTGAACCAATAGGTCCTCACCTGTTGTTAGTACTGGTAATGGATAAGAAGCTACTCGTCCAGCTACTGCGAGATAGGCCTATGCTAGATCAGGAACTTGAAGTTTCAAGCATCTGTAACATAGCTCTAAGAATGTAAGAAAGCCGCTATATTTTTTTTACGGCATACTGCGAGATAGGCCAATGCTATATCAGGAACTTGAAGTACTGGTTCACAATTTGTATAAAAATTAGAACAAACAATGAAGTTTCAAGCATCTATATAAGATCGCCAAGAATGTAAGAAAGCCGCTATAATTTATTTACTGCATAGCTATTTCTTTATTTTAATTTTAAACTAATACGATTTTTTTTCCATTATACACATGAGAAAACCCAAGCCTACCTAATTCTACCAATTTATCATAATGAATTTAACGCCTTTCCAGATGGTAAATTTTTTGGAGAAAATTTCAAATCATTTTTAAACATTGCTGGTAGTTTTAGACCAGGCGGACTATACTTATTTTGTTCTGGAATTTCATGCTATTGCTACTAAATGTTTTCTTCAATGTAGAGAAAATTTCAAATCATTTTTAAACGTTGTTGGTAGTTTGAGACCAGGCGGACTATACTTATTCTGTTCAATTTGTGAACTGCAATAACAGTAAATATAGCATACACGAAACTTGAATGTAATCAAATAATTATACCATAAAAAATAGCCTGAGACTATCATGCAAATGCGATGGATAAAAAAGTAAAATAGAGATAAATTCAACGAACTGAATTATCGCCATTGCCCTTCCCAAATCTAATATCTTATATAATTTGAGTATTTATTACTCGAAGGTAATTCTATGCCATTTGAAAAAAAGGTGAGAAGTATTGCAGAGTAGGTTTACTTACCCGAGAATGTATATCCAAAGATAAAAATCAGTATCAAGGCCTGTGTGATCCGTGAACTCTGGTTTTGGCTTTCTGAGAGCCTCTGGTATGCAACTTAGGAATCGTATGTACGTCCTGCAATCCAAATTGAGAAACTTGCCCAATCCAAAGTTGATCGGCTTTCATGAGGCTTTCAGGATCAAAATTTGGGGCTGAAAGGCTTGGCACCATGGTTCAGCAGCACAAGAAATTACAGGACCAGCAACTTAAAAACGAGTTGGATAGCCAGTCCCACAGTTCGCAGGTTGCAAGCAGGTTGGTTCACGGGCATGTGGAAGGCACCGTTGTCAGAATTTCATTCTCTGTTACCCAATAATTAAACAAGATATCTTATTCGTATACCATAGAGACCAACTTGAAGAACCAAAAACAACTTTATTTGTCTATTAATGGCATGGCAGCATGAGTGCCATGGAATTCTTCAGCCCCTCTGCAGAAACAGAAGGAAAAAATCTTGTTTTTTGGTCAAATCCGCGTGGGAAAACCGATGGCAGATCTGTGAGAAGCGGGGAGTGTTTACAACATTAGTCCAAAGATGAAAAATCTTAGAGGGCATGCGATCAATCACATCTGGAGTGCCCTGAGGTGTTGGTGCTGGTTCATAATTCCAAAGGCTGCGATTAAGCCTAAGAAGCCTAATGGAAGCCGAACAAAGTAGAAAAAATATGAGGGAAAATGATGACACTCGTAATGCATGCAACTATATTGTCATGTTTTAATCCTATACTTTTCCAACCATGGTTAATTCCAGTTAACACTTTTAAATTATTTTTCATACAACATGTTTATATATGAAGATTTGATGAGATTATCACTGTTAAAAATATTTGTTTTTTAATTTTCATATTTGACATTTCAGTAAATAAAATTAGTGACTTTGTAATCCAAGGGATTTAAATCAAATACCTACCATAGCTAAATATCGTACTTCGTTAGCAGAAAATTGTTAGGCTAAACACTCGAACTAATCTCAAAACATTTCAATTGAGAAAATAATGCAAAAGGAAAGTGTTCGTATTGTGTTTACACATATAAAAATAAAACAAAGACCTGTGCACTAGGATGAGGTAACAACCTTCTGCATTATTCATCACTCCGCGCCCCTTCTGCCTCTATCCGTTCAATTCCATGAAATATAAACAGAAGCCAAGCAAGCATCCACTACCATGATGGTTTTCAATAAGAGCAATACACAAAGAATCAACTGAACTGCAGCAAAATGTCTGTAGAAAATTAGAAGCTGGAATTTTAAACACAACCTTCTTTTATTGAATTTTTCTGCAACAACAGCTTAGAAGCATTGAAAATGCCACAGGACTATAGTAATCGGATTTCATCCATGTATTAGATGGACACGAGAATGAAAGAAGTATTTTAAACTTTTAACCAAATTTTCTAAAAAGACACAGTAATCAATAAAAATATTTTTATGTTTAACCTAATTTTTTTTTGAAGTTTTTTCTTTTGACCAATCGAAAGAATCACCATCTTATTTGGCCTCATACCGAGGTAGAATGAGGAAAATGAAAAAAAAATGAAGAAACATAGCTAGGAGAAGGATAAATATCATTCATATTTAAGGTCGGATATCTAAATTTAAACTAATGTTAACATTAGTTTATAAACATTAAATGCTAAGCTATAATCATGCAAACACGCTATGATAAGGCGAGGTCTTATTAACACTGTGTCTTTTGAGCCTCCTGGTGATGATTTACACTTATTTGTAATGCAACACCTGTTTGTCATGCAACACCTGTTTACTTCTGTCATCCACAGATCCATGCACACTGCCATTTGGCTCTTGTAAAGGATGACAAAGTTTACTTTACATTCAGAAGCTATATCTTCATATGGCATAAACCTGTAAGATCATTAATTTCCTGCATCTGCATCCACCCTTGCTTGGTTTGCTTGTTCTACAAATTCTTTTATGTCAATACCTACAAGTTCAGAGCTGACAGAGATCGAAGTTTACATATATCTGTAAGATCACTTATTTGAACCAATAGATCCTCACCTGTTGTTAGTACTGGGAATGGAGAAGAAGCTACTCATCCAGCTATTGTGAGATAGGCTGATGCTAGATCAGGAACTTGAAGTTTCAAGCATCTGTAACAGAGCTCCAAGAATGTAATAAATCCACTATAGTTTTTTTTACTACATACTGTGAGATAGGCTGATGCTAGATCAGGAACTTGAAGTATTGGTTCACAATTTGTATAAAAATTAGAATAAACGATGAAGTTTCAAGGATCTGTAACATATCTCCAAGAATGTAAGAAAGCCGCTATAATTTTTTTACTGCATAGCTATTTATTTTTATTTTTTTTAAATTAATACGATTTTTTTTTCCATTATACCCCTGATAAAACCCAAGCCTACCTAATTCTACCAATTTATCAGAATGAATTTAACCCCTTTCCAGATGGTAAATGTTTTGGAGAAAATTTCAAATCATTTTTAAACGTTTCTGGTAGTTTTAGACCAAGTGGACTATACTTATTCTGTTCTGGAATTTCATGCTATTGCTACTAAATGTTTTCTTCAATGTAGAGAAAATTTCAAATCATTTTTAAACGTTGCTAGTAGTTTGAGACCAGGTGGCCTATACTTGTTCTGTTCAATTTGTGAACTGCAATAATAGTAAATATAACATACACGAAACTTGACTGTAATCAAATAATTATACCATAAAAATAGCCTGAGAATATCATGCAAATGCGATAGATGAAAAATTAAAATAGAGATAAATTCAACGAATTGAATTATCGCCATTGCCTTTTCCAACTCTAATATCTTAGATAATTCGAGTATTTATTACTAGAAGGTAATTCTATGCCGTTTGAAAAAAATGTGAGAAGTATTGCAGAGTAGGTTTACTTAGAGAATTTATATCCGAAGATAAACAACAGTATCAAGGCCTGCGTGATCCGTGAACTCTAGCTCTGACATTCTAAGAGCGTCCGGTATCCAACTCAGGAATTGTATGTACGTCCTGCAATCGCAATTGAGAAACTTGCCCAATCCAAAGTGGATCGGCTTTCACAAAGCTTTCAGGATCGAAATTTGGGGTGGGAGGGCTTGGCACCATGGTTCAGTAGCACGAGCAATTATAGGACCAACAACTTAAAAACGAGTTGGATAGCCAGTCCCAGAGTTCGCAGGTTGCAAGAAGGTTGGTTCAAAAGCATGTGGAAGGCACCGTCGTCAGATTTTGATTCTCTGTTACCCAATAATTAAAAAAGCTATCTTTTTTGTCTACCATAGAGACCAGTTTGAAGAACCGAAAACAACTTTATTTGTCTATTAATGGCATGGCAGCATGAGTGCCATGGAATTCTTCAGCCCCTCTGCAAAAATGGAAGGAACAAAGCTTGTTTTGTAATCAAATACGCGCGGGAAAACTGATGGCAGATCCGTGAGAGGCGGGGAGTATTTACAACATTAGTCCATAGATGAAAAATGTCAGAGGGCATGTGATCAATAACATCTAGAATACCCTGAGGTGTTGGCGCTGGTTCATAATTCCAAAGGCTGTGATTAAGCCTAAGAAGCCTAATGGAAGATGAACAAAGTAGCAAAACTATTAGGGAAAATGATAACACTTGTAACGCATGCAAATGTTTTTTCATGTTTTAATTGTATACTTTTCCAACCATGGTTAATTTTGGAATTTCTGATAATTCCAGAACAATATGGAGAGAATAATACTCCCCTTCTAACACAGAGAATAAATGACAGAGATTTTTAGAATAAAACTTTTCTTTCTATTTCATTAACATAACTAAAAACTATTACAAAATGTCTTCCTCAGTGGAGGGATTCACAAAATATGATCAAGACTGCTACAGATGCAGTGCTCTCAAAAACTTCTCTCTGTCTCTCAAAACAAAATAAAACACTCTGTTTCAAATAACGCACTGCTATGCAAAAACATAAAAATTACATTTGCCTCATGGGCTTTTTAACTTTTATATGAAGCGCATATTAAATAAAATTAAAAACAAAAACTATAATGTATCGGGTCCGGTCTTAACACATAACACGCGACCCTTTTAAAATCCCGATCACCGATTGTTAACTGGACGTGATGACCGTCTTAACTCCATTGCATAAGTCCATCGGGTCCGGGCTTATCAAAAAAAAAAAACGGTCCATCAAAGAACTCCAATTGCCGATTACAAACCAGATCTGATGGATCAATTAACTCCGGCCTATAAAACATTGGGTCCAGACTATAACAAAACACAACAACAACCATCAGACTTCCGATTGCGATTAGAGAACATACGCGATGGGTATATTTAAATCCGCCATATAATATGGCATTGGGTCCGCTAGTGCATATTGCAAGCAGGCCAAACAAAAACGCGGCCTTGATTGTGAACTTGCAATTGTATAAGATATTGCCGCGTGGTCTGTGGGACCAGCGGGCCTCAGCTTTGGTGGAGGGTGATTGTAATAAGAAACAATTGTGATTGCGATTAACTCATCGCATTGCAATGTTTCAATAATACAAAACACATTGCGGTGGTAACATATGAAACTGCCGATTGCGATGATCACATCAGGCCTCCAACATTAACAAGACACTGCAAGTGAAACTTACGATTCCGATTGGTAGTGAAGTGGTGGGGACCACTATCATGTGTCTCATTCAAAACTTTAAAGAACTTCATCGTTTAAATATATTTTGGCCAATTTTGGTTGTTGAGGGCTTAAAAGCGCGAAGTGACTGTTTTCTCTGTAAAACTGTTCTTCTGTGCTTTGGAACCACGAAAGTCTTCGTCCCTCTGCAAAAACGACTATGCCCATTCTAACATTAACTTCAACTTTGCAAACTCGGCTACGGCCATCAACAATTAAATTCATCCTTACAGTTCTCCCCATTCTTCTTTGAATGCGCGGTGCTGTGCACGCAAGCTCCTCTGCTGCCCCTATACTCTTTTTCTTCCTGCTCAAAGGCTAGCAGGTGACTTTAATATTTTCAACACTCCCCCTTAAAGTAAGCTGCTGGGTTATATGTCATACCCAAGAATTTTCTTAAAAATTCAAAGGTCTTCTGCCCCAATGGCTTTGTTAAAATATCTGCATATTGCTCCTCTGTTCTACAATGTTGTAAAACAATTTCTCCATTTTTCACTAGTTCTCTGATGTAGTGATACTTGGCATCAATGTGTTTCGTTCTCTTGTGAAACACTAAATTCTTTGACAATGCAATAGCTGAGCTATTGTCACAATAAATCATTGTCCCTTTTGCTTTTTCTTGGCATAAACTTCTCAACATTCTTCTCATCCAAATTTCTCGACACGTTGATGTTGTAGCTGCCACATACTCTGCCTCTGCTGTAGATAATGCTACAATCGGTTGTTTCTTAGAAGCCCGTGAAATGGCTCCTGAACCCATATGAAAAACATAACCGGAAGTGCTCTTCTGATTATCTACACTTCCAGCCCAATCACTGTCAGTGTATCCAACTAACTCTGAATTTTCTGAAGCAGTATATAAAATACCAAATATTTTAGTTCCTTTAACATACCTCATAATTCTCTTCGCTGCTTTCCAATGTGTTTCTTTTGGCTTCTCCATAAATTTGGAAATTAAACTAACAGCATGCATAATATCTGGCCTAGTTGCAGTCAAATACATGAGGCTGCCAACTATGCTTTTATACAAACTTGGATCAAAATCCTTGCTGCTGTCATTTTTACTCAACTTCAATCCCATTACTGTGGGAGTAATTGTAGCTTTTCACTCCTACATATTAAATCTTTCCAAAATTTGACTCACATATTTTTCTTGAGATATAAAAATCCCTTTTTCACTTTGCTCTACTTCTATTCCTAAGAAGTATCTCAACAAGCCCCATGTCAGTGATTTCAAATTCCTCTTTCATGACTATTTTAAAATTTTCAACAAGGTAATCATCATTACCTATAAATATTAGATCATCAACATATAACACAACAATGAGCATTTTACCATCCTTTTCTTTGATTTACAATGTGGGTTCTCCATCACATTTCTCAAACCCATTTTCCAGTAGATAGGAGTCTATCCTACTATACCATGCTCTCGGTGCTTGTTTCAGCCCATAAAGAGCTTTCTTCAATCTGCAGACTTTATGCTCTTGGCCTTTCTTCTCATAGCCCAGAGGTTTTTCCACATATACCTCTTCCATTAAAACTCCATTTAAAAATGCGGATTTTACATCCATCTGATATACTTTCCATTTGTTTTGTGCTGCTATTGACAGCACTGCTCTGACTGTCTCCATTCTTGCAACTGGTACAAAAGTTTCCTCATAGTCTCTTTCATGCTGCTGCTTATATCCCTTGACAACAAGTCTGGCCTTGTGTCTTTCTATCTTTCCTTCAGCATTACTCTTGGTCTTGTAGACCCATTTAACTCCAATGACTTCTTTACCTTCTGGGAGATCAACCAACTCCCATGTTTTGTTCTTCTCTATGGCATTAATTTACGCATCCATAGCTTCTATCCATTTTCTATCTTTAATAGCATCTTCAAAATGAATAGGATCATCAACTTGAAAATACAAAGCAAATAAGGAATTCATACCTTCATTTTCCGCTTCCTACTCATAAATCTCATTAATACTTCTGAACTTTGTTCCTCTTTCATTTGGTGTAGTCGTGCTTGAAGAAGCACTTGAATCTGCTCCATGTGGTGTTCTTGGAGATGCACTCTCGTTTCTTCTCAAGGGTGTTCTCGCTGCTGCTTGAGGTGTCCCCTGCTGTCCTTGTGTTGGTGGAGGTTGTGCTACCGATGAGTTGTTAATTTCAATCACATCTTCCTCATCTTCATCATGAGATAAACAACTTTTAACATTAATTGTTTTCTCAATGCTTCCATCCCATGCTTCCTCTTCAATGAACTACACATCTCTGCTTATCACAAACTTCTTTGTGGATGGGTTATACAATCTATATCCTTTGGAATCTTCACGATATCCAAGGAAAATACACTTCCCCCCCTTACTATCCAACTTCTTTCTCAACTTATCTGGAATGTGTGCATAAGCCACACATCCAAAAATTCTCATGTGGGTGACTCCCTGTTTTCTGCCACTCCACGCTTCTTCTGGAACTTTGTTCATCACAGCTTTTGTAGGGCATCTATTTAAAATATACACAACATAGTTTGCTGCTTCTACCCAGTATTCATTCGACAAGTGTTTTGCCGTCAGCATACTTCTCACCATTTCCATTATGGTTCGATTCTTCCTTTCAGCAACTCCATTCTGTTGCGGTGTGTACCTTGTGGTAAACTGCTTGTGTATGTCATTCTCTCTGCAGAAACGCAGAAATTCCTTTGAGATATATTCTCCTCCTCTATTAGTTTTGAGAACTTTGATATACAACCCACTCTGTTTCTCTACAAGAGCTTTAAAATGGAAAAATTTCTGAAAGACTTCACTCTTATATTTTAAGAAATAAACCCACACTTTTCTTGTGAAATCATCTATGAAGGTCATCATGTAATTTCTGCCTCAGACTGATGTTGTTTGCATCGGCCCACATAAATCTGAGTGAATGATCTCTAAGGGTGCTTTCGCCCTTATGCTTTTCCCTGATGGAAAAATTTTCTCTGTGTTGCTTTCCCAAGATGCAGCCTTCGCATAGGCTGTCGGGCTTCTCAATTAATGGTAAACCTCTTACCATTCCTTTTCTGTGCAACAAATTTAATCCTCTGAAATTGAGATGTCCAAATCTCAGGTGCCATAGCCAGTTTTCATCTTTCTCTTCCTTCTGAAAGACTTCTTGAGTTACAGCTGCTACACTCTTCCCTTTTCCTTTCAATTCAGTGTTGAGCTTGAGTGGAAACATTCTATTGCTGGTCATGTGTATTTCAGCAATGATTTTCTTGCTTGGAGGTATATCCTTTATGGTGCACACATCATCCTTGAAAATTACATTGTAACCTTTGTTTATGAGCTGCCCAACGCTCAAAATATTACACTTCAAACCAGGAACATAATACACATCTGGAACAAATTTTTGCTCACCATTTCTTGCTCAAATACTAACTCTGCCCTTTCCTTTTACAGAGATTTTAGTATCAGTCCCTGTGGTTACTTCTAATTTAACTTCTTCATCTAGATTGGCAAACATTTCTCTGTTTCCATTCATGTGATTACTACATCCTGAATCTAAGAACCAAACATCATCTTCTCTATCTTGTGCTACATTACATGTTAACAACACATTACTTGGGTTCTTTTCTTCTTTTGCTACATTAGCATTCTGCTTATTTTTCATGTCATTTTTATTTTTTCTACATTCATTGGCATAGTGCCCATATTTCTTGCAATAATGACATTGGACATTGGATTTGTCATACCTTTTTTCCATGCGCATGTTGGTGTCCACCTTGCTGGCTATTGCAATGACCGTGGCTCTGATTTTGACTGTTGCATCTTCCATGTGAATGTGAAGGGCTGTCCCTTCCACCTCTGTTTTCGCTTCTGCCTCTTCCTCTTCCTCTACCTTGACCTCTTCCTCTTCCTGAAGGCATATGGGTCTTGAAGGCGTGCTCTAGAGATGGATTCACTGTTCTTTCCAATCTCTGTTCATGGGTCATCAATGAAGCATGAAATTCATCCACTGTGAACTTTGAGAGATCCTTGGTCTCTTCTATGGTGGTAACTATAACATCAAACCTTGAGGGTAAGCTCCTCAAAAGTTTCTCCACAATCCTATTGTCTTCAAGAGTTTCTCCATGGGACCTTATCTGATTTACAATCCCAATCACATGTGTAAAAAATGATTCTATACTATCTGACTCTTTCATGCAGAGAGTTTCAAAATCTCTCCTCAACAACTGTAGTTTTGTTGTCTTCACTTTCTACCTTGGTATGCTATTTTGAGAGTATCCCATGCATCCTTGGATCTCTTAGCCGCTACTATCCTTGGAAACACACTCTCATTTACTGCTTGATACAAATAGTAGAAGGATTTAGAGTCCTTCTTTCTATTTCTCTTTAATATATCCTTCTCTACTTGAGTTAAGGCATTAAAAGCCTGCTCATCAGTTGGTTCATCAAAACCATCTTCTACAAATTCCCATAAGTCTTGTGAGAAAAACAGGGCTCTCATGGTAATGGCCCAATAATCATAATTCTTTCCATTAAATTGTGGAAGTTGGGCATTTCCAATACTCATACCAGTGCTTGGTCCAGCCATTACTTTTAAACTGAACTCTGAACTTAGACAACCTGTCTTTCCTTTTCTGAAAGAAAAAACTCTTTTAAACAAAAAAAAATCTTTGAGAAATACCTGAAATTTATCTTCTGCTAAGCTTTCACGCTGCTGGAGAAAAGCTACAACAAGTCTTCTTCTTCTTTCAGCTTCTTTGACCTTCAAAGAGCCTGAACTAGCTTTGATACCATGTTGGAATTTCTGATAATTCCAAAAAAATATGGAGAGAATAATACTCCCCTTATAACACAAAGAATAAATGACAGATATTTGTAGAATAAAACTTTTCTTTCTATTTCATTAACAGAACTAAAAACTATTACAAAATGTCTTCCTCAGTGGAGGGATTCGCAAAATATGATCAAGACTACTTCAGATGCAGTGCTCTCAAAAACTTCTCTCTATCTCTCAAAACAAAATAAAACACTCTGTTTCAAATAACGCACTGCTGTGAAAAAACATAAAAATTACATTTGCCTCACGGGATTTTTAACTTTTATATGCCGCGCATATTAAATAAAATTAAAAACAAAAACTATAATGTATCGAGTCCGGTCTTAACACATAACACGCGACCCTTTTAAAATCCCAATCACAGATTGTTAACTGGATACGATGATTGTCTTAACTCCATTGCATAAGTCCATCGGGTCCGGGCTTATCAAACAAAACAAACGGTCCATCAAAGAACTCCGATTGCCAATTACAAACCGGATCCGATGGATCAATTAACTTCGGCCTATAAAACATCAGGTCCGGACTATAACAAAACACAACAACAACCATTGGACTTCTGATTGCGATTAGAGAACGGACGTGATGGGTATATTTAAATCCACCATATAATATGGCATCGGGTCCGCCAGTGCATATTGCAATCGGGCCAAACAAAAACGTGGCCCTGATTGTGAACTTGCGATTGTATAAGATATTGCTACATGGTCTGTGGGACCAGCGAGCCTCGGCTTTGGTGGAGGGCGATTGTAATAACAAACAATTGTGATTGCGATTAAATCATCGCATCGGAATGTTTCAATACTACAAAACACATTGCGGTGTTAACATATGAAATTGCCGATTGCGATGATCGCATCGGGCCTCCAACATCAACAAGACACTACAAGTGAAACTTGCGATTCTGATTGGCAGTGAAGTGGTGGGGACCACTATCACGTGTCTCATTCAAAACTTTAAATAACTTCACCTTTTAAATATATTTTCATCAATTTTGGTTGTTGAGGGCTTAAAAGCCCGAAATGACTGTTTTCTCTGTAAAACTGTTCTTCCGTGCTTTGGAACCACGAAAGTCTTCGTCCCTCTACAAAAACGACTATGCCCATTCTAACATTAACTTCACCTCTGCAAACTCGGCTGCGGCCATCAACAATTAAATTCATCCTTACGGTTCTCCCCATTCTTCTTTGAATGTGCGGTGTTGTGCACGCAAGCTCCTCTGTTGCCCCTGTACTCTTTTTCTTCCTGCTCAAAGGCTAGCAGGTGACTTTAATATTTTCAACAGTTAATTTCAGTAAATAAAATTAGTGACTTTGTAATCCAAGGGATTCAAATCAAATACCTACCATAACTAAATATCGTACTTCGTTAGCAGAAAATTGTTAGGCTAAACACTCGGACTAATCTCAAAACATTACAATTGAGAAAATAATGCAAAAGGAAAGTGTTCATAGTGTGTTTACACATATAAAAAGAAAACAAAGACTTGTGCACTAGGAGGAGGTAACAACCTTCTGCATTATTCATTACTCGGCGCCCCTTCTGCCTCTATCCATTCAATTCCATGAAAATATAAACAGAAGCCAAGCAAGCATCCACTACCATGCTAGTTTTCTATAAGAGCAATACACAGAGAATCAAAACTGTAGCAAAATGTTTGTAGAAACTGAGAAGTTGAAATTTTAAACACAACCTTCTTTTATTCATTTCTTCTGAAACAACAGCTTAGAAGCATTGACAATGCCGCGGGACTATAGTAATCGGATTTCATCCATGTATTATATGGACACGAGAATCAAAGAAGTATTTTAAACTTTTAACCAAAGTTTCTGAAAAAGACACAGTAATCAATAAAAATATTTTTATGTTTAACCAAAGTTTTTTTTGAAGTTTTTTCTTTTGAAAAATCGAAAGAATCACCATCTTATTTGGCCTCATATCGAGGCAGAATGAGAAAAATGAAAAAAAAACGAAGAAATATAGCTAGGAAAAGGATAACTATCATTCATATTTAAGGTAGGATATCTAAATTTAATTAATGTTAACATTAGTTTATAAACATTAAATGCTAAGCTATAATCATGCAAACATGCTATGATGAGGGGAGGTCTTATTAACCCTGTGTCTTTTGAGCCTCCTGGTAATGATTTACACTTATTTGTAATGCCACAGTTGTTTGTCATGAAAAACATGTTTACTTTTTTCATCCACAGATCCATGCACACAAAAGCTATATCTTCATATGGCATAAACTTGTAAGATCGTTAATTGCTTGCATCTGCATCTACCCTTGCTTGGTCCGCTTGGTCTACAAATTCTTTTATGTCAATACCTACAAGTTCAGAGCTGACAGAGATTGAAGTTTACATATACCTGTAAGATCAAAGTTCAAGGCTGGCAGTACAAATTTCTTATGGCGAAGTTTACATATATCTGTAAGATCACTTATTTGAACCCATAGATCCTCACCTGTTGTTAGTACTGGTAATGGAGAAGAAGCTACTCGTCCAGCTACTACGAGATAGGTCGATGCTAGATCAGGAGCTTAAGTTTCAAGCATCTGTAACAGAGCTCCAAGAATGTAAGAAAGCCGCTATAGTTTTTTTACTGCATACTGCGAGATCCGCGGATGCTAGACCAGGAACTTGAAGTATTGGTTCACAATTTTTATAAAAATTAAAATAAACAGTGAAGTTTCAAGCATCTGTAACAGATCTCCAAGAATGTAAGAAAGCCACTATAATTTTTTACTGCATAGCTATTTATTTATTTTTATTTTAAATTAATACGATTTTTTTTTCCATTGTACACCTAAGAAAACCCAAGCCTACCTAATTCTACCAATTTATCGGAATGAATTTAACCCCTTTCCAGATGGTAAATGTTTTGGAGAAAATTTCAAATCGTTTTTAAACGTTGCTGGTAGTCTTAGACCAGGAATACTATACTTATTCTGTTATGGAATTTCATGCTATTGCTACTAAATGTTTTTTTCAATGTAGAGAAAATTTCAAATCATTTTTAAATACTGCTGGTAGTTTGAGACCAGGCGGACTATACTTATTCTGTTCAATTTGTGAACTGCAATAACAATAAATATAACATACACGAAACTTGACTGTAATCAAATAATTATACCATAAAAAATAGCTTGAGACTATCATGCGAATGTGATGGATGAAAATTACTGGAAGGTAATTCTATGCCATTTGAAAACAAGGTGAGAAGTATTGCAGAGTAGGTTTACTTACCCGAGAATGTATATCCAAAGATAAACAACAGTATCAAGGCCTGCGTGATCCGTGAACTCTGGCTCTGACATTATGAGAGCCTCTAGTATCCAATTTAGGAATCGTATGTACGTCCTGCAATCCAAATTGAGAAACTTGCCCAATCCAAAGTTGATCGGCTTTCACGAGGCTTTCAGGATCGAAATAAAAAGGTGAAAGATAGATTGTAAGTTTTAATTTTTTACACACAGCAGAGTGTAAAAGTTTGAGTTGCACAACAGTGCGTTTATTTTTTTTGAAGAGTGAACAGAGTGTTTTCTGTGTGAGACAGAGAAGATTTTTGTTTGGCACTGTGTCTTGTAACAGTCCAACATTTTGTAATCCCTCTTAGAGGAAGAAGTTTTTTTTATTGTAATAGATTTTTACAGTGAATGAAATAGAATTTTTCAGTGTTGAACTCTGTCTCATTTGAGTGAAATTTTAATATTTTCTCTGTGTTGAAAAGGGGAGTTCTATTCTCCATTTATTATTCTGGAATTTTCAAATATTCCAACATGGTATCAGAGCTAGTCCAGGCTCTTTTAAGATCAAAGAAGCTGAAGGAAAGGAGTTCTTTGTTGCAGCAACTTCTCCAGCAGTGTGAAGACTCAGCCAAAAAGAATCCAAAGGTATTTCTCTATACAGTTTATTGTGTTACTGTTGTAGAACAATCAGTTACTTTAAATACACAGTCAAGTGTTTTTGAATCATAGTTAAGAGTGCAGAATGGCTGGAGCCAGCACTGGTATGGGTATGAGAAATATCCACCTCCCACTATTTAATGGGAAAAATTATGACTACTGGTCAATAACTATGAGAGCTTTATTTGTCTCCCAAGACTTATGGGAATTTGTTGAGGATGGCTTTGAAGAGCCAGCAGATGAAGAAGAGTTTGAAGATTTAACTCAGGCAGAGAGAGATTTGCTTAAAAGAAATAAGAAGAAAGACTCTAAAGCTCTCTTCTTATTGTATCAAGCAGTGCATGAGAGTGTGTTTCCGAGGATAGTAGCAACCAAGAGATCCAGAGAAGCATGGGAAACTCTCAAGATAGCCTATCAAGGCATGGAAAAAGTGAAGACAACAAAACTTCAGTTGCTGAGGAGAGACTTTGAGATTCTCTGTATGAAAGAGTCAGATACTATTGACTCATTCTTCACTCATGTGATTGGAATGGTCACACAAATAAGATCTCATGGAGAGACTCTTGAAGATAAGAGGATTGTGGAAAAACTCTTGAGGAGTCTACCCTCAAGATTTGATGTGATTATCACCACGATAGAGGAGACTAAGGATCTCACAAAGTTCACAGTGGATGAACTACGTGCATCACTGATGAGCCATGAACAGAGATTGGGTAGAACTGAAAACTCATCTCTTGAACATGTCTTTAAGACCCAGGTGTCTTTCGGAAGAGGAAGAAGGAAAGGCAGAGGAAACAAGAGAGGAAGAGACAGAAGCCAAAACAGAGGTGGAAGGAACATCCCTTCACATTCACATGGAAGGTGCAACAGTCAAAATCACAGCCACGGCCAAGACAGCAGCCAACAGAGTGGTCAGCAGAATGCTCAAGGACAGAGGTATGATAAATCCAATGTCCAATGTCACTATTGTAAAAAATATGGTCATTATGCTAATGAATGTAGAAAGAAGCAGAATGATATGGGAAACAGAACTAGTGCAAATTTTACTAGAGAAAATATCAGCCAAAATAATTTGTTTTTAGCTTGTAATATGGCTGAGGAAAAGAATGAGGATTTATGGTTTCTAGACTCCAATTGCAGTAACCATATGACAGGAAACTTAGCAACGTTTTCTATGCTAGATGAGAGTGTGAAGTCACAAGTCACACTAGGAACTGATAGCAAAGTTTCTGTTATGGGAAAAGGAAATGTAAATGTTTTAACAAGGAAAGGTGCAAAGAAATCCATATCAGATGTGTATTATGTTCCAGGAATGAAGTGTAACCTCTTAAGTATTGGACAGCTTGTCCATAAGGGGTATAATGTATTCTTTGAGGATGATGTTTGTACCATCATGGACAAACCACCCAGCAAACAATGTATTGCTGAAGCGAAGATGACGAGGAACAGGATGTTCCCTCTCAGAATGAGAGTAGATTTGAAGAATGGTGAAGAGAAAGCAGCAGTGGCACAAGAGGCTATCTAAAGCGAACCAAAAGATGAAAATTGGTTGTGGCACTTGAGATTTGGACATCTCAACTTTGGAGGTCTTAATTTGTTGAACAGAAAAGGAATGGTAAGTGGTTTACCATTGATAGAGAAACCAGACAGCCTTTGTGTAGGTTGTATCTTGGGGAAACAACACAGAGAAAGTTTTCCTTTCGGGAAAATCATAAGGGCAAAAGCACCCTTAGAGATTGTCCACTCAAATTTGTGTGGACCGATGCAAACTCCATCGCTTGCAAGCAGCCACTACATGTTAACATTCATAGATGATTTTACAAGAAAAACTTGGGTTTACTTTTTGAAAAAAAAAAGTGAAGTGTTTGAAAAATTTCACAATTTTAAAGCACTTATTGAGAACCAGAGTGGGCTGCATATCAAATTACTAAGGACTGACATAGGAGGTGAGTATCTCTAAATATTTTCTACTTTTTTGTAGAGAAAATGGTATTCAAAAGCAGTTTACAACTAGATATACTCCGCAGCAAAATGGAGTAGACGAAAGGAAGAATAGAACCATAATGGACATGGCAAGGAGTATGTTAAAGGCAAAGCATTTGCCTAATGATTATTGGGCTGAAGCTGCACATTGTGCAGCGTACATTTTGAATAGGTGCCCTACAAAAGCAGTTATGAACAAAGTGTCGGAAGAGGCATGGAGTGGCACAAAGTAAGGTGTCACACACATGAAGGTTTTTAGATGTGTGGCTTATGCACACATTCTAGATCAGCTAAGGAAGAAGTTGGACAGCAAGGGGGAGAAATGTATTTTCATTAGATACAGTGAGGAATCCAAGGCTTATAGGTTGTATAACCCATCCACCAAGAAGTTTATTGTGAGCAGAGATGTTTAGTTTATTGAAGAGGAAGCTTGGGATGGAAGCATAGAGAAAATAGTGAATGTTAAACACTGTTTATCTCATGATGAAAATGATGATGAATTGGCTGAAATACATCCCCAAACAGCAACACCAACACAAGAGTAGCAAAGCACACCCTTGAGGAGAAATGAAAGTGCTTCTCCAAGCACACCACAAGGAGGAAATTCAAGTGCTTCTTCAAGCATTTGTACACCTAATGAAAGAGGTAAGAAATTCAAAAGTTTGAAAGATATTTATGAACATGATATAACAAATGAAGGTATCAATTCTTTGTTTGCTTTATATTGTCATGTTGATGATCCTGTTCATTTCGAAGAAGCTATAAAGGATAAGAAATGGATAGAAGCTATGGATGAGGAGATTAATGCCATAGAAAGAAACAAGACTTGGGATTTGGTTGAACTCCCAAAAGGTAAAGATGTCATTGGAGTTAAATGGGTCTACTAGACCAAAGGTAATGCTGAAGGCAAAATACAGAGACACAAGGCAAGACTTGTTGTCAAAGGGTATAAGCAGAAGCATGTGATAGATTATGAGCAAACTTTCGCACCTGTTGATAGAATGGAAACCATGAGAGAAATGTTGTCCATATCAGCAAAAAACAAGTGGAAAGTTTACCAAATGGACGTGAAGTCAACATTCCTAAATGGAGTGTTAATGGAAGAGGTTTACATTGAACAACCTCTCGGCTATGAAAAGAAAGGCCAAGAGCACAAAGTGTGTAAGTTGAAGAAAGTTCTTTATGGGCTGAAGCAAGCGCCAAGAGCGTGGTATAGTAGGATAGATTCCTATCTACTGGAAAATGGTTTTGAAAAGTGTGAGGGAGAACCCACCCTGTACATCAAAGAAAAGGATGGTAAAATGTTGATTGTAGTCTTATATGTTGATGATGTTATTTTCAGAGGTAATGATGATTACCTTATTGAAAATTTTAAAATAGTCATAAAAGAAGAATTTGAAATGACTGACATGGGTTTGCTGAGATACTTCTTAGGAATAGAAGTAGAACAAGATGAAAATGGGATTTTTAGCTCACAGGCAAAATATGTTAATGAAGTGCTGGAAAGATTTAATATGCAAGAAAGCAAAGC
The DNA here is from genome assembly GCA_034641835.2 of Pinus albicaulis. Taxonomy (NCBI): domain Eukaryota; kingdom Viridiplantae; phylum Streptophyta; class Pinopsida; order Pinales; family Pinaceae; genus Pinus; species Pinus albicaulis. The sequence continues at coordinate 446,114,930 of CM076583.1, forward strand.
AGTTATCACTCCCACAGTGATGGGATTAAAACTCAGCAGAGGACAGCAGCAAGGATTTTGATCCTAGCTTGTACAAGAGCATAGTTGGTAGCCTCATGTATTTGACTGCAACTAGGCCCGATATAATGCATGTTGTTAGTTTAATTTCCAGATTCATGGAAAAGCCAAAGGATGCACATTGGCAGGCAGCAAAAAGAATTCTGAGGTATGTTAAAGGTACAAAAAGGTTTGGTATTTTATATACTGCTTCAAAATGTTCAAATTTAGTTGGATACACTGACAATGATTGGGCTGGAAGTGTAGATGATCGGAAGAGAACTTCCGGTTATGTTTTTCACATGGGTTCAAGAGCCATTTCATGGGCTTCTAAGAAACAACCAATTGTGGCATTGTCTACCTCTGCAGAATATGTGGTAGCTACAGCAGCAGCATGCCAAGCAATTTGGATGAGGAGGATGTTAAGAAGTTTGTGCCAAGAGCAGACAAAAGGGACAGTGATTTTTTGTGACAATAGCTCAGCTACTGCATTGTCTAAAAATTCAGTTTTTCATAAAAGAAAAAAACACATTGACACCAAGTTTCACTTCATACGTGAATTGGCTAACAATGGTGAGATAGCTTTGCAACATTGCAGAATAGAGGATCAATTTGCAGATATCCTCACAAAGCCACTTGCACAGAAAAGCTTTGAACATTTCAGGAAATGCCTGGGTATGCTAAAATACCCAGCAGTTGAATTTAAGGGGGAGTGTTGAATTTTAACTTCAACTACAGTAACGCAGAGAAGGACAAACGCTACAGGAATTTGTCTGGAGCACGCCATCCAGAAATTAAAATCTACATTTAATTAAACCTGCAATTTGTTGTTTAATGGCTCTGCAGCAGCCGCCTGAGCATTGAAGAAATTGTGGTTCCGAACCACGCAACCAGAAACTTAAATGTTGTCCTTATCGCCTCTTAATTCATGCAACCACCACATTCAAAGCTCAGAAATTCACTGCCAGATTTTTATTTGTCTGAAAGGGCCATGTGGAGTAAATATATTGGATCGCGTTGTTTTGTTGGGTCGGTTGCATTACCAAAATCCGAACCCGAATTTTTATAAGGTGTATTCTATTAAGAATTCGCATCACAAAATTGGCTAACTTCAATAGGCCATTTTGGAACGCGAAAAGGATCATTTCGATTTGGTTGAATTTTTTTTTCAAGTCCAGTGGGGTCCACCAGGTTAAAGAGTTTATTAAAGTTTCGTTATGTTTTAAGTTTTAAAACATATACGATGGTGTTAAAAGATTCATCCAAGATTTGTTATGATTTAATATATGTTTTATATATATATATATTAAAACATTTAGTGGCCCCCCAACGAAGTCTTTTTAAAATAGATTTGTTTTAATTTTGTTATAATGTGTTTTATATGTTACGACATATAAAAACAAAAAGGGCAAAAAGCATTGTAATTTTTTTTTTAAAATACACAGTATGTAATTTTTATTACACAGCAGTATATAAAAAGGTGAAAGACAGATTGTAAGTGTTAATTTTTTACACACAGCAGAGTGTAAAAGTTTGAGTTGCACAGCATTGCGTTTATTTTTTTTGAAGAGTGAACAGAGTATTTTCTGTGTGAGACAGAGAAGAGTTTTGTTTGGCACTGTCTTGTAACAGTTCAACATTTTGTAATCCCTCTTAGAGGAAGAAGTTTTTTAATTGTAATAGATTTTTACAGTGAATGAAATAGAAATTTTAAGTGTTGAACTCTGTCTCATTTGAGTGAAATTTTAATATTTTCTCTGTGTTGAAGAAGGGAGTTTTATTCTCCATTTATTATTCTGGAATTTTCAAATATTCCAACAAGGGTTTGTCACCATGGTTCAACAGCACGAACAATTACAGGACCAGCATCTTAAAAACGAGTTGGATAGCTAGTCCCAGAGTTAGCAGGTTGCAAGCAGGTTGGTTCGCAGGCATTTGGAAAGCACCGTCGTCCGTTACCCAATAATTAAACAAGCTATCTTTTTCGTCTACCATAGAGACCAACTTGAAGAACCAAAAACAACTTTATTTGTCCATTAATGGCATGGCAGCATGAGTGCCATGGAATTCTTCGGCCTCTCTATAGAAACCGAAGGAAAAAAGCTTGTTTTCTGATCAAATCTGCGTGGGAAAACCGATGGCAGATCTGTGAGAGGCGGGGAGTGTTTACAGCATTAGTCCAGAGATGAAAAATCTTAGTGGGCATGCGATCAATCACATCTAAAATGCCCTGAGGTGTTGGCGCTGGTTTATAATTCCAAAGGCTGCGATTAAGCCTAAAAAGCCTAATGGAAGCCGAACAAAGTAGCAAAACTATGAGGGAAAATGATGACACTCGTAACACATGCAACTGTTTTGTCATGTTTTAATCCTATACTTTTCCAACCATGGTTAATTCCAGTGAACAGTTTTAAATTATTTTTCATACCACGTTTATTTTTCATACCACGTGTTTATATATGAGGATTTGATGAAATTATCACTGTTAGAAATATTTGTTTTTTAATCTTCATATTTGACATTTCAGTAAATAAAATTAGTGACTTTGTAATCTAGACCATAACTAAATATCATACTTCGTTAGCAGAAATTTGTTAGGCTAAACACTCGGACTAATATCAAAAAATTTCAATTGAGAAAATAATGCAAAAGGAAAGTGTTCGTACTGTGTTTACACATATAAAAAGAAAAAAAAGACCTGTGCACTGGGATGAGGTAAAAACCTTCTGCATTATTCATTACTTCGCACCCCTTCTGCCTCTATCCATTCAATTCCATGAAAATATAAACAGAAGCCAAGCAGGCATCCACTACCATGCTGGTTTTCTATAAGAGCAATACACAGAGAATCAATTGAACTGCAGCAAAATGTATGTAGAAACTTAGAAGCTGAAATTTTAAACACAACCTTCTTTTATTGAATTTTTCTGAAACAACAGCTTAGAAGCATTGACAATAATATTGATGATCCATAAATTTCCTCCTTTAGGCGCCGCTCCTGAAGCCAGGACAGCCATAATTCGATAATTTCCTCTTCATCATATTCATATTATTATTATTATTATTTTCTGCAGCAGCTGCCTCAGCTCTCAGATTGACTAGATACAAAGACATAGCTTTGTGTTAATGCTTGTGCTTAATCATTTCATTTTGATTTCAAAACTATTTTATGATAAACAAACAAATACATACCAGAGAATCCTGAGGGCATGAGCAATAATAACAGTCTAAATGAAGTCTAAATAATGTAGAGCATTGCTTCCTTTGCGTAGGAACATGTTTCTTTGGTGGGGTTCTAGCGTAGGGATATGTTTCTCTCGGTGCCAAATAATTAAGATATTAAGCACAGTCTCAATCAACCTGAATTTTGTTAAACCTCAGAAGTTTCAGTTTCAGAAACTCTAAACTCCTGGCTTCCAGAAATCTAATCTCGCCATGTTCACATGAGCTTCCCTAAAGCTGAACAATTCCAAATTAAATCTAAAATTCGCATTGGGTTTCAAGGAAGCTATATATGTTTGCGCAGCCTTGCCGTAAAAGCAAGGCATGGACGGAGCAATAAAGACCTAGCCTTCACCTGAAGCTAATACGGTACGTGACGCCGGATACGAAACTCGAAAAAGAAATAAAATATTTCTGAGTTTATCTATCTTTGACCTGCGGATGATGGCTGCATAGGCGTCCCAGCCTCCTGAATGAATCAATCAATGAGGGCGTTAATTTTAACATCTGATTTCCAAAGAGAGACAAAATATTGAAAGTAAAGTGAGAGATAGTTACATGTTAATTAGATTACGAAATATCAAAATATATACTAATAGTTGTATGCTATTTTTTGAGCGGAATCCATGATTCGTTTATATAAAAAATTTCTTAAAACTAAAACAAATTAAATCTTTATCCTTCTAGGTCAATCTTTTGTCTATGCGGCAAGGGTGAAATGTTGTTGTCTCCTCGAAACTATGACAATAATTATTTTCGCATGGTGTGCGCCTTTGAAAAATA